>JALIZH010032992.1:2952500-3552500 GCA_030522465.1 Rhipicephalus appendiculatus | reverse complement strand
GCTGTCATATAATTTTACCGCGCGTGACTGTTATTATGTACAGTTCATAAGCAAGGAGCCATGTCCTTTAATGAACGAAGCATGGCAGTATATGATGCAGTCGCGCCATTCGCCAAAATACCAGTTGAAAGTTAAACCAGCGATTTCCAGGCCAGAGATTACCCTACAACTTGGCAAACCCCCCCACCAAGCTGTCTGAATCTCTCGTATTAAAACTTTCTATGTATTTTGACTGACACCAGTATTTTTTGCTCGTACCAACAAGGCGATATGACACGCATTTCTTTTTCTTTTTGTCTTTCTTTTTTTATGTGGGGAAGGGGCAGGGCCGTAACTAAGGGGGAGTTGGGGGGGGGGGGGGGTTCTGACACCCCCCGAAATTTTTTCATGCTTTCACTTTTTAGGCGATACTGAAGTATTTACAATCCTCCACAACGACCACCAGTTGCCAAAGTTGGCCGTTCTACACGTAAACAACCCCCGAAAAAAAATTCCTGTGTACGGCCCTGGGAAGGGGACATGCATCGGCTAAGCTGAGCCCACTGCCGTTCGACTGAATATATAATCTCCAATTTATTTGCCCATATTAACGTGCCATAAGTTTAGCCTCAGCCTCGATTTTTTTTTCTTTTTTTTTTCTCTGCTGACATAGGCGTGCGCAGGGTTCTGCATTAGGGGAAGGGGGGGGGGGGGGGGGGGGTTACGTTTTTCAGCAACGCCCCGGTCGAGTCCGAAAGAAAACAATGTCCGCATTGAATGCATAAATTAAAATGAAGTGATGACGTGCTTCTACAACCGCCTGCCATTGGTTGCTTAAAGCTAGGAAGCAAACAGTTCTTGGAATGCAACATCCGGGGTTCTCCGCCGCTCTTATTGTCAAGAAAACACGCGTGGCCGTAACCTTACACATCAACAATTACTTGAAAGGCTCAACTGAGCAAAATTATGGGGCATAATTGGCGCTCTTCTTTGGATGACCAGAGCCCCCCTGCCCCCCATTGCCCTCTTTGCGCACACGTTTATGGCTGCTCATTACGCGATTAAAGCGCAGCGCACATATTGGTCAGTCGCTGACAAATGTACATTGCCACCCGCCGTTTGACCGCGAAACAGTAAAGTTTTTTTTTTCTTTCTTTCTTTTACGCTGCTCAGAGTTATCGACAATGTCACGGTGCAAAGAAGTCGTTACATATACGATGACGCAATTTCTCTCACGCGTGCAGGTCGTGCGGAAATGAATGCGAAATGGCATTTCATTTCCTTTTTTTTTTCCTCCCCTGTATCCCTCTCTTCCGTTGATAGTTTTCCTTCTTCGGGACACGAACGGCAAGAGTATGAAAAAGGGCGCCAAGGGCAGTCACCCGCCGCCGGCGTAGAACCGATGATGGGCGCGTGCTATGGGCGATGCGGTGAGCGCGTGCACAGTCACGCGCAAATCACGACACGCGCCATCTCTCATCTACGCTGGCCACGCCGTCGCATCGCCATTGCGAACGGGGGGGCAATCATACGCGGCGAGGAGGGTCTACATATGCAGCAACATCTCTCTCTCTCTCTTGTCCACGCATGGAGTATCGGGAAGGATGTCGTCGTGCGCGCCGTTTCGGAACATTAGGCGGCCAGGAAGGAGAGCGGGAGCAATACAAGCATATGCATACGCACTGAAGAAACAAGCAAAGAGATGCCGGCTGTGAAGCAATGTATGCGTCCACAAGGAAGTGCGCGCGGACTCACGCGTGCGCGGAGGAGCGCGCGATGCGATGCGCGCAGATATATATACAAAAAAAAAAAAAAAAAAAAAAAAAAAAAAAAAAAGGCGAGGTGGGGGGGGTGAAAACAGGATGACGCGGTGGCGGACGTTGCAGGCCGTATGATGATGCGTCCCTCAATTTCTCGCTTATGCCTATACGGCGTGTGTCTACAGAATGACGGGTCGATCCGCTTTTGAGGGCTGTACAAGGGAGTGTTCGGCAAATTTCGCTGAAGTTTCTCACGGAGCGGCTGTACCGAGATTGCGAGCTCCTTGTAATATGTGAATCCGTGAACGCCCGGAACAAATGGGTGAGCGTATTGAAATTGCGCAACCAATAAACGCCGTATTGGGCTCTGTTTCTTCCTTTCTGTGTGGATGTCATTTAAATATCGAACGTTCTACTAGACATTCGTAGTTGTGTGCACGAGGCAGGCAACAACGAAACGTTTTTCCTCTGCACGTACAATTCTAGTATAGCCTGCATCACGAATCACGATACAATAGAGGAGGCGCAGTGCAGGAAGAGAAGCCTGACTGCGCTGTCCTGAATGACTTCACAAAACAACTTCACTATAGCATCAGAGCTTGTCTGTATCCAGAGGTTCAACTTCAACGGAAGATACGGATGCTAGGAAGTAATCAGTCTATGGCTTGCAGTCAAACATAGCTTTAATGTAGTTGAAGGGGTAGCCG
Source organism: Rhipicephalus appendiculatus (assembly GCA_030522465.1). Taxonomy (NCBI): domain Eukaryota; kingdom Metazoa; phylum Arthropoda; class Arachnida; order Ixodida; family Ixodidae; genus Rhipicephalus; species Rhipicephalus appendiculatus. Next base: position 3,550,054 of record JALIZH010032992.1, on the reverse strand, counting down.
AACCTTGTTCTTCATAACCATTACTTCGTTATAGACATTTTTCATATTCCCCGCCTATATAGACCGCCCGGCGAAAGGGATGTGTGTACTAGGCGTTCCGCGGCAGTCGAATCCCCACGACTCGCTCATACATCAACATTATTCACAACATTTAAGGTGCTCCAAGTAGAACAACTGTACAATTTCAGCCTCTTTGCTAAATAAACATGGTTTGAAAAGTAAAAACAATTTTCTGACACTGTGTCAGCTAAAAGAGTCATCCGCGACACCTTACAACATAAGGAAAAGAGACACATGGCACATACCGTTTTCGCGAACAAATTATGGCCTTAAAAGTCTTAAGCATATTAGTGGGCCGTGGAGCACCGCCACCAGATGTCACGTGGTCGTGACGTTGACCCAAGCAGCAGTCGGTATGTTCAAGATGAAAACTGTTTATTAGGCCGAACTTGTGGCCGGTAAAGGGAAAGTCAGATTACAGCAATAAGCACTGGCACTGATAGCGGCGAACGGAGCGTCGGCCGTCGATCAACTGAACTTCGTTGGAACGCACCGGCTTTTATAATTCACGCGTCGAACATTCTAGCCTTATCACTAGTCGTCGCGCAAGCTCTAGGAATAATCTTGAGTGTTACCGTCTTGCGTGCAATCTTAATAATAATATCTGGGGTTTAACGTCCCAAAACCACGATATGATTATGAGAGACGCCGTAGTGGAAGGCTCCGGAAATTTCGACCATCTGGTGTTCTTTAACGTGCACTGACATCGCACAGTACACGGGCCTCTACTTGCGTGCAATCTTAACAAAACGATCTACTACAACCGAGAAGCTTCTGGAACAATAAGGCGTGGTCTGCGCCGAGTACTGCTGATAGTCTTTGTGGGCGGAAACCGAATACAGTAAAAGAAACGCGCGTGGCAATATCATGCCAGACTTTTTGAATCACCTAAACAACAAAGGCATTACGCCTGATACGTTGACAAACAAGCAGTGGAAAGAATATTTAATTAGCAACCCCAGACAGCGTCTCTGAATGTGATCAATTATTCCCGAGTTCATTTTCACTATGTATTATTTTATAGTATCATATTCAATTTGACATTTCGTTTCATTAGAAGTGAATTTTTGCCTTTTCATATATACATGTACAAACATGAGCTGTTTCATGTATTTCTGTTTTCGCTATGCATACCGTTTCAAGGTAGTGTTTCTTATATATAAATATAATTGTGTTCATTTCTGTTTTTTTTTTTTCACTTTGTTCTCCCATATGTATACCGTATTCTTCAGTGTTTGCCGATTTTTACATTATCTCTGCAGCTGAAATTTGCTGCTGAATTTGCTGATATTTTGCTTGCTTGTGTTATGCTTTCTTGTACTTTTCCTGTTTACTTGCTTGTATTTTATTTCTTTGTTTTTTTCTATATGACTACGTGTCTGCGGCCAATCTGCTCAGGGTCAGGAATCCCGTCAAGCTGCTTTTTAGCAGCTTTTAATTCCTGTCCTTGCATCTTTTTTCACTTTTTAATCTGATTTGAATTTTGTTTTGTGTTGACCATTACCATTGTATGAAAATACTTGAATCATTGTACTAACATTATGATTCAACACGATTGCTGAAAAAGATTGCTAAATAAACTGAAACTGAAACTGAAGATTACAAGGGTGCGTTATTTTATTTCGCTGGGATTTTCCTTTGGCGAATGCCTGCACTATGCCGCCGCCGTTAGGCTCCAGTCCATCTCTGCCGTAATCGTGCGCGCCGATTAGTATAGTTACGCAACAAATTCACCGCGTCCGAACTCTCCATGGTCGTTGGGACATCTACCCCGTAATGTACCAGTTGTGACTTTTTCCCCCTGAGGCCGCCGAGGAGGCCTTGGTGGGAAAAGTCAACTATTAGGGGTGTGCGAATAGCGATCGAATTTTTTGAACCGAATCGAATTGAATAGCGATGACACCACAACCAGTACGAATGCGAAGCGATTACTATTCGAATAGTTTTCCAATAGTTAAGGCTGCCATTTTCAAAGCAGCCCTATAGAATAGGAATGTAAGCATTTTCGAAACAGACCAAATATTCTACATCATTTTATTTGAAACAAGTACTCACAAGCTTTAGCGAAGGAATATATGAACATAGGAACATATTGGATACATATGACTGTCGCTTCGGCGATACTGGAGTTTTAAAACGCCTTCACCCTGTAATTAATATAACGCCGTGATACCTTGGGCATGAATCCCATTCGATGACTAAAACAATAATTATTACCCCTCTCTGTTCCGAACGTTTCGTTCCTTTGAGGTTTTTTTTCATTGGGGCTTATTATTCGAAAATATTCGAAAAATATTCGGTATTTCTAAAGTGCACCATTCAATTCGAGTACCGAATGGAATAGAACGCTACTCGATTCGTTATTCGAAAATTTTAGAATATTCGCATACCACTAACAATTGTCACGAACTTTCCTCGAACGCTGCTGAACGCTTGCGCGAAGCGTTCGGCATCGAAAGCGTGAGGCTTTTTAGTGTAATAGTGGCAGTCTCGTTTCTTTACAAAGCACTTCCGGTTATGCACCTTACTTCCAGTTTTTCCGAATATTCAGAAAAAGCTTTGTAAAAGAGAAAACTGGTACGAAATCGATTGTTCTCATTCAGATTAAGTGTTATATCGGATACACGTGATATAAGGTGCGTTATAGCCAATTAACTGTCAGGATAATTCATGAAGGGTAATTGGTCGAGTTCATTGAAAGAGCAGAAGCTTTTCTTGCGAGCAGCTGGGACCCTTACGGCACCTGGTGGAGCAGATCTCAACCACGCGCTTCTTTCTACGCGGCCTCTGAGATCCACTACGGCAGTAGCGGATCTCATAGGCCACGTAAAAATACAGCCTCGGCGTTCGTGTGCCCTTCGGTGGCACTTAGGGGTGAGTGCCACCTATGTGTCTGGTGTTGGCACTCACAGGGTCGCCTCCAATTTCTTTAGAATTTCGGAGACAGATTTGATTCGTTTTATTCACTGGCACAAAAATTTCAATTCCTTGAAACGAGGTTCCAAATTGCACGTATCTCGATGGGAATTTGAAGGGGGGAGTCTCAATTACTTCGTTATGTCCAATACTTCGTTAAAACCAGTTTCGTTGTGACGAGGTTTGGCTGTTCAAATAGTCTAAAGAAAAGACAACTTGGCGCACCTTGCGAAGCTCTTCAATGCAGCTGTGTCGCAGAGCACGCTTCCAAAGGTGCGCTGAATCCGGCTGATACGGATTCCCATGGTACCAGCGGTCCGATCGAGCAGCTGGTCGATGTATGGGGACATGAACGCTGACGTGGCTGCCATGCCGGCAAGCGGGACTGCCGCCCACGTGAAAGCAATCCAGCAATCTACATGTCTGCTCCAGTGAATTTTAACCTAAAACATCGCATTTGAATTACTGTACTAGTCGCTCGTTGCGTCTGTGCATTGTGCACAAGCGTTCCCGTTGGGCAGTTGTGCGCAAGTTGTAAGCGAACGCCGGTATGAGCAGAGCGGACTGTATAAACGATAATCTGAACAAAACGTCACATTTGGTGATAGGCAGCGCTTGTGCAACGCTGCACCGGCGCGACGCACAAGGATCCAGCCGCCCTTGCCCCGCTCGGACGCGACTGTTGTGCGGAGCGTCTCTACGCGTCCACTTCGTCGCTTTGTAAGCACACGCGTTCGCTCGTGTTTCTGGGAGACGCGCTTATAGAAACACGCGGGATCAATTCAACGCCGGAGGGCGCGAGACGCGCTCATAGCGGGCCTAAGCGGCGTTCAGCTAAAACAGCTTCTGCCGCGCGCTGACAATTCACGCACTCAAGTCGCTACCAGCAATGCAGCACGCGTCAAAGACCCGAAGCGGTCGCGTGATCAGAGCGTCGGTGAGAACGCGCTACCCGAAGCTGACGCCGGTAAAGGAGCTTGCGTTCCTGCCGCTGGTGGCGGCGATCAGCTAGTGCACTGCAAGGAAGCTTGCATCGCGGCATCAAGGCGTCTGTATGGCCAGCCGCAGCCAATCTGGAGCGCGCGTTTCAATCCGGCCGCACATCATGCGCCTATCCGACGGAAATCGCCGTGAACACTCGTGACTTACGTATGGATCTGGAACTGCATTAGAGACTTAATGCTCTTCAATGTTCTTTATGCACGATCTAGTTGTTAGGAAAGCGAACACTAGTCACATTAATGCTTAGTGTCTTACATAGTTTTGAAGGAGTCTGCACGTATAGACTGAAAACACCTCTAAAGGTACCTTCTCCGCAATAACAGCATTCGGGTGGGGAAGCCCAATTCTGAAATTACCTCGGCATCAGATGTCGCCGCTTACTGAAGGTAGTTATGCGTACCTACATTACAGAAGCTTGGTGGTACATGTTTGGGTATTCATTCAAATGTTCATAAGCGAACACCACCCATAAATGAAGCTGATCACTCTCTGTTGTGGGAGTATCGAACCTATCACCAAGTGAATTGACTTGAAATATGCCGACAAGTTAGTGCAGATAAGTAGAACGTCGGCTACAATTGAAGCGCACTCATGTACATACACGAAACGCAAAGACGTTCATCGATAAATGAGCGCCCAAAACTTTATTTTTAAAAAATCCACACATCTCCACGAATGGAATCATGACGAGTGGGCGAAGCTCTGGGTATCGTATGGGTGAGTAACCATACGTTGCCCGAGCGTTGCCCCATATAGTGTAAATTGAGTGACATAAAGTGACATAAAGAGCCGACGACAAAGCTAGGTCCTAAGGTCCATAATGTCTACGTTGAAGTCGCCGACTAGTATAAAGGGTTTCTGCTTGTAGGTGTTTTATATTTGTTTTGTCACAATTATGATTGTTGTTCGTCTATTGTAAACCTTTTTTTTTATTATTATTCACATCGGCGGGTATGTGCCACAGGTATGCGGGTAAGTGCCACAGATGATAGACAGTTTATATCTACCCAGGAACGGCGAGAACAGAAAATGGTAATTTTAACGCGAGTGTGCGTTGAAGTCACCGGCTAGTATAGAGCAGGGGTCGGCAACCTTTTGAGGCGGAGAGCCAAGTTGCGTGGGCCAAGTTGCGAGTAGCAGTGCTGCTGAGCACTGAAAGAATACAAATAACACTGAATGCGAACACGAAGTTACCGTTTCTAGGTTAACGCTTCGAAATTTCCCTTCTTGGTCTGAGAAATACTTCTAAAAGGGTAGCGATCCAAACTGAAAATATGGCACAGTTTCCCTTCCTTTATCATCATCATAAATTGCCGACAGTAAGGTTGCTCATGTATCGCGGATATGCATAAAATATCGACAAAGTCTGAAGATTGTGCATTACTTTATTTCTTAGTTATGTGCGCGATTCGTAGCTTTAAATAGTAACATAGTCACCAAATCGTTCCTCGATCCAGTTGTAGTAACAGTTCATGTGAGGCGTCAGCGAGAAATGCTTTCGAGCATTCGAAAGCGAAGTTCCAACCGATTGTTTGTTTCATACTCGCGCTTTAGCACGCCTGTAACCTAGGCAGTGCAGGAGTTTGGGCCTATAGAAATTTTGTGTTTGTTTTCACTGCATTATAGACTACAGAAGACAGTGCAAAAGAAGTACCAGGGAGTACTGTTTTTTGACTACAGTAGACTCTCGTCAACGGAACCTGAATGGAGCAGTAAAGTGTGTTCCGTTTAACAGTAGTTCCGTTTACTGAGAGGTGAACAAGGGGCAGAATTCAAGTACGAAACCAATCATGTTAGAGGCAGTTGTTCCATTTAAGAAGCAGTTCTGTTTAAGAGATTGCCGTTTTCTGAGGATCTACTGTAGTTGTGACTGCATAGCTGTCTCATTCAATACAGTGAGTTCTTGCGGAACATCTTTGGTGTTACCTCAAGCTGGACACGACCCTCACGTATACAGTCGTGATTTGTGCGCAACCGACCATTCTCGAATCCCTGCCGCTGACATTTAAAAAAAAAAGAAAAAAGATAGAAAAAATACGAACATAGGTGCACACAGCGCATAGAGAGGCAAAGGCTCCATGCAGACACTTCAAGGTATACACCTCAGATTCCTCTCTGCGTGCGGTGGTATAAAAAAAAAAAATCGAGAAAAGTTTCAAAACCACATCACCACTGGGAAGTTTCGCTAGGAAAATGAAGCTTGAGAAAAAAGTGCGCGCCTTTGAAGTCCCTGCACCACCACCAACAAAAGAAGGTTGAGGAGAGGGGGGCGTTTCTTGCTTGGAGCCGCATGCTGTCGGCGAGAGCCTTTTACTTCCTTTTGTTTTCCTCGGGGCATAACTCTTCTTTCATCGACGGAACTGCGGCGTGAATCGGCGCGCAGTGAAAAGGGGCCTTCTCCCATCGCACGCACACACACACACCCGATTGTCCATTGTCTCCGATGCGTCGGCGTCTCACCTTTGCTGCGTGTGTTTCGGTTCCGTCGGGCCGTGCCCCATTGTGCAACGGGCCGGAGCTTTCGTTTCTTCCTTCTCGGCCGCACCACGTCGCTTCCTTCCTACTGACGCGCTTCGCCGAGGTGCTGCCTATGGTGCTGCGTACCGTTGATTTCTGTCCTGCCCGCGATAGTGGACAGACGCGGACGACGACGCATGGCTTGCCCTTTTATGTATGAGCTGCGATGCTGAACGTCGTCCCGCTACAGGGTACCGCCTTGCGGGGACGTGATTCGGTATCCTGGGAGCGGTCGCGTCGTCCTCAAAGCACGATTCAAAACACGGCTGCACTCGTAGAGGTCTCAAAACTCTATTGTCTCACGGCATATCACACGGAACTACGCTTGTAAGATTCGCTGTGATCAAATAAAGATAATGGTATCCCACGTTTCGATTTTCTTTATGTTTATAATATTCTCGTTTTTTTTTTTATTCTTATTATTATTCTGACTGTCCGAGGCACAATAGAAAGGGAACGGACAGTACGACATCCGATTACGGGCCTGTAGATGTCACAGAGACGGCATTGGGTAATAGAGGAAAACTTATCGCGGTGTTTTTGAGGTCGCGAAGAGCCTCCGGAAGGATGTGCCTGAATGCGTGGGAGGCGAAGGGGGGGTAATGGGCCTTGTACAAACAAACGATACACCGATAATGTCGATACACTTTGTGAGACGATTTAGCCTCTCATGGTGCACTTATATTATAAACTTGACATTTCGAGCGTAGAACACGGAAATGAAGAGGAGAAAGCCGAAAATGTTTAGCAACGATGATTTTATTGACTTCTTCCGCGCACCAGAAGAAAGAAAGAAAGAAAGAAGGAAAGAAAGAAAGAAAGAAAGAAAGAAAGAAAGAAAGAAAGAAAGAAAGAAAGAAAGAAAGAAAGAAAGAAAGAAAGAAAGAAAGAAAGAAAGAAAGAAAGAAAGAAAGAAAGAAAGAAAGAAAGAAATGTACGGGCTGAAGAATTGCAACTTGGCTCCTTAATACGATAATTTTATCTATGTATGTATGTGGGAAGGTCATATAAGAAATTAGATCAAATTTGGCTGCTACTTATCCCAACGAGAACGCCGGTTGCATCTGTGGTAAACACCACGAGCTATATAAAACATCGACCGCTATAAAAACATCGAGCGGGTCAATTGCCTGCATATTTTGCAAGGCTAGATCCGCCTGCAACCCCCCAGCATACTTTTCCTCCTCCTCCTTCCCACCTCCTCCTCTTCCTCCTCCTCCTATATAAAGCATCGTCTATGAGATGAAACAGATGAAACGGTAATAGTAAAGAAGTTGTAGGGTACAGCTTAACATCGTGCAACCTTCGCTCCGATATCTGTTACTGTTGAAATTACTGAAGTTGGCAGCGTTCTTACTAGGATTACGAGTTAGGAGGGCTATAAACTAGGATAAGGCACCGAAAGCAGTTGACAAAGAGGTCCTTGTAAATCCCAGCTACGACGCTTCTTCAGCCGCAATCGCCAGACATGTACTACATACTCCGCGGGCCATCGTAGTCGTGCCCAGCTGAAGATAACCCCGTATATGCGCGCGTCTTCACGGGTGTCTGCAAACTTCACGAACTTGATCTACTTCGTTCTCGGCTCACGTATACACTGATACACGCGCGCAAATCTTGAACACGTTCCGTCATGAGGTTTTTTTTCGTGTGTGTGTGTTTTTTTTTTTTTTTTTTTTTTTTTTTTTTTTTTTTTTTTTTTTCCGGCAGATATGCAAGGGACCGTATCATTTCGTGCCGCCACCACGCTCGTATGCAGGCACTCACAGACAATGTCAGGTCACCCCCCTGTCTGGTTTTCTGTCCCTCATCGTGCATCTCCGAATTCACGGCCAAATAACAACGGATCGAGGGAACGTGCATCAATGCGTCGTTGACCCGCGGCTCGCATGCCGAATGTGCAACTTGACATACCATGGAAGTATACAACCTGCCTTGTGACGTAACAAGTTGGAGCGGACTGTGGTATACCCGTCGTGACCTTTCCGCAGTGTCTGTTGCCCCCGATTAAGGCCACGCGGTCGTCTGGGCCACTTTACGAGCGGCTCTGTTACGGTTTGCTCGTGCTGTATAAGCGACTGCAGTCCACGGAGGGGCTCGTGGACCGAACAATCGGCTTACGCGCGGAAGGCTTACGGCAACGAGTCGTACGTACTTACGCATGTGGAGGGGTCGCAAGACGTATGTTGTGTGGTACTTTTTGAGTATAAGCGACGCCAGGAGGCATAACTTAAGGTCTATACAGCTTACGGAGCGCAACGTAGTGTCATGGTAACGCGCGAGTACACATGGCATGGCACGTCGCACTGCCATGGACCCCGCCCCCAGACTTTCCGGTTTTCACAAACCCCGAGATTAACGATTCGTGCGTTTGGTAGGTGTTCCGTGGATTATAGGCAAAGTTGTAAGAGATGTATCTGCATTCTCCTGTTCTCCCGTAATAAGCTTCATTTTGAGTTATTTATTTCTTGGTTCTAGTTTGGAATGTAACACGTGAGCCGGAGAAGTTAGGTAATGGATCGCGGGATATAGTAATTTCATTACATTTGACGCCATGGCCTACATGTTGACTGCAGATCGGACAGAGGTTCGAAGCTGAAACATATAACGTAATTCATCGAACAAAACTGAAATAATTCGCGTCGATCTCAACGGCAGCTTACCGCTGTCTTTGAAGCTAACTCTCTCTACGAACGCACAAACATGGCCGTGGCGGAGTGCAGTTTCGTTTCCTTCAAAAGTTGTTCAAATTGTGCGCGTGGTTACACACACACCGATCCACCCACTTACCCACCCACACACATGTGTGTGTGTGTGTGTGTGTGTGTGTGTGTTTTGCAGCGAAGACCGCCATCATGCATGCGAAAAAGTTATCCTGCAGTGAGGATAGATTGACGATCGCCTGTTGACAGCCGTGAGCGTCACGAATACTGAACTCACGACGGCTACGAGATGCGTATATAGCTACAGCAACGAGAAGTAGGGCAGCGTATAGTTGCTCTAGCGAGCGCGTGTCGGTTTCGTGCTGCATGGGCCGTCAACCGCGCGCGGCAAGCGTTTGCTCGAGCGTTACGTACCCGGTTCGTGCCAATCAAACACGACGGACTGCATACATTAAAATTTTGCCGACAGGAAGTGTATGCACGTCGTTGTATGTATACTGCGGAAGTGAAGTGCATATGCAGTCGCACATATACGATAGTATAATATCATAATTGTTAGCGTTTTACGTTTCGAAACCACGATATGATTATATGCGGGACGCCGTAGTGGAGGGCTCCGGAAATTTTGACCCTCTGGTGTTATTTAACTTGCACCTAAATCTAAGTACACGGGCCTCTATAGTATTTTACCCCCCGTCGAAATCGGCCGCCGCGGCCGGTATTGGATCCCGTGACCTTCGCGTCAGCAGTCGAGCACCATAACCACTAGACATAGGCGTGCGCAGGGTTCCCCTTCAGGGGGGGGGGGCGAAGGTTCGTCGCAGCGCCCCCCCCCTTCCCTATTTAGTCCGTGTATGGGGCTGGTTTTGCGCCCCTCCCTACTATATCAGTGTATAGGGCTGACTTTGCGCCCCCCCCCTCTCAGGTGACTAGGGGGGGGGGGGGGGGGCTGCCGCCCCCCCTGCCCCCCCTCGTGCGCACGCCCTATGCCACTAGACCACCGCGACGAGTACATACGTGGCGTTTCTTTCTTTTTCTTTTCTTCTAAAAGATCCAAATACAAAAACCGAAACTGGGCTAAATTTCACGGGAGCGTAAAGCGCGCCTAAGTATTTTTTCACTTTTAAAACAATTGTAATTAAAATGGGGAAATTCCTCATGGTAACGCGAACTCAAAAAAGTAGTTTTGAATTTAAAAAATGAGCCAAATTCTGCAACTCTTTGAATGCAAACTGAGCCAGGTCCATTAAACCAGCGCTGCGTAAACAATCGTGACCGAAACAACCAACGTGGCCGCATCCAATCTGTTTCACTAGTGTCATAATTGCTTTCCTGTCGTGCTTTTGTTCCCCAATTAGTATTTTTTTTTTTTTTTTGAAGGTGGGGTGAGGGTGGGGTGGGGTGGGGGGCGAGTAGGTACTTACTGAAGGACATGATGTTGTAGGGGCAAAACTCGAATATAAAGAGTAAGAGGCCAACATTCCTTTTAGTGTTTCTTTTCGAGTTTTGCGCTACGGTGTCATGTCCTTCTTTCGTTCCAAGTTGGTATATTTGATATACAAGACAACTAAAATGAAGATATTGTCCACCAATCTATTCCTTGTAGAATAAGTGATCCGCAACAGCGCGGCGTAAAACGAGCTATGAAGAAGCACTATAATAGAGCTGAAGCACAAGGATGGTGTTAATTTTGTCGCAAAATGTTGCTATATCGTTCATTTGCTGCTGTTTAGACTTTTTTTACGATCTAATTCAAGCCCAAATGAAATGTTCCAATATATATAAGAGCCAATGTTCAAATTTTACTCCTGAATACCGAGGATAGTATAGATTTTAGCCGATATATAGATTTGAGGTATTTTGTTGACATGAGCACACTGGTCAAGAAATTGTGCGGGCAGGCCCGACCATATTGTCGGTAGCAAAAACTGCATTTTTTTTCAGTTTCATTTAAAGTGGACTTGGCTCTTTTAGGCAAAAAAAGAAAAAAAAAACGCCCCATATACATTAATGTAAAAGCATTCTTACATACATTGCGGGTGCGTGAGCATTGCCTACCCTGTCATACATATCCGCTTGCACGCGTGAAATAGTGGAAACGGGACAGCAAGGCGCCGTTGTGATATGGTAAAGATGGAAATTCTACAATATTTCTCATATTAGCGTGACAGCGCATAGCAGCTGCGGGCTTGAGATTAAGTTCACTAATTAGTCAGGGAAACGAGGATTATTTACAACGTGCGTCGGGAGCACATGTACATACGCGCAAGTGTTTTCACATTCCAGCAGCATCGGAATGCGGCCGCCAACGTAGGAAGTGAAACTCGAAACATCGTGTTCAGCAGGAATAGGCGTGCGCAGGGTTCCCTTTAGGGGTAGGGGGGGGGGGGGGGCAAAGGTTCGTCGCAGCGCCCCCCTTCCTATAAGTCAATGTATGAGGCTGACTTTGCGCCCCCCCCCCCCCCCCGCACGCCTATGTCAGCAGGGCATAGTCGTAAGCAAGCTTAACTCGAACGCTCCGCACCGTGTCCTGAAACGATTCCATTGATGCCAGCGCCGCTTAGCTTTGGGTTTTGTTGCCGAGATGTTACCCATTCGCACCGACATACACTCTTAAAAAAAAGGTTGTAGTACTTACTAACTTCGGTTTACTAACTACTTGTCACATATGTTACAACCCTGTTAGTAACTGCAGTTAGTAACGGGGAGGTTAGTAACCATTACTACCCTCGCCGTTACAAACGCAGTTAGTAGCCGTTACTACTTTTCTCGTTGCTAACTAGTAAAAAATAGGTAGTAACGGTTACTACCCCCCAAAAAAGTAGTAGCCGCGATCATTTCGCCTCATTAGTCACCCGTTTTTATAACGGCCAAATTCACGAGCATGAACATTACAATATATCATTCGGTAATTCTACATATAATGCCATGAAGGAGAACAGCACAGACACACAACTACTACACTACGCGACACGTGTAGTTCGTAAGTGGTTCCAGGAGTATATATAGCCTTACCTTTGGAGAACGCAGCTGGTGCCGGTGAGCAGCCATCCTTTACGCTGAATAATTTAAGGTTCACGCCTATATTTTTATAGCTTACCATTTGATTAGGTGTGCGAGGTAACACAGCGTAGAACTTTTAATCAAACATATTAAGAAAAACAATATGTTATGTCTATTTTGCATAATACCACCTCAGCAAGGCCTGATAATCAAGAGCCAAGACGAGGTACTAAGCTTACTAATATCGATTCAGTAAATTTGAATGGGTCCCCGTGCTAGTAAACAGGTTGCAAAAAGCTCGTAATAATAACTTCTAAGGTTCGTTTATTTACTTCGTTAAATAGGTATAAGTTAGTAAGTGTATGCAAGAGGTAGTAATCGTTACAACCTATAAGTGTCTGCTAATGTAGGTAGTAAAATGTTAGTAATGGCCCGAGAAAGTTAGTAACAGCCGCTGTTACTAACTATTTGCTCCTGGTTACAAGCTTTTTACTAACTTTTTTTTAAGAGTGTACTATCCAAGCCCACCGAGGTATTATCTCGGCAACAGCACTCAGCGTTCGAGTTTTTCTTGTTGACAACTGTACACTATACAAAGATCGCGGAAACAAGAAATTTAAGACGGTGAAGGGTTTTGAAAACCCTGAGAAGCCGTTGATGAGTGGGCGTATTTTTACGTATAGCCACTGTAAATTTGACATAACAGTCGAGCTGACAAACGCAGCGTTATGAGTAATTTTTGCTTGTAATTCTGACCTTAACGATTGGCTGCGTCTTCTTTGTGTGTCTTTGTCGGTTTCATGCGCTGTTCCCCTTTGCTCCCCCCCCCCCCCCTTTTCCGTTTATCTGCCCTCTAAATGTAAAGTCCAAAACACTAGGGGTGGAACGTCATATTCTTTTTTTAAGCAAGGATACATTACTTGTGATGCGAGCCGGCATGTTCGCATGCAACAAGTAGCATTCTATGGTTGAACATTTAGTTTCACAGAGCACCTTCATACAGGGCACGCAACCTGAGGTGTCTTGGGAGTAATTTGGCTATTCATTTTCCTCTTTCATATTCCTCGACGCAGAACTTGTTACATCGACCAATATCGTACAAAGAAATAAATGTTACCAATTTGGGACGATACCAGAAGTGGAATTAACGCAACCAGCCTGGCCTGACTGAAAACTATAGGGTATTCAGAGGCTGATGTACCGCGCGCGAATTTCTTCGTCACCTGCAACTTGGATGTTTTGCATCTCGTTCTGCAATCGCCAACCATCGTAGCAGTTACGTTCCGCGCCTCGAGGACTCGAGAGAAGGAGGAAGTGTCGGCAGGGGCGCGTGACAGAATTGGGAGCAAAGGGCGCGGAAGCACGAGCATGTACTGCGCGGTGGTCCCCCATAGCAGGGCCGAGACAAAGCGCCCGCTTCTGTAAAGAGCACAGTTGGGTCGGCCAATTACTACTCCGCTCCCGATCGCGTCCATAGCAGCGCTGAAGTCGGGTTCACCGTATAAGTTCACCGCCGGCGACGAGCCCTGAATGCTGCAGCAGATATACGATACACTTTGTTTCGGGAGTTCAGTGCAGCAGGGCCTAGGCCAGTTTGCGAGGCCTGCAAGCGTAGATGCTGGCGCGGAACGACAAAACACAAACGACGGATACCCTTCAAAGGGCCCCTAAACAAGCTTTGATAATGCAATGAGCAAGCGCGTTATTTTCTCCTGGCGTTCCCCGTCTTTTCGGCACCATCCGTGACGCCAGCAGCCTGTTCACGTTCACGTCATGAGGAAATAAGCTCTCGATTGGTCCATATATGAGAGACATCAGTTGTGAAATGTTTCCTGCCATGCAGTCGCACGCCCGTTCTGCGTTATCGCTCATCACTATCGTTTGCGAATCAACTGATTTCACTTCGTCTTACAACTGCGTTTACGACTGCGCAAGCGCTAGCGCGCAATCCTGATAGGCTCAACGCTTAGTGCTGACATTGCCCACGTGCTTTACGAATGAAATAAGTAGCGAGAAGGAGATTGCGCCTTTAAGAATGGTAGTGAAGGCGAGAAAGAAACCGCTCTCGTTCTTGAAATCGGAGTTGTTTAGGGGCGTTTTACATGTTTCTGCCCCACTTATTGGTCAAGGCCATAAGTTTTCGCAGGGTTCCCATTCAGGGGGGGGGGGGGGGGGTGAAAGTTCATCGCAGTGCCCCCCCCCCCCCCCCCATAACTCAATCTACGGGGTAGACTTTGTGCCCCCCCCCCCCTCTTAGGTGACTGGGGAGGGGGGGGGGGCACCCCCCATGCCTACCCCGCGCGCACGATATATGGTCAAGGCATCCGTGCACAGGGCTGCGAGCAACTATACTGAGCTCTCAGAGTAGAATGGCAGGGGCTAGAAGGATGCGCGTTTTGCGACGGGCCGTCTTCCTTGCAGGCTGTTCGTTAAAAAACAGCGCGTGCGTCGATTGCGTGCCCGCGTGCGCTGTCCGCCTGCGATGGGCGCGCGAAGCTTCTTCGGTAGTAGGCGTTAAAAATGCATCGTGCGCGCAGTCGGTGCATGGAATTGCAAGTGGGTATGTATACAACGCCAGTGGGCACACAGGTGCGCAGAAGGGCAGACGCGTGAACCGTGCGGGGGGCCACGGAAGCTTCCATGAGATACGCCGGCCCGAGTTACGCCAAGCGATTTAACCTTTCTTTCTCTCACTGCGAGTCGGCGCATGCGGCGGTTAGGCAAAAAGGGCAGAGAGTCCGCGTTGTAACCGAGCCCGTGGCGACAGACAGCGTATACGGGTGTGTGTCGTAAAGCACGAGCAGCGAGCCGGGCACGCTTTGACAAACACTGCATGCCGGCGGTAGACATCCGAAGCGTGCCGTGCTGCGTATGCGCGCTTGAGTATGCCGCTAGGCGACGTCGGGTTCGTTGATTACAACACCTGCGTCGGCGACGGAAGGTCTGTCTACCGAGATATAGAATAGCTAACCGCTGCACAATCGCAGAAGGCCCAACGGGCAGCTTTGCTGTTCTAAGCAGTGCGCGGGTTCAGGGGAGATGTCTGGATGCCCCGCGACTCCCTTTCGAATGTGCTGGTTTGGGCTATACGTTGATAACGATTCCTGGTCAGCTTGAAGTTTGTGGCCCTCTGAAGTTTGTGTACGCAGCGCCAGGCACGTAGCTAATAAGGTTCGTCTTCCGAGCTATTTGTCGTCAGAAAGCTCACTCGACTGGGACGCGAATAAATTTACTACTATCTACTACTACTACTACTACTACTACTACTACTACTACTACTACTACTACTACTACTACTAATAATAATAATAATAATAATAATAATAATAATAATAATAATAATAATAATAATAATAATATTTTTTCGCATCCATTAAAGTTCATTGTCTGTCTGTCTGTCTGTCGAGATGGAAGGACAGAGTATAGGAAGACATGATTCGAGACGATGCAACAATATTGAACAGCTTTAAAAAAAATGTTCTCGTGTCAATGTACAAAATGACACTCGACCACACTTGCCTGCCCGGACCCCACTTTGACTGCTGAGCCGAAGGTCGCGGGATTGAATCCCGGCTGCGGCGGCCGCATTTCGATGGAGGCGAAATGCTAATAATCCGTGTGCTTAGATTTAGGTGCACGTTAAGGAATCCCAGGTGGTCGAAATTTCTGTAGCCTACACAACGGTGTCTCCATAGGCGTGCGCAGGGTTCCCCTTCAGGGATGACAGGGGGGGGGGCGAAGGTTCATCGCAGCGCCCCCCCCCTCCCTATTAAGTCAATGTATGGGGCAGAATTTGCGCCCCCCCTCTCTTAGGTGACTAGGGGGGAGCGGCCGCCCCCTCTGCCCCCCCTCGTGCGCACGCCTATGGGTGTCTCCCATAATCATATCGTGGTGACTTTATATCGTGGTTTTGGGACGTAAAACCCCAACGATCAATTGTTATATGCCCGGCCCCCCACTTCGGACAGAGGACGCGCCCGAACGAAACAAATTTCTGGCAAAGCCACTATCTGGGCTCATTTTTATTGGGACAACGGTTCATTAATAACTGCGTATAATGCGCTCCGTACGCCAGTTCCATGCTTCATAGCCGGAGCAGTTCAACCTGACCGTAAGCAAAACCCGTCTGCAAGTGTTTTATCATTTTCCTGAGCCGCCCATTCATACACATTTATCTTGGCCACCGTAGCGCCGACACACGCAAGCATTTTGACTTCTCCCCTACCCCCTCCTTTTTTTATTTCTTCGGTTCTGGTCAAAAGGCCCGTTATCGAACGTTTTCCGGGGCGTTGCAACGCCCGCTTCAAACGGCAAACACGCCGGTCGCCGAAAAGGCGCGAACGTGTAGTTATACGTGTAGCCTCCTCCCCTCCCCCCTTCGATGGGCGTCGTCCCAGACTAGATCTGCAACTTCCAAGCCAAGCCGGCACCCCGCGTGCGATGGAAATTGGAAACCCGACACCACTTCGACTGTCTCCCCGTACAACCATCCGTCTTTCCGAAGGGGTTGCGCGGATATAAATCCGCGCAGCCAAGTGCGGTGTATATAGACCTTGGACTTTTTACCCGTTCGTTCTTTGAAGTTGGCGTAAAGAGAAAAAAAATCGCAAGTGTAGACACACCTTTCCACGGCGGCCATTTTGTTCTTATAGATATACTTTTTATTTCTAATCGCATTAAAACCAAAATGGCGCTTTGAATGAAATTTTAAAAAAACGAGCCTTACTTTTTAATGACACGATCACAGTCGAGCAGTCGAATTCATACTTGATTTTCAGTGGCTTCCACCAAATCTTCGACATAATTAAATAACGAATAGATGATCGGGCATTCTTTATTTAATTTGCATTTTAATCCCAGCGTAATAAGACATTTCTCGCCACGTCACTCCGTTGGATTTCTGAGAGCTCGTGCTCTGCACTGCCTTATTAAACGAAAAATAGCTTTCTCTCTTGTGGTTTCTTACTACTGCTTGAAAGGGTTTCATATTTCAGAGTTGGTTTTATGGAGAGACGATTTTACGTAAGACACGTGGACGCCTCCACCTTGGGCTTTTTTTCTTATTTTTGTATATCGCGACGTGAATTGATGCAGTCAGGAAACGTCGAATGCAGTAGCGTAGCCAGAAATTTTTTTCGGGGGGGGGGGGGGGGGGGTTCAACCATACTTTATGTATGTTCGTGCGTGCATTTGTATGTGTGCGTGCATATATACGCAAGCAAAACTGAAAAATTTCGGGGGGGGTTCAACCCCCCCCCCCCCCCTTGGCTACGCCACTGGTCGAATGCACCAACCTACTTGCAGGTGGTGTCCTCCCCGTTTCCATGGTTATAAGGCTACCGTAGCTCTGTGCGTTTAATTATTAAAGGTACAAAAGGCAAGGTTAACAGCCCAAGATGGCGGCACCGAAACCCACCCGTAAGATCACGCGTAAGACAGCCTAAACTTCACTATCGAGCAATTTAATTTAAGTACGATTTTTGAAAGATAAATCTCATGGTAGAGGGAGTTGGGGGGAGGGGACACTTGCGAGGTGTGTCCTCCCCAGCCGGGACACAAGGGGGTCTGGACCCCCAATGAGTCCCCATCGTGGTCCCCATGATATACGCCAGAGGGTTCTTTGTGCCCTTTGTCTTTTCGTCGCGCAAGTATACGCGTAAAGCCGTCAGGCGGCGCTGCAGTTCCGTTGGCGCTCAGCGTGCAGCCAACTTCATTCCGGAGAAGGTCAGGGTTTCCCCTTTCTTTCTTTCTTTTTTCTCTTCTCTTCTCCCACGCTTCTCGAATGTTTGTCCTCGCTGCCAGATTTTCTTTCTTTTTTTTCTTTTTTTCCTTCCGCAATTCGTGTTTTGGCAATTCTCGTATCACGAAGTTGGCTGCGTGCGCGCGAGCGCGTATATGTGTCTGCACGATCGCTTTGCGGCTCGAAGCAGCCGTGACTAATGCCTCTCTTGCAGGGAGGCGAGACGGAAATACTATATACGCGCTGGGAGGAACTTGTTTCGTAGCCGCACCGAATGTGGCGCGCAAAGGCGATCGGCTGTGCAATGCACGGGACGTGCGTAATGTCCGCTGGAAGAAGCACGCACAAGCGCAACAGAGCATACAGTATATGCGAGCCGGTGATTCAGAATGCCGAGAGATGTAAGCACGCTCGAGAGACGAAGAAAGAAAGAGCGACGAACACTTCGCGTGAGGATCTCGTCATTTTTGTCGCGAACGAAATGGAATCAGCTCGCGCAGAATAGGGCGAACCTAGAGATCATTGGGAGAGTCATTGGTCCTGCGGAGGACATAAGATAAACAAGCTGTAAATGATGATGACGACGCGTTCTATTCCGTTGTACCCGGAAGTAAAATACGAGTTAGGAAGGAAATGCTTCTTCAGTGCATTCTGTTTCATGTCTTCTGTATGGTGATGATGGTGATGATGATAACACGCCCTATTCCCTTGTGCCCGGGAGTACAATGAGGGTTGGTAGGAACAAAAGGCCTGGCTTTCTCAGTGCAATCTCTTGCGCGTATTCTGCAAGATGCGGCCCGTCCACCGATATTAAAGCCTGCCTCCCTCATCTGCTGGTCAGTCATATATGCACCAATACATACTATACATATACCTCTATCTTAAACACGTACATGAATACAAGTAGCCAGGCCCGTAGCCAGGGGGGGGGGGGGCTAGAAATTCGGATTGAGGGGGTGTTTTACCGAGAAAGTATAATGAAAATAGGGGGTTTTCAGGGTTTTCAACAGGTGCCCCCCTCCCCCCCCCCCCCCCCCCCCACGAAAAAAGTTTCTGTCTACGTGCCTGCAAGTAGCCCATGTGGGCTGGAAAAGCTTCTCCTGGGGACTTGAGCAATGTTGCTCCTCTTCCCACCTCTGCACCGAGCAAAGAGGCCTGTGTAAAAGCCTAAACTCGCCTTAGTAAAAATTCACGTATATTTCCGTGGTTAACGTATCGTTAAAGGATGTACGGGAAAAAGACGCCGCTTATAGCACAACACCCCTGATTTCTCTGTGGTTGCTTAGATGGGAAAGCCACCCCTTTTCATGATTTTCGAAATTCTTCCCTACGGGAACGCCGTATTTCTCCCCCAAGAAAAATCGAAAATGTCAGTTTCCTTGTTGGAAAGTGACAGGGAAAGGTATGACTTGGTGCATATCAACGTCTCCATGAAAGGGTTCAGTCACAGCGCAGTCTTGCGAACGGTCGTGTGCGGGAAAATGAAAACCGACACAGGCCAGAGAAGTGCAGTGTATAGGATGCTACAGAGCTCTGCTGTAACATAAGGGACGTCTACAAGCGACTGAGGATGTTAACGCTCCGTAAATCAGCATACCATCAGTCACGGTCGTTCCCGTCAGCCGCGCGCTGTCCTTGAAGCGAGTCGCGCAACAGGGGTCGTGGGGTCCAATTCCCACACCCCACTGCTATGTGGGACCGGAATGCAAAACATGCTGAATTCAAATGGGCGTTTGATTACTCTGCCTTTGGCGTCAAATTGTGGTGGATATCTCCAATGGGAACCGAACTGTCGAGTGGGCGAAGCATTAGCTGCTCATGGTTTGCACCACTAGCTAACAGTAGCCAGTGTTGAGACAACAGTTATTCGCCAGTAAGACGGCAGCAGCCAATATCATGCAACAATAGTCAAGGCTGACAATCGTCCGTGGCCTCTCATTCTAAGTCCGTATACGGCTTTCTAACGGAGATTTCCTTCAAAATGAACTACTCTTCTAATTTATATCTTGCTTGACTTTAGGTTAGACTTGACTATAGCTATATCTTGTATATAGCTGCTGAATTCTGCAGCGTCACAACAACGTGACAGTAGTTTCTACGTGCTACTTTACATCCCGTGTGGTTGTTTCCCTATTCTAGCCCTGGAAGATGGCTTTCTTTAGGTGATGCCAAATAATGCTTCTGTAAGCCCGGTTTACTTCCCATATACAGAATGCTCCGAATTCGCAGCTCCCCATTGCGTAGCTTTCGGGGGGGGGGGGGGGAGGGGGGGGGGGAGGGTTTACCCATAGTTTATGTATGTTAGTGCGTGCGTTTGTATATGTGCGTGTATATATACTCTAGCAAAATTGAAAAATTTCGGGGGGTATGAACCCCCCCCCCCCCCTGGCTACGCCACTGCCCCATTGCCTTCTCGGGGTCTCTTTGAAGAACGGCCGTGTATATCGCGGTCCTCTGTTAAAGGGAGCACTTCATTGTGCGGTACTAAGTCTTATATTCAATTTGCAAGTGCGTTGGCTTAGTTAACCTACGTGCCACAGCAGAAGTGCAAGAAACTGTCAGAGCCACAAGGCATGTGCTTCAATTAAAGCCGGGCAATTGTGCACAACCAACAGGGAAAAAAAAATTGTGTGTGCGACAGCGCATTGCACTGCGCTGTCGTAAGAGAAGTCGTTCTGCACGAGTGCAATTTCTGTGCAGTTTGACCTATTGCGGCGGCCTCTGCAATTGGAGGGGGGGGGTGAAGAAACGCCGCGCAACCCCTAGGCGGTGACTTTCTCTCGAGGAAAAAGTCTCTATTCTGGGAGAAATTACGAAAGGGGAGACGGCCAGGAAATTATTGGTACGCGTAAGTACAAAAGCGGGTAAAGACGGCTAGTCGGTGTGCTGGGAGATCAATCCGATAAGATCAATGGTATAGAAAGATACTAAACTTTAATGAAATAAAGCAATACGCGGATTAGCGCGGGAAGCCCCTCTTATATACAGCAAAAGGAAAGCATCCAAAAGCAGTGTAAGAATTGTGTCTGTAGGGTGTTAGTCAGCGATCTGGCATTTCTGCAGGAAAGCAAAGTAGTCTTGCTGCAAGTTACGGAAGGTAAGGAGGAGGAGGAAGGAAATGGCAGGAAGCCTAAGGTCACGAATATTCTCGGCACCTTGAGAAACCAGAGGTTTATTTATGCTTACTGTGATGTCTGTTGTTCACCTTTCAATGTTTTTTCTTTGTTTTTTTTTAGTTGCATGTATTGTTTTAATTTGAAGAGCGATGCACATTTAAAGACTGTTTGTTGGCCTAGTTGGTACTTGCTTAATGACATATTTTAGCCGCGAAGTAGGCACATACACAGAGCAAAGAAACACACAATGACAGGACCTGTCATTGTTTGTTTCTTTGCTCTGTGTATGTGCTACTTCGCGGCTAAAATATGTCATTAAGCACATTTAAAGCTTTGTACGTTGAAACGAACTGGACGGATTTGAACTCCTACAGCGATTCTTCCTGCGCTCTGAAGAGGCGATAGAACGGGACATGTGCACCTAATTTTTATATGTTGTTCATTTATTTCCCCACTGCAATTTTCTGCTGCTATTGCGGGTTTATGTATGATTTACCCTAATTTCCTCGCTCATTGTACCAGTAGTGCTATTTCAGTCCTGGTCATTAGTTTATCATCGATTTGCATATGCTCGGCGGTATATTTGCATATACCACCGAGTACAGATAAGGTCTGTTGCTGTGTGGAACAGAGTTCTCGAATTTGGAAACAATGGTAACGAACTGTGTGTCCTGCGAACTTTCGACAGGTGTCCCCCCCCCCCCCCCCCCTTCCCCCGCGTATGTATGGGATACAGCTATTCGGCTCCGGGATGCCGGATGTATCTTCACCCTTTCCCTGCACCCCTGTTTAGAGCCGAAAATAACCTAGCCCTCTCTGTTGCGTCACGACGCCGTGTCACAAAAAGGAGGCTTCCTAACGCGGGGAGGCTTTTTTCCTGGAAGGAAGTGCGAGCGGTGGACGATCATCCGGAGCCCGGAAATTACTCCGCAGAAAGAAGACGTAACATTTGGATGGAAATATAAATACGTACCGTATAAAACATAAGGTGTACTCACTTCCGGCTCATCACGTCCGCCTCGGTGGTGTAGCGGTTGGGGTGCTCGGCTGCTGACCCGAAGGTCGCGGGTTCGATCCCGGCTGCGGCGGTCGCATCTCGATGGAGGCCCGTGTGGTGTGCGATGTCAGTGCACTTCAAGGAACACCAGGTGGTCGAATTTTCTGGAGCCCTCCACTACGGCGTCTCTCATAATCATGTCGTGGTTTTGGGACGTGAAACCTCAGATATTATTTTTACAGCCCATCACGGTGAGGTACAGTGCAGCTTTGGACTGCGGGAAACGTTTTGCCAGACGGAAAGAATGCGCTGATGAGGCATATAAGGTTAATTACACTACGCGCATATGTCGCCTTCAGTGATGTGTAATATACGTATGATAATTGTTGGTGTTTAACGACCCAAAGCAATGATTATGAAAGAAGCCGTAGTGGAGGGCTCAGGAAATTTGGACCACCTGGGGTTATTTAACGTGCACCTAAATCTAAGTACACGGGCCTCAAGCATTTTCGCCTGCATCGAAAATGCGGCCGCCGCGGCCGGGATTCGATCCCGCGACCTGCGGGTGAGCAGCCGGGCACCATAACCACTAGACCACCGTGGCGGGTTGTGTGTAATACACGTCACTGATTGTAGTATGGAAGGAACAAGACATATCGCTTTTAAAAGCGCCGTATATTGATGCAATAGGAGGATAAATACGTGAGCTAGTTGCTACCACATATACCAACTAGCCCACCTGTCAATAGACGAAAAGAGATACAAAAGAGGGAGATGCAATGAGGAGCCAATGAAGGTTTTACATAACACGGGCAGGCGCTCGTGTTCTCCAGGTTCTCTAGTTTTACACACTAAACAAAAATAACCAGAAAAAAACCAAAAACGGGAGTAAACTGCTTGTCCTCTAGCGCACTACCTTTTCTGGGTTTTTTTTACTACGTACCAGTCGAGGTAAAAATTTACTCTCACGCTAGTCGAGTTT
This sequence comes from Rhipicephalus appendiculatus, assembly GCA_030522465.1. Lineage (NCBI taxonomy): Eukaryota > Metazoa > Arthropoda > Arachnida > Ixodida > Ixodidae > Rhipicephalus > Rhipicephalus appendiculatus. The sequence goes on along the minus strand of JALIZH010032992.1, from coordinate 3,527,058 downwards.
TTGAGCGTAGAAACGGTAGTAATTATTTACCCCGCCGAGGTTTTCAGCGAGTATAGTTGGAGTAATTTTTTACTGCCGTTACAAGGTTTTTAGGGTGATTTCTGAGAGTTATTTCTAGTGGTAAAAAAAAAATAAAAAGTGACGGCTGTGATCGGACCATGAGCCAACGGATTTATTAAACATCAAATGACGCGGAATTGATGACATATACAGAAATTAACATATACACAAACACACACACACACACAACCAATGCAGAATAAAACATCACCTGAACGGACCGCTCGCGTTACTCAACCGTACTTCGACCACCCGGTATATATAGCACCGCATTTTGACCCGCCATGTAGTGCCGGTGGGAGAGCTACTTTTTTGGCATCGTTGAACAATAAAGTTTCATAGCGCACGCGTAAACTTAAGGTGGGTTGCAAGTCACCATGAGTCACACCGACCTCTTAGCATAAACCCTCCCGATCTTACCTTTTTGATTATCCAATTATTAGCTGGAATTCCAGCCTGTTGGCCCACACGCGTTAGCAGTGCTCACGCACAACTCCACAGAATATACCTAAGCACACACAAACCACGGCAGCTGAATAATTTTCATTGAGCGGCAGTACACAAACACAGTCGAAGCACATATTCAGGAACGCCGGCGAAGAATAGCGGTGCCGCGCCTGTACCGGCTTCAGACCAACGGCGTCGCTCCGCTGTTCTCGGCGTCTTACGGAGCGATGTACTCACAACGAACGAGACGGCTCACCGTCCGGGTTTTCTCCGTGCTCACCGGTGACCATAGCTGGTTCCGTATGCCTTGTATCGGTGCCCACCTTCGATCGAGATGTTTGACAACGGTTGGCGCATGCAGCGGACAATTCCGACTGTACTTTACTACAGCAGACATTGCTTTCTGCGAAACAAAATCTATGCGACGCTTGTTTCACCTGCTCCGGCGACGCACTCATACCGGCCTCTGGCCGGCTCGGTGCCGACGACGTAGCGAAGCGTTTTTCCTATCGCTTCGAAGTTGTAACCGGTCACTCTCCAGGAAGCAACTACGGACGATCACACCAGCTTGATGTTCTTACCGCTGGCAGTGTTCTTCGTAGCTATTCGCGATTCAGCACGGAAGCGAGGTATCCGCGACGTCCAGGTTCGGAGGCTCGCGCTCGTACGCGCACCGCCGCTCGATGACAGAAGAAACACGTGAGATCCAGTTGAGCTTGCCATCAGCGCAACGAGACACATACAGCGCGAGCTTCTGACACTCGCCAGTCTCCAGGGCCACTAAACAACATACGCCAACGATTCGCGAAAATCTGCAAGACGGCTTTCCAGCAGGTTTTTTTTTTTTCTTCTTCGAGCACGCCCTTTCGTTCACAGAATGCTTTCCTCGCTCGTTTTGCTTCAGCAGCACCCAGTTCCAGTGAAAGTGCGTGCACTGGGCACCAAAGGGGGGAGATCGAGCGGCCGTGCACTGGGGGTCAACCACGAAGCGCGACAATGCCATAGCAATCTTCGAAAAAAAAAAAAAAAAGGCATTTGTGGGGCTCGCATACCTTCACTGGAACTGAGAGCGTCACTCGGTGGGGGAAAAAGCCGCCGAAGCAGCTGCAGCTTCCAGTCACGTGATAATAAACCCTCAAACGGTGGTTAAAAATCACGTGACAGAAAACTCCCCACGTACTAAAACTGGATTGTGACATCCTTTTACTACGTCCCTGAGGGGTGGTGGTAAAACTATGTCATGTACCACCTTTTACTCCAACATGAGGTAGTAATTTTAAACGCGAGGGAGTTTTCAGAGGTCATGAGCCGCAAAAACCCCAATCTCGGATAGTTTTTGCTTACAGTGTTTTAAGAACACATATATTGCTATACCTCAAACCGAGTATACAGTATAGAATACGACATCATCATTATTATTATTATCCTATTTATGTTCGCACAAGAATAAAGGCCCTATATGCTCCAACGATGTGTGATTATCAGTCTTAACTGAGCCAGGTGAGACCATCTCACGCTCGCGAATTTCTTCATTTTATCGCATTACTTCAGGCTCTGTCTTCTCCGGAGACCCATTCTGTAATTGTACTAAAACGCCAACTAGAGAGAGAGAGAGAAAGGAACACACACACACGCACGCACACACGCACACACGCACGCACACACTCACACACTCACAAACGCACACACACACGCTCGCACACACACACACACAAACACACACACGTTGTACGGCTGAGGTGCATGGTCCACTTTCGTAGGTGGTATACAACTTACAGGGGTTCTTCATCATAGCGTCGGAGTTTGTACGAACACAGGTATGATGCACGGATGGCTTCCATGAATGAATCTGTAGACATGTGGGCTCGTAAAATTATCAGTGATCTTTTGGAGTGTATACTTTCAGAATGAAATACAAATGGAGTCGTAAACGGACCTAACTTTGGATGGGTCCGCCGCGGTGCATGGTGTAGCGGTTAGTGTGCTCGGCTGCTCACCCGAAGGTCGTGGGTTCGATCCCGGCCGCGGCGATCGCATTACGATGGAGGCGAAATGATAGAAGGCCCGTGTACTGTGCGATGTCAGTGCACGTTAAAGAACACCAGATGGTCGAAATTTCCTGAGCCCTCCACTGCGGCGTCCCTCATAATCATATCGTGGTTTGGGGGCGTTATACCCCAGATATTATTATTAACTTTGGATGGCCGTCTTGCAAAGAGTCTAATGCATATTAATGGTCGGAAAAGGCTGGTCGAAATGGCGTAAAAGGTTGCAGAAAACGGCACGCGTTTACTGCCGACGATAAATCCATTACCTCTGTAAACCACCTTCCTTTAGGTTAAGTAAGTTGACCGCTCTGCACGAGTGCCCATTCAGCACAAGGCAAACGTGCCGTGGGCGTGCGCGCACAGCTGGAAAGCACACTAAATTGTCCTTATTTCTTTCTTTTCGTCATTTATTTGTTGAGAATAGTCAAGCAGCCCGCCCTCTTACCGAGGTGCTGCAAGCAGCTAGTGCATGGCAGTTAGTGGACAGGTTGTAAAGTATCCGGGAGTTATATAGTCACGTGTCAAGTAAGAACGGAGTGTAGAAACTACACTGCAACTCTGTAGGAAGGAAAGGTGTGTTTTACGATAGGGAAAAAAAATTGGAAAGAAAATAAAAAGAGTGGTGGGTTAAGTGGTGACGGAGAGAGTCGAATACTTTGAAAGCCTCTCATAATTTCTCATTCTGTCCCTCTCTTCTTCCAGGAAGAAAATGGCGCGCGGCTATGCACGCGATGGGAAAGTCGCGAGAGCTGGAAACCACTCAAACTTATCTGCCTCGGTCTGCGGAATTAATTAAGACGTCCCGCACAGCTCCGCCCCGATCACACACAACCTCATTCACAAGGCCCATTTCACGCCTGACGCCAGATATTAATGGACGCTGTGCATGCCGCGCGCGAGGTTATGCGAATGCGCGTTTATTTTTCTTCGCTCGCTACGGTGTGCGTGCATATCTGAAAGACGGGCAACGTGCGCGCTATATAGCGTGGATAGTCCATGGTGGCAAATGTACGTGATACCGAGCGAAAAAAACTATAACAGCGTGCACCCTGCTAGGGTCTATTTCATTTCTCCCAGCAGGCGTACATATATACCTACACGCCTTGACCCAGTGCGGCGCTGTGATTGCGCTGCTGCCAATTAACCCAAGACAAACCGCCAGCCGTAACCGCATCACTCATTCTCGTACGTGAAAAGCGAAAGGAAAGAGGAGGTTATGTATTCGGTTAGAGCGTGTTCAATCTGTTTTCTTTCGCCGCGGCAGTTACTCGCTTCTTTTCTAGCAGTTTACTCGCATATGCCAATGAGTACCGAAACTTATGTAGATAGCAATTTTTTAACGATATCCCTGGAGATGTTAGCGTGGTTTATCGCTTCGCTTGACTATATGATATATACAGTAACATGTACGCACAAGTAATAAGTACAGTTTCAGTTTCAGTTTATTATTCATTCAAAATACAAAGGTTCATGGTTAGTAGTAGGCAGACGAGGGTCCCAAAGTCAAGTGACTGCAGCGGGACCCTCTCGGTTAACAATAACATAAGAATAATAAATTACAAAGCATGTCAAAATTACACAGCACAAACGGAAGTGAATAGTGAACGTATTAGAAAACAAGACAAAAAACACCTGCAATGCTATACAACGAGTGCGTATGAATTAGTTGTAGATGTAAATATGCACGTCATAGAATATAAATCTAAATTACAAACATGTTTTAGTTATGTACACAATTTTACATGTGTACATATAAAAATGTCACACATATACACGTATACTATATAAACACACACATATATACACGGAACTGCGATATACCAAAATTGCGATTCGTTACTGCCAGATGGTGTCGCGTAAGGGTTATCCAGAAGCAGTTGAGCAGTTCTGGAACGAAGGTGAGTGGCAGTGTTGAGTAAAACAGAAGCACGAACTTACAGCATAGAGAAAGCTCGTTAATTATATTTTAAAATTAGGCGATGCGCGAACAGGAAAGTACGCAAGAAAGATAGACGAGGCATGCGATAACTCACAACTGTTTATTCGCATCGAAGGCGAGGGAATATACAGGACAAAAAAAAAAGCAAGCAATAAGGGTGAAGACAGAGAGGATAACCGCACATGCGCGCGAGGAATAATAAAAAAAAAAAGAAAAGAAGGAAGGCCTGCGACAACATGAGCGTGTATCGACACATTAAATATAACGCACTTTGATTCTGTAACTATGGCAACCGAGGGGTGCTTACGCAGTCATTGACACTCTTGCGCGTGTCTCGTCTCTCTCCCTTTTGTGCTGTGATATTCTCGCACAACACCCGTTAAACACCCGGGGGAACTAGCGCCCTCCGGGTGTTTTTCAAGTTAACTCAACAGAAAAGTGTGGGAGGCAGCTCTGTCCAGCTCGGATCCCATGGAAGTCCCAAGAGGCCCTCGTGAAACGTGCGAGGACAGCGGCCCACGCCAATGGGATTCGCGCAGAACACTAAATGAACGTTTTAGTCTTTCTCTTTCACGTTGATTATAACACTGAGCCGAAAATGAGAGTGGCGGCGCTCAAAGTCTCGTTTTTAAATTCGAAGAGCATTTATTTGGCTCGCAGGACGGATTCCGGATGAGCGGACGATCAACCTTACGATGTGACGCCATGCACAGACACAGGTGTGATGTCAGCCCAGCGGACATGTGCACTTTAAACATGAATCAAAATGTCCAAATGTTCCAACGCGGGATTTCAACTTGGGTCCTCTCTACCGAAGCCATTACGTGCCACGGGGGCGTGCCTATACGTGGAATGTTCAGGCGCTTGGACGCTTGGCGCGTGTCCACAACGCTGATTGTTACTTCCTCAAGGATTTCCTTCGTGAAAGTCAGCGTGTCAAGACGGCCGACGCGTTTTCACAACGCTCACGGATAGTCGTTAAGTCGCCTTCATGCTATTAGCGTTGATGATGACAAGTGACATGAGTCAGTTTCTGCTGTAAATTTCCTCTTCATTTTTTAAAGAAATTCTTTAGCAACTTGCTTCAATGATGGAAATAATTGTTTTGGCATGCTTTTTTATACTTTCTTTTTTCAGAACATAATGTACCAGGCTCGTTCACGCCTGCGGTGGCGCAACCATTTACGACCGGTGACCAAAAAGCGACTCCAGGCGACCTATGTCCACACCTGCATGGGACTTACACCCGTCATGCACAGACGTACCCGTTGTCACACAGAATTCACGCCGGCTCGCGTTGGTATTGCCCCACCAAATAAGCTGACGTCCTGTTTCTGCGCATCTGATTGGTTAAGTGGTTTGGACTGAAAAATCGAGCAGCGAGCGACTGAGCCAAAGTGAACGCTTTGCGACCATTTGCGACCATTTGTGACCATTCGCTTTGCGACTAACTTGGTTGTTCGCCCTGTGCTGGTCGTAGCTGTGAACGAGCCTCAAGATCACTCCTTGCATACTGACCGTGTACACTGAAATCATATTCGCGATGTCGTAGGGGAAAATGAGTAACAAAATTAAACCAGACTTTCGCTATGTGGGCGCGAACGGTGCAGATGACGGCAAATTGATTGCGACGCGTAGCACACTTCGGAAACTGTTGGCATCTCGTATTATGCACAGCCTCTTTAACGCGCAGCTGCATCAAGCGAGTCATTCACTTCAGAAACGATATACGCTTACGTGCGTTTAGAAAACGTTTTCTTCGTCGTAGGGCGCTACGCTTGTGTTTAGAAAAAGTTTATTTCATCCTAGGACGCTGCGAACACTTGGGTATATGGGTGTCGATCTATACAACAAGGACAGTAACATATATACAAATGACACAGCACTATATACATGAAACATTTTTACAAAAATGTTCAAGTCCACGGGATGTGCCTAACTCACGCTACTAAGGACTAACATACACACACTTATCACAATATACACAGTATACATAACTTCACAAGCATGCAAGTGAATATGTACATCAAATGTAGTGATAGCATGAAATTTCTATACAAGAACCCATACGGATACGGGGACATGCACACACATAAATAATAAATACATACATATTATGTAAATACATACATATCATATTATATACATGTGTCAATGACTGTCTGATGAGCTGGCTACAAGAACAAGGCCAGGTGAAAAAAAAGCCGGCAGATCCCACACACTGTGGGAATCGATGTAATGCGAAGCAGCCAAATCATGATTTACAAAATTCGCATGTCATGTTTTACATGTTAGGACCTGTCATTTATGTTCGTCATAGTGTCACGTCGCACAATACCAAATTTGGTGTATATCAAGCTAACGAAACGGCCGCGAGCGCGCCATGAGCGTGGCATGCAAGTCATGTCGCACATGACAAGTCATGATTTCCATATTACCACTGATCATTTATGTTCGTCATACAGTCACGTCACTCAATACCAAATTTGGTGTATATCAAGCTAACGAAACGGCCGCGAGCGCGCCATGAGCGTGGCATGCAAGTCATGTCGCACATGACAAGTCATGATTTCCATATTACCACTGATCATTTATGTTCGTCATACAGTCACGTCACTCAATACCAAATTTGGTGTATATCAAGCTAACGAAACGGCCGCGAGCGCGCCATGAGCGTGGCATGCAAGTTATGTCGCACATGACAAGTCATGATTTTCATATTACCACTGGTCATTTTTGTTCGTCATACAGTCACGTCACTCAACACCGAATTTGGTGTATATCAAGCTAACGAAACGGCCGCGAGCGCGCCATGAGCGTGGTATGCAAGTCATGTCGCACATGACAAGTCATGATTTACATATTACCACTGGTCATTTATGTTCGTCATACAGTCACGTCACTCTATCCCAAATTTGGTGTATATCAAGCTAACGAAACTGCCGGGAGCGCGCCATGAGCGTGGCAGGTAAATCATGCTTTTCATGACAAGCTAGTCATGATGTTCATGATATGACCAGCCATTTATGTTCGCAATACGGTCATGTTATGCCACAACAAATTTGGTATAAATCCCATTAACGATACGGCCAGGAGAGCACAAAGTCGTAGGCGGATAGATAGATAGATAGATAGATAGATAGATAGATAGATAGATAGATAGATAGATAGATAGATAGATAGATAGATAGATAGATAGATAGATAGATAGATAGATAGATAGATAGATAGATAGATAGATAGATAGATAGATAGATAGATAGATAGATAGATAGATAGATAGATAGATAGATAGATAGATAGATAGATACGCTCAAAGTCGCCGAAGTTCGCTAAGAAATGCTTCGCATTTAAAACCAGCCGCATACGTCCATCAACCACCGACAGGAGACGGCCCGACCACTGCCGCAGAAATTCCTCTTCCCCGAGGAAGAACAATTCCTCCGACAAAAAGGACAGAAATTCGGAGTGTAACCGTTCCAGAATCAGAAACAGAGCACGGCGACGATGACTCGCTGCAACAGCCTCTCACCTGTTACGCCACAAACAAAAAGCCCCCGCAGCAACTATAGAAGGCGTTCGAAGAGGCTGCGCGAGCAACGACCAGATGTCACGAAACGATTAACTCCTAGACCACGGAAACCAATGTCAACGGCTCTCCAACATACCTTTGCAATGAACACTTTGTTGTAGCACATGCTGGTTGGTCTCTTGTAGTGGGCAGTTGGGACAAGTCGAAGATGGGACCATGTCACCTCTCTCTGTCTCGTGTTGGGAGTATACACTCTCCACCCCAGACGCCACATGAAGTCGCGGAGATGTCCAGGCAGAAAGGATGCCGTTATCGCGCTACTACTACTACTACTACTACTACTACTACTACTACTACTACTACTACTACTACTACTACTACTACTACTATTGCTACTACTATTGCTGCTATATCACTACTACTACTACTGCCACTACTACTATACTACCACTAATGCTACTACTACTTCTACTACTACTACTACTACTACTACTACTATTACTACTACTATTGCTACTATATCACTACTACTACTACTGCCACTACTACTATACTACCACTAATGCTACTACTACTACTACTACTACTACTACTACTACTACTACTACTACGCAGTGTTGCCAGATGATACCGAGCAAACAAGCAAATACTCATCACGAAAAAAAGCCCGAAAGAAGCGCGAACAATGACTTTTCCCATTCTTGAAAATATTTTTCATCATAATAAAAAATATGTCACTCAAATACGAAGGGGAGTTTAAAAATATCACCTAATGATATTGTACAGCGAAAAATATGCGCAACTATGAACGAAAGCACAAACTTACTTTTTAATATTGTCTCCAGGGTATACTCTCCATTCGGTTGCAGGCACGTTTGCCAGTGCACGATTAACGTTACTTGTTGATTCCCCCCAACGTATGTTTGACTTCGACTCTCAACTACTCAAAGTCATGGACAAACACGCTATTAGGGAACGACAAACGCGGACTGGTGAACGTGATGATCACCAAATTTACTGTATTTGCTGGGAAAATCTAAATAAGCCCCCAAAAAACGCGACAAGCGACTGGAAAATTCTACAAGCGACTCGGCAAAAAAATAAGCACAAATCCACTTATTGTAAGCGGAACTGGCAACTCTGCTAATACGCAACGATGACGACAGCACAGGTTCGACTAAGACAGCTTCGCTGCACAAGAAAGGAAAAAAATTGGGGGGACCCTTAAGCTTCGCCTTTAAGAGTTGAACGCGATAGCGATATCGCGTCCCTACCGCGTACTTCAATCACTTAGTGCATACTATGTATTGGGTAGCATGCTTTAAACCAGGAGAAATTATGCGCGGCAAATGTGGGAAATGTTTTCGAACTTGCTATGCACCCACTACGTGGTGTTAAGGGAATGTGCCGCTTGTAAGGTGTGTGCCGCTTGTAATGGGTGGCTGGCTTTAAACTATGGAATCGTTATGATAGTCACATACTCTGACGCCCGATGGCAATGTACGCTTGTACCACGCAATATTCCAGGGATATTACATGTTATATTGCGACGCCTTTATTTGCATCTTTCTCGATTTTTCGGTCACGGACAAGATGATGATTTTTCGCTCACAACCAACGACGCCGACGCCGACGCCGACACCGACACCGACGCCGACGCCGGAATTTCTGCGAAACGAGCTCTTTAACGCTATCGCGTTAAAAGAAACATTCGCCAGGGAAGCTTGACCCGACAGAACTATAAACTGCAGTGATACGTACCTTATTATACTCTAGCAGTAAAAGAAAAGCGAGCTACTTTGATCTCTAATCACTAACGGATAATTGGAGTTCCGGAACCTAACCACGACGACACTTTCGTTCATAGCACGCTTAGGACTTTAATTAGGCGCACAAGGTGCGTTTTTTTTTTCTTGCAAATGTAAGAAAGATCGCCAAGGCGACCGACTGATCGCCTTATAACTATAGATACAGTGTGATTCAGACTGTATGCGCATTTCTTTAAGTAATACCACCGTATGCGAATAATACAATTGACCAAGAAAAGCAGTTGGTACATAAGCGAAGGGTTAAACGCGAGCCAAATAATCGTATTGATGGGATCGTTCTGCAAGATGACCATTGCATCACTTTGATAGCGTACCTCGTGCGAAGAGCGTGCGTAAGATAAAAAAAAAATTAAAGGCATACATTATACTACGTTAAATATCTCTTTTGGCAGTATTGTATAGGAGACGCACTGAAGAAAAAAGGAAGCAGAAAAAAAGTGATTTGGTGTATCAAGAAGTTGCATGCAGCGTGTAAAATGAAATGTCACGGCATAGGGTGAAACGCATCTGTATTTGCATCATTTACAGTGACGAGTTGGGACGTATACTCCATGGCGGATGCTTTCTTCCTTTCTTTCTTTTTTTGTCAACACTCAGCCGTGCTGTCTGATGGCTTCTTGATCTTCTCTATAGCTCTGAGAAAAGGTAATATTCAATACTGGGGGGCGTTGGCACTGGGGCACTGCAACAGTAGCGTATATGATGCTGTACTGAATTGATATAAAAGAAACAAAAAAGATTGCCATGTTAATATTATAAGTACATCTATATTTCTCATTTATTTATTCATTTGTTTATGTTATCTTTATTTATTTAATTACTTCTATTATTTAACATTAGTTTAATTAGCACTTTCATTAAAAAACAAAATTACCACAAATTTTTTTTTGCTTCCCTATAAATTATCTTTATCGCATATTCCCCCCCCCCCCCCTCCTTTTTTTCCCCCCACAAATTCTATTGCCGCGCATTTTGTGGCCGATCCCCCGTGGTGGGTTGTGCCATTATTAGAGGAAACAACAACAACAGTGCATGCTCTGGCAATGTCCTGCGTTACCTCGGAGACCTCACCGTGAGTCCGACGGGGAAGAGGCACTCAGAAACTCCGAGCTACACCACCAACTCAAGGCCGTCCAGAGGGCCCAAGAACTGGCGGAATGCCACCACGTTCCCGCCCCGACTCGGGCGTCGCCTACGGTAGCGGCTGCTAGGGTGTCCCTCGTGGATCCCCCGGCGGCTTAACTCCTCAGGACCTCTCAATAACGTTTTTGACTGACAGACTGAGTGAATGTTTATATTTGCCATTTTCTTACCATCTGAAACTGTACAGACGGTGACGGCACAAATTTAAGCATATATATCTCGCCCTAAAGCCACAAAAAGATCTTACGCTGTAATTTTCGGTGATATATAACTTCATCCAATGCTGATACTGAACATATATCGTTAGGGAAAGCGGCCAACCAATCACAAACTAACGACGTATTCGAATGGAAAGTTTTGGCGGCCCCTGATCTTGAAGTCTATACAGTTACGGCAGATGACTGACGCAAGCGACTTCTAGGAAAACGTTTACGTATAGCACACGCAGCGTCACTCCATTGAAAGATAAAAGGTGACATTCCGTGCCTTCTCTTTGACAGCCGTCAAATGGGCATTTCTTTTTTGCCATTGAGAGAGAGAAAGAAAAAAAGCGCTTGAAGACTTGAAAATGCGAATTGTGCGCACGGATGCAGGGGAGTCAGGCGCGTAGGCGTACGTGCGGAGGCCATGGACGCGCATAAGCTCCGTGCAACACTATGCCAGAAGACGTCGCGACTTAATGGTCCGTGGCGCTATAAGGCTAAATGAACCGCTGGGGCGGCCACGGTGTGCGTGGAGCCAGGCAGTCCCACTGGCATCATTTGAGAAAATTATATGCGAACGGACGAACGGGTGGACCCCCCACACGGTCGTTCTGTAGTATATAGGAAGAGAGAAAGTTGAGGTCACCAAGATGGCAGACTCTCTCTCTCTCTGACTGACTGAACATCGAAACTGTAGAATAGATGTTCGCCACATGGCCCAGAAGACGGTTTTTATCTTCGCGTATTTCGACCTTACAGCTAGAACGCAATTAGCTTTCTTTCTTTCTTTCTTTCTTTCTTTCTTTCTTTCTTTCTTTCTTTCTTTCTTTCTTTCTTTCTTTCTTTCTTTCTTTCTTTCTTTCTTTCTTTCTTTCTTTCTTTCTTTCTTTCTTTCTTTCTTTCTTTCTTTCTTTCTTTCTTTCTTTCTTTCTTTCTTTCTTTCTTTCTTTCTTTCTTAGGAGCACGAAAAGAATTAGGAGGGTGTCTTCTGAGGGTGAATCTAGCTTCGCAAGTGTTGCCGGCATTTGCTCCGCCCGAGCACCACCTGTGAAATGCGACGCAGTTCATCTCATCTGGTAGCAGTGGTTCATGGGTATAACAGCACAAACGTAACAAGAAACCAAGAAGACGCAGAACACGGGACAGAGCATTCTGTCTTGTGTCTTCGTGGTTTCTTGTTACGTTTGTGGCGTTATACATATGAACCAACTAGCCTATAGCCAGCAAATGTTACTGAGGTAGCAATGCGCCGCGCGTTATCCAAATTATTTCGTCGCACACATTTACCCGTTCAAACTCGAACCCGTTACCACAAAGGAACTTTTATCAGGAGCCGAAGCACCTCTCTCTTAAAAATATCCAATGTCTTCGAGGAACAAAAATGTCGCTTGCACCTGAGCGTGGGGCCATCTTGTATTTTAGTCCATGGCATCTGATAATATTTTATACACTGCTTCACATTGATACGTATACTCTAATAAGTCCTGTCTTGCACAGCCAAGCTACTCTGTCTGCGTACTTTGCTGCATGCAGCTTTTGTGGGTTCCTTCCGTCAGTGGCGTAGCCAAGGGGGGGGGTTGGGGGGGTTCAAACCCCCTCGAAATTTTTCAGTTTTGCTTGCGTATATGCACGCACACATACAAACGCACGCACAAACATACATAAAGTATGGTTGAACCCCCCCCCCCTGAAAAAAAATTTCTGGCTACGCTACTGCTTCCTGTACTTTTCTAAGACTGTCATGGGGAGAAAGCGCAGATCTATCTATCTATCTATCTATCTATCTATCTATCTATCTATCTATCTATCTATCTATCTATCTATCTATCTATCTATCTATCTATCTATCTATCTATCTATCTATCTATCTATCTATCTATCTATCTATCTATCTATCTATCTATCTATCTATCTATCTATCTATCTATCTATCTATCTATCTATGCCACCTCCTCTTAACTACCGTTGGTTTAATCCTTGCAGACAGTTCGGGAATAGATTTACGTCTTAAGGTTGGCTCACTGTTGCGTCAACTCGCTCCTTCACGCGCGACGCCAATGGCTCGCCTTACTGACTACAGCGACAAACTGCCAGCTCGATAAAGCGCACCGAAATCACAACAGAAACTAAATCGTTCCGTTTCCTTCCAGTAGCACAGTGGACAATCAAGTGCGTGGTAGCTCGCCAGAGGGCACGCCTGGTGAAAGGAGACGGCCGGTAATATACTCCTCGATCTTTCGTGGCCACGTAACGGCACACACACACACACACACTCGTCCACATAAAGTGCCGCCAACAGGGCATCATCATAATAACGCTCTAAAGCTGTCGTGCTCCATTCGGCGGCGGCTGCCGACCGTCCTCGTCTGGCCTTTCAACCGCAGCCGCCCACCTCCCCTGCGTCTTATAAAGCACTCCTAAGTGGCCATTGTCTTCGGGTCTCTGCGGCGACGCGCGTATGCGTACACGCTTCAATGCGCGATACGCGCGCGCGGGCGGCCTCACAACGGCGTTTACCACTTTCTTTTTGTTTCCTTCTTTTCTTTCCTTCTTTCTTTTGTGTTTCGCGATCTCCTTTCCAACGCCTGGAATGCGCAACGGTACAGGCGCAGTGCGGAACCGAAAGAGAAATAAAAGCACACGGTTGCCGCCTCCATGCAGTCGTATACGCCTGTCGGGGCTTGTATTCCCGGCTCGTTATGCCGCAGTTGAGCCATCAGTGGCCGCTGCTTTGGCTGCTGCGATTGTGCGTATCTCTCTATTCGTACATACTGTCGCTCGGGAGGCCATGCGGCGGGGACATTTAATGGGGCGATCTTGGTGGCTGCTGCGGGAGGTATAGAGAACAACAGGGTCGCAGGCTTATAACGCGAGGGCCAACGTCGGTTTCGGTGTACACGCGGAGTACACGGAGGAAACATTAAGATCTCCTTGTGTCGCAATGGCAACGGCTCCGAATTGTATACCGTGCCTTCGCTGTCCATGCGTGGCAGCGGACCACCACGCTTTCCCGTGGTCGCACCACGCCACGCCAGATCAGGACCGTTCCCTGACCGTGCACTCGCTGCTGAACCAATACGTGGCGTGGCGGCAACATGAGGTCTAAGTAACTCCAACGTTGCGCTGTTTATCGAGACTCTTTCTATGCGCTCTGCGCAAGTTGCAAATTATAGTGGCGCAGGAACAAAAAGAAAAGAAACAGCAGAAGTTGTCTGTCAACTGTCACTGTCAATGCGAATAACGTATACGACGACTCGACGACATTCCACCAACATTGCGTGCGCATTTGGGTCTCGTAGTCTAATTAGAGGAGTACATGATATTCCGTATATCATGGTGTAAGTGACGACGAAGAGCCCTGAAAACAGTCTGCGTCCGCACTTTGTTTGCCGCAGATTGAAGATAAGGTACCGAACGGACTTGCGAGAACTGCTGGACACATTGCCGAAGCATACACCCGCAGTTGCTTTCAGCACCACACCGTTATTGCTAGCGTCTCGTATTCTACAATGCAGGCTGTGTACTCTCCTCGTCACCCTTACGCTACCGGGCACCAGCTGTGCCTATGTGGAACAGGAAAAACATGAAAATGGGGCACTTTGCGTTACAATGGTCATTTTTCTTGTTCCTTCTAAAACGAACTTTCATTTGGAAATATCGAGCAGTCTGAACTGTGCCGTACATGACTGCGGCCGCGCGAGGCGCCTATACTGCGACTGCGTTGAGAATGGTAATGTTATAAATGTTTAGCCACATAAGCAACTTATAAGGTAACCAAACCAAGAAATGTTGGTTCCTTTCCGAGGCAATTTTCACTGTGTGTACATCTATGATACAGATAATAAAGCTTAGAAACGCGCTCTCCATAGTTCCCGTCTAATGCATTGCAACTCCAGTAAGATGTTCAAGTTGAAATGCATCGTTCACTGGAAATAACTCACAGAGTTCGTGAAGAGAGCATTTTGCTATGTGTTTCTTTAATTTCGTAATGGGCGAAAGTAGCTAGAAGGAAGTGGGCGCCGTCAGGTTATGGTGCCGCCGCCCCTTCCCCAATACGGAACTTATAAGTGATATAATATATACCACTACCACTCAGCTGGTCATCTACAGGGCACACGCTTGTTGGCCTTTTGTAGACTCCTCACTCGACCCATTAGCAGACCCAGAGGGAAACTCCCCACCCCTCCCGCAAGTCTCTAGTATTTATAACTATACGGTAAATACTCGCACTTTACTTAATTTAAGGCTAAATTACTTTTACTTGCGGCGTTTCTGCTTTCACTATACCGTTAACTGTCTGTCTGGTGCTCGCGCGCAAATAACGCCTGGGCGTCGGCGATAATGGGTTTATTTTTAGCAGCAAGAAAGCATCACTCGTGAATTGTTGGGCGTAGTCCTGGGCAGTGGTGTATATATATGCGCCTTTACTAGGAGCCAAGTGCAAACCCGCCAGACCGTTAACAGGGCCGCCGGCTCAACTGAGCCATTGAATTCGCACACAATAGGCCTGTCGGGTTTCTTCCAACCATATACACGCTCGCCGTCATCTCGCCGCGGTGAAGGCTTAAAAATAGTGCTGCTATAACATTGCATGAATGGGAACGGAACCGTAGGCAAGGTTGAGTATAGGGTTAGCAGAGGAGCGTATAGGCGGGTGCCTTGGGTTGAAGCCGTCCAGTTGAAACTGTCCACAGATGTCAGCGCCAGAGAACAGAGCCGTAGAGATGATGCTCCGGCGCTGAAAAGGAGAGGAAAAAGCATCTTCCTCGTGCCATCTTCAATTTGGATTCGCTATTACATTGAAGGAAAACAAAAGGAGAGGGGGGGCGGAGGTGAACCAAGTGACATCTCCGGTTAGCGATACAATAGAGAGAGAAAGAGAGAGAGAAAGAAGGGATGGGGGGAGAGAGGGAGGTCAACCAGAAGGACGTCCCCTTTGTTACCTGTACACTGGTGCTAAAGTAATGGGCAAGTACAGCATTAGCGTAGCCAGCCCCCCCCCCCACACACACACACACGCACACGAGATTTTAAAATTGTGCATGTGTAATGTATGCACGCACACGTACGAACGTACATGAGTGATGGCTGCCCCCCTCCCCAATTCAGCCCGAAAAAATTCCTGGTTACGCCCCTGGGATACAGGGAGCATTGCACGCTTGTGGATGGCCTACAATCGATCACCGAGGCCAGTGTTTTCGGGCCACAAAATATGGAAAGAAAGAAAGGGGACTGCAATAACTATTTGTGAACGTGAGTGGCATTGGATTGCAAACAGTCTGTGAATTGAAACAACGAAGTTTATTAGCGCGCCCGGTCAGTTCTCAGACTCCAGCGTAGCTTTTTCATCATGCTCTTCGGTACCTACAGAGGCGGTCGCCCCGGCATAAGAAATCAGAGATTTGGCCCGCGTTTCTCTTCTTGATGCTCGGGAAGGCGTGTGTACGTAGCATGCTGGAGCGGAAACGCTGCTGTTATCGGTTAACGAGCGGGCATTCCCACAGCGTTTACCCTTTGTTGCGACGACGCCCTCCGAGGCGTGACGAGTCTAGCCTCCCACGCACCTTCTTCTGCGCTCCTTCGAGAAGCGAAAGCCGCCGAGGAAGGACACGCATTGGAAGCGAAGCGTGTAATACGCAATGGTAATTGCGGTCACTGCTCCGTAACGCCGGTAGTATACGCATCTGTCTAAGAAGGGGAAGAGGGGCGGACGCCGGCGTAACAACTACTCCTACAAATGAGGACATGTGTGGAAAGGCCATAATTGACATCCCTAATGATTTTGATATGCAAAACAAGCGACGTGAAATGCGTTTCCTCAAACAAAACCGTGTGTAGGATCGGTGACGCTCGCTCTCGTTACACTTGGACCGTTCGCGTGACGAAGCTCACATCTCCCGCCCGGGCAGCGCGAACAGTGATTTGCAAAGTGCAGTAATTTACGAAAAGATTAGCAAAGATCAGGCACATCTAAACCTGTGTAAGTAGCGCAGACTTTCCAAAAAGAAAGCGACGTAAAAGGCAACATTTACACGAGGGTATCGACAATGGATAACCGAAAAGTAGGTCAGCAAACAACTCCAATGATCAACAGGCCGGAATAATCAATTAAGAACGTCATTGAAAAGCAGGGCAACATTTAATGGAGTTAACAGAACGATGTTCTGGAAGACGCGAGTCGAGACCAGCCCCGTATTTATCCATCCTTGCTCCACCCATTTTCTTTTTCCTTATTTTTTTTAAATGCGAATGCATTTTTTAGTCGGGCTATGTCAGGTGGCGTTGTCCCGCGTTGTCCCGCGTTGTCCGGCGTTGTCCGCGGAGGAGGATAGGTTGAGGAGGTTCCGCGCGCCGGCAGGTGTTATCTCTCCGCTCTCACTCCCTCTCCCATAGGCAACAGCTGCGGGCGCGCGCGCTTATCCTCGCCCCTAGCAAACGGAGCATGTGGTGCGAGAGAGTGTAGGAGAGGGTAGGTGCAGTGCTTCGCCGCTCCTTCTCTCGCCGTTCGCTCTCTCTCCTCCCTGCGCCCCACTCTCCCGTCCGCTCGCGCCTCACTCTCGACCGTTCGCTGGCTGGGCGCCTCTCAAGGCGATGAAGTCGGTGTCGGCGCATTCGCATTTCCTCACGATTCCCTTCGGGGAGGTGGGGGGCATTTTTTTCTTTTAGCCGCGGCTTTTATACTACACGATAGTGAATCAAAGATCTCTTTAATTCACATTACTGCCATTACATTATTTTGTTCCCGCCCAGTAAGTGTGAGGGAACGTGGGCACGTTATTCTAATCCATAACTCCTCGACAATCATTACCCTCCTCCCCCCCTTTTTTTTCTTCCCTTCCCGGAAAAGGGTAGCCGACCGTGAGCGCAGCAATGTCAACCTACTCACTGCTTCCCCCAAGAACTTCTGTCCATCTAAGTTAGATTGCTGTTTTATCGTGACTTCCACGAATATCAACGCGTGCAGTGTGTAGCGCGCGCGTTAAAGATCTCGGACGCTTTTGTTCTATTCCCCGAGTTTTCTGGCCATGCCTCAAGGACACGTCAACACGAACGAAGCGGTCGAGTCATGTCAATGAATGGCATGCATAGATCGTAACACTCATGTCCTCGCCATAGACGAATGGGTTGGTCTTCTGACGTAACAACCCCCCCCCCCCCCTGCCGCTTGCCACTTCGATAGTTTTGTTTGCTTTCACTTCCTGTCGACGGGTAGGGCGGTGAACGTCGAGTCCCTTTAACGACTCGCACGCGAACCATTTCCGGCGTCTTCGCGCCGTCACTGTGGTGCGTGTGCGCCAAGAAGGGCCATCTTTTCTTCTCATTTTCATTTTGATCTTGCTTCTTACTTGTTTGGTTGTTTGTATTTGTACCGCGATACGCTCCGTGCGTCATCGTTTGGCTCCGCAGAGGAAATGATGGGCCGCTAGTTGTACCGCGTAAGCACATAAACACATGGCGAACACGGCCACGATAACACTCGAGGAAATAAAAACAGAAAGAAACAAAACAAACGAAACACCTGTGCAGCCGGTGGGAATAAAACATGAAGCGCGTTCATGCACCGCATGCAGTATAGGAGGTGCACAGCCGCGGACGCTGCTTGCCACTCCCACGGTGAATCACACTGCTTGTACGCGAATGGCGTGCACCGAAGCGTTCGCAGTGTGTCTGTACGTGTACAGTATACATCCGCAGCTTCTTCCGCCGGCTCACGTCAACCCTTACGAGGCGCATACACGAAACATATAAGGAAAAATAAAGAGAACAAGTGGAGGCGGTGAGAATGGTTCAGAAACACGGTGAAATTGCTCGGTAACTGCTGCGAATCGTGGGCGCGCAGTAAAGGGGAAAGGAAACGCGAAGGAAATCGCGTAAACGAGCTTGAAGAGAAGAATGGCGGGTAAAAAAAAAAAAAGAGTGCACAGTGCGCGGCGTTGAGCGTTTTTTCGTGCCCTTGAGCGAACTCACTCAATTTTCATCTCTCCGCAGCTTTCCTTTTTTTTTATTTATTTCTTTGTTTAGCTTACTGTATTCGTGCATATGCCGCTGTCGGTGGAAGTGGGATGTAGACCATTGACGGATGCCGGCAACAAAGCTCGACTGCTTTCTTTTCTTTAGATTTTTCTCCTTGGACGTTTCTCGTATCGATACGGAATCTTTGTAACCTGGGTTGCTGGCAAAGTGGATGGCGGCTTGCAAAGAGCAAATCGACGCTTATGTTGGAAAGCCGACGATGTATCTTTTCAATCTTTTTCGAAGCGAACGCGATGACCGCGAAGAGAATAACACAGACGTGAAGCCTTTGCCTTCTTGTTCTTTTGTTTTCTTTTTTTCATGCGCCTTCTTTCTCCTGAGACAGGAGGTTCGGCGGTAGCCACGTTCATCCCACTTCATGCGAGAAGGACATGCGTACAATCATAGGCGTGCGCAGGGTTACCGTTCAGGGGGGGGCGAAGGTTCGTCGCGACGCCCCCTTCCCTATTAAGTCAATGTATGGGGTAGACTTTGCGCCCCCCCCCTCTTAGGTTCTTAGGGGTCTAGGGGGGGCGGCCGCCCCCCTCTGCCCCCCCCTCGTGCGCACGCCTATGCGTACAATGTTCAAGAAATGAAAGGCGACGCCAAACTTCGAGTATAACAAGCGGGGCTCGAGATATCCACGTCATGTCGCCAAGGGTCTGGCCACTGAAGCTGAGGTCGTACCTTGGATGTAAGTAGACGAACCGGTATTACGCCGACGTGACGCGAACTGACGACGGTGGAAAACGAAACTATGCGCATAGCTCGGTGATTAAATTGACGCCTTTCATTCCGTGAGTGCTGTAAACATTTTCTCGAACACTGCGAATACTGCACGAAAAGAAGAACACAATGAGAACTTACACGGGCAACAATTCAGGTATGTGTGGACCAGTGTGGACAGATTGCTGCAGCATCCACTACTGGGTTTAGTGGGCTTCGTTTCTAGTTTGCTTTATTAGGACTCGGGGGTAGACTACACAGGAATTCGTAGCCGTTAGATTAATCAGATAAAGTGAGTTCAAGTCGGGCTCTATGTAAACGCAGGCTGGACGGGCCGAGTTCTGTGGTGAGGTGAACGTCGAGTTCTGTAAATCCGCCACCACCCTATACTAACAGGTGATCAGTTCAACTATTACCTTGGTGCGCTTCCGAAGCTGTACTGGGTGTTATTTCTTATCATTTTGGGTGGGTTAGATGTGGAGGGGATGTAATTTGATTCATACTGCAAAGCTGAAGTGAGTAGTATACATGCACGTATACATTAAATGTGCAGATTTAAGGGGAGCTGACATCGACAAAAAGCCATTTCCGTTGTTTCAGACGAAGTGCCGCCGAATAGGCTCTGAAACATCGTCGTCAGTCTGAGTTACACGTAATCATTTTGATTATGGTATACACCTTACTGTTTATATCGAACCTTTCTTTGTTTTTTTCATTTCTTATTGAAGCACCCGTCCTTAAGTTACTAACATTCCGTATTATACGCATAGACGTCGCTAACCTCGCATTTCGCAGCCAGCTCCGTTCTTGAACCAACGCCGCAGTAAATCATAATAACGCAAATTAAACAGGTGGAAAAAACCGTTATGACTCTTATGCAGCTATACCGGTGCTCTTTTCCTGGTCATAACTTGCAGTTCCTTTTCTTTTTGCTGTTCTCTACCGCAATCTTCGGGAAAACAAGCGTCTCCACCGCTACGAATAACCTTCGCTGCGGTAGCCATTGTGTCGCCGCCTCATGCAGGACGCATTAATGTCAAGTGGCGGGTGCGATAACAAAGACGGTCTGGTCTGGTGGCGTGCAATTTCTGGTGGCTCCGCAGATGCGAGTATAATAATCTTCTGTGAAGGACAGGGGGGATAATGGGAGCGACTATAGCTTGCGCGGCACGAAAAAAGAATTCCGCATCGAGAATCACGCTGCCGTTGCCAGGAGATTGAAAGAGCCCGACAACGTAACTTTTCCAGCGCGACAGGCGCGAGACGCTATCGCTCGTACCGTATTTTCTGGTTTTTAGCACGAATACGCGAACAGTGGTGTTTACATTCCGCGAGCGCTATACACATGGTCGAGCTTCATATCTCTTGTACGTCATCTTCATCTGTATGTATCACTATAAGCTGCACGGTTCTATATTCGTCGTCGTACAGCTCGAGCTCGAATGCAGTAATGCAGTTCCTGGTGGTAAAATACACTTGCAGAGGTGGTTCACATTCGCATATTCTACGTGCACTATCGACACTGCGCGTATCGGACAGCGTCATGGAAAGATCTGTCCAACTGAGGCAGGGACTTTCGGGGGTCCTTTTTAAATTTGTTTCGCCATCCCATATCGTCAAAAACGTCGCTGTCAGATGTCGAATTCGCGCTTGAAACGAGCGTATATATATAGAAAATTAGGGAAAATCGCAAATGTTATCAGGCGTGCTTTCACGTACAATCGCTGATCACCAGCTGATCCAAGTTCCACCCTAACTCCGGGAGGCTTTCACTAGTACCCCCGGGAACCTCCTGCCCGTTTACTCTATGCGCTCTGGTCGCGCATGTTTTCCTCATCATATCGGCCTATTTTTCGTTATTCTTCATCTTTCTTTCTTTCTTAGTGACCTTCCTGTGGTAACGTCAGTGTGCGCGCGTATCAATCAATGGGCGTACTTTGTCGGCTTGTTGTGCAGCTTCGTTTACGCCAACTCGACACAAGCGGGTCAAGCCACAATACAAGGTGATCCAGCTTACTACGACAGCACCAAACGGTTTGGTCGCGCGAGCACGTCCACACCTTGCAGGTGTGTCGACAGAACTCGACTCTAAGCTCTGTCGACACGATCCGACCTCTTTTGCGTTCTCACGACCCCGACGACCACTATTAAAACCAGACCAAGCCGACGTTAACCACTTCACGTAAACGTTAACGCAGCTTGTACGGTGGCAAACACGGTAGCTGTGCGATAAACGCGACGCACCACGATCCTCGGGAAAGATTGCCGCTCTCGACAAGGCAGCCTGCCCGGCTTCTTCCATACGAGGACCGCGTGGTATCGAGCAAGGCGCGCGATATGGGCTACTGGGAAAGCAGGTACACGGGCCCGAGGAAAACTATGTGGGCAGGAACTGACAAAAGAAAAAAAGAAGTATAAGGAGATAGAAGGAAACAAGTGGCTGGCCCATATCGGAGGCGGAAAAGAGAAGAGCCATGTATGTCGCGCACTGCATGGTGCGCCCGTACACTGCACGTAACTCCACGACCGTACGCGCACTCCCGTGTTTGTCTGTTTGTATGTAACTGTATGGTAAGTCGCGGCACTTTGACAAACAACACGCAAAGCCACCGCTGCCGCTCCAAGCACGAGAGAGCCCGTCATGCAATACATATCATCTTCTCCCTCCTCTGCCTCTCTCCTTCTCGACGGTGACGTAAGCAGACGGATCTCCGATTTCCTTTTGCAGCGCACTCGCCTTGATGTAGCTTTGCTTACTCGCTCCGAGACGAAATTTTACAAAAAGAGGGAGGCATTTTTTTTTTTTAATTTGGGTTTAGCACGACGATCGTAATGAGACCGTGGCACGCATGGCTTTCTGCGTTGTGTGCAGAGAGAGAGAGAGAGAATTCAACAGTGCAGTGAGCCGCGTAGTGAGCAGCGTAGTGAGCAGTGTATAGTGCGGGAAATTGGGAGGTGGAGCCAAAGCAACGGGTTTGTGCAATCTATGGTGGCTTGCGAACCCCCAAGAGTAAATGTATTTCTGTGTAATTCGGGCGCATAGACCGAATTGACTTATACGCATTGTAAAGTTCACAGAACCAAGTGTGGAATGCAGTCCTGAATTAATCTCGAAGTTACATTCATTTAAGTCAGGGGTCGGCAACCTGCGGACCGCAGGGCAGTATTTTGCAACCCCCCGACACAAAGTCAGAACCCCCCCGCCTGCCTTAGTAACCGATGAACATCTCGACTATAGGCGATGAAGACCTCCATGACTTTCTGCGTCTGTCGGCGAGCAACCTTGATGTAGACATTTGCGAGTTGGCTAAGCAGGTTCAGCACCAAAAGTCGCATTGAAAGAGGGATTTTTTTTTCTAACCTATCTGATAAGCTGCAACCTTGCCACATGCGTGCTGAATACACATGGACGTGATTTCTATTCCAGTTTTGTATATCATTATTGTCAATTCACCGAATTTTTCTCTTTGCCTGCAAAGCCCGCCTCCGCGGTGCGGCCCCCGCCGCGTAGGGTTCATGCAATTCGGCCCTCCACCTCAAAACGTTGCCGACCCCAGATATAGGTCAAGGAAATCGCGTAATCCCGAATCCATACTTTTGCTGAAAGGAGAACACTCGATCGTAAGCGAACCACAAATCTCGCGAGAAATGTCTTCCTTGGAGGCCTGTCTCCATAAGCACATAGGATAAAATCAAGTAATGTAGTACATCTGTCGTTCAACCAACGTAATGAATAGACACAATTCCACGTCGCACGGCTGAGTTATTAAACGGGGCTATTGATGCCTTGGATGCCATGGTCACACCAGTGAGAGAGCGCGAGAAAAAAAACAGGTGAAAGACACAGAGGTAAACCAGCTGGGCTATCAGTCGGGGTGGCTGCTCTGCATTGGATGATAAAGTAAAAGCAGTAAGCGTGACGAGGAAAAGAGAAAGTAAAATCATGCTGCATAATAAGGCCACTGTAATTTGTGGCAATTTAATATAATTCCGCTCGTTATATATTCATAATAAGCTTCGTTTAGCACTAACCGATAAGGACAGCCTGGCGTACAGACACACGAGGCCATGGGCGTCGGCAGGGGGGGGGTGCAAAAGGGGCACTTGCCCCCCCTCAAGCCACTCAAGCACTTTCCCACACCCAAGCTATGTCAGTGCTCTCCCCCTCTCCCAGTCGCGATGCAACAATGGTTTGCACCCCCCAAGAGAAAATTCTGCCGACGACCATGCACGCGAGGTTCTTCGTTGGTCCTCTGTTACGTGGTCACTGTACATACGCATCACCTCTTCCTGTCCCCATCATCATCTTTATCACTCTTTACCTCACTTTCCCTTTCCCCCCTGTGCTGAGTAGCAGGCCAGAGCGCACAAGCTCAGGCCGACCTCTTGGCCTTCTAATAAATTCGCTCGCTCTCTCTCTCTCTCTGCTATCTCTCCATGAGTTCGTGCCTGTGAGCGCTAAACAACAAGTTCACGCTGATCCCTGTACTTTCGCTCTCTCCTGAATGCTCTACGCGCCGCTCACCGTGTGAACTGTTTCGGTGCTAACCCAATAACAGTGGGAAAACACACAGTACAATAACAATACGTTGTGCGCCGAGGTTTTTAGTAAGGAGAGCATGGTGTGGCGGCAGGATGTGATCGAGTAAAGGATACGGAGTAGAAAAGAAAAAAAAAATCTGCTCTGCCCCCGCGGCGCGTTTCGACACTATCGGGTCGCGTTCTCAGGGGCAGACGACCGCCGACGCCCACACCGCGGGATGACGCCGCCGCCGCCGACTACGCGACGAGTGCAGCAGCGCGAAATCTAGGCCGTTATCACGCTGGGAAGGAAGAAGTCGCCGCTGTCACTACATCCTCTCCCTCCAGTCTGTGCGTATACCTGCATGCATGTATGTGTGGCATGAGCTGTTGTGCGTATACGGGAGCAACAGACCTCCCTCCGTACATGTAGAGCGGTGAGGCTGCTCACGTATAGGGGAAAGCCGACGATACAGCACACTCCGGGTTCGTGCGTGCGTTTGTGCCGTGAGCCGTCGCGCACGCCGACGGGAACGCGTACCGTACACTTACGACGTCAGTCAGTCACCCGCCGGGTTTTTGGGCGGGGCGGAGCGGTGGCAGCGGGCCGCGCACGTGTCTGGTGTCTCTTTACTTCCTTTTACGTTTTTTGTTTCGCTCTCTCTCTCTCTCCCTATTCTCTTTCTCACTTGTCTTTCGTTCGTGCGTGTACCTGCAGCCTCTCATTATTGGCATATACGCCGGGCGACACGCTCTGCGCGGCCAACGAAACGGCGACGCTTCCCGATTGTTGTTCTGACAGCAGGGCGCTGCTGCGGTGACGAAGAAGAGGCAGGTGCGAGCCATATGGCTATCTGGGTCGAGCGTGTTCGAGCGTATACGGTATACATCGAGGAAGCTTCACTTGATGTTGAGTTTTAATACACGGCGTATATGTGGCGGTAAAACGGGAGTAGCGGATGTTTAGCTGGGATTACTGGCCCGGCCAACCTCGCTCGACCTGCCATGGGAACGATGAAATCGGAAGTTAGGCGCTGCACGTACAATACTTGGCGTGCTACTGTTTACCGCGTCACTGACTGCGTGGATGCAGTTATCCGGACTATTCGAACGGAACGGGTGCTGGGAGTTCATATAACGAAAGCCCGCTATGTTGCTGGTTCTCGATGGCGGGGGGGCTTTGTTCGAGCAACAGTGGGCACGGCGTATTGAGGTAGATTTCATGAAGCAATGAGAAACGACACCCGTGAGAGGCAGGTCTGAGGTAACCAAATAAATAAAGAAAGCGGCAATAATCGCGATCCTTGTGGTATCTTGCGCATTGAGGAGAGAAATCTATTATATAAGCCCATATAAACTCTGAAAGCCCCGCGTCCCTAAGTAAAATGCAGAATATTTAAATATTAGAGCCTCACAGGGGCTTTGATATTGTCTCTGGTATTGCATATGTGAATTCCTCGTCTTCTGAGTCATGCTAAGGGGCATCTCGGAGGTAGTAGGAAGGAAGCCTTAAATGTAGCTCAGGAAGCTTGAAAACCAGAACTTGAGATCCGTATATCTTGAGCTAAAAAGGATAGCGACGTGCTTCGCTTACGTACAGCTAGATAAATATTGTCAGATGACCACTCATAGGCAAGCTTTAATTGCTACTAAACACAACAATAGCTAATCCGACAACCGCGTGGCCGCAGCGAATGGGGAAGGATAGGATAGAGGTGGATCCCGGAGTCCACGTAGAAGGAAGCGCGTGGTTTGTATCAGCTCCGCCAGGTGCTGCAGCAATTCTAGCAGCTCACAAGAAAGCCGTCGTCTTTTTCAATAAACTCGTTCAATTTATTTTCATTAATTATTCTGTCATTTAATTGGCATACCCCTAATGTAGTAGGGGTGTGCCAAGTGTTGAGTTGAAGAAAACGAAAGGTGAATCACATGTAAATCAATGTCAATTAATATTCATTAAATGTGAATCAAAAAGAATGAAAGTAGTAAGGGTATATATGCAAGTGAACCAAATGTTAAGCGAATCACAGTGACTGAAATATTAAAGTAAAGTTAAGTGAGGCAACTCTAAGCTTAATAAGTGCCTCGCCAAGGCGCATACACTTTCGGATGTGCTCTCCGTAAGGTTAGCTAAAGAGCTTGTCAGAAAATTATATCATTTGCTCGTTTCAAGTATTTCGCATAGCATAATTCGATTCTTTCGCAACTCCTTTGGATTAAGGTAAGGTAGAAAGGCGGGCGAGTCAATTGGAATCGATGCATACTTGGCAGTGCGAAACCAACGGAGCCACACAGGAAGAGAAGGACACATGACTGTTTAACAAATGAAACTTATTGAACAATGCTGAGCAGACGAAAAACCAACTCCATGCGCGCGCACGATTCTAGGTTACATGAAAAAAAAATTCTATTGTAGACAATAAAGTTGTTACCAACCAATTGTAGACAGCGCTCGTCCTGTGTCCTCCTTTTCCTGTGTGTGTCGTCAGTTTCGCGCTGGTTTTCATTCGGATTGTGTAGCATGTTTTCGCGTGTACGCAGGCGCCCTTCAATTGTCAACTCTTCTAAATGAGTTTCGTGTTACAACGACGTGTAACGTTCGCGCTCGACGATCAGCGCACGGTGTCACGTTGCTTCGTGTCCTTGGTGTTCATTGTGAAATGCGAGCCATCCGGAAACGTTCTCTTTTTTTCTCTCTCTTTTGAACGTATGAAGGAATCTTTCCTAAAACGCAGGTATGTGATCTCTGTCACGCGGCGATATTGTGCGCCTGTACGACAGGAAACGGATGGACAGTCGACGGGAAGGCCTCGCAATCTACGCGTGTTCCAGGGTCACACAGACGCGGGTGCGCGCATCTCCTGCCGGGAATGAATTCGCTACGCCGCGAACCAGCTACGAACAATAAGCCAAAGTCACTTGAGTTCGTGGACATGACTTTATAAGCAAATTACTCAACAGCACAGTTAATGAAAAACCAGAATAACGAAGCCAAGGTAGGTGTAGGGGACGTTAATTGTACTGTTTTAAATGTATTGTAGTAGATGTGAAGAAAGTAAAGGGGCCGAAAAGACAACTTGCCCCCCGGCAGGGACCGAACCGTTGGTCAGCTGTCCGCAGGGAGCGAACTGTTGGTCAGCTGTCCGCTAGTTAAGGGATCACGTGCTACGTGAAGCACGTGATCCCTTATGATCCCTAATGTTCTGAGAATAAAGTTAGTTGCGAGTGACGCCCTTTCTGTTCTGTCTCTAATTTTCTTCCTCGTAGGTTTGCGTCTATTTGTATTTCAGTAAACTACGTGAAGCCAGCTGGCAAAGAAAGAGTGTGCCACACTTGGCGTCACTTCTACGAGCAGCGCTATAACACTCCCAGGTTTGCATGCACATACCCGATAAATTGGACGAGGGGATGGCCGCCGTTTCAGCTATTGGGAGCGTTATCCGAAGGTTGCAGGTTCGGTCTCTGCCGGCGGCAAGTTGCCTTTCCCTTCTTTCATACAACAGTTCAGTGTCATTGAAAACTCGCGCCAGTGTGGTCCAGTGTCATTTGCCCATACTCCACGGGTATAGCGCCATAGGCGTGCGCAGGGAGGGAGGCGGGGCAGTGTGTGTGGGTGTGTGTGTGTGTGTGTGGGGGGGGGGGGGGGGGGTATATAGTGAACAAGGTATAACCTCTGGCCTATAGCTCCGGTGGAACCAGTTTGGCAGAGTCTGCGCATAATGATTGTGTAAACTTTTGTGCGCTAGAAGTAAATAAAATCGACGTGTTGTCCCGTATCGTTTTCTTCGTCGATTTTATTTACTTTATTTACTTGAGTGCTCCAGGGTCAAAAAAATTACACTATGCACAACCAACTGGCCCCTACCCTGGCTCTTCTAGCATAATGATTGTTTTCGGTGAAAAACTATGTCACCGCTCTGAGGTTTCATCCTCACTACCTTCGCGCGTGCTTCGCAGTAAAATTATAAGCACGAACATTCTTCAAACAGCCTTGTTTTCAAGCGTGCGGAAGCGTATAACATTACATCGAAGATTAGGCGCTCAAGGAGGACATGTGGGCGGAACGAATGTCAGGAAGGACACAAAAGCAGTTCCGCCGAATGTAAATGTTCCCATAATGCGAGGTGTACGCGTGATCCCGAAGATATATCGATTTTCATTCAGGCTGAAATAGATACCGCTTTAGCTACCTTGGCAAAATAAAGTAAAGCGCTGAACTAGCGGAGGGGCATGAATTTTAAGCTTGGAATTGTGGGTAGGTTATCCATCGGTGTGTCTAAACACTATAACATAAATTTATTCACAAGGACATCGTGTTTCGCTACATATGTCCCGCGTTCCCCCTTTTCTCTCTGTATACATGGATAATAAGATAAACGTAGACATGACACTCATTTCAGCTCTGTGCCACCCATTTTGCCTTCGCGTGTGATGCAGCGTGGGCCTCTGTAAATAACACACACACACATACACACGCACGCACACACGCGCACGTGCACAGACGACTTGCGCATAGATTCATCTAGAAATCGCCACTCGTACCATCTTTGATTATAGTTTAAATATGGGTGCACTCAGCGACTTTACCTATATATGTGTTGCTTTACTCCAATACGCAGTCATACATGTTGCCTCCATTCTGTGCCGCCGAAAAATATAGATGACCAGCAGCATGGCGAACAGTTCAAACATATGGGGCACATCATGATGATTATTTTTCGGTGAAGCCCAACTATGTAGTACAGGGGCGTACAGGAAGAACAAGACATAAACAATGAAATGTAGCTTCCAAAAACTAACTTGGATTCCAACTACAGCGACGCCTCCACGACGGCATACCAACCAGCTTAAATGTCAACGCTGATCGACAAATGATAGGAATAGGACATGAGCGATGTTCTCAACTGCTCTACGTGAACAAATGTGTCATTCGATCGCATCCCATTTTCCTGTTGTTTGCCCTGTTCGCCCTATGTTGAACGCATAGCTTTGTACACGCTCACGCAGCCTAAAGAGCTCATTCGTCGAAGGCCTATGCATGAACAGAAGCTCGGAGGGGTTTAATTTGCGTACGCGGTCAACTGCTGAGCACATACGTATAATAACATCCAGCAAGGCTTCGCTGTCCGCGTGCTACATTTATAAGGACAATAATAGGGACATATCTCCGCAGCAACGCATACAAATTACAGGCTCTGGCCCGACGCCATGTCTTATTCGCGGGGTATAAGCATGTGTAGTATAAGATCCGTATCGCATGCATACTCACGCAGACCCCGCGTCATTGGGGTTCGTCGCCAAAATTTCCCACCCGCGCAATACGCGTCCATACAATAGAACAGATACAAGGTTTGAATACGCGTCGCGTTCTGCGTGTATAGAATATTTTTTTCCCCAGTCGTGCGGCAATGCGCCCACTTTTTCGGGGTTGTCCCGTAAACGAATGCGCATTTCTCTCGGGCACGTTGGACGGGAGGGTACGCGAAGGGGGGCTAGCTGCGCGGCTTTCCACCGCCTTCGCGCAGACAGGTATGGAGAAAAGCGCGCGGGCGGGATTCCGCTGTTATCGGCGACACGCGGAGGCGGCGGCTGCGGCGCACACAGCAAAGACGAGTGCTGCTTCTCCTCGGTCTTCCACGACGCTGCACAAAATGGTCTTCGTGGAATAACGCTTCGTTGCTGCCCTAAGCACCGTGTGGGAGCTGCGCGCGCCGCCAACGGATGGGACGAGCAAAATTTCATATAACATCGTGCACGAACTCGTTGTCAGGAGGTCGTGTGCTCAGAGTATAGCCGATAGCACAACTCCGTAGCTTCACAGGTGCCACGCAGGTGCAGCCTCGGCGTGTGGGCACGGGGTCATACATGCCCCGGATCGTTGTATGACGTGCGAACGAATTGGGTCAGCCTCGAAGAATCGTTCATGCTTTGTAGGGTATAAGTATATACGTGAGCTCTGTTGTTGTCGGTGGCAATGATTCGAAGTAGGCAGGAAGAATAAGCGGAGGCAGACTAATCGATCGGACTACGCGACTATGAGATCATCGTTCCCTGTACTTGATGAAACAAGGTGCTGCGCAAAGGACACAGGGACAAGGAAGTGAAGCACCTTGTTTCATCATGTACGACCGACTCGCCCAGCAACATGCATTATTTCCCTGTACTTCCCCTCCGGCAGTCGACACGTTCTGAGAAGCGCATTTTGGGATGTGACGAAGTGGTGGGCACATAGCGACACCGTCTTAATGAGTCCACTCGGAAGTTGTCAGAAGCGGTCGAACGAGAAATGTCGCAGGCGTGACGTCTCAGACTTTCACTGATCGTTCAAGCACTGTTGGTCACTTCAAGTCTGCATATTGCCGTCTTGAATATGATCAGCTTCTCGCAAAAGGCCTGAACGCGACAATAAAATAAGTAATCGTACGTGCTATCCATCGCATCCTGGCACTGCAAACATTATTTTGTATTATCGCTTTCGTTGTCTCGCAACATTCGCGCACGTATCTCTCTCTCTCTCTGTATGTGCGCGCAGAGTAAGGGGAAGTGGCAGGTGTGTGCGCATATTACGTGTTAGGATCAGTGAGATCAAAAGACATATGCTTGTGTACTGTTTCTAAAGGAAACATAAGTGTTTTAAAATGGATAACTTGCTTTCGCTGTTTCATGCGTTTTCGTGACAGTCGCCAATATAGAGACGTAAGTTAGCCTAATGCCTCTGCGAAATTACGCAATGAAAAAAAAAAAAAAACGGTACCTAAACGTCCGCACTGGAATAAGCATTCACTTGCATTGACTGTCATGATCTCTGCATAATGTTTCTCTCGTGTTTATTAATTCACCGTCAGCCAATCGCTCCCCGCTAGCTCGCTCACCTCACTCGGATACGTCAGATTTCGACACTACTTCAGGAAATCACTACTTACTGTACTTCCTGTTTCGCGAAAAATACTTCATTTCGCCCTAAAAAAAGTAATAAAACAATATAACACGGTCGGTTCTTGCAAAGCTCTTCAGTAGAGGGCGTTACTGATGTTGTGCAGCTAATCTAGATGAGACTTGCAAAGGGGTAAACTATTACCATCATAACCACTGAACCAGTCAAACATCTTGTTCCGAAACTCAATCGGCGATAATGTTTATGATGAAGCATGATTATTGGATTTGCAGTATCGATTATCAGGTCTGCACTCACTCACTCACTCACTCACTCACTCCACTCACTCACTCACTCACTCACTCACTCACTCACTCACTCACTCACTCACTCACTCACTCACTCACTCACTCACTCACTCACTCACTCACTCACTCACTCACTCACTCACTCACTCACTCACATTGCTCGATTCCTTCATCTACGTCACGAACGAGATCTGAGAAGGTTCTTTTTGATGGAATTACGGCGAGCACCCTCTCATTATTGGCCGCATTCCCGAGTGAACTAAAACAACCTAACATGTACAACACTTGAATATTTACGTGACAGTAGCCTATGGCTGTTGATGAGCTACAATAATCTATCTGTACGGGCAGATGATTCGACCTGAAATCCTGGAGCACAGCAGGGGCACTCTCCAACAGCCATATATCACAGGTTTTTCAGCATGCACTCTTTAAATTTAAAAGTAATTTAAGCTAAATTATCACCTCGTAAAACTCACGCCTGCGGTTTTAACGAGCGCGCTAACGGTCATTATGTGCGCTTTCCTGTCCGTGCATTTATTCACTGCACGCGCAACGCTTGCTCACGAAGAAAAGCGAGTGAGGTCATACCGAGGCGTGCACGATGAAGCGAAGCAAGCGGAGTAAATGATCCCGTCACGAAGCTTGTTTCGCCAGCATGCGGCCAGACGCGAAAGTCTATACCCATCAAACGCTTTGTTGTGTGTCTAAAGCAAAGCCCCAATGGGAAGTGCTCAGGCGCACTGCAAGTCTCGCAATAAAAGTCGTGGAGAAGAAATGTGAAAGAAAGCGAAGTAACTGCCCGGCGAAGTGTGTACAGTTTATACTGAAGGCCTCATATATACCTCTATTCTTCTTCAGATCGCTCGGCCGAGGGGGGCCTCTGGCACAACACTGAGAAATATACACACACTATATGTGCGTGTGAAATTTTTCTCAACAAGCACACACTGCGCGCGTGTGTGCTTGAGGGGGGGCAGGGGGGGGGCGGCCGCCCCCCCTAGTCCCTTGTGAGGAGGGGGGGGCGCAAAGTGCTCCATTCATTGATTTAATAGGGAGGGGGGGGGCGCAATGTCTGCCCCATACATTGACTTAATAGGGTTGCGGGCGCTGCGACGACCCTTCGCCCCCCCCCCCCCCCCCCCCTGAAAGGGAACCCTGCGCACGCCTTTGTGTGTGTGTGTGTGTGTGTGTGTTAAGCAAAAATCTCAATTCCGAGTCAAGGCGCTCGTCCCGTCGCCTAATCCGTTTCTGTGATTTAGTACTTAACTTTAGTGCATCCTCGCGGTTAAAACAAAACAAAAGGTATTCCGAGTCATCTCGACACATGCAGCAGAACGACACGCAAGCACTGTACTGCTCGTTGGTGTACCGCACACACAAAGGCCTCGTGCTACGATCAACGAGGAAGGAAGGACAGCGTATAAATAGCGATGATCCGCTTCGACGACGACGCCAGCTCCGCGGTGTGTTCAGTATAAACAAGCGGTGTATGTGGGCTGTGTGTGCACCAACACGCTTGGAGTGTGTGAACGAAGCTGTGTGTGAGCACACGCGGATGTGCAACCGTTTGCAAAGTACACTCGACATCGATAACCGAAGACGCAGGCAGATGTTCGCGGCTTGTTTGATGTGACCATGCGGTTACACATGTGGGTTCAGAGAGTATACCGCGACGCCTTCTGAACCCTGCACCCGACTTCTGGACTTATGTATCAGGGATACGGGAAGCGCTGAAAGTTAGCATGTTTGCAGGGCTGCCTTAATTCACTTTTTTTTTATTATTTATCGGTCGGTCGCTGTCCTTCACAAAGTCGAATAGCTTTGTAACTACATTATCATGAAAGTTAAACAGAAAAATAATTGCAGCAGAAACTATCCATCCATGTTGAAATGCGAGTAGGATTTCAGAACATTATTAAAACTAGAAGTGTACGTGTGTTTTACACGAAAGAAGGCAAATCACACGACACTCCCAATTCGCCGCTGGTGAACTTTTCGGCACCCACATTCGATTGAACGGCGACTCGACGCCACTCCGTCAGCCTTACTCACTGATTAATCAGACAGGCCGTTGACATCGCTAGTGGTATAGCTAAAGGAATTTTATGTAAATTTAAAAAATTTTTAAATATTAATAGTATACGCCGACGGGTGGTGCTGAGCTAGGCGACGTCCGAAAGCAGCGGCGAGAAACACTGTGCTGTTGACCACCCTTGGGAATGGAACCCGCGACCGATCGCGCGATTCAGCTGCAGAACGTCAGCCACTGAAGCACTCCGGAGTCCATCGCACTCGGTGTCCTACAACGTTCCTACATACATACTGCACGCACTCACAGCGCAAGTGCAAAGCGCGATTTAGGCGAAGTGCTGCAACAGTGGATTGCTTCTTCAGCCTGCAAGTACAATAGGCGTGGGCCACCATGCGGAACCTACGTGGTAATCCTGTATTTAATTCCTCCATGTTACTTTTGTAAAAACAGCTCGACGTGTTATTATACAGCACCTTCGTCCAGATCGAGGAACTTCTATAACTGCCACGCAGGGGCGTAGCCAGAAATTTTTTTCGGGGGGGGGGGGGGCACCTCCTTGATTTTGGGGAGGGCACCTCCTTGAAAATGGCCATTTTTCGCTATGTATGTCATGGCGAAAAAAAATTTCGGGGGGAGGGGGGGGGGGGCACGTGCCCGGTGTGCCACCCCCTGGCTACGCCACTGCTGCCACGCTTTTATATTTCAATGCCTACCACATGGTGTCAAAACGGAGGCGGTCACGCGGCAAGTCTAGCCGGTACACGTGACCCCATGATGCCGCGACCTGCCTCACCGACGAAAGATTAAAAAAAAATAAAAATAAAAATACAGCGCAGTAGGAGACGCCTTTAGTGTCACAAAGGTGCTCGCTCCGTGGCGGTGGCGAACACGCTAGGCGATAATGCGACATACTGTCTTGGCTCCCTTGGCTTTGTTTCCTCGTGTGCTTCGCTTCTCACCTGCACGGCAGACAGGCCGAGGCGAGGACAATTTTTAGGAACGTCACGGGAGCGTGGACTCCGCGCGGGAACGAGACCCCCCCGCCGTCTCATTATCCGCCGCTGCGATGGTCCCACACCTGTGTGTACACAGCAGGCAAGGCCGTGAGAGGAAGCACCACACTGGCACAGCGAAAAGAACTAAAGTGCTGTAGAAGAAGCCGCAGATTCAGCGAGCGTATACACACGTAACGGCGAAGCTCGCCAAGGCAGGCGTGGGGGAAAAGTGAACGCCACTCCTAGCACGTGCGATAAATAAAGCTGGACGGGGGTCACGCATGTCGCAGCAGCCCTGTGCTGCAATTTCGTCGAGACGTCTCTTTTGTAGATAGCCCCGTTGCCCGAACGTTGCCTCTTCTTCTTCGCACCCGGACTCAACCTGGAAGAAGGAAAAGAGAACGGGTGAAAAAGAATGCATGACGAGTAGCGTGCCGCAAAATGCATCGCAATATAAACAGCGAGATGGCGTGCCAGCAAGGAGCGGGAGGGCATGCTTGTCTGCGACCGGAGGACGACGACTGAGGACCGAGCGGTCAGCGAAACAGGACGAGAGAAAGGGTGGACTGGCGAGGAACGACAACACAGGGCACACGCCGCGTCTCCGGCAGGGAAGAAGAGAGCAATCGAGACCTCCTTAGTTCAAGCGACGGCGATCCTCTTGTCCGGGCCGTGGCGCAACGCAACAGCAGAGACCGTTTAGATTTCGCACGCGGCGCGAAGTGAGAGCGCGTGCCTTTTGAAGCGTCTGAAAAAGTTCCTCTCGCGCCGAGAAACGACCGACGCTCTTCACTCGGCATGCATGCATGCATGCACGCCGTTCGCTCCGCTAAGCCTTATCGACTACGCGCGGGCGGTAACTTCCGCACATACCGTGCTTCGCTAAACAATGGGTCCGAGACGAGATGAGAAGGAAAGAAAAGAAAGGAAGAGGCGTTTGACACAGAAGCGGTCGCATTGCAGGTGCTTTGAAGTTTGGAAGAGAGGTTCAAGATGGAGGGCGAGCGCCGTCGCTGCGTCTTCCGATAAGACTCGCCGCGACTTGTGTCTTGCCCTCGATAGCTTTACGTCCGCTGCGCGGAGGTCTCTCTCCGTGAAGACGCTGTGGGCGGAGACGTCGCATGTATATATGGACGGGAACGAAGTTGTAATAACGTCGCTGCTGCTAAAACGGACGCATGCCGTGCCAGAGGAGTGGGAAGACGCACCCCGCAATTAAATATCGCTCGGCGACGTTTCGTGCGAGTCTGTGCGCGGATAAAGGCACGCATGCATACGTCGTTGTGTGTAGAGAGCTGAGTAGCCTGCTTTGAGTTGCTCGGCGCTGTTCACTGTAGTCGTTTTGAGTTCAAGCCGAAAAAACTCCTTTTGGAATACTATATATATATATATATATATATATATATATATATATATATATATATATATATATATATATATATATATATATATATATATATATATATATATATATATATATATATATATATATATCCATCTAATGTATTTGTGCTGAACTTATTCAAGAGAACGGCATAACTGGGCTAGTTTGTGGGAATTCATGTTAAGGCGGGTAGCGCAAAGACACACGGACAAAAGCGAGGAATGAATACACGGGACAAGCGCTGTGTCCCGTGTATTCATTCCTCGCTTTTGTCCGTGTGTCTCTGCGCTACCCGCCTTAACATGAACTTATTCAGTCGGGGGCCCGTACGGTTGAAACGTTCGAGTAGCCACGTGTGGTAAAATTAATATAACGGCTCTTAGATTACTATAAATCTCAGAAGGCGAAATTGATGTTCCTCTATTGCAAGTAAATAACTTCTATAGAACTTGCTGACGCCAAGTGGGCACGTGTATATATATATATATATATATATATATATATATATATATATATATATATATATATATATATATATATATATATATATATATATATATATATATAGAACATTACCATCGAGGGGGGGGCTTTGCGACTTCGCGCGTCGCGTGAGTTTCGTCGCAAAGTCATGCGACGATTCTTTGCGACGTCGGCGTCTCATGCCATGTAGTCACAGTGTGTCATGGGGTCACGGTCCGTCATAAAAGCGGGTATGCACCACATAAATTGGATAACTCCCTCTACTCGCCACCGGTCCACTAAACATCAAGAAGGCAACAATTAGCCCAACAAATCGCCGACGACTAGCTGAAACACCCTTCCCTACATGCCGTAGGGAACTGAAACTGGGCGTGTGGGGAAGAAGCAGAAGCAGAAGATGAAGAGAAAAAAAAAAGAAGAAGCACCTTAGGGTAAGCTGCATCCCGACGCAGTTTTGCGACGACGTTAGTGAAGCGGAAAGTTAAGAGTTAGTGGAGCAGAAAGTTATTAAGTCATATCGCTATTTTTTTTTTCTGTGACTATTTATTCGCTGCTGCCTGTAAGGTCCCCCAGGTTCCTCCAAGCCTGTTTTTGACAGCTTTTTGCCTGGGGGAAGCCGCAACATTTTTGCGTTGGAAATAAAGTTCAAAGTTCGAAACACCTTTCCATACATGCCCGGTTTCAGGCTTGGCACCACCAGTGCCTCATCACACAAACTCTCTCAAAACACTGAAATGCTTCGCCCCTCCCCAGGTTTCACGTTAGTGGAGGTGAAACACCCTTCCCTACATGCATAGGCGTGCGCAGGGTTCCCCTTCAGTGGGGGGCGAAGGTTCGTCGCAGCGGCCCCCCCTCCCTATTAAGTCAATGTATGGGGCAGACTTTGCGCCCCCCCCCCCCCCCCCCCCTCCATATTAAGTCAATGTATGAGGCAGACTTTGCGCCCCCCCTTTTTAAGTGACTAGGGGGGGCGGCCGCCCCCCTCTGCCCCCCCCTCGTGCGCACGCCTATGCCTACATGCTTCGCTCCTCCCCAGTTCAATCCGGGATTGAACGTGCACATCGTTTGGGCCGTTTCACACCGTCAGTGTCGGCCTATCATTAAACTTGGGAGGAGCGAAGCATGGATTTTTTTGTGTGTGATTTTCACTTAAGTGCAGCCAATTCGCCCAAAATTTGTGACGTCATCACGCCACCGCATGATGACTCCATCAACACACGTGAGGTGCAGAAAGTTTCAGGTGGGGGGGGGGGCAGGGGAGGGAGGGGGGGCGAAGACAATTTTGCGGGCACCCTACATATGTGCGTGTGATTAGCATAGTTGATAACGTACGTAATCAAAGACGTGCATGCGCCATTTGAAGATGATATTAGTCGTTTGCGGAGTATTATAAGGTTTTCCCGAAACTTCCCTCTTTCGTATAGTCGCCACACTTAGGCCGTGTCGGAAAGCATTACAAATTAAATTCTGGAGTATTACATATCCGAAACCACGATGTCGGGAAGCATACACGATAACGTTTACAAAAAGCGCTTTGATTTACAACTGGTTAGTGGGAAAGGTGGAGTTTCTTACTCTCGGATTGATCACATCCTTATAAATTTACTCCGTCCAAAAATGCATACCGAATAAAATTATCGTCCACGTACCTATGAAAGTACTCCGTTGTAGTGAATGACGTGCGCGAGTGTTTTGAAGTGCGCGGGCCAGGCAAGATCGAGAAGAAGAAAAGGAAGAAAGTTGCACGAGCGCTGGAAAAAAAATAGAAGAATAAAAGTAAGGACCAATTGGAGTAGGCCACGGGATGCGCGAGGACGAGAGGGCGAAGCGTAGCGGCGAGAGAGGGGAGAGACGAGAGAAGCCAGAGAAGATGGGCCACGTTCCTCGGCGGTCGGGTTCCGGACCCGAGCCTTGGCGACAACCTGAGCCCGCAGCGACCTGCCCGTACGAGCAGGCCCTGGTGATGCACCTCTGACGGAGTCCTGCTGCGAGGTGTCCTGTGCCCGTGGACACGCTGAGCCGTCGGGTTTCGGACCCGAGCTCTGGCGTAGGTGTCCGGCCGGGGCGCGGCTACGACGTCGGTGCCTCCTCTTCGATCCAGCAGCGTTGGAGGACTGTTCCATCCATCCCTCTGCGAGCTCTACTCCGCTACCTGTCAACCAACTCGCACCTTGGTGAGACCAGCATCGTGCGTCTCTGCTGAGCTAAGGAACTGTTAGGTTAGGACTTCGGTAGCGAGGTTGAGGATTGTAATGTTCGTTCGGTTTTTCTTCCGTGTTATGTGTGCTCGTTTACTGTGTGTGTATTAAATGTTGTGTGCAAACGGCCTCGTCCTTTCGTGGGTGTCTGGGGCGACGTCTCGGACACCCATTGAATAAGAACCTGCACGTTGTTGAAAACACCATAACAACGTAACATTGGCGTCCGCAGCGACAGGACGAGGCCACTTGTATCACTTGAGTGAGTCTGACGACTAGTGAGGAAAGATGAGCATGGCAGGGTTAATGGAGTTGGCAATGAGCACGGGTTTGGAAGGCGCGGAATTGAGAGCGTGGATTGAGGAATGGGAAGCTCGAGAGCGTGAGGAGAGGGCTGCACAAAGAAAAGCAAGGAAGAAACAACTAGAATTAGAATTACAGAATCAGGAACGGGAAACTCGAGCGCGTGTGGAGAGAGCCGCAGAACGTAAAGAAGAAAGTAACGCTCTGATTGAGCAGTTAAAACATGAAGAACAAGAGCAGAAAACGCTTCTGCTAAAGCTAAAGCTCGGAGAAGCTTCGAAGACAGAGCTAGGAAGTGAGGCACACGATATGTCAGTGGTTAGCTCGAGGGAGGAGGAGTTAGAGGTGTGCTCTGAAAACGGTGTTTGTAGGCGCGAGTTATGCTCTTTCTGGGAGCTAGGCCCTGAACCTCCCCGAAGTTTTTCTTTAGAGCCAGGGGCTCAGCTAGAGCATGGCGTAGAGGTGGCGAGCAAAGAACTAAGGGATGTTCAGGTTGAACTCGACGAAGCAGAGTACGGCTTCGGGAGCACGGAACAGAGAAGTTCCATAAATGATGAGTTAGGCTTTAAAGCTACAGAAAGGCAAAACACGGGTATTGAAGAGACAGGGATGCCTCTGAATAGTTCCTCAGAAGGAACAATAAATGCTCTTCAGGATAATGACTGCAAATGCAGTAGAACCAATTATGAGGTGGTTCACTCAGATTTGTCAAGGGTCCCGCATGCTGAGGCAACAGCTGATACGGGCATGGTGGATCACCGCGCTAATACCTTGGTGATGAATACTGTCGGCTCCACTCCTCAGATCAGTGGAAATGGGATGAGCCCTAGAGAATCAGAAGAAAGTGCAGAAGCACATATCAGAGCAGCCAAAGTAGAGCCAAAAGCAGAGTCTTCAGCATACGATGGCTTTGACTCGCAGGATGACCTGAATAGAAGGTCCGATATTGTTCGAGAGCCAACAATTCAATTGGTAGGAGGCAGTAAAAGAGTGCAAATGTATTGCTCTTTGAGCGCTCAGGAAGCTGACACATCCTGTTTGGTGTCCTGGGAGACAGAAGGCACTTGTTTTGAAAGTTTGAAACCCCAAGTAGCTGATCGGCACAGACAAGGCGTTGACGTGCCTGAGGCACTCACTCAAACGCGTCTGACTCGGGGCGCGTGGAAACAAGGCGTCCAGTTGTGTTGCGATCGCTGCTGGGTTATCAAATCGGCAGGGCGTCTGAGAGTCATTCAAAATAACAAACAGACGTCTGCACAAAAACGCTGCCAAGCGTTTCTGATGTTTTGTGGCAAATCAAAAGCCTATGCTATTCGTCTAATTTGGGACGCAATCACTTGAGCGTCAAGGTGAATAACCGGTGGCTTTTCTGGTTTTGACTGTAGGCAGAGGAATAATATTTCTTGTACATATTCTGCTTGTTGTGTACTTGTATGGGAAGTGTTAAGTTGAGTATTTCGGGTAGTTGTTTAAGTATTCTGTGAACTGTTGGTTTAAAGTGAACATTTATATTTAATGGGCCATTATAGTGGACAAGTGTGTTAGGACTGTATAGTGACCTGTGCGGATGAACAGCGCAGTGGACAGGTGCAGTGTAGGGGAAGGACATACCGCGCACGTGTCAGCAGTTTTTTTTTTTTTTGAAAAAAAAAAGCTTGATGAAAGGGGGGGCTTATGTAGTGAATGACGTGCGCGAGTGTTTTGAAGTGCGCGGGCCAGGCAAGATCGAGAAGAAGAAAAGGAAGAAAGTTGCACGAGCGCTGGAAAAATAAAATAGAAGAATAAAAGTAAGGACCAATTGGAGTAGGCCACGGGATGCGCGAGGACGAGAGGGCGAAGCGTAGCGGCGAGAGAGGGGAGAGACGAGAGAAGCCAGAGAAGATGGGCCACGTTCCTCGGCGGTCGGGTTCCGGACCCGAGCCTTGGCGACAACCTGAGCCCGCAGCGACCTGCCCGTACGAGCAGGCCCTGGCGATGCACCTCTGACGGAGTCCTGCTGCGAGGTGTCCTGTGCCCGTGGACACGCTGAGCCGTCGGGTTTCGGACCCGAGCTCTGGCGTAGGTGTCCGGCCGGGGCGCGGCTACGACGTCGGTGCCTCCTCTTCGATCCAGCAGCGTTGGAGGACTGTTCCATCCATCCCTCTGCGAGCTCTACTCCGCTACCTGTCAACCAACTCGCACCTTGGTGAGACCAGCATCGTGCGTCTCTGCTGAGCTAAGGAACTGTTAGGTTAGGACTTCGGTAGCGAGGTTGAGGATTGTAATGTTCGTTCGGTTTTTCTTCCGTGTTATGTGTGCTCGTTTACTGTGTGTGTATTAAATGTTGTGTGCAAACGGCCTCGTCCTTTCGTGGGTGTCTGGGGCGACGTCTCGGACACCCAT
This sequence comes from Rhipicephalus appendiculatus, assembly GCA_030522465.1. Classification (NCBI taxonomy): domain Eukaryota; kingdom Metazoa; phylum Arthropoda; class Arachnida; order Ixodida; family Ixodidae; genus Rhipicephalus; species Rhipicephalus appendiculatus. Next base: position 3,485,635 of record JALIZH010032992.1, on the reverse strand, counting down.
TGAATAAGAACCTGCACGTTGTTGAAAACACCATAACAACGTAACATCCGTATAGATGCTTAACCAGTGAAGCTGAAAGGGGCAGTCCCGCTGTGTGTCACTGGATTTATCCCGAAGGTTGACTAAAGTCCTTCTCAATTATTCATACGTTAATCCAAAATTCTTAACTGGTGTTCGCCGCCCGTGTGTTCCCTTCTTCCTTTTTAGTGGATCAGTGGTGTGAGTATAGTGAACCTTGCCCAACTTCTATGGCATGTACATGAGTTTTTGCGCACATGGGACGGACGAATTTCGGTTTCGTCTAGCCATATATGTACATACAGCTTCTCTGTAAAAAAAAAAAAAAAAAAGAAAAAAAAAAGAGAGAGAGAGAGAAAAAAAAACGGTTTAATGGTTTGTCACACCGCAGAATTTTAACGCACCTAACTTTGAACGCGAGGAGGAGGAAAGCCCAGCGTTTATCAGCCAGCAGAGGCAAGAATGCACACAAGTGCGAGGAAGCAACGCTATCTACCTGCCGCGCACAATGAGGGCACACACGAGCGATAACAAGCCGCTTAAAGAGATAAGTGCCGGAGGGCGGAATTCCCTTGAAGATATATGAGCAAAACCAAAATGGACGAGCCCCTTATCGAAAGAAAGCCCGCGCACTCGAGAGAGGTTGGGTAAGACGAGGGGAGGGAAAGGGCGGAGGGGGATGGGTGAGTCACCACATGCAGACATACCAGGCAGCCTATCTTTCAGCACTTATTGCTCAATATGAACTGTCCTGAGAGGCTGCAGCGCAAGAGACCACAATGATCGTTCCTTTTGCATATACGTCATTGTTTGGCGCTGTATAATCTTTTATGGAAACAAAAGGGTACCACTTCGATTAATTACTTACAGTTGCAATGCCTGATAGCGCGAAACATAAAAAAAAAATAGTAAATGCAGTCTATATTTCCAAAATTAAGCGTATATGAACGAACACCGACAGTGCGACTGATTGATTGGATGAATTTAACGCCCTCGAACAAGATAAGTCACCAGAATGAAGTACATACGTATATGTATACGTGTACGGTCACCTGAACGGCGACTAAGATGGGAAGCGGAATGAAGTTTTTGTGACATATCATGCATGTCTATCCATCCGACTGATGACATGCCATGCGTGCTGTTGAATTCCGTTTTAAATATAGCGATAATAGGTCAATAAAAGCGTGAGCGGACTTTTGTAAGGAACATGAGTTCTCGAAGATGCGATGTCCATGAAGTACAGATAATAATTGTTAGGGTTATACCTCCCAAAACCTCGGTATGATTATGAGGGACGGCTCAGTGGAGGGCTCCGGAATTTTCGGCCGCCTGCGTTTCTTTAACGTGCACCTAAATCTAAGTACACGAGCCTCTATAGCATTTCGCCTCCGTCGAAATGCGGCTGCCGCGACCGGGATTCGATCCCGCGACCTTCGGGTCAACAGTCGAGTATACGTCAGGCACAGATAAAAAGGGATGGCCGTCCATCTGAGTTGAGTGCACTCGCATACGCTTGGGTCATACGCGTATAATCTGATATATGAGAGGCGTTGGCAAATGTCTCTTGGAAGCTTTCCGTCGTGATAGGGAGGAATATTCGAAGAGTCAGCGTGCGCTCTAAATAAGTAAGAAAATAAATAAATAAAAATAATAATCGTTATCTATATTTTGCGCACCTCACTTGTTTCAAACTCCGTGGTTGCTTCTTCCCTGTCAGGAATGTCCTACGTGTCACGTTCATGATACGTGCAGGCAGGGAGAGAAAGGAAATGCTTGGTAAGCGAGAAAACGCACAAGAAAAAAAAAAATGCAGAAAAAGATATAGGCAGCGCCGCCGCCTTGAATTTCCCCGCATCAACTCACACTGACGTTGTAGATTTCGACGGCGTCTGCTATAGGGCCTGCATAATTCTTAGTACGTAAAAACGAACTACACTCTTCTTTAAGGGGGAAATTTTCAGTAAATTATGTTGCGCCAACGTGGGTAAAGTACGAGAAAGGCCATTGAAATCTATACGTCACGCTGACATTCATGCGCAGAGATTTCGGAACGAAATTTAAAAATGACACTTTTGGGTTCATTTTCTCTTTTAATAATCAGATTATAATCGTGGAACTAACGACAATCAGGTGCCCAAAGAATCATTTATCAGTTCAAATCGATTCATTCTTTCACTGAAACCTTCCGGTCCATTTAAGATATGTAGAAGTTCGAAGTGGTGGGTTGGATCCCGTCCGCGGTTGACGTAATATTGACGGCGGCCTAATGCGCGAATGCTCGAGTACTTGTATATATTTACATAATTAGGTGCCCACGTAGCAATCGCAGGATGTCAGACTTAATCTGCAAAGCGCCGACAGCGCGATTGCGACGCACTACGCACGTGCCTCTTTTTCGAAAGATCGTGGTTCTGACATTGCAAAACACCAGAATAAAAATTAACCATAATGATGCTTTCAGAGCGTGACGGCGTGCTTAGTTACGCGACTGGAAAAATTAAGTGAAGATCGCGCAAACTTGGCTGCTAACCGCGGAAGAGGCAGTGAGAGCTGACGGAGGTCGCGCCTTTCCCGCAAATCCACGCGCCAGCAAGGCTTGCCTGACCATCGCACGTCGCAAGCAAGAAAAGCAAGCGCAGAGAAAAACCAACGCAAACTGCATCAAATTCCGGTTTACGCGGGGTCCACCGCGCATGCGCCAGTTGCCGCCGTCGCTGGCTGAGCGAGAAGCGAGCGCGCAAAGCAAGCAGCAACGCAAGCAGGCAAGCTGGTTTGTTGCCGAAGCGCCGCAAGCGCCGTCTCCGGTGGAAAACGGCACCAGCGCAGGTAGCGAGCAGTCGCTGCCGCCGCCGCCGCCGTGGTTGCCTTGGGGTGGAGTGTGTTGTGTGCGTTCGGCTCCGGATGGGGTCACGGTGCTGCTGTTGTTGTGGTGCTTCCCGTGTCTTGGTGGTGCGCTCGTTCGGATGACCAACGCTGGGCCAACGTGCCGACGCCGGTTGTGATATGTGCGCGCTCGATGTGTGGCTAGGAGGACTGCGAAGACGACCCGTTGGATACCTGCGCGCGACGACATGTTCCGCTTTCTGAGCAAGCGCTGGAGTCGGCAAGCCAGGGCCGACAAGGCGGGCGCACCGTCTCCGAAGAATGTCTTGCCCTGCAAAGTGGTCTTACTGGACGGCACTGACCTTAGCGTCGACGTCCCGGTGAGCTAGGCCTCGCCGCCTCTCCGTCTGTGCTTTTTCTTTTCTTTTTCTGCGTAGACATGCCCGTTCCCTGTCCCCCGCCGCAGTTTTTGTTCGTTTGTTCCTTTTCCGCACTTCGCCCTGCTCTCAGCAGCGACAGCAACCGGTGACGATGTCATTCACGCCGCTTGCGGGGCTTGCTTTTTTTTTTATTATTATTCGTTTCTCTCGCGCGCTGTGCTCCGCTTTTAAATACCCGCGGTTAAATAACCGCTGAACAAAGCGCGCGCGCGCGTCAACTGGTTTGTCCCAAGTGTGTGTGTATATATATATATATATATATATATATATATATATATATATATATATATATATATATATACTCGGCCAAACAAACGTTTACCTCTGCTCTGGCTAAGTTTATAAAGGAAAAGTAAGCGATCAACGCGCTAGCGGTGGTTCCCACGCTCTTTCTCCGCCTTTTAAGTTGAACACCTGGCGAAGCAGGTGCGTTCGCCGTAATCTCCGCGTCATGCACGCGATCGGAACGGGTGGTCGGTGATCGCTGGTAAGGCACCGATTTCCAGCTGTTGCTGTTGAAACGCAACGGTGAATACCGTTTCCTCGGGTGATTATTTCCTTTTTCTCATGGGTCGATCGTCCGCTTCGCAACATCTGTAGGTGTGTAGTCGGGGTACTCGTGGTTCGACGTTTATTGCGACTTCATTAGCGGTATGGGTGGCTGTAGACAAGTGCCCGACAGCCGTGTGTAGATTAAATCGCACTCGAAACAATAACATAGCACGGGGGTTACAGCGATAGAAGGATCACGTAAGATTACCAGTTGGCACACTTTTTGGACGAAACAGAGAAGACCGCGCGCATTGTTGCTCGTTCCTTGTCGCAACAGTTGTCAGGGCAACTGCCGATTTCGGCGTTATTCACGATGCCGACGTTTCAGGTTGCGCTCAGCGCGACGTAGCGGGGGCAATGGACGTGACAACTGCTGTTCTCGTTCTGTAGCTCGGCAGAATAACACATTTTGCAAGACAACTGGTGTGGGAGCTTTTCGTTGTTTTCGACGTCGCGTTTCGAAAGCGCAGATAGCGATCACCGCGTCGGCTACCGTGATCGCATCACTGCGTGCATCAAGGACTGCCACAGTGCACCATCGATTTACATTGAAACGAGGAGCAGCGACGGCTTCAATAAAACTTTGTTATTGATGAGTTATTTGCGTACTTGGATCGCCTTGAATACACCGAGCCTTCGGCTGGTCTTCACGCCTTCGCATTAAAAGAAACGCGGGAGCTTTGACTTTGATTTCACTGCTGGGAATTAGCATCGAATGCCTTTTACTTTTCATGCTATCTTTCAATAAAGTGAATATACGTTTTTCACTTCCCCCACCCCTTGCCCTTTTCTTTTTCCCATGTTGCAGAAAAAGGCCCTTGGATCAGTGCTTTTAGAACAAGTGTTTTATCATATTGACTTGATCGAGAAAGATTACTTCGGATTACAGTTCACGGATCCGTTCCATGTCCAGGTACATTTCGTCTACTTCATTGTTACCTCGGTAGAGTCATAGTCTGGTAGAACGTGCCATGCACCACAGTAAACTTAAAACAGGCAATGTGCCTTGGATAAGAAACTCCTACTGTAATAATGACTCGGAATTTGTTTGTCTTCCTTTGCAGCACTGGCTTGATGTCACGAAACAAGTTCGGAAGCAAGTCAAGAGTAAGTTCAATCATCGTCTCATTTATTGTGCTTAACTCTTGCTAAAGCTTCCACCTTGGCATTTTGTAAAGTATTGATTTTTATTTCGGGGTTGGAGTAGTAGTATGGCTTCTGAAACCTTTAAAGCAGGACCTCATAATAATGAAAGTTTTGTTTCGATAAAGTGCTGTTGAGTTACTTGTGGCTGCTACATTAAATGTATATATATCTCAGAATATTGAGGACTATTCTGCTGCTCAAACGTTATCGAGACATGTGTTGTAATTTGACAAGTTACCTGCTCTTTGCTGCACTATTTGTGTTGAAGCAAATTATAATTCGAAAACTTTGCCACCTCTTCAGCATGCTTTTTGTTTGAATTATGCAAGTCTTTTCATCTGTTACATTAGCCAGACATAGCTTTTGAGTGAGAGAAACTCATGCTGCTCTTAATCTTTTCTTGAAACGTGCTATTTACTTTTCAGAGTGCATGTGTTACGCTACTATCAGTTATGTTAGCAGGGAACCTGGGCTGACATGTTCATAGCTGTGTGTGCATTCTAAATTCCAATTTTCATAGTGTCTGCCAGATGTGGTCTTTAGACCTGTGTGTTTGAGTTCCTAGGATATGTTGTAATGGCGAATGGATCAACCTTTTGCTAGTTTCTAAAATCAGCATTTATAACACTCTTAATTGAAATTGTGACATCTCACCTGGACACATACCGCAGCATTGTTGGCGCTCTGTTCGTCATACATACCTCTTTTTACTCATTTTCAGTTGGGCCACCATACACATTGCATTTAAAAGTGAAGTTCTACTCTTCAGAGCCAAACACTCTGCGTGAAGAGCTGACAAGGTGAGTTGGATGTGTTCATTCACTTTTTAAACCTACTCAAGAAAACAGATTTAGGAAATAGCGCCTCCAAACTTGGTTATCAGCTTTTTCTATTTGTTACCTTTCTTTTATTGCCTTCCTGTCTTCGTTTCCGTGGCATTACCTGCATTTGTTGAAATATTGTTGTCCTGTACTAAGAACGATTCTGATAAGGATGACAGAAAGTGTTTGCTTGCTTGCCCAATAATAACCGTGAGGGTGAGCAACAACAATAAATAAAAAGCCATGTTAAGTGTAAGTTAAGTATCATAAAGAAACTAACACATGGCAGTGTGATCAGTTGCAAAATAAAAGTAAGAATATATAAGCAACTGATGTTAGGTGCTGTGCATCAGTCATGATGAAATGCTGAAGTTGCCAAGGATGTCCTCTTGTTTGTTCATTAGCCCAGGCAGAGATTAAATAAAATAAAAAGAAAAGCTCAGTAATGGTTATTAATGCTGAACATGTTGGTATGATACTTCAAAAATAATGTTTATTATAATATAGCCATGCTAGAAAAATAACTTTTTGCAGCCCTTTGCTTTGGGTGCAGCTTGTTTTAGTAAGGGGTTGCTTACATACATACATACATACATACATACATACATACATACATACATACATACATACATACATACATAAATACATACATACATACATACACACATACACACATACATATAAACAAAGAAAAGGAAAATATTGCGGCTGACTGTTGCGCTGGAACAGTCTGGCGTGAGCAACCAGCGTCTGAATGGCATTTTAAAAGGGTGTAAACTTGAGTTTGCTGGCTTGGCTTCATAACAGGGAACAGCGCAGACACACGGGACAAGAAAGACTGACAGCACTTGGTGATGGATAACAACATTAACGTTTCTTTCATAGGTGCACTAATATATACGCTTCTTGGGAAATGGAAATAGCAAAAAATGGGGGGGTGGGGGGGGGGGGGAGCTCAACGCATGAGTCCCAAGTAGTCCATGACGGTGCAATGATCACGAGCAGAGATACTTAATTTCCTTGTCGATTGTACTAACTGACAAGGAAATTAAGTATCTCCGCATGTGATCATTTCATCGTCATGAACTAGTGGGGACGCATGCGTTGAGCTCCCACCCCCCATTTTTTGTTATTTCCGTTTCCCAAGAAACTTATATATTCGTGCAGCTACGAAATAAATGCTCATGTTGTTAGCCAGCGCCAAGTCCTGTCAGTCTTTCTTGTCCCGTGTGTCTGCGCTGTTGCCTGTTATGATCTGAATGGCAGTCTGCAGTGGTTGTAGGAGGAGGGCAGTGAAGGACAGAAAAAAAATATAGGGGGGGTGTTTTAAGTGAAGCTTTACTGACTGTGGCTAACTGTAGTTACTGGGGTACTTCTTTCTTAGTGCTCAATGGAACATTTCCTGAAAGAAATAAATGCAGCTTCATTCTTAATACACGCACATTACTTAACTCTGAACGTTTTTCTTTCCCTTCCTTACTCGCATAAATCGTATTGTCTGTTATAACAAAGTACTCCATGTTTATGTGATAGCTACAGGTGTAGTTATTAACGGCTCAGATGAGTTGGACCTTTGTTAACATGTTCAAGGTTCACACGGTGAACAGGGTGTTATTTCTATGAAGGTTAGCCTTCTATCATTTCGATTCCTCACGAGTCAAAAGGTTAGCATTGAGGTTTTAGGAGTTCTCTTTGATAGAGAGGTGAGCATCTTTCGAAACTGGTAGCATAGGCATTGCATTCCTAACCTTGTGCTCGGCTAATTATAATTAATAAGGTTAATCTCGTGGTCTCCAAGTTGTTTATAAAAAACACAATTGCAGCGAGAACAGCAACTTCATTTGCTGTAAATCTGTGCAAAACAAAGCTGTGCATACTTAAACACACAGTTGTAGTTGGTAAGTAAACTTTAAGTTACAACATTTGGGATGTTCTGAATTTTGTGTCACTTGTGGACAGCCCTCGTGATAAAAATAAAGTTGCTTATGGCTATAACACAGATCTCGCTCTTCTATTTGTCAAGATTAAGTGCTTCTGATTATCTATGAAGCTTGGGCTTTCTGTTACAAGTGGTTGCATGTTTCTAGGCCAAAGACATGACGCAGTGAGTTTATGAGCCATGAGTTGTTGGTTTAGTTGTGAACATAATAGAGTCAGAATGGAAGGAAACCTGTGATAAGTTTAAGTTTCAAAAGTTGTCTTGAGGTACAGTGTAAGCGTGGCAGAGAAATGAGATTCAATATCTTCAAAGATACATAGAGCATCGCAGTGCTCCTAAAGCTTTTCTGTCTTGGATCTCTTTACCTATGTATGGTAGCTTGTAGGCACCTACATATAGTATGTCAGCAGGATTCTCTGCATTTCTATAGAGAGCCTTCTTGGTCTCTGTACAAAAGGACTTTCCTTTTTTCTAGTTACAGAATGTGTCATTGCTGGAAGAAGACTGTCGATGACCAGTCAACAGTGTTTTTGTCCCTACATTGTACAGTGATTCAAAGCCTCACCTGTTGGTAGCTAATCGAATTGCCCCAGCAAGAAACATTTCTAAGCAAAAAAAACAAAAAAAAAAAAAAAAAAAAAAAAAAAAAAAAAAAACAAATCTTTGTGTGCATTTATTTGAATACTGCATGATGCTGCCATTTATACATTTTGAATACTTGAACATTATTTCTTCTGTTGCTTCCTGTTCACCTTGTGTAGCTGCTAGCTCTGGTATATCTGCGTACACTTCTGTGCATTATGTATTTGTCTTTAACATAATTGTTTTCAGGCTATTGATAATGTGAAGTTTTAGATAGTGGTCTAATGCATGAGTTGCAACTCTTTGGGCAAACGAGAGATTGCAGAAAATCATACTGAAGAATCTAAAACGATTACGAGAGATTGATACAGGGTGTGAGGCGCTGATCATATAAAAACAGTTGGGTGTGTTATTTTTTTTATCGCTTCTTAGGATCCCAACTTCACATTTGTTTGTACTGAAAAAAAATTGAAGTGGACTGCTTTCCACATTGATTTGTCATACTTTTAATAGATTAACTTTTTGCTTATTGAGCACGGAAGTTTTACACAAAAAACACAGCACACCATAGACAGAGACGAATGTGAATACACCGCAACTATCTTTTAACAAAGCAAGGAGCACTCGGTGCACAACGGAAATGCAATGTTACGCCCGAGAGGCGACTTGTAACAAATTGTGCCTGAGCACTGAAGGGTAAAGAAGGTACAAGCGATCGCAGTAAAGATAACATGAGGGAAGCGGCAGCAGTCTGTCATTTGAATTCGAGGCATGCGGGAAGAAGGCATTGTGCCGACCTCGAGCACTCATCCAAGCGTGTCGTCGCTTGCATCCTTTTCTTTTTTCTTTTTTGTCTCTTTAGGTATTTATTCTTCCTGCAACTGAAGCAGGATGTCCTCTCTGGGAGGCTGCCGTGCAGTTACCAGACGGCAGTCGAACTCAGCGCCTATGCTCTGCAATGTGAGCTCTTTTTTTTTTCTTCTTCTTTCTTTTCATTGCAGCTAGGTTGTCTATTGCAGTGATATGTTGCCTGCTTTAGCTGTGCTACTCGCATTGCATACATCTGTATGAATGTTCTGAAGTTGTGCTAATCCGTTCCTGTGCAGTGATTTGCGTATCTACACCTGTCGATTTGTAAGACTTAGCTGCATTCATGTTAGCACTTTACGTTCTAGTGACACACAGAGAAAAATGATGCCACTCTGGCAACTAAGGTAACTTTTTTGCAATACCAGAAGCACTATTGCTACGAGGGGACGCATCGTAGGCCAGAAAATGTGCAAGAAAGGAAAGACAGGCTGCTACACTGCCTTGAGGATCCTAGACCAACTTGCCTTAAGGGTCTGCATAACTCATTGTCAGTAAAAATTAATTGCGTTACTTTCGTAGGGAGCCAGAGATATGACATGCAAGTTTCAGGAAATTTATTGAGCCATTTTGGCCAAAATACAAAGACTTCGCTATTCCGTGGTGTCAGGAAGACATTTGGGTGCTGGGATTTCGGCGTGAAACTTGAAAATGAGACTTCGACCTTCATTTTCTCTCCTAATAATGAACCTACGGTGGCGAATTCAACAACAGTACAGTACTCAAAGAATTTATCAGTCTAAATTGATAGTCATTAGCTTTAGTGTCGAATGAGATTCTGGCCCATTCATACTACAGCTGCTTCAGTTTGTTTCCTTGAAGCAAGTCGTGCTTATGAACTCCTTTTAAGTGTAATAGTTTATTTCAAGCTACTCTTGCACTTTCTTAGATTCCCTGCAGACACGTCATTATATTATATTTAGGCAATTATATCTGAAAGCAAACTTTAGTGTTTGTGGTGGGAAAATGTCTTTTAAAAACAGCTGTCAATAATTTAGTTGTGTGCTTAGTATCTAAAAAAATTTTTGAATAATAAGTGAGAAACTTAGCACAATAGAAATACAGAATAATTCTTTTTTTTTTAAAAGTAATTGTAGAGGTAAAGAGTGATTAGGCACGTTGCTAAAAGAGTTTGCAGGACACATAGCCCTAGCGACACCAACATCATGAGCAACGCAGTTCCTGTAAAGAACTTGTCCTGTGAAATGCTCACATGTTGACCCCTTCGCAAAAACCTTCCACCGTTGAACCCATATATATTGGAATCTGAAGGGTATCTCAAAAATGTTCTGCATATAAGTAACTCAATCTATCAAATATTTTATATATTGGAAATATTTCGAGGGGGTTTTACAACTGTCTGATATACACAATAGTTCATTGTATGTGGGTTCGATATATATGGGTTCAACTGTACTACTGTTCTCGTTGTCGACACGTGTATGACGTCCTGAATATTTTTGCAGCTGAATTGGGTGACTATGACCCCGAGCAACATACTCCAGAGTTCGTCTCCGAGTTTAGGTTCACGGAAGACCAGACGGAAGATATGGAGCTGGATATCATCAATGCATTTAAGGAGCTGAAGTAAGTTTTTTCGGTTTTCTTTAGTTAGCTTTTGTACTCTTTAAGTATCTCTGGGGTCCTTAAAATTGTAAATTGCACACATGTGCAGAAATGAATGTGTTTGCTGCCCTGTAGTTAATTGTAGTCTGATTCAAGTAGGTCTAGCACACATTCTGTTAAGAGAGTGTCAGTGTCGCATCCAGATTTGTGAAGCAGTGCGTACCACCTGGGCATGGGCAGTTGTATGCTTTGCTGCTTAGTCGGTTAACCAGGAGTTAAAAAACTAGAACTCCTGCCTTGATTTGGTCACACAAATTGCCATCTGTCGTCATTTTAGCTGGCCTTCCCCAAAACCCAGTGGAATTTTGGATGTTGTTGTGACAAATGCACTCCTGATAGGTAGCGGATATTTAGCGAAATTCGAAGGATATTTTCTTGGCTGGTTTTGATTGGTGAACTTGTAGAAATTTGTGAAAGTTGCTTCCACTTGTCAGTGGAAGAAGCAATCTTGTCTTGTGTTTTATAAATGCTTGTTGCAGCCTAGTTGTTTAATTGTACTCATTACAGTGTAATATGATGGGGACAATGGTAAATAACAGGATAGGACCTGTTGTGTTTTTGTTATATCTGAGCACAAGCATTATTGCATTTTGCTTGTATTGAAATGTGGCTGCTGTGGCTGGAATGAAGCTGGCAACTTCGAGTGCCGCAGGACAATGCTTTAGCCACTAGTTTACTATGTTAGGTGTTCGCCCTCAGCATTGCATTTGTTGGTAGAATAATATCTACAGTACTCATGGATTGAAATGCAAAAATTTAGGGCTAAGTAATGCCAATACTTTCGTTTCCAGCGTGTACAGTTTGTGTCATATTGGCGCAATTTTGACTCGGACACGTACATCAGAGCAAACATTACCTTTAGAGTCCATATTTGCAGTGACATGATGCAGTTATCAAGAGCAGTTGCTCATAGCAGTCATTATACTAAAAAAAAAAAAAATAGTGATGTCAGTCTGTGCCCATGTGAATGTGCATACAATTTGATGCAGCAGTCTCTTTTCTGTGCTTAACCCTTTGTAGGTCGTCCTATATTTTTGACATGATGATATAAAAACCGGCAGTGCTTTATTGATATAAACTAGAAAGAAATAGTATGAAACAAATTTCATCAAAATCGAGCCAGTAGTTTACTGAAAAAAAGTGGGACATATATGTCCCACTGACTCATGAGAGTGTTTTCAAAAAGTGGGAAAACACTGTCCCACTGCCTCATGAAGGCACCATCTCTCGATTGCATCAACGCGAATTTTGGGATGAAATGGCCGAAGCAAGTGGCACAGAGTATCACTCCTAAAGTTGTGTAGAGAAAAGTTGTGCGGACCTCATTTCAGCAAGAGATACGCCGCCTGCAGTTGCGTCTCTTGAGCCTTCAAAGCGCTGTTGTATGTTCCTGTAAAGCTTACTTCACCGCATGCATCAACCACTTTTTTTGTCCATTTGGCTGTCCTTGCTTTTGCTGTCAAAATTTTTGAGTACAGATGTTATCCCTGAACATGTGCCTACATTTCAAGAGGTATACGATATGAAGAAAAATATTTCCACGCGTTAATATCCGCAATTGCGCTACGGGATTAGCGGCATAATTTTGCAGGGGATTGATCAGATCAATTTATCTGTCAAGTTATTTCGCAAATTTACAAAAACACGTAATGACTGGAAGCTAAGATCGCCTCTCTCAAAAACCAGAAAAAGAGGAAATTATCCGGCATTTAGATTGTTGGTTCATTCAGAAGCGATAAAAAAAAATTGACCAAAATTCAACGCTATTGTAACACTACATCCGCCCTTCGAAAGCGTGGTAAAAGAATTTTTTTCGAGATTACGAAGACTTAGGTAAGATATGAGTGACTTAATGTTGCGCTAATTGCAACGGGTGATGTGGGAGAAAATTTTTTTCTGTAGACGGAAAAGTGGGACGTATGTGTCCCACTGCCGCACAAAGGGTTAATTTATCACTGCAGTCCATGAAATAAAGCAAGCTGTCCTTTTGTGTTTTCCTGTTTTCACTAACTAGTTTAGGGATACTTTCTTTCATTTTTGTTTCTTCAAAACATGTAATGTATTATAAATTTTTAACAAATTAATGCAACTTAAAAAGAGTAATAGAACCAAAAAGATAACAAGAGTGCCTCTGTTTCTTTATCATTTTGGTTCCTTCACTCCTTAGTTGCACTAATTCATGAAAATGTTTATCAACACCAAGCCACCCAAACTGTCACCTTTTGATGTAACGAAGCGCAGTGCTAGAGCACATGATGGCACAGGTGAAGTTTATTTTTGAGTCTGACGGCTGTCCTTAAATTTTAATTTCTTACTTTTAACAAGCCATCATATTTTCTTAAAGCATAGCCACTCACTGGTATATCATTTTCAGAATGGGCATATTCGCTGCTTGTGTGCAAATTTGGCTTTTAGTATTGTGTTGGTGATGTGTGTGCAATTACAATATGCTCCACAACCACTGAGATGCCCTTTGTAACATACTAGTTGTACACCCCCCTGCCCAGGTTAGTTACTGACTGGTAACAAACTGTGTTGATTTATGAACAATGTACTCCTTTCTTTAATAGGGGTCAGACACCTGCTCAGGCTGAGATGAACTACCTGAGCAAGGTCAAGTGGCTTGAAATGTATGGAGTTGACATGCATACTGTAATGGTGAGTTTTTCTCTGTTTTCTTTTTTTTCTTCTAATTACTGGATGCACTGATAACAGTGAAGGTGCTAAGCAATATTAGATGCGAAGCATCTTATGCTCGGGGCTGTGTCCGTCCCTCCCGCGTCCGACGTCCCGCGTCCTGCGTCCGGTCACTTTCATGAAGTAGGGAAGCAGCCACTATACGAACCAGAACACTGTAGTACATACAATAAGGCCGTCAACCACCATTACAGTCACAAGAGTCATGGACGAGAGCACAGAGTGGCTGCTTAGCAATGGCTAGGCAGCTGGTGGGTGCAAGCAAAGAATAACGCGCACCACCGGTGGTGTCTGTCGCCCACGTTGACTCCATTCCTTGATCTTGCTTGCATGTGCTTGTGGGGGGCTTTGTCCATCCCACGTCCCACACCTCCTCTCCTAAGCTCCCCACCTTTCTCTCCTCTAGGAATCCTCTACTCTACGGAGCGGCACCCGCGTCCCGTTGACTTCATTTCTTGATCTTGCTTGCATGTGCTTGTGGGGGGCTTTGTCCGTCCCTCCTTCCTGCGTCCCACACCACCACAGTGCATGTGCGTCCCCTCCCCCCTCTCCTATGCCCCCCCCTTTCTCTCCTATAGGAATGCTCTCCTCTACGGAGTGGCGCCCCGCGTCCCACAGCGCATGCGCGTCTCTCCTCTCCTACGGTTCCCCCCCCATCCTCTCCTCTAGGAATCCTCTACGCTACGGAGCGGCACGCACGACAGGTGGTGCAACAGCTGCATACTCCGCTGGGGGCGCCACGGTAGTTTCGTGGTATGAAAATGACGGAGCGCGCGCGCCCTCATTCTCTCTCCTGTGCAGCGCCACGATGAGCGCCTGGGCCGCTGCCGCGAATGGGGACCGGCGACGTTTCTCCTGCTCAAGCTAATTATCTCCCCGCTGCTTCGCATCCACACATGGTTCCCTTTAGCGGGAAATGGGGAATTTTTTTTTTAACATTACAGGGTTCACATATTTAATGCACATGGAAAGTCTTAAGTAATAAACATCGATTTTCGAGATTGCATTGCTATGCTGAGAGTCATTCAGCTCATTAGGATGCATAACTGTGTGATCACTGTGTCAAATCGGAATTGCTGTTCAGATTTTGTAAGCCTCCTTGAGTCTAACATGTGAAAACAAACGAAAACAATATTGCATCGTGTAATAGTTTGCATTTTTTAATGCTTTGTTTTTTATAGTGCGTAACAGATAAAGATATAACAGGACTTTGGTCTGACTTTTGGTTTTGTTGTTGAGCTTTGCCATGTTTGGTGTGCTTTTCTTCCAGGGGAAAGATGGCCAGGAATACTCGCTAGGCCTCACTCCAACTGGCATTCTAGTCTTTGAGAAGCAAACAAAGATCGGCCTCTTCTTCTGGCCGAAGATTACGCGGCTCGACTTTAAGAGCAAGAAACTGACGCTTGTGGTTGTGGAGGATGATGATGAGGTGAGGAAAAATTTTTATTTTGCCTTTTCACACACTGATTATGACACGCATAGTTAATGCTACTAGCACAGCGCTGTGGCTAGTGTGATGTTTTCAAATTAAATGGTTGAAATTATATTTTCGTGGAGGGGGAAAAAGCTTTATTTGAAAACAGTGTTTTTGTTAGGTCATTGTAATAGAAAAAGATGCTTGTTGAAGAGACTAAAAATGACCTGCAAATGTGCTTGTCTTTTTGCACTTTACGCTATTAGCTGGCACGTAAATATCCATACCTTAGGTGTAGATGCAATTCATTGATGGGCATAGTAGAAAATGCTTCTTGTCCTTTATTTTGTATAATTGACAGTCTATACACTATGTCCACTACAGTTGCCATTCACCGTGTTGAAGGAAAAAAATGAGTAATAACAGCTTCTTAAACTTCGTACATAATGTCTGTAGTCACATGTTGCTTGTTCATTTTTGAAATGCAGCTTGTGATGCCTGCATAAGCTGGTGATCAGGCTTGTTTCTGATGTTCAACGTGAATTTCTTGTGCATTAATGTGGGTTCAGTACCTTTAAGTCTGGAAATGTCAGTCTTGTTTCTAAAACTATTTTTTCGTTAATGTTTCCTGTGATTTATGGAAATTCGTCAGTGTTTCTGAAATGAAAAGTATTCCAACGTGTGTCTCAGTCCGCATGGCGTTAACTTGGTGTTATTCTTTTTTGTCTAAGGCAAATGATTTTCTGTGTTGTTGTAAGGTTACATGTAAAAGGAGGTACCATGCTTGCTGGCATTTTTGTGTATTCCTTATAGTAGAATAGAGGCAGCATTGTTGAACTTTTGTTTTGTATGATGAAGGTACTGCATCCGCATCAGAGGAAGCTGTTAACATTGTTTTTTTTCTTTATTTATGAAGATATTTAGCATTCAATGCACAGAACCACCAAATTATTCCATTGATAATTTAAAGTTGACCGTTAAATTTATTATCGATCTTATCTATGTGTTTGGAAGAGTAAATATCGTAATTGCAGGAAGTAGAAGATAGTCGGGAAGGAAGAGGGTAAATGAAATCAACTTTTCATTTATTTATTATTTATTTACACAGTACCGTTAGCCTCCAGATGAGGCTGTAAGCAGGAGTGGGTGATATAAACTACAGAAAAAAGTATTCATATATAAAAGAAATCGAGACAGAACTAGCGTTGTCTTGCTCTATCATGGTGTATGTGCTATCTTGGAAACGACACACCCGTCTATGCAGGGTCGTGAGCAAGAACACACGTTTGTGTTCCGCCTTTACAACCCCAAGGCAGCGAAGCACCTGTGGAAGTGTGCTGTGGAGCACCATGCTTTCTTCCGGCTCAAGGAGACCATGAGGGGACCAAACACACGGCAGAATTTCTTCCGCATGGGCTCCCGTTTTCGATACAGGTACATACTGCGAAGTTTTGTGTGTGTATTTAAACAAGAGCTTAGAGATTGTCCGAACACTTTGTAAATTTCCAGTAGTATGATGTGGTACTTAATTAGAAACTTGACATGTAAATCTGTTGTTAGCGTCATAGCGACTGAGCTGCAGTGACGTTATAACCTTGTAAGTTAACCTGTAAGGTTCTACTGAATGGAATGTAATGGAATAACTTTATGCAGGTCCTTCTGTGCATGAACTAGCTTGTAGCGGTCTGCTGCCATGTCGGGACACATAAGCCTAGCCTCTCTGCCATGTCGCTGTCCTGTTGGACGGCTTGTACTTCAAAATTCACGCTGCGTAGGGCAGCATCCCACTTGGACGACGTGAAGCCTCCATTACCCCTTAATGCGGGGCACTGCCAGAGCATGTGTTCTAAACTGGCAAAGTCTGAGCAAAGCGCGCAGTTGTTTGACGTCTGAATTTCTGGATAGATCCTGCGCAAGAGTGCGGAACATGCTCTGGCAGTGAGCATTATACCTGCATATTTTTTTCCTTTGTATCCTTTTATGCTATTTTGAAGCATGTTAAAGACATAGCAAGCTGTACCTGCACTCTCAGGATTTGTGTGCACTACTGGCAGAAATGGGAAATTATTAGAATTTGTATGCAGCTTTCTCTGTTTGCGTTAGCTTGCCAGTTATTATATGTAAGGTTGCTTGCACAACTCTCAATTCTCTTCTTGCAGTGGGCGTACAGAGTTCCAAGCCACGCAGAAGAATCGTACAAGGCGTACCGTTCAGTTTGAGCGGCGCCCCAGCCAGCGATACTCGAGGCGCACCACTAGGGAAAGTCGTCATCGAGCATCGCTTCCAAACTGTGTAGCCCTCAACGCTGTGGACCCAGAAAACAGTGTGGAGGTGGCCCCAGTAGCACCACTGGATGTAACAGTGGGACCACTGCTAATTGAGAACATGTAAGTCTGTGTTACATAATTTTTTTTTCAAGACTGATGCACGTATGACCAATTACTGCAGATCTGCGGTAGTCAGTCACGTTCTGCATAAGCAGCAGATGCTTGGGCTGCCAAGGACCCAGACAGGCTGTGCCGGCATTTGCGGCCACCTTCTTGTGTGGGACCGCTTGTGCATTTCCTGCGGGAACAAAAGCAGCGTTGCCGTCTGTGCCAGTGTTGCCATTGATGGGCGTGAGAAATCCGCTAGAAAGCAATAAGAAATCCGCCAGATTCCGCTAGATTCTAAAACATATCCGCTAAATTTCCCGCTAAGACTTATTTTATTAAAAAGAATCAGTGAAATTTCATACGATAAAAACCATTATCATTCTTAAAGGCTCCCCAAAACTATGAGAGCTGAACTGACATATAAAAGAGTCTTCCAAAGAGTGTAACTAGAATGCTAGAGGCTTCAGTGCTACGGTTGTTGTCAACCTCGTCATAGATGAGGTTAAAAGTTACAAATGTTCACTAAGGTTGGGCGTTGGGCTAGTTGGTGCAGCATAATTCCAATGTTTCACAGCGCAGCAGGGCGATCTTTCTCCACTGGTTTTCAACGTTGCGATTGATTCCGGGGGCACTGGCATTGCTTCCAGCAGATGAATCAATGGCTCCTTCATGACGCAAAAAGTGATTTGGAACCGACAAAAGTGATGTCTTCTGGAGAACTCTAATGAAGAAAAGTCGCCATCTGATTTGATCAACTAGCGTGGTAATAAACCTTATGCATCTTTCTCGCATCGCAGCTTCATCTGCGAGAGAGAACCCGTCGGTCTTCTCAGCCTTCATGCTGTCAACGTACGTCTCGAAGAAGTAGCCCAGATATGGCTTGGGGTTAAAGTGGTCCTCACGTCTGGACATCTGAAAGTCCACCTTCTCTATCGGAATCACGATTTTATGAAGCAAGCTTGAAAGCAAAGTCATGAGGTCTTTCGGCAGCTTTGTTTGATCCACATCTATCACCTCGAATGCCTTGTTAACCTCTGAACATCTGTCAGAATCGGTCTCAAAAAACGAAAGTACCCCAGATTTATCTAATTCTTGTACATACTGTACAGCACTTCTGCCGCGTAGCACTTTTCAGTGCGCCTCGCCATCTCCAAATGCATCTTCCATTCGGCCCACTGGTCTACGATCCTTGAAACAGCTATTTCGACGAGGGATAGCCACCGCGTCCTGCACTCTTGCAAAATTTTCAGTGGTTCATCGCCTCAATTCATCAGACCGTGGAATTTCTTGTATGCAATTTACCGGGCAGGGGATCTTGGCAACCACTAGTACGTTTCGCTGATTAGGTACTTCTAAGTTTCTCGGCAATGCTTCCGACGATTTTGAATCAGTGCACTGCGTGAGGCATCCGCCAGAAATCCGCTATGTATGAAACTGGCCCGTCAGAAAATCCGCTAGCCGCTAGACAAATTTTTTTTCCATCAGAATCAAATAAAATCCGCCAGATTTAGCGGAAAATCCGCTAAATTGGCATCACTGGTCTGTGCATTGGCCTGACAAAATATGCACCGCACCCGTACACAATTAAAAGCAATGCAAGCATTAGCAAAACCTCGCTATAAAGGCATTTCTGATCTACAGTAGAATCTCGGCCAAAGTGATGTCGCTAAAACAGAATCAATTCTTCAGTAGAACTGCCTCTAATTTGATTGATTTTTTTTTTTTTTCTGAAACCTGCAGTACTCACAGATTGAAACAGGCCAATTTAGGGCTAAGTAACTCACATACTTTTGTTTGTACTGTCTTCAGTTCGGGTCATATCGGTGCAGTTTTGACTTGAATTAGTACATCGGAGCTAACATCATCTTTGAAGACCAGATTTGTTGCGACATGACATAGTTATCTCGAGCAATTGTGCATACCAGTCTCTATATGTACAAAAAAATATTGGTGTCGCGTTTGAATCCGTGAGTACTGTTCATCTTTCTCAATAAATGAAACTGATATTAAACATCAAGTGGGACATATTCTCTTAGCCCCTTAAGGTTCCATTTAACGAGATTTGACTGTACTTTCAAGGCTCTAAAGTGGACTTGTGCCTTTAAAAAAAAAAGGAAGTGCTATTATATATCTTTCTGTCATTGTCAGTCATCGTTACTTATCGTCGTGGTCTTGCTGGCCCACATGAAGAATGCGAGGATAGTGCATACATTGCTCATGTAAAGCTTAGTGCTTTTTCATGAACCGATTTCCTCATGTTCTGTGCAGCCCAGCAGATGATGTGCAATCTGCCAGCCCTGTTGTAGCCTCTGGAGAGGCAGAAAACAGGCTGGACACCCTCATTCGTTCCCTTGCCAAGGAAACAAGCTCAGCATCAGACGCCAGAAATGACCTGACTGTCTACAAGAAAGGCGACATTCCTACAGAACCAGAACCAGGTAATGGACAATGTGCCAAATCCATTGCTACCTTCCGGGTTATTTCGTAGAATTCGTTTGGCTTTTTGTCGATACACGGCTTCAGTCGTATGTGTGCGTGTTGCCCACCTGTGAGATGTCGCAACATCTTGCAATTCTGGTTTCACGCAGAAGATGCATTTGGAATGTTCCTGCTTGTGTGGCTTTTCTTATCGTGATAGATAGGCGGCCGTAAATATCCTGACAAGAGATAAGGCCACTGCCAACACTTTCATTCTAACAGGTAAACAAAGCTATCGCTTTCTGAAAGCAAGGTTTTCTATTCTAGGATTTTGGTTGACAATAGCGCGTCTGTTTCCACTTCCTTCTACATTGTTGCTCTAAAATAAGAGTATCATTATTAGAGTACATCAGTCAGAAGCTCTTGTATTCAGCTGATGTTAACAATGGACACATACAGCCACCGCGATGGCACAGTGGTTACGGTGCTTGGCTGCTTACCAGAAAGACATGGGTTTGATCCTGGCTGTGGTGGTCATATTTCAATGGAGGTGAAATGCTAGGGGCCCTTGTACGGTGCGATGTCTATGTGCATTAAAGACCACAAGGTGGTTGAAATTATCCGGAGCCTTCTACTACTGCGTCTCTCATAGCCTGAGTCATTTCAGGACGTTAAAACCCACAAACCAAACCAATGGAAATATACGCATATCTTGCTTTTTACCTGGGTCCTTTGGTTTCCTTGGAAATAATGAGTGGTTCAGTTAGAGCGAGAAAGAGGCTGCTAACACTGAAGCGAAATTATTTGAGACTCCCCATGGTATAATGTTAATATGAGTGCAGTATTTGTTCTGCTTGAAGCACGGGACCATGGAACTACTGGTAGCTGGACACTGCTGTAGGCCATGCATACCTGTGGTTTAAGCCTTAAACCTTTTCGGTCATATAATTCTAGTATAGGAATAACGACAACGAATAATTGACCTGAAGAAAGACAAACACCAGTTTGTTGCTGCAGATTAATGCAACTCTTCCTAACGTAATATTACCAACATTCATGCATCCCACTGTGCCAACGTTATGCCTCTTTGCGTCATCTTTGGAGGCATGTGGAGGCTACTGTAGCCACATGACATTCCTTTGGTGGTAGTACGAAGATGGCCTTCACATATTTTGTGGGCATACTTGAGATCATTACGATCGTTATGTAAATTCGAAGAATCATTCAATGCATAAATTTCTTGGGTATTTGTGAGAAAAATTCATTGGTACATTGCCAATTGTACAAGCTGCTCTTAATTTTTTTCTGTCTTTAGTCGTTCAGTCGCATGAAGTATCGGTTTCTCACTTCAGCAAAAAGGTGCAAACCAAGGAGGGTTAAGCCATCATGCAATTTCTCTTATTGGTTTCATTTTTCCCTTCCATAGATGCTGAGGAGCTGAGTAGGAGGCTAAAGGCCCTGGACAGTAGCTGCAGTGGAAGCGGGACCAGCTGCAGCAGAAGCAATAGCAACAGGAGCAACAGCAACAGCTCGGCAGGAATGAGTGGTGGTAGTGGCAAGGACTGCTGTGCAGCTGGCACTGTCACTGTGGTTTCGTGCGGCGTCAAAAACAACCAGGCCAAGGCTGGTACGAGCAGCGGTATGCCCAAGCCAATACCGCCTGACCAGATGAAGTGCAACATCCTCAAGGCTAGGGCGGAAGAAGACAAGCGTAGGGGTAAGTTGGCATATTCTGCTACCACACATGCAGTTTTGTTGTTCATGTTGCTTCTATTGTTCCCAATTCAGATAGTAATTAGTTACATCACTGTCCATATCAGGGGATTCTCAACATGGATTCCATGAAGGGCATTTCAGGCTGCCACAAGCAGTCAGAACAAATGCGACCTGTGCCTGTTTGATCCCCATCAACACCTAGTTTATTGATTTAGGCAAGAGCATTTACCATACATGTAGTTTTGTTGTTCATGTTATGTGTTGTTCCCAACCCACTATCTAGTTCTACAACCCACTATCTGGTTCTATCATTGTCCATACCAGGGGTTCTCAATCTGAGTTCCGTGAAGGGCATTTCAGGGTGCCAAGAGCAGTCAGAAAAAATGCGACTGCGCCTGTTTCGACTCCATTAATGCCTAACTTATTGATCTAGATGAGAGCATTTGCATTTAATTTTGCATTTACAAAGCCATACATGCCGCATTTGCACATGGAGAGTCTGTGAGTAGCGAAAGACCTATGCAGTAGTGGCATTTGAGATTTGTAGTCAGTCTGCGTGCCATGAAATTTGCGCAGTACAGTCGAACCCCTTTATAAGAGGCACTGATGTAAGAGACTAATGGGTATAAGAGACACCAGTGTGCCTACAGTTAAATACGTTTTGATAAGAATATGCATATGTGGTGCCCTGGTTATAAGAGACACCTCATATAAAAGACAAGAATTGCTCCCCAGTGCATGTCTCTTATAAAGGGGTTCAACTGTATGTGGACCCATGGTGACAACACACACGAAGCGCTGGTACCTAATTCTTGCTCGTGAGTGCACTTTGAAACACCCACGCAGAAATAAATTTGGGAATTCGGTGTTTGCGTGGCACAGTTTTTATGATCCTGATTTGCCAGTGCACTGCCATGGTTTTATAATCAAGCACTTTGATAAGTGTGAGAGTTATGACAGGTGCATTGATGGTTATTTAACAGTTTGACTGCAGTGTTCTTTTTTTTTTTTTGCAAGGAATAAATCAGGCTTTTTAACAACTGGTTCTTTATATGTGTGAATACATTGTTTACGGTACAGGGGTGTGTCTTAACATGCTTGTATTTGTACAATGCATTGTGTTTGGAGCAATTGCATTTGTGTCTGTACCATTTTCAACTCAGCATTGGGAGGTTAACTTTTAATTCATAGTACTCATAGCCATTTAATTCATAGTACTCGAGAACATTTTTGGGGAGTTAAACTTATTAAAGGGCCCCTAAACCACACAGAGGCTGAAATTTAGTTGTGGTGGTGCAGTTGTGCATGAGTCTATGACGAACATGTAGCCGTGAGAATTTTTCGGAAACAGTGCCGTAATAGTGGAGTTACACGCGTTCGATGATCCGAAAGAGGCCTTTGCTCGTTTCGCTCTTTCCATCGCTATGCCTCGTTCGTTGCCTCCTCTATCATCCTGGCCGAGTGCTCCTCCTCAACGTGCAAGATGAAAGAGTGGCGAGCAGATGACAATGTTGATGTTATGGCAAATTATGAGAAGTACCAAAAGGACCAAAGAGGACAGCGGATTGTTTCTTGGAACTTGTGAGGCACCCGCGGCTCCTAGGCTGCCGCGTTTGGCATTGTTGATCGTAACTGCATTCTAAACACGATGCGCTCATTAACTTGAAATATTAGAAAAAATTATCCGAGGTTCTTTAGGGGCCCTCTGAGGACGATCATTTGTTGGTGCTGCTAAATAGCAATAGTTCTCCAAATGACAAAGTGGATCTTCTTTGTATCATTGTCTGTGTTAGTTGCAGTATACTAGTTGTTTTAATTTAATAAATTCTTATTTCATTTTTCAACTGCTGCAGTGCCAAGTCTAGGAGTTGTTGGCGAGAAAGTGCCGTTGCTTTTATCGGACGATGAAGATGGAAAGCCACTTGTGGCAGAAAAGTACAAGACTGTCATTCATGTGAATGGGTAAGTTAATATAATATGTCACATCCGTGAAAGTTGGTGCAGTCTTACTTTGTCATAACAAAATTGCATTGGACTCGAAAGTGTAATTGGTATCTGACATTCATTTACGCTCACGTTTGTTGCATACTGATATCAGTGCTAAACACTCAAAATTTGCTTTATATCTATGTTTGTTATATCAGTGCTTGTCTGTTACAGACGTACACTGATACACCAAAGAAAATTTTAAATGTTTCTCTGTGTGTGTGTGTGTGTGTGTGTGTGTGTGTGTGTGTGTGTGTGTGTGTGTGTGTGTGTGTGTGTGTGTGTGTGTGCGCGTGCACATGAGTGTGTGCACGCATGCGTGTACTGTGAATGTTGTAACACATGCAGTCAAACAAAGAAACAACAGTGTTTAACTCAACAGTTCAGCTTGGGGCTGCACCATTTGAACGTGCCATTCTTGCTTTCTGGCTGCACATGTGTTCCTGTGCTTTCCACAAGTTTTCAAGCCCCAGCTGCAAAGAACAAAAACTTCACATATGCATATCTCTCACTTGCAGTGAATCCAGTGAGTTTGCTGGAGCCAAAGCATCTGTGAATAGAGAAAAGACAAGACACTGGTAAGTCTAGGAGGCCACATTTGCACCGATTCCCCAGAGTGTGGCGTGGGCAGGGTACTAATGCTAAGTGAGAATGTGAATTACGTAGCTATTTAAAATGCATAGTCATCGCCTTTATAAATAGCAAGTGCCACTGAGGGGTTCGCACTGCTACTTCTTTTACTGTTACTGAAAGTGGTAATAAGTTTTTCATAATTAATTTGAATTACTGGTTTTAAACATGCAAAAAAAAGTGCAAGTATGTGAAAAGGAAAAAAATGAAATGGCTATGTCATCACTGCAAAAAAGGGGTAAGAAAGAAAAGAAAAGAAACGTCCTACTGGTCCTTGTCCAATAGTGTGTGCCTGGGGCATGTTTGGCTAGGCTTCCATTCCTTTCACTGTATCAAAATAAACCGATGCGGTACATAACCCTTTTGCCATCTTAGATGCCACTGTGTATTTGCAGTGATACGAAGGATCTCTTGGCCGATAGTACTGCTGTCCTCAGCAATGGACATGCTGGCGACCTAGTGGCTGCACTGGTGAGTGGAGCTGCCCCTGCCTTCTCACTTTGTAGCACCTCGTGGTTACGTATTCAAATTGCAAAATTTAGGTCGGCTGCTGTCAGCATTGATATAGATCTGTTAAAAAGCCTTGCTGAATACAATATTCATTGTATCTGTGCACAAGTTCAGTATTTTAGCAGTGAGAGCATTTTGCAGATAAGACATAATTGTTAATTGTTCTACCTTCGTAGCCTGGAAGTAAGATTTCAATGTTTTCTAGATTCTATATTAAATGTGGCAATTATAGCTTTACCTGCAATTTTTGTGATTGTTTTCATGCCTGGACGAATCTTTCTTCAAGGTCTGGCATCCATGGTTGTTTAGGATAGCATCATTTTAAACTAAATGAGTAATGCAAACAAAGCATATGTGAATTTAATCATAAAGGTAGACCTTTGATGAGTTTTGTGGGCTTTGATATTATCATTGATAAGTGCGTGAAGATAGCGTGTCTGTGCTAAATGTTCACCACAGAGTGATGTGTACCATGAGCCCCCCTCACTTTCTTTGGTGGGTAAGGTGCCCTGCACTATTCATTGAAACATAAACCATCAATTGGATGACCATACCACGTCAATGCCGTATCCGAATATCGCTGCAGCAGAATTATTTGTTTAGTTGCATGCCAACATAAGTGCTTTATTTGCTTATGCAAGGCAGCTGCTGTACTACTGCACTCACTATACCAACCTAATATTGTGCTGCTTGCATTTCATAAAATGATAAATTAGAATGGCTGCTTTATAGATGGCTTGCACTTGGTGCCGTGGATGTCATAATGCTGCAGTGGAAATCCCACTGAATTTCTGTAGATGAGTGAATAGGAGAAAGCTCTGCCACTCAAGTGTTCCTCCACTTGGCAATTACATTGCAAGCCATCTATTGCCTGTGTCTTAAAAGCACGTTTGTTTCGTTGCTAAACTCAAATAAATTAACTGTGTTGAGGAATTAGCAGTAAGGTCGGCAATGTATGCTTTTCTTATTATGTACATTTCCGCACCCTATACTCCTATGAATTGGCATAAAGGTATTGAAACTTGAAAGAACAGAGGATGAGCACCGATGAGTAGCTAAATTTTTTAATAGCCTTTTCTAATGTGTAAGGGAGTCAATGCAGTTGCTGAACACCTTCAGGGCTAGTTGGGACATGATTATCTTGGCATGGTTGAAGAGAAGGAGCATATAAAAGCAGTAAACTTGGTAGCCTTCTAGTGGCCATAAAATTCGTGCCATTTTGCTGCTAAGCAAGACAGTGTTCCAAAAGCAATGACCGTGTTTGAGCAAGGGTAGATGTCGGAGGCATTAATTTACTGCGATATTGGGGCGTGCTAATGTGCTGACCTGGTGAAAACCTGTCCCGTTAGAGTATCCATTGCGCCCACCACAAAACGGCACGAAACATTACGATCGGTTAGTGACCGCTGTACTTTACACTATTGTCGGTTACAACTTTAGAATAAATGCAAGCTCCACCCACAGCCAGCACTGTTCCACCCAGAGATAATTAGCATAGACATTCTCCCAATCACGTTTCCTCATTTCAGTGACGTCAAATGCCTTTCACATGTTTTAATAGTTGGTGTATCACAACGGACACCTGTTCATGTCGTTTGTTATAACTAGAAAACTTAAATGTCCTGGTGAATTTCATCAGAGATTCTGACGTCACTCTTATGCCCAAGATCAAATTTTAGGATGGAACGACGCAGGGTGTCGGAACAAAATGTTTCTCGTTTTGGTTTTAGTTTCGTTCCACTGAAAAAAGTTCAATTCTGTTTTGGTTCCAGAAGGAAAAGATATCTTCCGTAATGGTTCATAAGTTTTTATTTGTGTACAAAAAAATATGAAGTTAAGTAACGATAAAAATATAGTAGATAAAAACATAAATTTTTCTCGTAAGTAAATCACGAATTCTTTTGGCAGGCTGAATGCTTTGAGTCGAGGGAGTGAGCGTGATCTTAGAAGTAGCACGTTATCAAGTGTAGTGTCTGATATGCGAGACTGCTGTTCTGATAAAACAAACTTCAGCGCCGACAATGCCCTGTCTACGCAGGCAAACCAAGGTCCACTTTTGTTAATATTAGCAGCTCCGGTTGCCACTCTTTGTTTTTCACAATATTTCAACGTATATTTACTTTTGGAATTCTTGCCCTGAGATAATACTGGCACTAATACTGTCCCCTGAGGTATCTATTAATGCTCACTTTGCGTGAACTTCGTTCTTCCGGACTGGCAACTTTTCCCTTGAACCGAAAAATCGATAAAAATTGTTTCGGTTATGTTTTTGTTCCAGTCAAAAATATAGTTTTTTTTTTTGTTCGTTTTTCAGTTTTTCCTCGTTCCAACACCCTGAAATGCAAACCTTTACTTTACTATATGTATAGTAATTACATTAGCATAGAAAAAGTACTTGCAATTTGAAAGGAAACCAGCTTGCATGAGTCGTTTACATAGGTGATTGCTAAGTGCGCCACAGTTTTGTGGGAGGAGCTTGGATTTAATCCTAGGTTATAACTGATTATAGCTGCCTTATTATTGGAGTGCTCGTTAATCACCATTAAAAAAACAAAGCACGTTATGCTGCATGCTGTTTGTGATTGTGTGTAGTTCCTGCGTCTTGAGCAACTAGTGATTCCCTCCCCATTGTGTCTGTGCCACTCCTTCCTTTTCTTCCCCTCTCACCACCAGCCACAGGGGTCGTCTGCCGGCAGTGGCGCCGCCAGCGCCGCAGGCGGCTGTAGCCCGCTGCCGGCATGCACGCAACAGCAGGCACCACGTGCCATCAGCCCCGATTCCTCGCAGCTACTCATTCAGTTTGATAGCGAGGACGAGGAAACGCTGCCGCCAGCTGGCTGCAAGGCTGACCACCCCGCACTGCTGCTTAACAACAGCAATCACTGCAATCCCCCCTCCCAACACCCCACTCCTGCCATCCAAAAAACCCATTATTGCACCCGCTGAACATCCCGTTCCTCCTCCCGCTGTTGCTACCCTTGAGCCAGCACTGTCACCACCACTGTCACCACCACTGCCACCACCACCACCATCTCCCCCCGACACTCCCCAAAAAGAGCTTGGATGGTGTGGTGCTTACTGTAAGTGTCCGAACTGCACATCCCTCATGTTTTAGGGACCACTCACTTTTTCCTTGCACTCACTGAACAAATTCAGAATACTTTATACTTCAGTTTGTACAATTTGTAAACATTTCACCAACGCAGCATGGTGCATCTGTTCTACGCACTATAGTAGCTTGGTTAGTGTGTTGTGCTGCTGAGCATTAGGGACAGGCACAATTCTCAGCCATGGTGCCTGCATTTTGATTCCAGCGAAATTCATAACAGCTGTGTACCTATATCCAGGGGCACATTGACATACCCCAGGTAGTCAAGAATTTTTTCTGGAGTCTCCTACTACAGCATGCCTCATAATCATCATGCAGTTTTGGCACGTAAGACTCCAGAATTTAACCTCTTTAAAATATATGGTGGCATCCACTCATCACCATTCATGCACGAGTGACGAGTTCCCAATATCCTCAATTCTCGCAGCAGTGGCATGCAGGTTTCATAATGTTTGGGCTCTTTTCCCATAAGCAAAGAAGTGGCAGCGATCTATTCTGAACCAGTTCACGATGTGCAAGGAAAGTCGAATGGACCCGTACAGCTGTGATTGTATCTCACTTCAACAACAAAGACAGATTCCTCCTAACTGTTTGTTTCTAAAGAAACACTGGGTTCAAGGAGCAAACTTTGAATAGTCTTAAAGGAAGATGCGTAAAGCTAGCACTTTCGAGGTGCCTCAGCCAAAGACTTTGAACAACACCCACAGAATAAGCAAAAAGGTGCTTCTTTTCAAGAGAAATATGATGAATGCCATACTGCTGGCACGAAGTGAAAATGGAAATATACAGGAGTGCTTGGTCATGCATGACTACTTAAAAGCATGGTGCAGCATTGATTGCTAAGCATGATTGCAGTGTCAGAAATTAGCATGATAGCTCAAATCATCCTTATATTGTGCGCACTAGTTCTTCCTTGCTACATCTCTAATTTTCTCTAAAGCTTTCAAACTTGGGCTCATTCAGTGATTTCGTAAATGTTTCATTAAGTTTTACAAAAAAATTATTCTGCTTATGAAATAGTTTCATTTGTTGGTCTCCCATTATGCACTTGCAAGACTTGCATATGTCTTGCAAACAACTTCCTGTGATCAAAATAGTGTGTTGTTTGCCAGTTTGTTCCATTTGAAGTTTGCTGCTGCTTGTGTGCTGTGTATGAAGACAAATCGTTGTTAGAGGGCATATGTATCCCCCCAAAAAGTGTTGTCTGCACTATTTTTTCAAATGTGACAGCTCTCCTATTCTTTGCTGTGGTGTCCCTGTGAATATTGTTCATTTTTAACTTGGCAGGAATGCTAGTTGACACAGAACAGCACAAATGCTTTCTAGGCAGCTTTTTTAATATTTTACTTTGTGTCAGTGGTACTAAGCTATTCTCCCTGGCCCATATCAAGGCCTTTTGCATAGTACCATTCTTTGTGTTCTGCACTTAAAATAATGTTGATTCGCCCTCACCCTTTGGGACTAAATTGACTTTCAGAACTTGGATGAAGCAAGTTTGCGATATTACTTATGTTGTGGGTGGGCTGTTATATCTGAGTAGCTGTTTCATGTGGTGTAGGCATTACTGCACAAATTACAGAGAGCTTTGACTCAACTTCTACCTGTTGGAAAAATGGAGCAATGTTCACGGCTATTGCAGAACACAACGTGGAATTTTTTAACTAGCAGGAGATTTCATCAAGAATCACTGAGTGGTTTCATTGTCTGCAAGATAGCCATCAAGTCTGACAGTGCTGGCATTGAGCAATCTTTGCACAAAGAGAGGTGAAAGGTGTGGTTATGATTGATGGGGAAAGGTGTGGTTATGATTCTTATGTATTTACCTGCCATCTAAGCCTATGAGGGTGCCAGGGGGTGGTACACGAGGCACATGTTCCTCCCCCCCCCCCTTCTTCTTCTTCTTCTTTTTTTTTTTTTTTTTCTGCCATGGGATGCAGAGCATAAAATGACACCTGCCTACCTGGCCCTCACTTCAGAGCAAGGATTTGCCTCCCCACCCCCCTCCCCCCACAAAACAAATTTCTGCCTACACCACTGGTGGGCGCATATTTCAGCATTGTTTTGTGACACCATGCTGCTGTTTGTTGCACTGAATGAGTTGGGGAAGTTGAAACCACGTTGTAAGCGAGTAGTGAATATCTCCTTCAGGCACGAATTACGATGCACTGTCTACGAATGTGTCAAATTCACATAGCATAATTCCAAGGTACTCAATATTACATTACAATAAATAAAATGAGGCAATGTGTTGTTTTGTGCAGGTTTCAGTAATTAATTGTGAAAAGTATGTAATAAATATTTAATTATTCTGCAGTCAGTCACGTTCCATTTTGACATGGAAAGCATGAAATCATAGCTGCAAGTGTGTGCACACTTAGTTTTTGGTTGCATTCATTTCGGGAAAATAAAAGTGGTACTTTTGACTTTGCTCCTGGAGTGCGGCACGTCGAACAACCCGTCGAACACCGCAGTGCCTTCACCAAAGTGATCAGTTACAGTCATACGCAGCACACTGAAGTTAAGTCAAGACACGCTGACTATGGAGAAGGTTCAGTTCATCTAATGAGCAATGTATCTTGCACTCTTTTCGCCACAAGTTGACACAACTAGCATAAACAAGTTGCGTACACAAATGTAGCCACTGCCGCTGAAGGGGATATACTGCTAACAGTTTTAATTATTTCTCGGCAGGTTCTATATTGCGGTTCATAGTCACAATCGTAAACTTCCTTTAATAACCAATGTTGTGAGACTTGGAAATAAGTTTGTTATCTGCTTGGATTCCCAGCACTTTAGCATGATGATAAGTAAAAAGTTTGTTGTAGTTGGCATAAGAAGCATTCTAAGAGAATGTGATGAAGCTCTGTTGTATGTAAAAAATTGAATTGGTTCTTTCTTTTTATGATTTGATTTTCTCACATAAGTTGACTTTCGTCTATAAGTTCAAGCACCCATTTAGTAATTGGCTCTTGACTACAGCTAAAAGAAGGCATGAAGGCATTCTGACTGTTTTAATGCATAGGTATCAGCATAATGCATCTTATCAGCCATGTTCCCCTCTTGATAAAGGTGTTTGGGTTGTATTTGCTGTATTACCAGCTTTTAATAATGGGCCACACCATACATGCAAGTTTGCAAGTTTGTGATAAGGATTTGCTTGATGTGCCATGGATCACTCTGTACGTGTGCGCAGGAGACGTCATTTGCTGGGGCAAACCCCGTCACGCGCTCCCTTTCCTCTGCCACGCATCCGCGCGTCAGCAACGGTGGGGTCGCCGCACCCGTGGTGGTCAAGCGCACGCTGTCCAACTGCACATCCAGCCAGCTTTCACCGTGGCACGTTGGCTCAGCCGATGCTCCTGCCCCCCAAACGGCAGGTCGAGAGGCGCACCGTCATGACCACGGAGCTTTGACTGGAGCAGGGCCATGTCCTCCTTGTACCGATTTTTAGTGCCACAGCCACTCTTGGTCAGGCTAGTGCGACGTGTACTGCCACTACATTGCTGCACTGTGGGACCAGTGAAACTGTAAAAGCTTGTAGTAGTTCGCACCACATGCTAGCTGCCATGTACTTTTTTTTCCCTTAGTGATTGCATAACTGTCTCGTTTACATGTGCTTGCATTACAAGGTGAGCATAACTGCATGTGTTGACTTGTCGGGCTGCAATTTCTTGTGGCATCTATGTGCCAGTGTTTCTTTCTCTCTCTCTCTTTTTTTTTTTTTTGTAAACAGTTGCTCCCGTTTAGAAGAAAGGCAGGTCTCTGCTATGGCATTGTATGTTCCTCATAGTCTTCATAATGTAGCCAACTGCTTTTGCAACAGTTTCATATCAATAAAATATTCTGCTTAGTTCCTTATGTGGGACGAGAGCTGCAGCTGCCAATCAAGCCAACAATAGTAAAGTTACAAAAGTGCCTCTTGGCTTTACATCTTTGTGGGGCCATCAGCATTGGCCTGCCTTTGCATGTGGTCGGTTGTTTTCATGCCAGCTTACGTTAGCACTTGCGGATTTTCCACTTCTTGCCAGTTCACTAAAGTTACAAGCACCTTCTGCTTGACCATTGGGACAGCATATTGGCTGCAGCTGCAATTTGTGCCTGTATATTTAGCATTGCTTGCAATCTTGACATCCAAAATGCTGAGATAAGATGTCTTGGCTGAGGATCGCCCTTGCATGGACAATCTCACACGTGCATGTATTTCCAGTGTGCCTGCTTCACCAATCTTGCCTTATTTCATTTAGAATGGGTCATAAAATGATGCATTGTACCCTTGAGATGCAGTAGGTGCAAGCCAATCAATTAGTGTTTTTTCAGGCATTTTGGTATTCAAGTGTCTGGGAAATAGTTTCTGACGGCCGATGAACTTTTATTATGATACAGCTTGTAGAGGCTGTGCGAAGGTTCATGCTTTTTTTTTTTCTTTTCATTAACTTAGGGCAGCTATTAAAGGGGATTTAGATGTGTGGTTGGTGAAGAGAATGATTTGCTTCATCAGGCATGGTTCTTCTAGAATGTACAGTCAAGTTCAGTATGATCTGTAACACGGTATAACATTCCTTTGTGGTTCCGTAATTTGGCCGCATTTTTTTTCTTCGAGTAGTTGTACTATGTAATGCCATTGCACCTGCCAATTTTTTACCCTCTTATGGATGTACACCTATCTTTTAAATGTTGAAGTTATATACTGATCCGAATGGTGGTTGTGATCGTTGTTTTGCTTTTAGCTTTTATTTTCGCTGCATCTGTCTTGGTTTCAAGTGCCAGCAGATTCTAGAACGACTTGCATTTGTACAGTGCCACCTGTCTTACTTCTGTACTTCTTTTACACTGACTGTTAGACGTTTTTGGAAGGTTCTTTTATATAGAAGATATTTTAGCAATATTTGGTGTTGTGCAAGACGTGAAAAGATGATATTGACATTTGTAAACTGTATATGAGGTGTATGAAGAACTCTGTGGTGACTCTTGTACTGTGGTTTCCTAGTTCTTCGCATGTGGTTAAAGTGACAGTTTCTTTTCTTTTAGCAACTCACATATTTGATGAAGTTGAAGAGAAAGCCTGTTGAAGACTGTACAATATTGTAATAAGGTTCAAGACTCAAGCTGCCTGCAAGGACGACATTTCTTTGGGCTTGCTTCAGTAAACTGCTGTAGTCATTTTCAGAAGTATGAGTAAATGCCTAAGTGACTTTCAAGGATTAGTCAATCATATCGACTACTGACATGTCAAAATAATTGTGAACGGATTAGAGTTCGGTTATTGTGCTACGTTTGTGAATATTTTGAAGAAGCAATGGTAAGTTGTGAATTTGCATTGTGTTTGTTTTGTTAGGATTCGTATAGATTTCAATGCACTGGGTTTAAATATTCTGACACTGCGGCATTTTTACAGCTTTGCACGATCAGTCATTAAAAAATAGTAATAAAATGCCTGCACCAAGCAGGTGTGGTTCCGAGGTGAAGGCACTTTGAAGTTGGACTGCAGTTTGCCGTGCTGTGTGTTGCAATAATCATTTTCTTTTCGTTTTCTTTTTGCTTTGTCAGTGCCGTCATATTACAAATTTAGCATTTTCATTTGGCCCAATGTTCCTAGTTGTACCAGCCAATCCCAGTTTGAGCAAATGGAACATGTGAGTGACTAACAAAAAGGAGATTGGGTTTGAAAAAAGCAATTGCTGCAAAATCTGGCCTCGCATCTTATTTCAGGTTGATGTGCCTCTATCTATGAGCAATTTTTTTCACTCTAAGTTTACGATAACCTTTAATAACTGAAAAGTAAAAGTGGAAGTGGTACCATTAGGCACTACTGGTTGCAGGTGATTGGTTGTCGTGTGCTGTTCCTAGTAACTGTTGTCCACTCAAATGACTTAACGCTTTTGATTGTATAATTGCTTGTTTCAGTTGACGTTGCGTCCATTGCTTTTGCCAGTGGTGCACCAGGACCGTGCATGGCAAATAATGTCCAAGTTTGTAACTAAGGATGAGCTGTAGTCATTATGTTTCAGTAATGACATATAATTATGTTGATAAACGATAATTATTTCTACTCCACTGGATTTTGTGCATAGCATTGTAGTAATCAAGGGTAATAACTTTTGCTGTTGGAACTCAAGCACCTCTTATGCAGGAGTGTTTATTTTTGTACCTGTGCTTTTTTTTTTCTCAGACATTTTTATTCTAACTGAAAATATTTCAGAATGAAGCTTGCACACTGTGCAGGACGCACATTCCATCCACATGCTGTGCCTTTTTGACAAGAAGTTTGTGTAGCGTCTTTGTTTTTTTTACGATATGACCTTGCACAAGAGGTTATTTCCTCTGCAGGAAAGAGTGCCGTCCAAACTTGTTAAATGATCTTGCGTGTGGATATAGGAGTAAAGACTATTTTTTAGCAGCTTTTTCTACATTTTTTTTTTTTTTTCAGTAAGAACTCATTCCGTAAGTGCCATTTTTGGGGGGTTGCATATTCCTCGTTCCTTCGCAAGGTTTACAAAAGCTGCTAGTGTCATGCGTATGTATGCATGTTTGCGAAAATAAAATATGAGACATAAATTTCGGTGTTCTTGCTTTGCTATTGAGTCGTAGGGTGACATTGTTGCACAGTAGTAGGAGCTCATGGTTTGCTTGCAATGATCCAGAGAGAATGTATGCTCCAACAGTCCAACGAAACAACACTCATAACAACACGACCGAGCACATAGAGAAATGCTCAAGCCAATCACTGATTGAGCTTTAGAATCGCAACGTATTAAATGCAATACCAAGTTAAAAGGACTCTGACGTTTACCCGATGCTGTAGTTTGGCAGGTTATGTGTTTCGACGCTAGGCTCGACAATGTGGGTTCTATTCCTGGCCACAGCGCCTGCATTTGGATGGGGGGCAAAATGTAGGAACACGCTCATACTTGGATTTAGGTTTAACTTAAATTCTAAACCTGTGTTGCTCACATGAACTGCCACATGCAGTTTTGAATTGCATGTATGGTCTATACAGAGACATTTGTATACGACACTGAGATTTGCTGTAGTTCTCTTTTAAGCTTAAAATGCTTTTAGCACCTGTTGTCAACGGCCTTCCAGAGACCCTGAGCCAGAACTCGAAGCAGTTTGGCACTCAAACAAGAACATCCGGGCATCGTTGTGAGAACAAAGCGAAAACGTCCAGGCAACTATTCAAAAGAGCTTCGTGGCATGGGTTTTGATGCCTCTTCAAGAGGTGGCGCCATGCTGTGTGCAGCGCACTACCGTCTAGCCTGCAGACGCTCATGAATTCGTCACTTTGTGCCCACATACGCTGGGCAAAGCCCAGGATTCATCCCATACGACAACTGCTACATAAAAACAAGAAAGGTGCAGCCTGCTGCATGGTGCTGAAACTGAGTCTGTGGCATAGTTCGCGTGCATACTATGGCACCACTGCTGACAGAGAAGTGTTTCCACAGTTGCATTGGTATGGGCTGTGAATAATGCATTTTATAGTTACACATTACAGGTTGAATATTGAAGTTGTCATTAGAAGGGCTGATTATGCCACATATGTGAACAGGTTGCGGCAAGTGTCAATCGTTTGTAAAGTGGGCGTCAATACACACTCTTTGAAGGTTGCCTGTGTGACTAGCCTGAAATGAAAAGTGCTTGTTATTATGAATTATCCCGAATAAATTTACGTAGTTCTTTTTTTTTTTTCAAGACAAAGCAGAGTGGTGCAGGCACTGAGGAGGGTGGCCAAAGGGCCCAGCTACATTTTCCCCAGAAATCCAACTTTTTCTCTATCCCTCCAATCTCTTGCCATTGTGACAAGTGTGGCAAGTTGGTAAGGATGCGTGAATTAAAATGAGTAGCGCGTAAAAAAACAGGCAAAAGAAAGACGTAAACAGGGCAAACAGTTGTCCAGTCTACGTCTCTTCATTTTTTTCCTGTTTTTTTTTTAAGCGCCACTCATTTTGCCTCTTGCCAATGTTTCTAACTGGCATGTCTCCCAACAGCTCCTCTCGCCCCACGTTTGGCATGAAAATCACTTTGTTAACCTTCCCCCCATGCCCCCCTCCGCCCAAGAAAAAAGTTCTTGCTACATACGTGGATGCACGCTATTGAGGAAAAAAAAAATCAATATACATGAGCTTGTTGAGAATTTATAACTGCAAAGGCAGGCGACAGAAGTGTGAAATGATTCAACGAGCAGCTTAGCACTTTTGTTGCAATTTTATTGTAAACAAGAACAAATTTATAAGTGGAGAAACATCCTTGAGAGAGGTTCAAGCAGCAACCTCAAAAGTCGCCCTGCAGTTCTCAGCCCAGTTTGCTAAAAGAGGCCACAGCAACTTCTTGAATATTTTGAAGAGCTCTGCAGCGTGACCATGGTAGCTTTTTTTCACCTATGAATTGTCCACACTGTGAAATGTGGAAGCAATGCTGATCTCAAGAGGTGGCGCTGCTCGCTACTTATTCTGATCTCATCTGCTTTCCTGATGCACTGAACTAAGAATTGAGCTGGCAAAGCCCGGCCACTTCCATTCTAGGGTACACCAAGCCTCCATCGTCCATGTTCTTGGTGAGCCTGTTGATTGGCCCTGTTGCTTCTTGTACTTACAGCAGGGTCTTGCATGATTCGCATGGCACCTAGAAAGCAGTACCAAATGCCTAATAATGCACAAACTCAACAGTGGCAAGAAGCGCTATGCTCGAGCAGTCGTAATAGCATGTGTAAACTTATGCACAGGGTTCTATTCTTGCACAGCACTATCATATTAAAGCGAATTTAAAACAACACGCGTACACGCAAGAAAAAGAAAGGTCATACCTTTTGCTTGCATGCTCTTACAATGTATCCATCCAGATGCTGGTGCCAGCTCGAGATCTGCTTCTACTTGAGACTGCAGCGTCAGATATGCAAGCTCAGTTGACAGCTTCATGTTAGCACACTCAACGGCAGCTGGTAGGGTGCATATTTTAGCATCTGGTATGGCCAACCTCATGGGTGCCCCCCCTTTCGGAAGAAATAGCCACGTTTCTATCCCTTGCTACTTGAAGAATGCCACTGCACTATAATGAAGGGCACACCATTTTGCTTGCAATCATCTTCATAAAACTGACTGTTGCAGGTCTGTTTCTGAACTGGTATGTGTCGATATGACATTTGGGTTTTCTTGAAGGAATTCAAGCATTGCAATGGTTGGGAGAGATATTTGAGTCGCCCTACACACTGTCCTTTTCTCTAAGTTGTTGATTTGAACGTGTGCACAGGTAAGAAATAAAACTGCCTTAACCAGCAACTGCGATTGAATTTCAAAAGGTTTCTTTAGGTAGGAAACGCCTTGAATGAGCCCTTTGCCATCTCTGGGTCAAGAAAGTTGGTGCGTAGGTTCTTCACAAGGTTAGTGGGGTCGTAAGACGGAGTGAGGCGCAGCATGAACAAGGGTGCCACCTTCCGAGATGTTTGAAGTGAGCAGCATTTGTTTGCCAGTTGTCGGTGACTATTCTCAACACATGAAAACCGACATCTTCGGTCTCATTGAAGGAAGATTGTCATCCTTGAGGCATGTTCTGGGAAAAGTAGCCCATCAGTATGACATCGGCAGCTGGCAGTCCTTGTAAGATGAAGCATAAAAAGTGGCCTGCCACTTGAGGAAGTGCACTAGACTTTTCTTTGCGACTCACAGCATCAAGACCAAACAACTCATTCACTTGTTTGTCATAAATAACTTTCTGCGCAATAACCATCTCATCTATAATGGGTGAGCAGTACACTTCCTTTTTCACAGATAGCCCTTTGTGCTCCACAAGTAGCCGCTCCCTCATAGATGAGGTAACAAAGACTTTGCCGGTCGAGTGTCCAACATACTTTCAAAGCATAGCACGATATGAGAGCTTCAAAAGGCCTCTGCTTTGAATATGCCATATCTTTATTTTTATTTCTTTTATTTAACAGGCTTTTCATAAAAAAAAAAAAAAGCATATTCCCACAGGATTTCCTCATTGTAGAGGGGCTTTGTCTCCTTTTTGCGCATCTTGCAATGCCTGAACAAAGGCCTGAATATCTTTGTTGTTTTCATAAGTTGAGAGGAGTTTCTTCATTCTGTCTCGATCGGTCCGCAATTTTTTTTAACAGTTCTCCTTGACGAGCAATTTTCTTTTTCAATCTGTTCACTACTTCCTTCGATTTTTTCGAGACAGGCGCGAGATCTAGCGTAGTTTGGCAAGCCTGATCGGCAAGTATTGTAGTTTGGCAGGCCTGATCGTCAAATAATGTAGTTTGGCAGTCCTTATCAGTAAATAATGTAGTTTGGCAAGCCTGATCAGCAATACTATGTTCTCCGCACCGCTCTGTGGCCGACTCTGGAACAAGCATTTCTATCTCGTCTTTGTAAGAGTGCGAGGAACTTTCAACCTTGGGGCATTTTCCGGAGTTTTTACAATTATTCGTCCCAACTACTGCGCCATCGGCTAAATTCCTTCGACGGCGTTTCCTGGGCTCCGCGTTATCGGAATCCCGTGACAGCAGTCGGACGCAAGAGCCTCTTTTTTTGCATGTATTCGGGATACCCGTGAAACACAGTCGGGACTGCAGTCGGGAGCAGGAGCCTAAGCTTCGTGTTCTTCCTGTAGTCATTCTCTGTAAAATGTAACGAACATACCAGAGACCTGTCGTTCGGTTGCCACTTGCTACCTTTTCCCGACGGCCCTTCGCGAGAAATGTTCTTCAGCCAGGCTTCTCGACGCTGTAGATCACAAGGGAACTCGTGATACTTGATAGTCGTGTCTTTCTTGGCGTTTGTGTTACACAGCGGCACACAACAGTTTCGCGGCATCGCGCCCCCTGAAGAACCCTACCCAAGCACAGGAAACACGAGGCAGGCTCACTCATAGACAAGATCACATCACATGAAGACGCACGGGAACACGCATTTAAATCACATTCAGCTGGCACGAGCCGGCGCCCGTCTTGCGTCCATGTTGTATCCCCGAACAGTGGCGTCCTCAGCGTCCTCGCCAAAAATTTGTCACGCGGTCTCTAACGCATTTGCCTAAGACGACTCGAAGGTGAAAACCATCTGTTTCTTCTATGTCCACTGTATTGCCCACCCCCCCCCCCTCCCCTTACAAAAAAAAAAAAAAATAAATAAATAAAAAATAAAAAAATTCTGCACCCAACGTCGTTTGCACTGCCTCCGAGATCGGGAGGCATTGAAACCTTTTTTGCACCTGACGTGATTTTGCAGTGCCTCCGGCATCGGCCCACCATAAACCAAGCGACGGCATCACGTGATGACGTCACCATGTACGTCATCATGACGTCGCAAACTTTTTGTGACGTCATGTGACTTCACGATTTGCATCACTCGTGTTGACGCTTTTCGCATTTCATGTGACATCTAAAAGGCTTTCAGCATCGATTCCAACCAATCTACTTCGCTGGTAGCCATTTTCGTGCTTATATCTACTCTCAATTACAGGAGAGCCAACCAGTCTTTTTTTTTTTTTTTTTTTAAGTTTTCATAGCCAGCATTCCACTGTCACATTAGTGCATGCGATACTTCGCCTGCTTCGCCACATGCTACCCTGTGTGCAAACTCTGTAATCCTTCTAAGCAGCCGGCCCAACACTCCAGTGTTGCACCTTTGGCATTTCATGACCCTTGCCCGCTGAAA
This sequence comes from Rhipicephalus appendiculatus, assembly GCA_030522465.1. Lineage (NCBI taxonomy): Eukaryota > Metazoa > Arthropoda > Arachnida > Ixodida > Ixodidae > Rhipicephalus > Rhipicephalus appendiculatus. The sequence continues at coordinate 3,446,312 of JALIZH010032992.1, read as the reverse complement.
CGCAACCTTGAAGCATATGTAAATACTAGTAGCGCTGCATTCAGATGCATGAAATCCAAGTTTGTGTAAAATTTGGTTGATGGCTCAGTCATTGGATGGTGATTGAAAACAATGTTGCTGTCATAACAGTGGATAGACAATATTTACCATCACTTAGCAACGCTATAGGACATCTAGTAGTTAGCCTATATTTGCCGATGTTAACCAGCGCCAATAGTATGCAAGCAAATACAGCACTTGAATTTTGCAAGAAATATTCATTGTACTCTGTAGCAGAGTGTGGGTACTGATCGAGGAAGACATTCTCTTAGCAAAAGTAAGTAAAGGAAAGATAAATTATATATGCAAATGTTTCTGTTCATTACAACTCAAAGTTAAGAATTTAAAATATGTTTGGCTCATGAACAAGGTTTTGTCGTACGTACACCTCCGTTCATTGCCCAACAAGCAGAGCCAACGAAACTGCACAGCTGAGCTAATCCAAACGGCATGAAGAAATGTCGCACAACTGCTCCCAACAGGAGCAGTTGTGCCTTATTTTAACCCTTCCTTCACTTATTTTAACCCGTACATTTGAATTGTCTTGTTATCCAAATTTAAATGAGCATAAAAACTTGAATAACGACATTAACACTGTGGATTAGAATTTCATGAAACAATGTATATAATCATCCTTGGTAACCTTCAGCAGATATGCTCTTGCTTCATATAAACTTTAAAGAGACATGCACAGCATTCATCTTGCTGTATTTGACCAGAGTTGTTTCACGACAGTTTGATCATTAAGAAATGTTTAGAAATCCACTTCACTTGCCAGTGCAGATCAACTGTTCTGCTATAAACGATACAGAGCAGTTCAGTGACCAGTCCCTGGGCACTTTGCATGATGTGTCTGCATGCATGTATAGTTCTCACGGATTGAAAAAAAAAAAAATTTAGGGCTAAATAATGCGCTTAATTTAATTTCCAGCGTACACAGTTTGTGTCATATCAGCGTAATTTTGATTTTAATACTTACACCAGAGTCAATGTAACCTTTAGCGGCCAGATTTGCGGCAACATGATGCAATTATGAGCGATTGCTCATAGCAGTCGTTATACAAAAAAATGATGTTGCTTTTCAATCCGCGAGTACTGTACATTGGGAGAGTTGGTCGGGCAGGATGAGCTTTGAGCAAATTTTGTGCATTTCACGTTTCCTATAACATTGGTCTCGTGTAAATGTGCAACTTTTCGCAAAATGCAGAGGCCAGCACTTCTTCACTGAAACAATGCGTGTTGCTGTGTAATGGAACTACAATCAATGGCTTTTGTTGGTGCGAGATTGAAGCCAACGAGAAAGCACCAGGGAGCATAGCCAAGCCAATCCCTTGCATAACACAAACACCAAAGAGCTGCGGTGTTACAGCATTTGTGTGATTTACAGTAGGTGCCCCGTACTTGCCTTTTATAGCCGACATTAAAGGAAAGTGATTGATCAGTATTTTTTTGCTTTTTTTTTGCGGTTAGATCAGTTCCGAAGCACCCCCTCTGCATTTGTTTGTATAGAAAACTCTTGCTTGTCAGCAAATAGCACGAGGCCAAACCTCCAGTGTTAACCCAACTTGCAACACCACGGATTTCACAGTGTCTTTGGTATACTCCCATAAGAAATCGAACCAAAACAAAATTTTTGCATGCATGAAAGCCATTTCAGATAGCAGAGACATGTGGAAAGCACCCTCTGAAAAATTTTGTTGGTGAAACATGTGGGTGTATTTTGTAAAAGTTCCAAAAATACACATCTTTATACAGAAACTTAAAAAGCAGAGCGCCATAAAAACGGGACAAGAGAGACTAGAAGACAGGACGAAGGTGCTGGGATGCAACAGGGAAAGCTGCTTTGCCGTAATCTGTAGCAGACTTTTGGATGGGTTTGCTTTTTTCATGTGTGTGCAGGCATGCTTGCGACCTACTGAATGTATATTTCCCTCAATTTTTCGTATTAAACCAGTTTGTAGTGAGCGCCCGTCCCATATTCTTGTTATTTTTGCATTCTGCTTTTATTTTAAGACGATGAGTCAAGTCGCCCAGCAAAGCATTTTATTAGGTTATTTTTGAATTCTACTAGTAATCTACCTAAAATCATGGACTTGCTGCTCTTACCTGAAGATGAGATGGAAAGGTCTTGAAGTGTGCCGATTTATGTAGATGAAACTGCAATTTTAGCATGCATTTTAAAATGGTCAAACCATTATAACCACAGCATGCAGTTGGTTGTGTGCCTGGCATGGCAGCAGGGGCAGCGCCAGCAGAGGGACGGGGGGGCAGTTGCCCCCCCTCAAATATCCGCGTGGCCCCCCTTTGCCCCCCCCCCCCCCCCCCCCATCAAACATATTCAAAGCACAGCTCATAAGTTTCTAACCTTTAACTCTTAATATGCGTAGTATTGACATTAGCTGAGAGAAGGTACTAACGGTCCAAGCGTAAACCTGCTAGCATGAGTGCCTTTCGCAGGTGAAGGACAGGTGCGCTGCAGCTCTGTAGGTGGAGCTTACATTTTTTCTTAGATTGTAACAAAGTATAGAGACCCGTGTACTGTCATTGCACATTAAAGAAGCCCAGGTGGTCGAAATTATCTAGAGCCCTCCACCAACACATGTTTCAGAGCACAAGTTGCCTTGAGACGTTAAACACCAGCAATCAAACAAAATATCCAAGCACAAAGACACACACCAGAGCATGGGCGTCGGCAGGGGGGGGTGCAAAAGGGGCACTTGCCCCTCCCTCAAGCCACACCAGCATTTGCCCCACGCAAGTTACACCAGCGCCCCGCCCCCCTTCCCCCCCAGCCGCGGTGAAATACGGGTTTGCACCCCCCCAAGACCAAATCCTGCCGACGCCCATGCACCAGAGTACACTAAGTGATTGGCAAAGCCTGGAGAATGCAATATGGTTTAATTTACATTTACAGGATGGCTTTCTTATCAGTCCTGCTAAGGGTCTTCTCTGCATGCTCAGCGTGCTGCTTGAGTGTGCTGCGCGCTGTGGAGTCCATGTCTGGGTCCCTGAGGAAGAAGCACAGCTCTTCTCTTAGCATACGTAGCCTGGGTGCATCAGCAACTTTAAGAAATACTTTCTCGTAGACACCCTGAAGTCTGTTAAGCAGCCAACTACTGAACAGTGTTCGCAAGAGTTTCAGCAGTGCCGGGCTCATGTCCACAAAATGGACAGTTTGTTGAGCAGGAAATGACAAAATGACACGGTGCCGTTCCTATTTTTAACCCCTTAAAAAGCCAGTAAACTGGCTCCAACTTTTTTTTGCACCCCTCAAACAAGCTCGCCAATTCGTACAGTAAACCGCGGCGATCACATTTTCCGAATATTACAGCGCTGCACGCTGCGCAGGCCCTCCATTTCGAAAAACAATTCCCGCGCTTCTTTCCTTCACCTGACCGATCCCCCTCATACGCGCAGTGACGCAAAGTCGCCGATCACATAGAGTTAATATACTGACTCTAGAGGAAAAGCTCCCCATAGGGCCCATGCATTAAAACCTATAACCGCTTGGGAGCCGCCATGATGGAACGATACTAAGCTTTCGGGTGACGTTCACTCGCACTCGCCACTGCGTGCTGCAATAACCCCTGGTATTTTTGCTTGTTTCGTGGCTCTCTATTGCATCGCAGTTAAGAGACTGTCACATAAAGTCGAGCTTTTAGCTCGTGGCAACAAAAAACACGCACGCAAGCAAGCCGGCGCAATCGGCCTGCACAGCTGCGCGGCAACGCTCAGAAATGTTGACACGATACAAGGATGGTGGCGCCATCTAGTAAACAAACCTGCAAACGCTCCTTTTCGCGTGCAGTAACTTGCATAAATGGCTGTTGTATCTTTCCTAAAAGTAGTTGATATGAACATCAAACAATTTCCGTTCGTTTATAATACGTAAACACGCTTGTTTACAATTTTTATTGCGAGAATTTGAGTGTTTTCAAAAGCCATATTTAGCGCTTCTGTAAATTACTGTAATGGCAACTGTGACAACGTTCCAAGATGTCGCCGCTCGCGTGGTTACAGCTTTAGTGGCCCAGCTTTTCCTCTAGAGTCTGTTATATTAACTCTATGGCCGATCAGCGACTTGACGTGGCACTGAGCTCGTCGATTGGTCCTTTTTCCTACGAAACGGCGCCTTGGCCCTGCGGTGATGCAGTTTTGGCCGCGCAGTCCGCATTTTAATTTTCCTGTGCTGCCATCTGCTGTATCGTAGAGCCCGAGACTACTGGGTTCTAGAAGCGGTATTGCCAGAACGAAAGCCTCTGAGAGAAAGAGGCGTCTCGCTACTTTACTGCTAGGGGAAGGGTGCTCCTCGCACCATGCTTTCTCCTCGCGCCGCTATGACACGTGCTCATGTGGGGGAAGCCCTGCTCGGTCGTTGGCTCCGCGCTGACGACGTATCGCTGACGTCGTGCCGGAGTGGGCGGAGTCACGAGGACGGGCAACGCCTTCCCCTTCCTATGGCAGAGAAGGGTGGTGAGGCCGCGCGAATATTTGAAACCAGCTGAAACGGATGTCCTAACCCCTGTAACTTCCTTATTATAGCACGTATTCGCAAAATTCTTGCAGCAGCATCTTCACCGAACAAAAGTGCGCATATTTCCCTTCATTACAATTTTTTGACCTCGGGGTTGTTGACTGGCCCTTTAAGTGCTTTGGACAAGCAGCTCGTCTTGCCCAAACTGTCCCCAAACTGCTTTGGACGAGCAAATCCCGTCGTAGCTGAATAGGTACTCCCCATTAGTGTTCAGGATGAGAAGCGCTTGTCTGCGGCTTGGATTGCGTGTCATCCACTAGATGGCAGCATTTACTCGACTATTTAGTTCTTTCCTGCGGCAGGAGCGTAGTTTTTCTATGGAAAGATAGCGTGTGGTGGCGGCGACCTATGCATAGCTGGCCCGTCTACACGAAAAAGAAGCTTTTCATTTTCTTCATATTCTTCGAGTGAAGATGATTCGAATACAGATGTTTATATTGTGTCCGGAAGTGAAGACAGCGCTGACGATGAATTGAGCAGCTCCTCCAGTGATGATGAAGACAGCTCAGAAGCGAACATTGCGAGTGCTCGCCAGGGAAACCGCTTAGCGTCATTCCGTGTTTTGAAGTTTTACACACAGTCCTGAAGCTTCCCACGTGAAATAGCCCAAGGGTGCTTATTAGCCTACACAAGTGAAGAAAGATGTGGCATCTGCAACTGTTTTCTTTATAAGGTTTTTATTTTCATCAGCGGCAGGTGGCTGGTTTTCTATGTATTGTTCAGAAATAAACTTTGTGTTGATTTGACTAAGTATGTTGCACAAATATTTTTTCAACATCGACTACCTGCTTTTTAGTACCATCAGATTCGAAATGAGCAATAAAAAAAATAGGCACCTTTGGTTGGGAAACTAAAAAAAAACCCGGCAGATCCCACGCACTGTGGGAATCGATGTAATGCGAAGCAGCCAGGAAGGAGCAAATCATGCTTTACATAATTTGCATGTCATGTTTTACATGTTAGGATATGACCAGCCATTTATGTTCATCATACGGTCGTGTTGTGCCATACCAAATTTGGTATAAATCCCATTAACGATACGGCCAGGAGAGCACAAAGTCGTAGGCGGCTAGATAGATAGATAGCTACATAGATAGATACGCTCAAAGTCGCCGAAGTTCGCTAAGAAATGCTTCGCATTTAAAATAAAGCACTTAAGGGGTTAAAAGGCTGCTGATTCCTAAAACCATAGTTATCAGCGCATGTTTCACTTTTTAGCGCACAAACGAACAAAAACGAAAAGTGACGCGGACACAGCTCCGACTTCCAACATATGCTTTATTATGTTGCACTTGGCGACGTAGTGTCTATACATGTACTCGGCGACGACTTTTGTTGACAGCACTGCGGAAGCTACAGAACTGAAGAGCATGTCTGCTACCGCGCCAAAAAATAGTAGTTAAGTTTACTGATAATTTTCTCCTAGGCCTTGCTGAAATAAATGCTGCTTTGTTTATTATGAGACTCACGCAGTTGTGGGAACTCGTAGGAAAAAATAGTTATTGGTCATGTTGCAAGAATGCCTTCTTTTCTTTTTATTTCTTAGACAGCACCACCTTTTCAGCACGTCCATTTTCTGATGTAAACATGGCGTCCATGACGTTGTTGGTTGGTGTGCAGCAGCAAATGCGGTTTAGTTCTCCAAGAAAAATAGACTCGTAATACGGCACTAAAATGTACACTGAACAAGTGAAATGTTTCTCCCATTCACATATTTTGCGTATATAATTTTCTAAATGCGTTAACGATGCGAGTAAGCAAAGCCAAAATCAGCTGCAAGCTGCCGTACTACTTGCGGAGCAACATGAATGTGCAGAAGCCCCACCTCCGTAGTTCGCTCTGCTGTCAAGATAAGTTGTCGCCGAGTGTAGCAGAATAAGTGTAGGGCTTTCACGAAACTACGGAAGTGACCATATGTTTCAGCTGCCTGTTTACATTGGGTCATTTGCACATCACAGGAAGGCATATATTCGGCTCACTCAAAATCCAAAATGTACACAAATCTCTGTTATATATCAACTCAATTATTTACATGTTATCTCTATTACCTTAATCTGCACAGGGCTATCAAAGTAAAAGTATCTTTATACTTCCCAACATAATAAAAAATTAGGCAGATCCCAAGTACCATGAGAATCGACGTTATGCGAAGCATCCGGAGGTAAGGTGACTCGGTTGTAATTGTTTTATTCAGCGAAACGTCATGAAATCACGCTAAAGATATTTACAAATGTTGCACACACAGACATGTTGAACAGTCGCATATGTTTCATATAACCAGTTGTTTACAGTTGTGTAACGATGCCGACAGAAACATGGGTATTGCCAACACCAGAAGCTGTAAGCTGATATGTAGAGCTTGTGCTTGCAAGGATGGTAGCCCTGGATAGTGCTGCGTAAACCAACTACAGTGGATGGCGCTTAAGTATACAACTGACGTTAATCCGACATGACTTCTTCGTCATAGGAGTATGTATGTAATGTTTATAAAATTAGATAGTCAGCACTGCAACCACAATATACGTTTCACTAACATTACGTCTGCATAGGGTGTTCTTCCAAAGCAGTTTCGAGACCTGATGTGGCTCTGTGGTAGAACGCTTGATTGCCACGCAGAATGCTTGGGTTCGATTCCTGCTGGGACTCTGATTTCTATTCTTTGTATTCCTCGCGTCAAACCGACAATGTCCGTTTTTCTTAACGCTGTCGCCTTTAAATTAGCGATACCTGTTCTCGCCGTTCCTGGGTAGATATAAATTGTCGAAGTCCTGTGGCGCATACCCGCATTCCGCTGCCCGTGGTATACGGGTATGAGCCACACGTGTCTGACGAAATGAGTTTGACGATGTACGCGACGGGATGTTCACGTTATTCATGTCACAACCAGCCAGACATATTCGTCAATACCTCTTACCCTCCCATACAAATTTCGGTCTACCCCAAGTTAACCCTTTGTGCGGCAGTGGGACACATACGTCCCACTTTTCCGTCTACAGAAAAAAATTGCCCCCCACATCACCCGTTGCTATTAGCAACACATTAAGTCACTCATATCTTACCTAAGTCATCGTAATCTCGAAAAAAAAATTTTTTACCACGCTTTCGAAGGGCGGATGTAGTGTTACAATAGCGTTGAATTTCGGTCAATTTTTTATGATCGCTTCTGAATTTTCCTCTTTTTGAGATACATAGAACCTACCAATCAAAATGCTGGATAATATCCTCCTTTTCTAGTTTTTGAGAGAGACGATCTTAGCTTCCAGTCATCACATGTTTTTGTAAATTTGCGAAATAACTTGGCCAATAAATGCATTGGAACAATCCCCTTCAAAATTATCCCGCTAATCGCGCAGCGCAATTGCGGATATTAATGCGTGGAAATATTTTTCTGGATATTATATACCTCTTGAAATGTAGCCACATGTTCAGGGATAACATCTGTACTCGAAAATTTCAACAGCAAAAGCTAGGACAGCCAAATGGACAAAAAAAGGTGTTTTGTGCATGCGGTGAAGTAAGCTTTACAGGGACATACCACAGCGCTTTGAAGGCTCAAGAGACGCAACTGCAGGCGGCGTTCTCCTGCTCAAATGAGGTCCGCACAGCTTTTCTCTTCACAACTTTAGAAGTGATACTCTGTGCCACTTGCTTCGGCCGTTTCATCCCAAAATTCCCGTTGATGCAATCGCGAGATGGTGCCTTCATGAGGCAGTGGGACAGTGTTTTCCCACTTTTTGAAGACACTCTCATGAGTCAGTGGGACATATATGTCCCACTTTTTTTCAGTAAACTACTGGCTTCATTTTGATGAAATTTGTTTCATACTATTTCTTTCTAGTTTATATCAATAAAGGACAGCCGGTTTTTATATTACCATGTCAAAAATATAGGACGACCGACAAAGGGTTAAGGAGGCCATGACGAGAGCACCCAGACGTAGGCGGCTAGATAGATAGATACACTCAAACCTCATTATAACAAAGTTGCATTTTACACGAAGATAAGTTTGTTATATCCGAAAATTCGTTATAAAGGTATTTTCTAACACTATATCTATTGCAAGACTATTATTAATTTACTTCGTTATAACCGATATTTCGTTATATCCGGGTTCGTTATAACAAGGTTTAAGTGTAGATAGATACGTAGATAGAAACGCAAAAGTGCTTACAGTACGCAAAGAAATGCTTCGCATTTAAAATTCATACTCATGCTGGTTAGTATGCTCAAAGAGCACACAAGAACATGTGAACACAGTCCAGCCTTCACACCTTGAGTACAGCCAGCGACAGGGCCTGTTGTGACAGCAAGATGACTAGAAACTCTGCTAGAGTGGCCAGAGCTGTTGGACTCAATCGATGCAGCTTCTTGAACTTGTCCCAGACTGCGCACTGAAGCTTTATCTGAAGTGGAAGTATATAGTACAAGTAGTGCTCACTGCCAAGTCTACAAAAAAGACAGCATTTTTTTATATACGACACTATATATTAGCGTCTGCATAGCACACAGCTCGGATAAGGTAATCACTGATTACTCAGTAATTACATGGAGTAATCAAAAAGGCATGGGAAGTAAGGCTGAAACACAATGAATTATGCCTGCAAGTAGAAACCACATTGACTATATCAGTGTTCTTTTTCTTTCAAATTGACTGCATTTTTTGCATATGCAGTGCAATTCGGCAGTAACTTTCTTTACATTATGAAAATGCCAATTTAGCCTGTTTAAAAATTCTGCCAAGAAAAATTTTAATGCAAGCCTCGAGCCTCGAACACCTACATAGAAACGCCGGTCTCGATTGATGAAGAACTGGGCCAGATAGGCATAGAAAGGGTTGTGCTGCTTCTCTTTGAGCAAGCAGTGCAAACAATATTCTTATACTTATAGCAGCAGAGAGCTTATGTTAACCAACATAAGCACATGCACTGGGAAAGCCCAGGGGCCATGGCCGCTCCTGCAGAGGAGGCATAGTGCTACCGTTATCAGCTCACTTTAGTTATCATTCCTTCACGACAAATGTTGCTGTCATAATACTCCCTACTCATGGATATTACACCATTTATGGTCATTATTTTTAGGCCATTATGCAGAAACTTGACATCCACCATTTGCAATTCATTTTTACAATCTAAAAACAATTTGTTGAGATTAATCACCAAATGTTATACACAATATTAATGAGAACTAACAGACAATCATGTCAAGAAAAGTATAGGGGATGTTATAAGTAGTAATTGTAATGTAAATGTGAAGAAAGAAAAGTGGATGTAAAGATACCTTGCCACTAGCAGGGACCGAAACTGCAACCTTCGACTAACGCATCTGATGCTGTACCAACTGAGCTACAGCGGCGGTCATTCCTCCGTCCACTATATGGGGTATATATGTGCATTTAAACCTGGGAGTGTTAGTCAGCGCCACTAGTAGCCATGACGGCAAGTGTGGAACACTCTTTCTCTGCCTGTTGGCGTCACGTAGCACCTGACATTATTACGAGCTGGCAGCTGACGAAGGTTGCAGGTTTGGTCCCTGCCGGTGGCAAGTTATCTTTTCGTCCACTTTTCTTTCTTCACATTTACATTACAATAACTACTAAATAACATCCCCTATACATTCCTCGGCATCACTGTCTGTTAGTTCTCATTAATATTGCGTCTAACAAAGAAAAAACGAGCCCTTAAATTTCGGCTTCTTTCCTCCAAATGTTAGGAAGCTGTTTGGCCACACATATCTGTCCTTTGCACTAAACAACATCACCTGTTATCAATGGGTCAGAAGGTGCCAGATATTTGGATTTGTCACTTTTACTACTTTGCAAGTGGAACATGGAGGCTTGCATATCTGAGTTGAATTGAAGATGAAGTGCCTTGAAAATGATGGCTGCACGTAGAAGGGCACTACACACCAGCTTAGGAAAGCATGTGGTTATAGTTCCTGCAACCAGGTTCCTGTTGCAACGTCAATACAATACACAATCCGTGTTTCACCAAAGTTTCACGCAGTTCGTGCAAGTAAGCTTTTGTTACTGCTTTCTTATTTTGGTACTAATGTTGAAGGCAGCAGAAAAGGGCTGGTAGGGGGGAGCAGGGGGGCGCTGTCAGGCAATGGGTGACATTCCCTACTGTGGGACTTCGAGTGGGACCTATGACAGCCGACACTGCCCAATGTTGGCAATATGCAAGCAAATATGGTACTTGAATTTGGTCAGAAATTATCGTGGACAAGACAACACCATATCCCGTTTAGAAAGTGGTAGGAACAAGCCCAGGGAGACCTTTTCAGAGAAGCCTGTCACGGCTAGCACATCTCTGTCGTGTCTTCTGTTTGTTAATTTACTAGCAGAAAAAAAGCAGTCACCATTGCTGCCTCTTGCAGCATTGCTCTCATTTCAATCTTAAGCTCATTTACACCAGCTGAAATTAACACTGCATTACTGTAAATATTAAACTGAAGATGTTCGAAACAAAACTGAAGATGTTAGAAACAAACAAACAAAATATATCAGCACATAAATTCAGTACTGTCTTACCTCAGCAGTCATCATAATACAGAAGATATTCCTCTTGACATCAGTGTTCATGCGGTGCTTCTGAGCCAGCTTCAAGATTTAGCTTGAAACGTCTGGCTGCACTGATGGTGCGCTTGTTTTTCTATCTGCGTGGTGAAAACAAAGGAGAAGGTTTACATTCCAAGGTTATCTATGTGGGAGATAAGAACTATATTAAATGGATAAAGCAAACCTTACTGATATAAGTCATTAGGCTTTAGGGTGTAGCAGCAGAAATTGGCTATAAACTGAAAAACAGACTTGTAGAAGTAGCTATAGAATACATCCTTTCATTTCTTTTTTTTTTATGTTTACCAGTGCATGAAACACTGGGACAGCTCATTCTCACATGTCTCATATGGAAAACAAGGTAATCATTTATGTTGGTCATCATGTATGTTCGTAACATGTATGTTACCAGTACTAGCTGTCTCCTCTCACGTTTAAGTTATATTGACTGCCGCATAATTCTATTCTGTTTGACCTTTCTTTATCTTCGTATGTTAGCTATGATGGAGTTCCAACTTGAACTAATTCCGACAAGCTGAGAATACTGCAATTTCTCATAGGCAACAAGGCAGCTTCGGAACCTTTAAACACTGTCAATCATTTATCACCAACAATCCACAAAGGTAAAATGAGCAAGAAGAAAGCTCACCCAATGACACCTTGTTTCCTGCCCATGCCGATCCAACTACGCACCACCTGCCCCTTTTGTGTGCCTTCAGCAGGTCTTCAAGCGAGATGTTCAGCTCATGCAACAAGCAACCTGAAACATATCGGGGTGAAAATGAAAATAAAGCAAAGTGTTTACATCTAACAGAATAACCTTCCTGACAGCCACCATTTGAAACTAAGTAAAAGTAAAACTCGGTGACATTCTCATCTGGTACAGCATGCTATCACACCCAAGTTACCGTCGCTTGTTCTTTGAAATTTAAATAGATCTACATATCTTTGAATTATGACCGCATAATCCTGCGAAGAGCATAAAATGGCTTGAGAAATAGTGACACCAGAGTTTCGACCAATAAAACACTGTTCAATGCGTACAGCTATGACATGCTCCATAAGTTAATGTACGGCAGTGCAGCGATACTGACCACAAGTCAGAGGTATCGAAAAAATATTTTTAGCAGCAGGACAACAAGGTATTGCTACATTGTGCCATGAAAGAAAAAAATCAAGTTGGGGATTGCAACCATTTCAAATTTCAAACGTGAACCAAATAGTTCCTGCCATTAGATTCTGCCAAAGAAAAACTGCAAAGAAACTGCCAAAGATAAAAATTGTTTTGATTTTCCAGCTATTGAATAGCAACCTTTAATTGATTCCGCATTTAAATTATCTAAAATGCAACTTTAATGCATACTTAAAGGTATGTCTTAAATTCGCGACATGCCACAGAAGCAAGGATCTTGCAACAAAAAAATGTACTCCAGAACTACGTAACATGTCGTGTGCCACCTTTTGGGTGCGTATGCACCAAATAAAAAAAAATTATAGAAGATTGAACTTACGTCACTCAGGCGAGAAAGAACAAAAGAAGTGAAAGCTGTTGCACGTGCTTCGTGCTCTCAGCCATCAGCTACACAACACTTGGTTCTAGCATAGAATACCTTACACGAGACGGCGCTAGATTTTTCATGCTGAAAGCTATGTTCCCCGTGAGTACTTCAGAGCCGGCATTAAAGGTGGCACGCATTTCGCGACTTGCTTGCTGGAAGTTTTTCGGTACGTTGCAAATTCGCGACACTCGGCATTAAAGGGCTAAGAAAGTGCTCAAGGTCATGATGCGCACTGACAAAAGACGCAGCTTCTTGCCCCCCTTGTCATCCCCCCTCCCCTCTGCGTGGCTTTCAGCGCACCCGCTGGTACGAAAGGAGAAAGCACTCAGAGTGGGGCAAATCCCTGCAATGCTCGTACTTGACGGACTCTAAAAATTTTTGTGGCAGTCAATTCGTGAGACAATAAACTCCTTTAATGGGGCCATTCGATGATTACTTGGTAAAATGTTGCTGGGCCCTTTTAAGGTACCACGAGTAGAATGCTGCAAGAGGATCAGCAGAAGTTTTACATCTGATTACAAGTTCAGGCTTGGTGGACCTACAGGGAAGCGGAACCTATTGTGGCTGCCATATCTTAAAGGCAGTGAATGATGAAAAGGCCTGATATTGTTTTTCTATCTCAAACCTTTGGTTGATGGGTGTTTTTCTGAAGTCCACAAAATTCAATTTCTAATACATTAGCAGGCTTTCAATACAGGTGCTTTCTATTGGCAGTATGTTGCCAAACACACACACACACACAAATACATATGAAAATTGAAACAAAGATTAAGAAAAATGGTGACTAATTACTGTACTAATAATAGCTAGTGTTGTAGCGCAGTCATTACTCCTTGAAGACATCTTGCAATCAACACTGAAGGGCTGTGAATCAGAGTTCATAAGAATTGAAAGTATGCACCCGCTCGGGCTTTTTATCTCAGTCTACCACACATGATCATGAGACACAAGGAACAATGACAGTTGATAAGCTTTGTTGCATCATTTGTATCAAAAGAATACTTACTGTAAAATGCCGAGCAAGCGCCCCCCCTATGATGAAAGATAATCTGACCAGATTTGGGTGGGGGGGCGCTTGCTCGGTCCCGGACCGGTCATTGGTGCTTATTTCAGATCTCTCGAAAAAGAAAGGGGGGTGCTTGCTTGGGGGGGGGGGGGGGCGCTTGCTCGGCATTTTACGGTACTAAAAAAATATAGTTTAACAATTTTCCGAGTAGATGGCGCAAACATACTTATATGGACTCGTTCTGTGCACTTGAAGTGAGTTCTTAAGTTTCTTTAATTGTAGTAATGAGGGGAACTTATACATAGAATTTGATGAATTGCTCAATTCACTTTTTTCCAACACGGTCAACTTTTTTTACCACGTATGCCATATGTTGAATTCCAATGGCGAATTCAGAGCAGCCTGCCGACTACACAACTAGGCACACCCTTCTGGCGCAAAGCAGCACCTCCTAATCTGTAATTAGTAAACAACTCACCTGCAAAGCACTGTGTGAGGGTGAGTGTGCCTTTATGTACCCAGGTTTAACCAGGACACCTTGCGTGCGGTTATTCACTTTCATTTTTCGATGACAGCATGGGCAAAACAAAAGCAACAGCTACCATAGCACTGCCAAGTGTGGCATGTAGTAAGCTAACTGAAAGCCACATGTGAGAGAAATGCATAATGCAATGTTCCATTCCATTCTGCCGATTTTCACAGAGCAGCTACGACTTCTTTGTGAAGTGGTCGCCGCTGCAAATGTGCTCTCAATCTACCATTTGTAGAACACATGACTTAATTGCACTCTCATGTTGCTGTTAAAGTGCACTAGCTCCAAAGAGAGCAGAAAAAGTTGCACCCACTCTGCCATTGGAATTCAATATGGATGTTAAAGGGCCCCTAAATCACCTCCGATAATTTTTTTTAACAATTCGAGCAAGTGCGTGCATTGAGTTCAGAATGTCGTCACGATTAACAATGCCAAAAACCGGCAGTGCTACGAGCTGCAGGCGTGCCACAAGTGCCAAGAAAAACTCTTCTCCTTTCTGGGCCTCTTGGTAACCCCCAGCATTGGCCATGACGTGAACATTCGCACCTACTCATGACATCCACAAAACGAGTGTGTTTGTCTGCTCGCAGGTACGCATGCTAGCCTCTCTTCCTCCTCACACAGTGACGAGCACTCGGCCAGGAGGAGAGACGAGCCAATGAACAGAGCACAGCAAAGGAAAGAGTGAAACGAGTGAGGGCCTCCTTTTAGATCATCAAACATGGGTAACTCCGCTATAACAGCACCGCTAGAAAAATCCTCGTGGCTATGTGCTTGTTTAAGACTTGTGCACAACTGCAGTACCACGCCTAAATCTTGAACACTGGGTGGTTTAGGGGCCCTTTAAAGGGGCCCTGCAACACTTTTTGAAGTAGCCATCAAATGGCTGCATTAAAGGAGTTTATTGCCTCACAAATCGACTGCTGCAAAAGTTCTGAAAATCCGTCAAGTGCGAGCAGAGTTACAGAGATTTGTCACATGCTGCTATTGCTTTCCGTCTTCTCTCACCTCTACAAGCACGCTGGAAGCTAGGCAGAGAGGGCTGACAGGGGGAAAGAAGTAACGCCACGTGGGCGTCATGACTTTGAGCACTTTTTTTTTCTTTGAAAGCGCAGCTTACTTTCAGTGTGACAGCGAGAGCACGCGCGGGCACGCTGCGGCCTCAGTAACTATGTAGCTCACATTGCTCAAATCAACCAATGGCCTTGAATTTGGGTATATGGCACGGTCATTTGAGTACACGGCACAATTTGGAGAAGGGAATGACTGCTAGCCGACTTTGAAAATTAATTGTAAATGCCAGGCCACATGCTGCACTATAACGTTTGGCTCGGCTGTTCTCAGGAGCCTTGATTACCGATCAGCAGCGTTTTCTGACCACGCTGAAAGTGTTGCAGGGTCCCTTTAAGGCAAACTTAAAACAACACTTCTCTACGCGGAGGAAAGAAAGGTCATACCTTTTTCTCACATGCTCTTATGATGTATCCAGTCCAAAAAGCTACTGGTGACAGCTCAAGATCTGCTTCTGCTTGAGACCGCAGCGTCATGTATGCGAGCTCAGTTGAAAGCTTCATGTTAGCACCCTCAATGACAGCTGGTAGGGTGCATGTGTTAGCATCTGGAATGACCAATCTCATGGGTGCCTCCATTTTGGAAGAAATAGCTGCACTAAATCTCTTGCTGCTTGAAGAATGCCACTGCCCTAATATCATGAAGGGCACACTACTTCGCTCACAATCATCTTCATCAAACTGACTGTTGCAGGTCTGTTTCTGAAATGGCATGTGTTGGCATGACATTAGGGTTTTCCTGAAGGAATTGAAGCGTTGCATTGTTGGGAAAGAAAATATTTGAGTCACCCTACACACTTTTTCTCTATATTGTTGATTTGAATGTGTGCACAGGGTAAGAACATCTGACTGGCTTAACCAGCAACTGCAATTGAATTTTAAAAGATTTCTTTAGGTAAAAAACACCTTGAATGAGCCCTTTGCAGTTTGTCATCTCTCGCTCAAGAGAGTTAGTGCGTAGACTTTTTACGAGGTGAGGGCTCAGCATGAAGAAGGGTGCCTTCTGAGAGACGTATTAAGAGGGCAGCATCTGTTTGCTGGTTGATGGCGACTATTCTCAACACATGAAAACTGACATTTTGGGCTATTTTCACGACTTGCAGTGTCATTGAAGAAAAACTGTCATTTATCAGGCATCTTCTGAAAGAAAAAACAAAGCCCACCAGTATGACATCGGCAGTTGGCAGTCCACTTGAGGAACTGCACTCGACTTTTCTTCGCAACTCGTGTCAACAAGACCAAACAACTTATCCACTTGTTTGTCGTAAATAACTTTGTGCGCAATGACCATCTCATGTATAATGGGTGAGCAGTTCACTTCCTGTTCCACAGATAATCCTTCATACTCCACATGCAGCCGCTCCCTCATTGATGAAGTAACACCGACTTCGCTGGTCGAATGTCCTACATACTTCGCGTAGCACGACATGGGACTGGGAACTTGAAAAGGCCTGTGCATTGAACGTGCACATATCCTTATTTGTTTGAACAGGCTTTCTATGAAACACATTCCGCAGGATTTCCTCATTGTTGAGGGGTTTGTCTCCTTTTTTGCCCATTTTGCATTGCCTGAACAAAGGCTTCAATGTCTTTGTTTTCATAAGTTGAGAGGCGTTCCTTAATTCTGTCTCGATCGGGCCCACAATTTCTTTTTCAACAGTTCTTCCTGAAAAGCAACTTTCTTTTTTAATCAGTTCACTGCTTTCTTCGCTCTTTCCTAAACATGCGCGAGATCTAGTGTAGTTTGGCAAGCCCGATCGGCAAATATTGTAGTTTGACAGGCTTGATCAGCAAATATTCTAGTTTGGCTGTCATTTTCAGTAAATGATATAGCTTGGCAAGCCTGATCAGCAAAACTATGTTCCTCCGCACGGCTCTGTGGCCGATTCTGGCACGAGCGCTTTTATCTCGTCTTTGTAAGAGTGCGAGGAACTTTCAATCTTGGGGCTTTCTCCGGAGCTTTTACAATCACTAGCCCCAACTACTGCGTCACTGGCTAAGCACCTTCGACAGCGTTTCACGGGCTCTGCGTTCTGAGGACCCGTGACGACAGCAGCCGGAGGCAGAAGCCTATTTCCTTGCATGGATCCGGGATGCCTGTGAAAAAACACAGTCGGGACCGCAGTCGGAAGCAGAAGCCTAAGCTTCCTGTTCTTCTTGTAGTCATTCTCTGTGAAGTGTAACGCGCATACCCGAGAACTGTCGCTCGGCTCCCACTTGCTACCTTTTCCCGACCGCCCTTCGCGACCGATACTCTTCAGCCAGGCTTCCCGACGCTGTAGGTTGCTGGGGAACTCGTGGTACTTCATAGTCCTGTCGTTCCAGGTGTTTGATTGGCACAGCGGCACACAACAGCTTTTCGTCATCGCGCCACTAGAAAGAGGCTGTCTGCCACACAAGCGCCCACCAAAGAACCCTGCGCAAGCACAGGACACACGAGGCAAGCTCACTCACGGATAAGTTCACCGGCGTCAACGGTCAGCTTAGCGTCCGTGTTGTGGCGTCCTCATCAGAAAGTCGCACAGTCCATTACGCATTTGCCTTAGACTACGTACTGGAATAAGGTCGTGTCACGTCGTGTGGCGTAGAAAACGTGGCTCTTTTTGCGATGACGGCGATGACCGCCAGCGGTGCTTGCCAGGGCCCCAGGGCACACCTGGGGCACAGTCTAGGGTTTAGGTAAAATCGGTAAAGTCGGTAAAGTTAGAGAACACCGAACACCTACCATCTACCACTTGGAAGTTGGTAAAGTGTAAAGTCAGAAAGTTCTGTGGTTCTGTAATCCTACTGATCCTACTGTGTCGCCACCTGTCGAGGCTCCCTGAAGTAATTTATTGTGAGCCTGAGATACAAAGCCTCCGAGATCGATAGTTGTAGTTCTCGTTGACTATTCCCATTATTGTGAGAAACTCTATGACTATTCCCTTCTGTTTCTCATGACGCGTTAGCGAATTTTTTCGTGTGCATGACAGACTCAGTGTTTGAGGAAAGCCTGATGCATTCTAGTTTTTGCCGAACTGATTGTAATTAAGGACTTGGTTCTCATAGGATAAATGCAACACCCCGAAAACATCTACATTCCTGCACTTTGGTGGCTCTTTGAGGACACTTCGTAAATTCCAAAGTGTTTTCGGCGAACGTCTGCGTCCATTGGACGTGGTCGGTCAGAATGGAACGCGATCCGCACGTCTCCCTTCTTGCATGATTGGACACGCTGGGCGCAGCGACGCTACGCAAGCAAAGCAAAGCGCGAGCGCTGGAGATATCAATGGCAGATATGCTGTACAGTCAGACGCGAGATGCGATCGACGCGGCGTCCGGCGGCCACCTGGCACCAAACTCTATGCCTGGCACCATGCCAGGGCACGGACGGAGGGACGGACGGACGTGAGCACGAGACATTGAAGGCTTTCGCCTTAAAATGTCTAAAGAAATGGAGAAGCATGCGTCGTTGAGCGTTATATTTTTTTCTACCGAAAACCTTGAGACTACTATCCTTGCTCATGCCGGTGGGGGGTGGTCGTGGAACTTACCTGATGTTAACGTTATCCGTCCCGACTTCCCCGGTTGTTTGTTTTGCCGCATAACTTCAAGTTAGCGTGTTAGCTAGACAGGCGTACATATGCAGAGGATGAGTAACGATGTGCTTTTCTATTCTTTCTGCAATCAAAACAGTAAGCAAGATCTCCGGGTCGCTGTACAATGCAGCAGCAGCTTTATTTAATGCAATAATTCATACCAATGTGTTGACGTGTTTCAATCTTGGGAATATCTTTAATTTCAATCACGTTATGTGACCATTCTACTCAAGAACTGCAGAATCTGCAATGCAAGCAAGTACAGCACCTGAATTTTGCAAGAAGTATTCATTGCAATTTGTTGCAGAATGAGGGTGCCGAGAAGACATTTTCTTTGAAAAGTAAGTAATAGAAAGAAAAATTAGAGCAGAGGCTTGTTAATTTGAAATCAAAGGGGACTATAAAATTATTCAAATTAAGTGGAGTTCGAATTAGCAGGCGGGCGCTAGAATGAACTCACATAGCGCCACATTGGGCGGACAGAACCCAAAGAAGCCACCTCTGGACTTAATTGTGAATTAAGCGCTACTACATGTTTGTGGCAGGTGATTTCGTAAATTAAGTTCATGGAGCTCTAACAGTGAACAGAATTAATTGATCAGTCAGTGATAAGTGAGAAACAAGCACCGACATGGATCCATGAGAGCAATGAGCCTTTATGTCGAAATATATGTGATGCTATTTATGCTCCAAAACACGTTTGTTTACATGGAAGAGTTAACGCAATCAAAATTAAAAGTAATCTGCAATTTGAATTTGCTTGCATTGCTTCTGTTGTGGCTCCGTGAGCATCATTTACAGCCTGCCCAAAAGCTCCCGTGCAGTGTCCAAATTCTCATCTGCTGAGAAATGCTGCTGTTTCATTGTTTTGCACCTCTAGTAAACTTGGTTTGGTTCGGTTTTGCAACATTATGCGATCACTCTACGCCGACTTCTGCAAGGAATGATGAAAACCAGGGGCTCCTAGTTTGAATTGACCATTGTGGATACCAATGCGTTTGAATTATCAGGAGTTTTCCCCCATAGGAATACACAGAGTTGTGCAGGGACCAGGGCGTTTGTTTGAATTAACTGTAAGTTTATATTAACAGAGTTCAAATTAATGAGGTTTTTGCAGTTTATACGCAAAGGTTTCCGTTCGTTACGACTCAAAGTTAAGAATTAAAACCTTGTTTTTGCTCACGAGCAGGGTTTTTTCATTCACCTTTTGTAGTGTGTTTAGTTTTTTGTTCTTTCTGCTGGCTTTTCTGGAGTGGAATGCTTTATCGGAGATGGTGGTCACACAGCCCACTGTTGACAAATTTGTTGAACTTGGAGGCCATACTGTGCTATCAGCAACACATTAGCGATGCTATCACTATTGTGTTTATGATTGCCCTTACCTTGTATATTTGATATTTGTGATGTAACATGGTTGAGTTACTTATCACTTTTATATCTCATGTGCTTGCCTTTCTCTTTCTTTTTTTGTGTTATGTTCTTTTGCAGTGTTTCATAAGTAACTGAGACAAAGTGATCCTGCGTTATTCTTTTTTTTGCACTCCTTAATAACTTAGGTCCATTATGATTATGATTTCTTATCATTATTTTTTGTAACCCTACATAACTATTGTACACTTGTGTGAATGTGTACCAACTCTGTAAACCCACCCCTGTAAAAATCCCCCGACAGGATTGACAGTATTACTAAATAAAAAATAAATCGCACAAGCAAAGCCAATGAAACTGCACAGCTGAGCTAATGCAAACAGCAAGTAGAAATGTCATTTTGTCTTTATAATAAACATCATGGATGCCTAGGAAGCAAATGTATCAAGTGGCACTAATGTGGCTGCTATGATAAAACCATCAGCTTGCTTTCAGTTGGTGCAGTATGTTGGGAGCTGTTAGTGGGAAGCACAAATGGCCTTATTTTAACCCATTCGTTTAAATTATGTCATCTGAATTTAAATGAGCATAAAGCTTGAAGAACAACAAACACTATGGATTAGAATTTTCTGAAAAAAATTTATATAATTATCATTGCTAACCTTCAGCAGATATGCTCTTGCTTCATATGAACTTTAAATACACATGCATAGCATTCATCTTGCAGTATTTGACCAGAATTGGTTTATGACAGTGTGACCATGGAGAAATGTTTAGAAATCTGCTTCACTTGCCAGTGTAGGCGAACTGTTCTGTTACAAATTATATACTGCAGCTCAGTGAGCTCATTGACCAGCGTCAGTGTCTGGCACTTTGCATGTGTCTACATGTACACTGTCGTCCTTTATGAAAGGGAACACGCGGCGCGTGTCCTGCGCTCTGCGGCGGCTGCCGAAAGCACCATCAACCGACAGCTAAGGAAAACACGTCGGCTATCGGCGGCATCTGTTGGCAAAAAAGATAACAAGTCATGGCCGGTGCAAGCTGCTAGATGCGCTCCCTCCGCTCGCGCAAGCGGGCGATGTCTGCAGCGCGTCGTGTGCGGCGACGCAAGCTGCAGGCACCGCCCGCTGCGCGGGCGAAGAGGGAGCGTTATCTAGCGCGCTTGTCTACCGGCCATGACTCGTTATCTTTTTTGCCAACAGATGCCACCAGCGAAAGCAGACGTGTTTTCCTTAGCTGTCGGTTGATGAGGTGCTTTCGGCAGCCGCCGCGCGCAGGCCACGAGCTCGCGTGTTCCCTTTCATAAAGGACGACAGTGTACGTACAGTACTCATGGATTGAAATGTGAAAATTTAGGGATTGTAATGCATGTCATCTGGTTTCCAGCGTCTGAAGGTTGTGTCACATCAGCGTAACTTTGAGTTCTAACACTTACATCAGAGCCAACGTCACCTCTAGCGCCCAGGTTTGCAACAACATGATGCAGTTGTCACAAGCAATTGTATAAGCTCGTAGCAGTTATACTAAAAGAACTGATGTCACGTTTTTATCTGCGAGTACTGTACATTGGGAGCCACTGTTGGGTAGGACGTGCAGCAAATGTTGCACATCGCATGTTTTCTATAACGTTGCTCTCGAGTGAATGTGAAATTTCTAAATGTGAAATTTCTTGCGAAATGTAGAGGCCACCACTTTAATGGAATGATGGACGTTGCTGTGCGTTGTAGCTACAATCAACAGATTTCGTTGGTGCGAGTTGTTGCCAACGAGAAAGCAACAGGGAGCATGGCCAGTGCCTTGCATAACACAAACACCCAAGAGCTGCCAGGTTTCAGCATTTGTGCAATTTACACTGGGTGCCCCATATTTGCTTTTTATAGCTGATGTTTAAAGGCAAGCCCTTCGACAGTTCTTATTTATTTTTTCAGCTAGATCGCTACAAAATAACCCACTCTGAATTCATTTTTATAAAAAAAGAAACGTCGCTTGCCAGCCAAAAGCATGAGCTCAAACTTCCCAAGGTGTTTGTCCAAATTGTGACACCGTGGATTTTACGGTATCTTCAATAGACTCCCATAGATGGCAAACTGAAAGAAAATTTTCGAGGGCATGAATAGCTATTCCAGATAGCATAGACATGCGCAGAGCAGCCTCTGAAAAATTTTGTTTTTAAAACATGTGGGTGTATCATAAAAAGGTTATAAAAATACACATTTTAATACAGAAACTTAAAAAGCAAGATATCCTAGATTAAAAGGAAAAAGGCCTCAACATTATTAAACTGGTCTCGCAAACATGCTATGCAAAAGAATAAAAATGTATGACTAATGTGAACTAATGTGGCTATGCTGAAACATCAGCAGTTATTTATGTCACACCTGCTAGTTTACATTTTCACTGGTATTGCAGAGTGCACATTTGATCTGCATTGTTCTATTCCATTTATTGCCCCTTTAAATGCTTTGCATTATACTAGTAACGTAAAATTTAAAAAACCTGATGCTCTTACCTGAAGATGAGATGGAAAAGTCTCTTGTGTTTAGATCCAATGGCAAATGTTAACACACATTTCTAAATGGCAGAGCTATTATAACTACAGAAGGCAGCTGATAGTGTGCCTGGCATGGCAGGCCACGGTCTGACTGTCAATAGCACGCTTGCTTGAATTCCATGTAGCCACTAATGCAAGGAAGTGTACAAACAGCTATTTAAACCTGAAAGACACGGGTTTGATTCCAGGTGCAGCTATAGTACTTCAATGAAGGCAAGATGCTAGAGACCCGTGTACTGTGAAATTTAATTGCACATTACAGAACCCCAGGTGGTTGAAATTATCTGGAGACCTCCTCAGAGACTTGTCTCGCAGCACGAGTTGCTTCGGGAGGTTAAAGAAGTACTGACATGAATTTTAAAAATTTTCGGATTGTTGCTCTAAATAAGAGTACTGGTGTCGAGAAACCTAAAACGGTGCCTGGAATGCATCGAATATATTTTTATTACCGCAAACATAAAAAAACTTTTGGTTTTGATATCGAGGGGTCGGCTTCTCAGCGACGTGTCACAGCAGCGTGACGTCACAGGAAGGCAGCAACTGGTGACATACTAACGGCAAATCTGTAATCTGCTCATGGTGTACGCAAACAACGATGAGTGAATTGCCATCCAGTGACCCTGATAGTGATTTCTGCGATTTAGGCTGCATGCAGGAAAAAGAACTCGCAAACTCAGGAACTGTCTTAACTAGTTGGGATAATGTCCATTGCAGTGCAGCTGGCTTGCAGATGCTCAGCAAAGAAAGCTTTAAAATCAAAATAAAATATTATATACGTGTTGTCTGACTCCGGTGTGTGGAGAGCGTTGGCACTGCATACCAAGGAAATGATAAATGTCCCTTTTTCGATGTCTTCAAATCGTGGCAGTACTCCTTTAAGCCCCGCAAACCAAACTAGCAATGTTCAAATACACAGACACACACACACACCACGGTACGCTACGCAGAGGGCAAAGCCTGGAGAATGAAATCTGGTTTAATTTACATTTGACAGGATGGCTTTCCTGTCAGTCGTGCTAAGGGACTCCTCTGTATGCTCAGCGTGCTGCTTAAGTGTGCTGCACACTGTGGAGTCCATGTCTTGGGGCCTTGAGGAAAAGGAAGAGGCACAGCCCCTCTCTTAGCAGACGTAGCTTCGGTGCATCAGCAACTTTAAGAAATACTTTCTTGCAGACAACCTGAGGTCGTTTAAGCAGCAAACTACTGAACAGCGTTCGCAGGAGTTTCAGCAGTGCTGGGCTCACGTCCACAATATGAATAGCCTGTTGGGCAGAAAATGACGAAACAGCAGGGTGATGTTCATGATCTTTAAAGGCTGCTAATGCATAAAGCCACTCTTATCAGTGCACGTTTTACACTGTAATAGGTACCTGTGCACTTGGCAACACTGTGCCTAGCAGGAATAAGTTTAGGGCTTTCACGAAACTGCAGAGGTGACCCTATGTTTCAGCTGCCTGTTTACAGTTGGGTCATTTTCACATCATAGGAAGGTATATATTCGGCTGACTCAAAATCCAAAATGTACACAAATTTCTGTTACACATTAACTCAATTATTTTACACATTATCTCCATTACCTCAATCTGCACAGGGCTATCAAAGTATGTTTACACTTTGCAACAACATAACAAAATTCATAATCATGCTGGTTAGTGTGCACAAAGAGCATGCAAGAACACGTGAACACTGTCCAGTCTTTGCACCTTGAGAACAGCCAGTGACAGGGCCTCTTGTGACAGCAAGATGACTAGAAACTTGGCTAGATTGGGCAGAGCTTTTGGACTCAATCGATGCAGCTCCTTGAACTTGTCCCATTGCGTGCTGAAGGCTCATCTGAAATGGATGTATATAGTACAAGTAGCGCTCACAAAAAAAGTGCGAGAGAAAGCAGCATTTTTTTTATATGCAACACCATATCTTAGCGTATGCATAGCACACAGCTCAGATAAGGCAAACAGTGATTGCTCTGTAATTACACGGAGTAATCAAAAAGGAATGCAAGTTAGGTGGAAATGCAATGAATTATGCCTGCAAGAAGACATCACATTGACTATATCAGTGTTCTCTTTTTCAAATTGATCGCATTTCTTGCATATGCAGTGCAACTTGGCAGTAACTTTCTTTACATTATGAAAAATGCTGATTCAGCCTGTTTGAAAATTCTGACTAGACAAATTTTAGTCAATCCCTTGAGCCTCGAACACCGACATAGAAACGCTGGTCCTGCTTGATGAAGAACTGGGCCAGATAAACATAGAAAGCGTTGTGCCACACCAGCTTAGGAAAGCACGTGGTTATAGTTCCTGCAACCAGGTTCCTGTTGCAATGTCAATACAATACGCAATCCGTGTTTCACCAAAGTGTCACGCAGTTCGTGCAAGCGAGCTTTTGTTATAGCTTTCTTATTTTAGCACTAATGTTGAAGGCAGTGGAAAACGGCTGGTAGGGAGAGCAGGGGGGCACTGGCAGGCAATGGGTGACATTTACTACTGTGGGACTTAAAGTGGGACCTATGACAGCCGACACTGCCCAGTGTTGGCAATATGCAAGCAAATATGGTACTTGAATTCGGTCAGAAATTATCGTGGACTAGACGACACCACATCCCGTTAATAAAGCGGTAGGAACAAGCCCAGGGAGACCTTTTCAGAGAAGCCTGTCACGGCCAGCACATCTCCGGCTTGTCTTCTGTTTGTTAATTTACTAGCAGGAAAAAAGCAGTCACCATTGCTGCCTCTTGCAGCATTGTTCTCATTTCAATCTTAACTCATTTACACCAGCTCAAATCAACACTGAAATACTGTAAATATTAAACTGAAGATGTTAGAAACAAACAAACAAAATACATCAGCACATCAATTCACTACTGTCTCACCTCAGCAGTTATCATAATACAGAAGATATTCCTCCTGACATCAGTGTTCATGTGGTGCTTCTGAGCCAGCTTCAAGATTTAGCTTGCAAAGTCTGGCTGCACTGATGGTGTGCTTGTTTTTCTATCTGCGCAGTGAAAACAAAGGACAAGGTTTACATTCCAAGGTTATTCAAGTGGGAGATAAGCACTACATAAAATAGATAAAGCAAACCTTACTGATATAAGTCAGCGACTTTAGAGTGTAGCAGCCGAAATTGGCTATAAACTGAAGAGCAGACTTGTAGAAGTAGCTATAGAGTATATCCTTTCATTTTTTTTTTTTGTTTACCAGCGCATGAAACACTGGGACAGCTCATTCTCACATGTCTCATATGGAAAACAAGGCAATCATTTATGTTGGCCATCATGTATGTTCATAACATGTATGTTAGCCTTTCTTTATCTTCGTATGTTAGCGATGATGGACTTCCTACTTGAACTAATTCCGAGAAGTTGAGAATACTGCAATTTCTCATAGGCAACAAGGCAGCTTCAGAACTTTAAACACTGTCAATCATTTATGACCAACAATCCAAAAAGGTGAAATGAGCAAGAAGAAAGCTCACCCGATGACACCTTGTTTCCTGCCTATGCCAATCCAACCACGCACCACCTGCCCCTTTCGTGCGCCTTCAGCTGGTCTTCAAGCAAGATGTTCAGCTCTTGTAACAAGCAACCTGAAACATATCGGGATGAAAATGAAAATAAAGCAATGTTTACATCTAACAAAATAACCTTCCTGACAGCCACCATTTAAAACTAAGTAAAAGTAAAACTCATTGACATTCTCATCTGGTACGACATGCTATCACACCCAAGTTACTGTCGCTTGTTCTTTGAAATTTATATAGGTTTACATATCTTTGAATTACAACCGCACAATCCTGCAAAGAGCATAAAATGGCTTCAGAAAGAGTGACACCAGAGTTTCGACCAATAAAAGACTGTTCAGTGCCTACAGCTATGACAGGCTCCACATGTTAATGTATGGCAGTGCAGTGATACTGACCACAAGATAGAGGTATTGAAAAATAGTTTTAGCAGCATGACAACAAGGTATTGCTACATTGTGCCATGAAAGAAAAAAGTTAAGTTGGGGATTACAACCATTTCAAATTTCAAATGTGAACCAAATAGTTACTGCCATATTAGCTTAACAATGTAGGCTGTAGTATGTACACATTTTGCTCACCCTATCGAAACAGCCCTCTAAGAACTTATGACGCATGCTCCACCATGCTGGGGTCACAGTTAGGGATCTTCTGTATGTTGTTATTTCTGACAGCATTTAGTATGTTCATCATGAATCTTTTTCTTGAGCTGAAAGTGTATTAAAACTTCGAATGGCACTTGAGCTGTCTACGTTTCTATCTTGTGTATCCGTGTCTTATGCGCTACCCATTCGAAGCTGGGCATCTTTAACAACCTGCCCAACTTGCCGCACTTGTCAGTGTATTAAAAAAAAATAATAATCACAGTCACTTGATGAACCACGGTATAACTAAAGAAGGCAAGGAGGACAAAAAGCCATGAGTGATCTGTATGTGGTGGGAAGTGAAAATTTATTATTAAATAAATTAGTGGTAAAAAAAATTGGGGGACCCTTAATCGTCGCCTTTAAGAGTTGAACGCGATAGCGATATCCTGTCCCGAGTGCCTACTTCAACCACTTAGTGCATACTTGCTATGCACCCACTACGTGGTGTTAAGGGAATACGCGCACTAAGGTGTGTGCCGTTTGTAATGGGTGGCCGGCTTTAAACTACGAAATCGTTATGATAGTCACATATTTTGACGCCCAATGGCAATGTACGCTTGTACCACGCAATATTCCTGGGATATTACATGTTATATTGTGACGCCTATATAAAGGACGCTTGCGTTTACGAAGCATGAAAGTTAGTTTCACTGCATTTCCAAGCAGAGGAAGTTATTTTCACTGTATTTGCAAGCAGAGGCGCGGCTGTGGTAGAACACCTGCTTGCCACGCAGACGGGCGGGTTCGATCCTCACTCGGATCGGAATTTTTATTGCGATAGCAATTATATGGACACTCGCGGCTGGGTTTCGCCGTCGGCGTCGCCGGTGTCCGCCGTCCTCGTCCGCCGCCGTCATTTGCCGTATATGTATATGTATATATATAACCGGCCCCGCCCGTCGTTCGTGAGCGTGAAAAGACGCGAGGGGGGGGGGGGTCCCTCGAGCGACCTTCGATTTTACGAGCGGGGGGCGCGCGCGTTATCTCCCCTTTTCGGCGGCCGACAGCGGGGGGGGGGGGGGGGGGGGACCTTCGATTTTACGAGCGCGGGCGCGGGGGCGCGCGTTATCTCCCCTTCTCGGCGGCCGACAGCGGGGGGGCCGGTGTACCCTTCTACGTGCTGCGCTCTCAACGCGAAGAGAATTCTCTTAAACAAGCGTTTTCTAGAGTTGCGTGAGATCGGATCCGAAAAGAGTTAGCTGCCAGCCTCACTTCGTATAACATTACAATTTTTTGCTATCGCATTCATTGCTTCACCCTTGCGGTGAAACTGTGACTTTTTTATTATTTATTTTATTTGCACCTTTCTCGATTTTTCGGTCACGGACAAGATGATGATTTTTCGCTCACAACCAACAACGCCGAGGCAGGAATTTCTGCGAAACGAGCTCTTTAATGCTATCGCGTTAATATTTTCAGGGGTGGAACAGGGTACATGGTTTCGGGAGCAGTTCCTGGGAGCAGGCAAAAGTGCCTTTTGTAGCAGGCTTGTAGCATCCAGAAAGACATTTTGGAGCAGGCTTGGAGCAGCCAGAAAGGCTTTTTTGAGCAAGTTTGGAGCAGTCAGAGATAACGTTCAGAGCAGATGTCGCCCTGTCTCACAGCACACGTGAAGCAACATTTGTCCAATGCTGCATTTTTTCGAACACTAAGCTAAATTGTGCCATAGCCTTATTATCGCGATAGCAACATGGACACTCTTGACGGGTTTTTGCCGTCGCCGTTGCTGTCATGTCCCGTATACAGTCCAAATTGATAACATGCCCCCCGCCCATCATATGTTCTACCCACGGGTAAATGCGTGCGGGCGAGGGCGACGAACGCAGCTGAAGCAGAGATATAATGAGCCGGCCCATCTCCGTCGCTCGGAGGGTGCATGCAATAACATCACCCTGCTCAGGAGGCTTGCCGTTGAAGCAGAGAAGAACCACATCGTTCTTCTTGAACGAGCAGGAAAAAATTGCAAGGGGCGGGGGGGGTTGTATTAACTCAGCAATCATCAGTGGGAGGCTCGCATATACTTTGACGTGCTGCGCTCTCATTGCGGAAAGACTGTGCGAAAAGTGTTGCTCTCCCTGGCGTGGCCGTATCCTCTTACACCAGTGTTTTGTAGAGTTACGTGAGATCGGATCCAAAAGAGTTAGCTGTCAGCATCACTTCGTATATCATTACGATTTGTGGCTATTGCATTCATTTCTTATCCCTTGCGGTGCAACTGTGACACGGCGTCATGGCTGTCACACCTTGCAGCTAAATTCAGGGTGCTACGGTGCAGATAAACGAGTTTGGCACAACAGGGGTGGCTCGGAGCAGGATGGTGCAGGTAAACAAGTTTGGCACACAATGGCACAAATGGCACAGATGTTCCACCCCTGTATTTTATTGTAATGACGAAAATGCACAGTAAAACATCAAACCGTACCTTTTGAATTTTTGAAATACTTAGTCAATGCAGATCCTTGTTGTGCTAATTAAGTGCACATTCCTGCCATTAGCCATGTAGTGTGCACAGGCATTTCTAAAGTTTTAAGCTTCAACATAGTCAAAGACAGTTCACCCTACAGCATGTATTTTTATGAAGCATTATATTTATGAGAAAAAACTTTCAAGCTCACCCGTTGGGCTCCGACAGTGCCTTGAGCATGCACTACTTCCTTCAGGGCCACAGGGTCACACTCTCAAAGAGTGAACCCAACAGCTAGAAAAGACATCCCAAGTGGCGAATTACTGAAGTATACATATTGCAAGAAGAAAGAAAGCTTTCGTTTCTGCTACAAAGTATGGGTGATACGACACCAGTTTCCTCACTGCAAAAATTGTCTGAAAACCTGATTTAGGCTACTTACAGGTATTTCATGAATAAAATTTAGTGCACAGATGCTGTTTACTGCATCAAACCCATACTCAGCAATCAGACTCTGAGTGACTAATTTACTACGATCAATATGTCAGTCCATTCAGATGAAGGCCAATGCCTGTTTTCAGAATTCCTTCTTTCACAAAAAAATATGCATGCATGTGCACACAGGCTTTAACAAATAATGCTACAATAAAGAAACCAATAAGACATGATTAATAATTGTCATTTCTCTAATTTGTATCCACTGCAAGACTAAGGCCTGTCAAAGTCACCTCTAGTTACTGCTGCCTTGCACAAGATGAACCTCGCTTTCTTTTTTCCGTCACAACGCACAGGTCTCTGACATCCTCAACTGTATTTTCCTTCTCTTGATATGCATAGTTACTCTAATACACAACAAGTTAGGTTTGTGCTCAGTAACATAATCAACAGTAACACAAAACAATAAGGATACTAACAACGCAGTATGAGAACAATAACTTCAGTGTATTTTTCACTGAAAGACTCAGCCAATTTTCGTAAGATGTCGTAGACAATTCTTGAGTGAACCACCTCAAAAGAAGACACGTTAGACCAAGAAAAAAGTGCCGGTGAGTTTATTAAGGTTCAGAGCAGTTTCAGTAGAATCATTTGAGTACCAGGTTTGCAGACTGTGAACAAGATTTTTAATTTTGCTAATTTTTGGGACGTGTGAAAATACAATCTTTAAAAGGGCCAGTAAACATGCCCAAACTTTTTTTTTTTACACCTCTGAAACAAGCTACATAAAATGTACACAACAGCACTGGTTTGTTCTTTGCATTTCAAACAAAATGAAAGAATACAGAAGCACGTTGATTAGCAGGAGATTGCCTTTCGTGAGAATGTTGATAAAGAAAAAGAAGGAGGAGGAAAAAAAACAGAGAGGGAGACTTGCTTTGGAAACGAAGAGGTATGATATAAACAAAGTGCAGTTGTCAACTTCCTCCCCAGCGCTGCTAAGTTGCAGCACTTTATACAATTCATTTAACTTCTCAGTCATGTCTTGATGCATCTGTGCACCCAAAAAATAAAAGAAAATGGCATGTCTATTTAAATTGTGTATACACATTTGCGGAAAGATGTCCTTACACTGAGAAGTTTAAATGCTTTTAAAGGGGCCCTGCAAAACTTTTTAAGCATGGTCAGAAAACGCTGCCGATTGGTAGTCGAGGCTCCTGAGAACACGTGAGCCAAACATAGTGCAGCAATGGTGAATTCAGAGCAGCCTGCTGACTCCACAACTAGGCACACCCTTCTCGTCCAATGCAGCACCTCCTAATCTGTAATTAGTACACAACCCACCTGCAAAGCACTGCGTGAGGGTGAATATGCATTCACGTATCCAGGTTTAACCAGGATACCTTGCGTGTGGTTATTCACTACTATTTTTCGCCGACAGCATGGGCGAAACAAAAGCAACGGCTACCATAGCACTGCCAAGTGTGGCATGTAGCAGGCTTATTGAAAGCCATGCGTGAGGGAAATGCATAATGCAATGTTCCATTCCATTTGGCCGATTTTCACACAGCAGCTCCAACTTCTCTGTGAAGTTGTCGCGGCTGCAAATGTGCTCTCAATGTGCCATTCGTAGAACATGACTTAATTGCGCCCTCATGATGTTGTTAAAGTGCACTAGCTCCAAAGAGAGCAGAAAAGGTTTCACATTCTCTGCCATTGGAATTCAATGATGGATGTTAAAGGGCCCCTAAACCAACCTCCGATAATTTTTTAACAATTCGAGCAAATGCCTGCATTGAATTCAGAATGCCGCCACGATTAACAATGCCAAAAACCGGCAGTGCTAGGAGCTGCAGGCGTGCCACAAGTTCCAAGATAAACTCTCCTCCTTTCTGAGCCTTTTAGTAACTCCCAGCATTGGCCGTGATGTGAACATTCGCGTCTGCTCATGTCATCCACAAAGCGAACCTGTTTGTCTGCTCGCAGGTACATACGCTAGCCGCTCTTCCTCCTCACACGGTGAGGAGCACTTGGCCAGGAGGAGAGACGAGACAACAGAGCATAGCAAAGGAAAGAGTGAAACGAGTGAGGGCCTCTTTTAGATGATCAAAGGCGTGTAACTCTACTATAACGGCGACGTTACAAGATTTCTCAAGGCTACGTTCTTATGACTTGTGTACAACTGCAACACCATGACTAAATGTCGAACTCTGGGTGGTTCAGGAGCTCTTTGACAGGGCCCTGCAACATCTGCAAATGACTGCATTAAAGGAGTTTATTGCCTCACAAATCGACTGCTGCAAAGATTTTGAGGACACGTCAAATACGAGCAGAGTTGGAGATTTGTCTCATGCTGCAATTGCTTTCTCTCGCCTCGACAAGCATGCTGGAAGCTACGCAGGGAGAGATGGCAGGGGGGAAAGAAGTAACGCCACGTGCGCGTCATGACCTGGAGCACTTTTTTTTCTTTGAAAACGCGGCTTACTTTCAGTGTGATAGCAAGAGCACGCAAGGGCACGAGGCAGCCGCAGTAACTATGCAGCTCACAATGCTCAAATCAACCAATGGCCTTGAATTTCGGTATATGGCACAGTCATTTGAGTATACGGCACGATTTGGAGAAGGGAATGACTGCTAGCTGAGTTTGAAAATTAATTGTTAATGCCAGGCCACATGCTGCACTATAACGTTTGGCTCGGCTGTTTTCAGGAGCCTTGATTACCGATCAGCAGCGTTTTATGACCACGCTGAAAGTGTTGCAGGGCCCCTTTAAGGCAAACTTAAAACAACGCTTCTCTACGCAAAGGAAAGAAAGGTCATACCTTTTTCTCACATGCTCTTACGATGTATCCAGTCCAAAAAGCTACTGGTGCCAGCTCAAGATCTGCTTCTGCTTGAGACCGCAGCGTTATGTATGCGAGCTCAGTTGAAAGCTTCATGTTAGCACCCTCAATGACAGCTGGTAGGGTGCATGCATTAGCATCTGGAATGGCTAACCTCATGGGTGCCTTCACTTTGGAAGACATAGCTGCGTTAAATCCCTTGCTGCTTGATAAATGCCACTGCCCTAATATCATGAAGGGCATGCTATTTCATTCACAATCATCTTCACAAAATTGATTGTTGCAGGTCTGTTTCTGAAATGGCATGCGTCAGCATGACATTTGGGTTTTTCTGAAGGAATTGAAGTGTTACAATTGTTAGGAAAGAAAATATGTGAGTTTGCTGGTTGTCAGTGACTGTTCTCAAGACACGAAAACAGACATCTTCGGCTACTTTCACGACGTCCAGTGTCATTGAAGAAAGATTGTCATTCTTGAGGCACCTTCTGGAAAAAATTGCCCATCGGTATGACATCAGGAGTTGGCAGTCCTTGTAAGATGAAGCATAAAAAGTGGCTCGCCACTTGAGGAACTGCACTCGACTTTTCTTTGCGACCCACAGCAACAAGAGCAAACAACTTGTCCACTTCTTTGTCATAAATAACTTTCTGCGCAATGACCATCTAATCCGTAATGGGTGAGCAGTTCACTTCCTGTTCAACAGAAACTCCTTCATGCTCTACATGCAACCGCTCCCTCATTGACGAGGTAACACAGACTTCGCCGGTCGAGTGGCCTACATACTTAGCATAGCACGACATGGGAGCTTGAAAAGGCCTCTGCTTCGAACATGCTCATATACTTATTTGTTTAAACAGGCTTTTCATAAAACGCATTTCGCAGGATTCCTCCATTGTAGAGGGGGGCTTTGTCTCCTTTTTTGTGCATCTTGCAATGCCTGAACAAAGGCCTGAATGTCTTTGTTGTTTTCATAAGTTGATAGGCGCTGCTTCATTCTGTCTCGATCAGCCCGCAATATTTTCAACAGTTCTTCTTGATGAGCAACTCTCTTTTTCAATCTGTTCACTACTTCCTTCGATTTTTTCGAGACAGGCGCGAGATCTAGTGTAGTTTGGGAAGCCTGATCGGTAAGTATTATAGTTTGGCAGGCCTGATCGGCAAATAATGTAGTTTGGCAGTCCTTATCAGTGAATGATGTAGTTTGGCAGGCCTGATCGGCAAATAATGTAATTTGGCAGTCCTCAGCTGTAAATAATGTAGTTTGGCAAGCCCGATCAGCAAAACTATGTCCTCCGCACGGCTCTGTGGCCGACTCTGGAACGAGCGCTTCTATCTCGTTTTTGTAAGAGGGCGCGGAACTTTCAGTTTTGGGGCTATCTCCTGAGCTTTCAAGATCACTTGCCCCAACTTCTGCGCCGTCGGCTAAATTCCTTCGACGGCGTTTCCCGGGATGCGCGTTCTTTGGACCCGTGACGACAGCAGCCCGACGCCGACGCCTCTTTTTCTGTATATGTCCGGGGTGCCTGTGAAACACAGTCGGGACCGCAGTCGGAAGCAGAATCCTAAGCTTTGTGTGCTTCTTGTAGTCATTCTCTGTGAAATGTAACGCACATACCACAGATCTGTCACTCGGCTCCCACTTGCTACCTTTTCCCGACGGCCCTTCGCGAGCGATATTCTTCAGCCAGGCTTCTCGACGCTGGGGGTCGCAGGGGAACTCGTGGAACTTTATAGTCGCGTAACTCGCGTCTTTCTTGGAGTTCATGTTGCACAACGGCACACAACAGATTCGCGGCATGGCTGTCTGCCACTATGGTCTGCCACAGATGCACCCACCAAAGAACCCTACGCAAGCACAGGTAACACGAGGCAAGCTCACTCATGGATAAGTTCACACGAAAAAGCACGTGAACACGCATTAGTGCCGAGGCCGAGGCAATCACATTACGCAGTTTCATACAAACTGTGGTGGCGATAACGCAATAATCTAGAGGGGAAACTGGCACCGCTGGCACTGCGATGGTAGTACCGGTTGTAACTTCGTGGGAATAATCGGAATAATGGCAATAATAGGGAAGTATGGCAAGAGTATGGCAAGTACAGGCTTCGGATTGGATAGCGTTTGCTAGCGAACTGTCTACAATATTTTTATACAGTTTCAGTTTCGTTCTTCGCGCAGCGTGGGTAGTGGCAACGTTTATAGATGTGGGGTGCGGTGCAAAGCACTCAAGCGGTGACTGTTGTTCAAAAAGGCTGCAGACCACTTGGTCTCTTGGTTTGCTGCGACGCTGGAGCTTTACATGTTGTATTTGGCAGTTTTAGCGAAGCGTCGTGCACTCACCGCTGCGCATGGATGAAGCGTGTCCCATGCCAGTGCCAGATATCACATAGATTTCACGTTTTTAGATGTGAAGCATCTAATGGCGAAGCTTAATCCGGTGGTGGTGTGCGGCGTGACCACCCTTACTGCGCATGCGCAAACCCTTTCAGAAAAAAAATTTAAAATAAAAAACCTCCTCTCCCTCTCTCTCTCCTCTAGGCATCCCTTCCCGCGGCAACCACACCCTCGCTGCGCATGCGCCTCCCCTCCTCTCTCCTCTAGGCATGCCTGCCAACGGCGTCCACACTCCCACTGCGCATGCGCGTCCCCCCCCTCTGTCTCCTCTCCTACGCTCCCCCCTCTCTCCTCTAG
The DNA here is from genome assembly GCA_030522465.1 of Rhipicephalus appendiculatus. Taxonomy (NCBI): domain Eukaryota; kingdom Metazoa; phylum Arthropoda; class Arachnida; order Ixodida; family Ixodidae; genus Rhipicephalus; species Rhipicephalus appendiculatus. The sequence continues at coordinate 3,410,970 of JALIZH010032992.1, read as the reverse complement.
GCATCCCTGCCCGCGGCGTCCACACTTCCACTGCTCATGCGCGTCCCCCCCCTCTCTCTCCTCTCCTACGCTCCCCCCCCCCCTTCTCTCTCGCCTCGCGACGCCGACGCAGGCAGCGTCTGCTAGCGAGTTTCTTGGTTGAAAAAACCGACTGCTCGCGCTGCACAACCGCTCACTGGCCACCCCGTATATATGGCACTGGATCTTGACCTGCAAGGTGGTGCCGGTGGGAGATTTCTCCTGTGCGTCGTTGAATAATAAAAATTCACAGCGTGCGCGTTAACTAAAAGCGGACTGCGGGTCTCTGTGTCCAGTTCGGAATCTTCTGTCTTTCATTGTGCATTAGCAGCGATTGGCATGTTCCAGTAGGAAATACCGCTCCATCACTGCCTGCTTTGCACCTCCCCAGTTATCTCTCCTGCGCAACACTGCGATGAGCGCTAGCGTCAACGCCGCCGCCAGTGTATGCGTTAGCGCCCGCTGCTTCGCATCTACACATGGTTCCCTTTAGTGGGAGATGGTGTAATTTTTTTCATAAGCACATCTTGCCAAAACTCATTCAAGTCGACTGCAAAACAACGGCGGAGCTGAGTTGGCTGAGTAAGCGCACCGTCACGCTCCTCTGACTCGTAATTACAACAAAACTAGAGATGCACTGGAGGCGCAGGCCACTTGGACAGTAAGGTAATGCGTACTTTCAAGGCTAAAACAAGCCTGTTTGTTTTCAAGTGTTGTAAAAAAGATTCAGTCGCGGTGGATACCCTGGTGATTGAATTTGTCCTGCTTTCATTTCCATCTCACAGTCACGAAAACCTTTAGCAGCAAGTATTACGTGCTAAGAAATGAAGCAAGTTTTATTTGAAAGTAACTTCATATCGCTTTGTTTTACACGTTATCCATCCGAAGCAGATCCAAAGCATGTACTTCCCATTCTTTCCATGGTGCTAAAATTTTTTTAAACCTCCTTGGGAGGTACAATCGCCGCTGAAGGAGCACGCATAAGCACGCATAAACACTAGTGCCAGATTCCCCTCTAGGTACTCTATGGCTGGTACGAACCGGCGTCCACCTAGTGTCCATGACATGTTGTATCCCCGAACAATGGGGTCCTCATCAGAAAGTCACATGGTCCCTAACGCATTTGCCTTAGATGACTGGAAGGTGAAAGCCATATTTTTTTTTTCTTCTCAGTCGATTCCTCTTACCCCGCATTTCCCCCCATAAAAAAAAATTTCGCAGTGCCTATTCTTTGGTCCAGACCACAGGATAAACTCCAGCTTTATTCTGTGGACCAGACCAGAAAATAAACCACAGCTTTATTTTGTGGAGCACGTGCACGATAAACTTGTGCACTGTGGGTACTGTGGGCCGTGAAGAATGCGCTGTAGCCCAAGCAACCCGCCTCTCTTGGCGACGCTTTCTGTGCACTACTAGAACAACCAGACCACGAAATCATTTAAAATAAATTTTATTCTGTCGATTAGACTACCAAATAAAGCTCATCTTTATGTTGTAGACCATGAGCTGGCTGTAGCCTCTGTAACCCCAACAGCCCACCAAACGGTTTTCTCCTATGAATGACATGGTTGCAGTGTTTATTCCATAGAGTTTCTCTGTGGTTTATCCTGTGGCCACAGAAGAGGCAATGCGCCCTGCTTCCCTGTCGACGGCTGCTCTCGCGAATCGCAAGATTCGCTTGCTGTTCTGGGTCCAGACCACGGAGTATGGTCCGGACCAAGGAGGTTATGTCCGCGGGCATCGGTGTACAGGGATGCGAGATTGAAGACCTGTATGCGTGAAAGGCTTGAAATGCGAAGGCGATGCCCACCTTTGGCGTGTTTACTGGCCTGACACATGCGATTATTACTGTATCAGCAGTGGAGAAACTTGTAGTTGTGAATTAGCTTAAAGAGTGAAAGAAATCCGATGTATAATAATAACAAATAATGGCTGTTTTAAAATTTTCTCGTCCTGGTCTATCACGTGTGGGACACTTAAAAGCCACTTTCACTACAGTACATTTCTATCATGCAAAAAAGTGCACTAAGATTTATGGGAGAAGCAAATTTCGAGTAATCCTCCCGATTGTATGGGCACAGCCATACATCTTTCGAAAAACAGCACCAACGCCACCGCTAATAGGGAATTAATAAGAAAGGACAGTGTTTCTAAAATTTTCTAACCAGGCTTTTCAGTCTCATCGTGGGAGCCCTAAGCGCGCTTGTGCGCTCCTTGCAGGGCATCATTACATTGCAGGACATTCACAAAGTTATTCCATTCCATTCCATAACCTATCACGTGTGGAACACATCACTTTCATCGCAGTACATCAGCGTGATGTGAAAAAGCACACAAAGATTAACAAGATGTAAATCTAGCTGCCACGAACACGTTTTCAGGCGTTTCAGTAAGGTTTTCAGACGTTGACGTTAATGGTGGCACGTGTGTAATTAAGGTACAAAATGTGCTGTGTTCCGTGCCAACCAGAAGGCCTGGTTTTATTGCGCTTTTCTGCATGACACAAGTGTAGTGCAGCGAAAGTGACTTAAACGTTCAGCACTCGATAGATCAGTGCCAGAAAATGTTCTTAATGCTGTCCTTTGTTATTATTATTTTCTTTTTTTGCGGTGGCGATAGCGCTGTTTTTTGGGCGATTTATCACTGCGCCCATTTGGAAGAATTGCTCGAAATCCGGAAGTCTCCCAATTCGAAGTAAAATGAGCTTCTGATCAAGCGAGCGATCCGAGTCATTTCGGCGAGGTTCTGCAGCGCTAAACACGCCTTCCTTTTGCTGCTTCAGTTCATAACAACAATGTTCATAACCACACAGGTCAGATAAAAGCATGCTAAAGGTGGGCTTTGCACTTTGAACTTTTCGCTCATGCACGTCTTTTTTAATCTCGCATCAATGGATGCAGGTGCCCTTTGTCCGGATATAACCTCCTTGGTACGGTCCCTTTCACATTACGACAAACAAGTCTTGCCATTCATGAGAAGAACTGTCATCAAGAGAGGTGGTCATGTACAGTGTGTGTAGTCTGGTCACACGCTCCACAGCATGAGTCTATTTTGGTGTGGTCCACAAAATAAAGCTGTGGTTTATTTTCTTGTCTGGTCCACACATTAAAGCTAGAGTTTATCCTGTGGTCTGAAACACAGAATAGGCACTGTGAAAAAGTTTTTCCACCCAAAGTGGTTCTGCACTGCCTCTGGAATTGGAGGCATTGGACGCTTTTACAGCGAAAGCTGTTATGAGATCACAACAAGGGCCGATTTCGGCGCTGTAGTTGGTAGTGTGCCTGGTATGGCAGGCCAAGCTCATGCTTGCTTGATTTCCATGTAGCCACTAATGCAAGGAAGTGTTCAAACAGCTGTTCAAACCTGAAAGACACATGTTCGATTCCGGCTGCAGCGATAGTAATTCAATGAAGGCAAGATGCTAGAGACCCGTGTACTGTGAAATTTAATTGCATATTAAAGAACCCCAGGTGGTTGAAATTATCCGAAGACCTCCTGTGAGACTTGTCTCACAGCACGAGTTGCTTTGGGACGTTAAGCCCCACAAACAAAACTAGCAATGTTCAAATACACAGACACACACACCACGGTACACTAAGCAAAAGGCAAAGTCTGGAGAATGAAATCGGGTTTAATTTACATTTACAGGATGGATTTCTTGTCAGTCCTGCTAAGGGTCTCCTCTGCATGCTCAGTGTGCTGCTTGAGTGTGCTGCGCACTGTAGAGTCCATGTCTGGATCCTTGAGGAAGAAATGCCTGAGGAAGAGGCACAGCCCTTCTCTCAGCAGACGTAGCTTGGGTGCATCAGCAACTTTAAGAAATACTTTCTCGTAGACACCCTGAGGTCGATTCAGCAGCAAACTACTGAACAGCGTTCGCAGGAATTTCAGCAGTGCCGGGCTCATGTCCACAAACTGGATCGTCTGTTGGGCAGAAAATGACAAATTGGCACATGGCTTGAAAGACTGCTGATGCCTAAAAGCCAGGATTATCAGAGCATGTTTCGCACCATAAAAGGTGCCTGTTCAGTTGGTGACATAGTGACTAGCAGAATAAATGTAGGGCTTTAATTAAAGAGTAGAGGTGACCCATGTTTCAGTTGCATGTCAACACAGCGTCATTTATACATCAGAGGAAGGTATATATCCAGCCGACTCAAAATCTAAAATGTACACAGATCTCTGTTACACATTAACCCAATTATTTTATACATTATCTGTATTATATCTACCTTACACAGAGCTGTCAAAGTATGTTTACACTTCCCAACAGACAATGTCCGATTTTTCAGACTCCCTAGGGACCGCGAAATCGTCTGAAAAATCGAGCAGTCTGAAAAAACGGATTCATGCGTTTTTATTCCGGTCAAGCGGTTGAATCACCACAGCCACGTCCAAAATAGCTTTAATGCCTCTCAGTACACTTATCAGGCATTTTGGATGCGCACCTAGGCTCTTGTGAATATGTCTGGTACATGCAGAGAATCCCGCTTCGACAAAGTGACTCGCGAAATTGCTGGTTAGAACCTATGAAATAGACATAGCAGAGGTGGGGGGCTTCAATTATTGCCCAATTTGGGCATGCAGTTTGTGCAGAAAGCCTGAAAAATTGGACGCCGAAGAGTTTCCGCGTCCAAAATTTCAGACGTTTTTATACAATGACGTCTATGGGGCTGATGACAGTGCTGCAAAAGCATCTGAATTTTCATGTATGTCCGAAAAATCGGCGGTTGACTGTAATAAAATTCATAATCATGGTGGTTGCTATGCATAAAAAGCACAGTTCCATCGTTCGCACCTTGAGAACAGCCAGTGACAGGGCCTCTTGTGACAGCAAGATGACTAGAAACTCGGCTAGATTGGCGAGAGCTGTTGGACTAAGTCGATCCAACTCTTTGAACTTGTCCCAGACTGCGCACTGGAGGCTCATCTGAAATGAAAGTATAAGTAGTGCTCACTGCCAAGTAAGAAAAATAAACAACGAATTATGCCTGCAGGTAGAAGTTACTTTGACTATATCAGCGTTATTTTTATTTATTTATTTACTTATTTGAGGTACCTAACAGGCCCTACAGGGCATTGCGTAAGGGGAGCATCAAAAAAGATGATGTACATGGCTTATAGACAATTTAAATTTATACAGACAATAATAAAATAAGCAAAAAAATTGTCAATAATTATACAATGTAGAACAGTTACAATGATAAGGAAAATACAATGGAAACTATATACAGAAAAAGAAACTTGAGAGATAGTGACTGTACAACAACAGGCGACAAAAAGTAAATACAAATTCTAAAAAGACATACACGCCATAAAAAACAAAAACGTTGCTCAAGCTTACACATTAGAAATGAAGTGCATATAGTGGAGAGAGGGGGTTTCTGGCTGCGCATGCGCGATTCTTGTAGCTTTTTTGGCGTATGCACATGTGATCCTAGTGTTTCTATTTCCTTTATATTCAGTGGCTCCACCCATGAATAAAGTAGTGTGAGATTTGCGCTTGTCCCTGTGCCCTCGCTTGTGAACGTGTCTTATTTTCGCGCAACCTTTTGATTTCAAGCATGTTAGTATTCGAACGACGTAACAAACGTCATTAATAAAATGAAACAAGAAAGTACTGATAGCTGAATGCATAAATACTGGACTAGATGTGAATAAAGCAAATAGTTAATTCTGGAAATGCGCGTTGAGGTGGTGTCGAAATTTATTACGTTCTGCTACTATGTCATCGTGATGGTCATCCCACATGCGGATGACGCAAAGAAGGGCATATGAGTTGAAGATGCCTGTTTTGCTGTAGATGTGCGTGAACGAAAGGTGATTAATGTATCCTTTTTGACGTGAATGCAGACTTGCAATGTTGTTTGTGAAGGCCTTGAGGCCTTGTTCTGTGCACGTACTTATGAAACAATTGATAGGAAGGTTATGTCACGACGGCTGCTCAAAGGCAAATTTGATCAGTTCTTTTTAATTCAAATTGATCACATTTCTTGCATATACAGTGCAATTTGGCAATAATTTTCTTTATATCATGACAGTGCATGAAATTATTGAAGCGTTTCAGATCTACAAACTTGGTCCTGATAAGTGTGGGAGCGCGCCATCTGTGTTTCTGAATGACAAAGAGCTCCGGTATCTTGACGATGATTCTAGCATGTAGTGATAGCGGGCATTTCTGTGTGATTGCTGTTTGCGCGCATGCTCATATAGGTTTCTTGTTAGTGGTTTTATCGAATAAAAGTCAGTTGATAGTCCAGCATTCTTCCTGTCCCTGTCTCTTTTTCTTGTCTCGGTTCCTTCTGCTTTCTTTGGTTCTGCTGGTATTCCCACCAAGACTATGTACCAACTTGTCCAACAAGCCACCCTAATAAAGTGCTGGTTTAGCCTGTTTAAAAATTCAGACAAGACAAATTTTAATCAATCCCTTGAGCCTCGAACACCTACATAGAAACGTCGGTCACGCTTGATGAAGAACTGGGCCAGATAGGCATAGAAAGGGTTGTGTTGCTTCTCCTTGAGCAGGCAGTGCAAAAGGACATGGCACATTTCACGCTCCTGCGTTGGAGTCAGGTTCAGATGCATGATTCTCTCACTGGCACTCAGGTAGTCCTGTAAATGGAATCGGAACAATACTCATGCACTACACTACCATTACTGCAACTATAGCAATGAAGTGCCAAGATAAAGATACGGAAGCAGAAGTTGCTGTTGCAGCACACAACTTGTGCGCGCGTAGGACATTTTTGTTTGGTGCACAGATAGATATTTAAGACTGGTAGCTCAACCATTGCACTGAGAATGAAGACAATATTGTTATAACAGCAGATAGCTAATGTGAGTCGAGAGTAGTCAACACTAGTCGACAAAAGTGCATGCACTAGGGTGGCAATGGCGCCACAGCCGCCCCAGCAGAGGAGGCATAGTGCTACTATTATCAGCCCATTTTATTTATTATTCCTTCATAACAAACTTTATCATCATAATACTCAGTACTCAAGGATATTACTTTAATATCAAGATATTTTATTCCATTTACGACCATCATGCAGCCATGTCACATCCACCGTTCACAATTTATTTGTACAATGCAAAAGCAATTTGTAGGCCATTCGTCACCAAATGTCAGGTAGCTGTTTGGCCATATCTGGCCAAAAAACACTACACGTCATCAAAGGATCAGGAGGTGTCACAAATTCAGATTTGCCACTTTCACTATGTTGCAAGTGGAGCATGGAAGCTCATACATTTCAGCTGCAGTGAGGACGACGTGCCCTCGAAAACGATTTCGGCATGTAGCAATGCACTACACATCAGCTTAGGAAAGCATGCAGCTGCAGTTCCTGCAGCCAGGTTCTTGGTGCAATAGCAGCATAATACATAATACATATTTCACCAAAGTGCCACACGGTTCGTGCATTTGAGCTTTTGTTAATGTTTTCTTATTTTGGCACGGCCACGTTGGCCACCGCCATGTCTCTCTGCCTCTCGCTACATTGGTAACCTGGACGACACGCCCTTGGATGAGCAGCCAGTGCCATGCTTCCACGACTCTGCCCGCCAGTGCCACCATTCTACCCAGCCTACCCACGAGCGTGGTCCCTGCAGCTTGATGCCACTCTCGTGCTGAATGGCATCGCCGCACAACCGCTGATGCATGCCGTCCTGCTGCATGCCCTTCCGGTTGAGCTGCGTCATCTTGCTGCCATGTCGAGCTCCAGCCCGCAGCCCTACAACAAGCTCTGCGCTGTGGTGCTTGCCTGCTACGGAGAAACATACCACCCGCTTCCGGGGAGCCGCCTGTTCCAGACTTCCCTTCTGTCACACCGAGCGGTACCAACTGGCCCGCCACCCTCCTTTGACCAAGACCTTGCTCCCCAGGCTACGACTCCTTCTACCTCAGATCCAGCCACAGGAGCATCCATACCTGCGCCTGACCACGACGAGGTAGAAGACATCCCATTTCGACCAACCTCCCCACCGAGAGGTGTGTTCCGCCAAAGCCCTTTTACGAAGGTCTGTCACGTGTGCCTGCCACCCGTCTCCAACCTCGACAGCCTGCGACACCTTGGAGCCGTCAGACTTCACGACGGCTACCTTGCCACACGCCTCAGAGTCTGACGCAGACATCGTCTCGCCCCTCTATTCACTACCTGAACGCCGATGCTTCACTGTGAACGATGTCCAATGAACCCGACCTTCCAGTGATCTCTAAGCTCTGTGTGATTCGCCAGCAGCGACCAGCCTCGCCCTCGATGTCTCCCGCAGCCGAAGTTCAAGCCCCCCAACCAACTACGGCTGAACTTCCAAGATGCTGCAACTATAACCGTGTAGGGGGTGCTATCACTCCCCCTGTAAGGCCATTTGTACCTCAAGGCGCGCGCGTCTCGCGGATAAGCCGCAGCTCAAGTTGACGGCTGCCAAGCGGAAGGTGGCGTGCTTGTGCGAGTTATCATCATCATCGTTAAGGTTAGCACGGCAGCGCCAGCGGCGCCGTTCGGTGGCAAAGCTGGGTGGGCGCACGGCAAAAGTGAGGCTCTTTGGTGTTGGGGTGGCGGTTGGGATGGACGTCTCCAGCAGGGGCTCTACGGGATGCGGCAGCCGCGGGTCGTTTCCCGTGGATCCCTCGTGGTGAGTCAACCATCGGCGACGCCACCTTCGCGTTACCTTGTGTTTGTTGTTATGTTGATTGAGTGTAGAGGAACATTGTATAAGGTTGTGTTTTAGCGTGTTGATCACGAGTAATTACTCGATTCGGCTTGCGAGCTCGTTCATGTAAAAGTAGTTGAATAAATGTACACGATGTTGGTTTTGCCCGAGCGTGTTTACTGTGTCCGTGTGCTCCGAGCGGCAGTTCTCGTCACGAGACCCCACAACCGACGCGCCTGAGGATGACATGTTTGGTCCGCCTATGGCAGAGCAGACCACACATGCCACGCCTGCCATAGAGGCAGCCATCGATCATGCCGACCTGCGCACCAGCCCTCATGAGCCGACTACCGAAGGTCGTTTCACGAGCACAGGTGTGCCGACTGACCTTCCTCCAGAGTGCACGCCTGCTGGGTTCCATGACATCCATCCTCCGGAGCCTTTGACGCAGGACAGCAACGACCAGACGCGTGTTCGCAACGCAGGCGCGCTGGTCACAACGACGACGACACCTAATCATACCGCATGTCTACCGCCTGTGGCACCACGTTGACGAAGCCGTCGCACTCAGGCACCAAAACAGAGCGGCCCTTTTTGACCCGCACTGCTACCTGGCCACGCATTGCAGTCATGACCACGCATTGCAGTTTTGACCAGCACACCGCACGCAGCGCAATGCTGAAGTCGGCGCTGCGCCGACACAGCAGTACACACAGCACTACCGACCCTACTGCCAAAACTCGCAGCCAAGCTTCGCGACACCTGATACGCTCTCGATCAATCCGACCAGGTCATCGTGGGACCCGCTTGTGTATGACTGCAGCGCCCGGGTGTCTACTTCTTCGTCCACAGCACTTCTCCCAGGGCCTCCCGCTGGAAGATTACCCCCCCCCCCTCCCATTGCTGTCCGCTGGAAGAATCGTAAAGACCCTATGCCTTTTTCATGATGACGCCTGGACTGTCCATGGACACCTTTTGTCTCGCGTCATGAACCCTCCGGTACATACGCCCTCATAGTTTTCATTCCAGGCTCATTTCTGCGGGGGAGGGGGGGATAATCTGTGGCGTTCACCATTCATCATTATCATCATTTTCCAGCTACTGTGCCGCGCCTCTCACACAGCTTATGTGGCGAGCTCCAGGCGCGAACCAGACTAAAATGAGCTCACGCACCTGGTGGTTTGCACGCCTACAGCCACCGCCGCTCTGCTTTGGCTTTGGAAATAAAGTGGCGAGATTGGCACGGCCGTTGGCCGCCCTCACGTCTCTTTGCCTCTCCCTACACTAATGTCAAAGGCAGCAGGAACGATTTGGGGTGGGGGGGCTTTGTCAGACAATGAGTGACATTCATTACTGTGGGACATTGCGTGGGACCTATGACAGCCAACACTGGCCAGTGTTGGTAATATGCAACAAATATGGTACCAGAATTTGGTCAGAAATGATCGTGAACAATGTCACATCCCGTCACAAAAGGCGGGTGGAAGAAGCCAGGCAAGAAAGACATTTACAGAAAAGCCTGTGGCTAGCACAATTCTGCCTTGTCCTTTCTTAGCTAATTTACTAGCAGGAATACAGCATTCACAATTGTTGCCTCTAGCAGCATTGTTCTCATTTCAATCTTAAACTCATTTACGCCAGCTGAAATCAACACTGCGTTACTGGAAATATTAAACTGAAAATGTTAGAAACAAACAAACAAAATACATCAGCACCTCAATTCACTACTTTCTTACCTCAGCAGTCATCATAATGCAGAAGATGTTTCTCCTGACATCAGTGTTCATGTGGTGCTTCTGAGCCAGCTTCAAGATTTTGCTTGAAAACTCTGGCTGCACTGATGGCGTGCTTGTTTTTTTATCTGCTCGGTGAAAACAAACGACAGGGTTTGCATTCCAAGGTTGATCTAAGCAGGAGATAAGCACTACATTAATAAATAAAGCAAGCCTTACTGATATAAGTTTTTGGGATTTATAGTGCAGCAGCTGATATTGTCTATAAATTGAAGCACAAATTAGTGGAAGCAAGATATAAAGTGCATCCTTTCATTTCTTATGTTTAGCAAGTGCATGAAACACTGGGACAGCTCATTCTCATATGGAAAATTTTATTTGGAAAGTTGCAACATGGCAATCATGTATGGTAACTTTCCTTTACCGTTCATATGTTAGCCACGCTGAATTTTCCACATGGACTAATGCCGACAAGCTGAGAATACTGCAATCTCTCATAGGCAACAAGGCAGCTCCAAAACCTTAAACACTGTGAATTGTTTATGACTAACAATCCACCAAGGTAAAATGAGCAAGAAGATAGCTCACCCGATGACACTTCATTTCCTGCCCATGCCGATCCAACTACCCACCATTTGCCCCTTTCGTGTGCCTTCAGAAGGTCTTCAAGCGAGATGTTCAGTTCTTGCAACAAGCAACCTAAAATGTATTGGGATGAAAACGAAAATAAAGCAAAGAGTTTACATATAACAGAATAACCTTCCTGACCACCAGCATTTCCAAATTAAAAAAAAAAAAAAATTCGGTGACATTCTCATCTGGTATGGCATGCTATCACAACTCCCCATCGCTTATTCTTTGAAATTTAAATAGGTTTACATATCTGTAAGGCTACAATAGCACAATCTTAAGAGCATAAAATGGCCTAAGAAATAGTGACACCTAAGTTTCGACCAATAAAACACTCTTCGATGTATACAGTGATGACAGAATTCGTAAAGTGCTGTGTGGCAGTGATACCGACCACATTTAGAGGCATTGAAAAACAGTTTTAACAGCATGATACCAAGGTGTCGCTACAGTGTGCCATGGATAAAAAAAAATTACATTGGAGACTGCAACTATTTCAAATTTCAAATGTGAATCAAATAGCTCTTGCCAATGAATTCATACTTGAAGGCTGTTTTTCTTGAATATTTACATTTCATTCAATGACGAAATTTCAGTGTTTGAACAACTCTACATAAAACACAAAAAAAGTGAATCATCAGTGCTAATCAACTATGAAAGTAGGGACTACACATTTTTATACAACTATCTGCCTATAAATGTGGCTGATATGGTAGTTAAGCAAAAGTGCGACTGATATGCTTGCTTCATTCTGGGAGTGAAATATTAAACAATGTATGCTGTAGTAAGTGCACATCTTACTCACCCTTTCGGAACAGCCCTCTAAGAACTTTAGATGCATGCTCCACCATGCTGGGGTCACAGTTAGGGATCTTCTGTATGTTGTTATTTCTGACAGCATTTAGTATGTCCATCATGAATCTTTTTCTGGAGCTGAAAACGCAGAAAAAAAAAAATCACAGACACTGGACAAACCACCGTATACTCGAAGAAAAGGCAAGGACAGAAAGCCATCAGTGATATTTATGAGCTCGGCATTCACAATCTATTGTTAAATGAATTACAGCGGGACGATATTTTGTTCTAATGAACAAAATGCACAGTAAAACATCAAGCCATAGCTTCTGAATTTTTTAAATGTATATTCCTGTCATGTAGCCATGTAGCCATGCACCGTGAAATCCCAAGAAAGCCCCCCCCCACTCCCCAACCCCTTGTGATGAAAGATAATTGGACAAAATTTAGAGGGGGGGGGGGGAACCTTGCTCAGTCGCAGACCAAAATTCAAGACGGCAGCAGAAGAGCCTCTAAGAAGAATGCACACCTGTGCTTCAAATGAAATGATTTATTGAATACGCATGCACTTACTGTTTTTACTGAACCTGAGGGAACACTCGAGTGAAATTTCATGTCTTATGACAAGGGGTGAAGGCGTTCTTAAAGTGTACCGACAATTTGAGACAACTCCGAACAAAACCCTGAGGCACCACACTAAATGCACTAAGAAATTGTGCACATGTCTAAAGACTCTCAGAACTTGAGGGTTCCTAGGAACTGCTGTGGCAGGATTCTGCAGCGAAGGAAATGCTGAAAAAAGAAAAAAAGTTATGGGAGGGGAGGAGCAGGGGCGCTTGCTTGGTCATTGGTGCATATTTCGATTCTCCCTGAAAAGGGGAAGGCGCTTGCTCGGACAGAGGCGCTTTCTCAGGATTTTCCAGTAGTATACATAGGACATTACTAAACCTTTAAGCTTCAGCATGGCCAAAGGCAGGTCAATCTGTAGCACATATAAAGTACATATGTTATATTTATGCGAGAAAGAACTTTCATGCTTACTCTTGGGCTCCGATAGTGTCTTGAGCACTCTTGCGCTGCAACAGGAGCACTACTTCCTTCAAGGCCATAGGGTCATGTTTTCGAAGAGCAAACCCAACAGCTAGAAAAGACATCGCATGTGACAAATTGCAGAAATACGTAGTGCAAGAAGTAATAAAAGCTTTCCTTTTTTTTTTACAAAGTATGTCTGATACACCAGTTTCTTCAGTGCAAGTAGTAGTCTGAAAACCTGATGCATAAAATTTAGATGTGGTTTACTACATCAAACTCACACTCAGCTATCAGTCTCTGAGTGAATTAATTGTGCTTTGATCACTATAAAAGTCAACTTACATAAAGGACCAAACCTGCTTTCAGGTTTCCTTCATTCACAAACAGAAAAAAAAGCACGCATGTGCAATGCATTTGCATACAGGCTATTACAAATAATGCTACAATTAGGAAGCCACTGAGGCATGATTACTGATTATAATCATTTGTCTAACTTGTGTCCACTGAAAGACTAAGGCCAACTCTAATTACTCCTGCCTTGCACCAGATGAACCCCTTGCTTTTTTTTTTTTTGTCATCATAACGACCAGGTCTCTGACATTCTCTACTGTATTTTCGTTCTCTTGACAGGCATAGTTGCTCTAATATACAACCAGTTAGGTATGTGCTCGTTAAAATAATCAACAGCAACACAAAACAATAAGGGTACTAACAACGCAATATGAGAAGAATGACCTCCACGTCTTTTTCACTGAAAGTCTCAGCCAACTTTCGTATGATGTCGTAGACAATTCTTGAATGAACCACCTGAAAAGAAGACACATTAGACCAAGAAAAAAAGTGCCAGTGAGTTTACCAAGTTTCAAAGTGATTTCAGTAGCAGGTTTGCAGACTACAAACAAGATATTTAATTTTTCTCATATCTTGAGGCAATGTGTGAAAACACAATCTTTAGGAAGCCAGTAAACATGCCTTAACTTTTCTCTCTACAACTCTGAAACAAGCTACACAGAACGTAAACAATGGTGCTGCTTTGTTTTTCACATTTCAAACAAAATGAAGATAAAAGAATTTCGAGGTATGTTAAATAGCAGAGGATTGCCTTCCATGAAAAAATGTTGATAAAGAGCAGGGCTGGGTTGTATTGCGATAGTATCTTAGAGATACTATTGTGCATCTGTATTTCTGTATTGAGGCCAATTTGAAAAACGCATTGGTATCCTAGTAGTTAGATACTTTTACGATGTATCGACTGTATTGTGACACCTGTGCAGGACACAGGTATCTCGTTACTTTTTGTCGGAAATGTCAAGAAGGGCGGTGAAGGCTTTCCCCAGGTGCAAAGAATGGTACATGTGGTAGAGCACCCGATGCTGCTGACGGCAAAATCGCGGAGGCAGTATTGTCGGCCCCTGCCGATGACAGACGCTGTCTCACAGGGCCAGTGAAGCATGGCTATTTTATTTTTTCGGTTCCTAGTGGACTCGAGAAGAGATGTGGTCATGTGGCAGGATTATCCGGCCATGAAGGCGGCATTAATTTGTTATAACGCAAACTCGTCTGCAGGGGTAGAACGAATTTTCTCGTTTGCGAGTCTTGTGTTCAAACTGAACACAAGACTGAACAGAACACTGAACTGTCTAGCACGCAGTCTGTTTGACAAGCTGCTATTGCTTAAGTGCACTTACGCATCAACCTTCTCTGCTGAACATATCTTGTGCATAATTCACTTAATTAACTGTTGGTCGTTAGTGACTCGAAGGATACGCTTGACTGCAAGTTTCAATGCACTGCAACATTGTTCACAATGCTATGCTGCACCCACTATATGTCATTGTGGAGCATCTGCCTCCCCGAAATTAAAAAAAAGTATTCCAGTATCTGTATTCCTGGATACTTCTTCGTCTTTTTGCAAAAGTATCTCCTGAATATCTCGTTAAGTCAAAGACAAATATATTCAGTATCTGTATTTTAAGCTTCCTGCATGTGTACTTGAATATCTGTATTCTGGAACACTTTTCTGAGTATCTCTGCCCATCCCTGATAAAGAGAAAGAAGGAGAAGAGAAAAAAATGCAGAGGCGGACTTACCTTGAAGACGAAGAGGTATGATATAAACAAAGTGCAGTTGTCAACTTCCTTCCCTGCACTGCTACCTTGCTGCTGCTCATACAATTCATTGAACTTCTCAGTCATGTCTTGGAGTATCTGCGCACCTAATTAAAAAAAAGGCAAGCCCATTTAAATTAGGATGGCAGTATACATATTTGCACAAATATGTGCAGACATTGAAGCGTATAAATGTCCTTAAGGTACCATGAGTAGAATGCTGCAAGAGGATCAGAGGAAGTTTTACATTTGATTACAAGTCCAGGTTTCGTGAACTTCTAGGATGTGGGACAAATTGTGGCTGCCATATCTTAGGAGCAATGCAATATGAACAGAGCGCAGGAAATGTTTATCTTTCTCAACCTTGTGATTGACGAGTGTTCTTTTGAAGTCTACAAAATTGAATTTCTGACTAAGAAATCAGCAGGCTTTGAATGCAAGTGCTTTATAATAGTAGTATGTTGCCCCTTCCCCTTCCCACCTCCACACACGAAAATTAAATCTTTTTTTTTAAATGTCAACTAATTATTGTAATGAGTATAATTAGTGCTGTAGGGCCGACATTCTCTTTTGAAGACATTTTGAAATCAACACTGAAGTCCTCTGATTCAGAGTTCATAACAACTTACAGAATGTATTGGCTCGGGCTTTTTATGCCTGTCCACCACACACCAGAAATGCTGACAGTCGATAAGCTTTATTGTGCCATTTGTTCTATAAAAAGAATACCCGCTACAAAATTTTAGTTCAACAATTTTCCGGGTAGATAGCGCGAACGAATCTATGTGGACTGGGTTTGAGCACTTGATGTGGGTTCTTAAGTTTCTTTAATTGTAGCTGTGAGGGGGAACCTATACACAAAAGCTGATGAATCGCTCATTTCACTTTACTTTTTTAAAGAGCTCCCCAGACAATTTGTGCTTTCTTTCACTTTCTCAAACATTCTCAGAAAGTTCACCTAGCTCGACGCTGATGTTTTAGCCATAACTGTGGTACAACATGGAAAGGTATGACTACATCATGCTTCATCTTTCTGCACTACTTAAGCAATGCACTCTGAATGTCTAACACTAACCTACTTCGGTTCCCACGTTGCAGTGCAAGTACGCGACAAGCATCGCATGCTCCATCACGAGACGCTCAGGAGTCAAGAAAGGTGCAATGATTGACTCAGACAGACAAAGGTTCAAGGTAGAGTTGACATCTGAAATGAGAAGAATCAAGATGTCGCATCATCACTGCGGACAATGAATGAATCAAGAAATGCAAGTAATAAAGAAAACCCATACCATTGTTGCTGTGCTTTTTGTACAGCTCCTCCATCTCCATTCCTATAGGCTGTACTGTAGTTTCGCTAAGTCTGAGAAAAAAAAAAAGACACACACACAAAGGTGAATTTAAGATACCGTGAATTTTATTGATCAATTATTTCTTTCAGTATCGCTATCCCATCACTTGCTTCTCACTGGCCTATACTAGAGCTGAAGTTAAAGATAACATAGTCCCTGCATATCTATACATAAAATACAACTCTGTATACAAGTGAACGCTCTCACAAAAAGAAAAGCCAAGTTACTAACGTTTTAGCTTGCCTACAAAATCCTTAAGAGCTTCGTATCACTGGGCTACCAGAGATGAAAGTGCATGTTGCCATGTCCATGGCACCATCTGGTCGGGCCATTAAATGTATTCTACTTCACTGCTCGTTTAAATCTTGGCAGCCAGTGTGACTGCGTACATGTTGCTTTTCTAAGTACTACATTTTCCTTACCTTAGGTAAAATTATACATTTTGCGCAGCTACAGATAGATTCATAACGCTTGGGTTGCCAACAGTGCCAGATTTTGCAGAACTGTATTGTAGATCTATTGGAGATTCTAGAGTCCTAACCAAGCTTTGTTGGGACACCAACAAGAACTCAAATGGGGTCTGGTGCTTAGCTACACGATTCTCTACAATGCTGATGCATTACAGCCAAATCTATAACAGAATTTGATGTTAAAAATGGAAATATTCACCCATCTATGCTGCTGTAACTCAGCAGAATGTTAACTGCAGAAGCCCAAACCTTGAATCTGTCTTTATCCTCTTGTCAGCAACACACTACTGAAAAGAACATTCCGCATTTATTCAATATGAATAAATACAGAATGCTGAATTCCAATGGTGGATTCAGAGTGGCCTGCTCACTCCACGACTAAGCACTCGCTTCTGATGCGAAGCAGCTCCTAATCAGTAATTAGTACACAACCCACCTGCAAGGCATGGCGTGAGAGCGGATGTGCTACACCGTACCCAGGGTTAGCCAGGATACCTTGCCTGTGGTTATACACTCCCACTCTTTGCTGACAGCATGGGTGCAACATTCTGCTGAATGCCTTGCTTGTAAGCACCAACTTCAGTGTTACTGTCTGTGTCCTATACGTCACATTGGACAGAGCTATTTGAATTGAAGTTCTTGCTGAGCAGGAAAAACAATGCCACATGCCGTGACAGCTCACCCATGGCGACTGCTACAAAGCAACGACTACCCTGGCACTGCCAAGTGTCGCATATAGCATGCAAGTGGATGCCATGTGTGAAAGAAGTAACTCATGCGAAGTTCCAGTCCACTCCACTAATTTTCACGGAGCAACTATGGCTGCCTTGTAGAGTGGTCGTGGCTCAGAATGCACTCTTTATCATCTCTAGAATAAGCGACGTGTGCCCTCAC
Source organism: Rhipicephalus appendiculatus (assembly GCA_030522465.1). Taxonomy (NCBI): domain Eukaryota; kingdom Metazoa; phylum Arthropoda; class Arachnida; order Ixodida; family Ixodidae; genus Rhipicephalus; species Rhipicephalus appendiculatus. The sequence continues at coordinate 3,393,292 of JALIZH010032992.1, read as the reverse complement.
TCTGTTCTTGAAGTGTACTTGCTTCAAAGAGAGGAGAAAATGTTGCATACTCTGCTATTGTACTAATTCGACGATGGATATTAACAACATCCCATATTTTTAGAGTTCAGAATTTTGTACACATACCTGTTCAGTAAGCCTTTAACTTGTTTCTTAAGCCTGGCAAGCTCTTCTTTCTTTGCTGAGCTAAGATTGATGCCTTGGAGCCTCTTGGCGGGTGGGACATATTTCTGCGATACCACGTTGCCATCCTTATCACGCAGCCGTCCATATATATCTTCCCAGGTGCCATCTGAAGATGCGGTACCTTGTTTGGCCTGTTTTTCGGGATTGCCCCTCACCAAGAGCTTTTGATCCAACTGGTTCTTCTTCCTCTTCTGCAGAGCTTCCACTTTCATCATCAAATGAGATTTCATCTTCATCTTCTTCTTCTGGAGTGTTCTTACAACTTTTGCTTTTGTCAACTAATTTGTTAAGCTTCGCTGTACCTGCCAGTTTAGCAGCAGGTTCACTCTTTTTGGGTGATGTCTGGGCATGATTTTCAAGCAATGTGTTTTTCCTGCCCGTTTCACGCTGTAGATCAGAGACCATGCCAGAAGTGCTGTTCTCAGAATCGAAAGATTCATCTTCAGAGCCAAGTTCATCACCACTGTTGTCTTCACCACTGTGATTACTACCTTCTTCATCACTGACGACGTCCTCATCAAACTCGTCACCACTTTCTACATCTTCACCAGCATCTTCGTCACTGCATTCCTCATCAATGCTGTCATCATCACTGATTTCATCATCTTCACTATTCTGATATTCAGCACTAGACAATATTTTCGCAGTTGAAGCTTTGTGTGAAAGCTCATCCTCCTCCTCATCATCATCATCGCTAAATTCGTTTTCACTTCCTTCACTGTCTGAATGAGTCCTCTGTTTCTTCCCAGCACTTAAAGATTTACTCTCCTCCAACTTCCTTTTTCTTTTAGCAGGGTTCACATACACATTGGAGTCATCATTGTCACTCTCCTCGTGAGTGTTCTGGTATTTCTTGTCCACAACTTCTAGGAGATCTGTAACTTTTTAGTGAAGGATTTGCTCGTCAAAATGCTCAGTTCACTGAATTTCGAGCTATTATGCCAACACACAGACTGCAAAGGCCAAGTTACAACAACCACTACATAAAAAACATATTAAAGTTTAATTCTACCGATGCAGTGCTTAACATTGTCAGTGCAAGTGACAAAACAATACCGAGTAGATGAACAAGATAAACATTACAAATATTTAGCTGGATGAAATTTTGGATGCCAATGGATTTCTCAAGGCTGCAGCATAAGTTGATCACGCATTGCACTTTACACTTTAGTTCTGGTCAAAACAGTGTTAAGCACAGCATGTGAATGGTTGGTCATGATTGAGTACTTGCAAATTGCCCTGGCTCTTATAATTGTAATTAAAAGGGAATCTCAGTGGTATTGAGAGAGCTTCTTAGACTTCACTAATAGCATCACCACTAAGTGACAATTTCGAGAACTTTGCACAAGGGACACAATCTCAACTGCAGCACTATGATCAATTGGTTAATGGCTAAAAAATTGAGGCAGATCGAAGTACATTTTTGAATATATGTGAAGTGAAGCTATCGTGAAAAGTGGTAATTATTGCTATAAAACTTCATTTTTTGCAAAGCTTTTTTCGCAGCACAGTAAGAGTATGTCTGCACGAGTAATCAGCAAGGCATATTATGCCAATAGCCAACTGCAAGGTTAGGAACATCCGACAGGACTTGCAAAGAAACTGTTAATGTGGTTTGCAACTTACGTTTGCAAACTACTATGTTCCTGTGGAAACAAATTGCGCCATTACATTTGACAGCAATTTTAATTATCTTTTAAACATCTAGAGCCATGCACAAGGTTGAAAATGACATGCTAAAAGCTGACCATATAAGGCACTAACTAATATCCGCCGTGCAGAAGCTGTTAGCCATAGAATTGATGAAATGGCCTGCGAGATTGGACCACAAGCTGCGCCAACCTCAAAGATCACAGCGGTGCTATATCAACAAGTTATGCAAGCTTGGAAACCATAGGGTGAGCCAAACTCCACTATAGAGCATCAATGTGGGCGCTATTAGTACCATTCCATGCAGTGGAAGAATGGACTGCAGTGCAACCAACTTTGGCATCCCTAATTTGCATTTAGGCTACAGACCTAATCGACACCTACATGGATTGTCAAGGTTCAAGGAATTTCTGGTTCTGAACTACAACTAATGACTCTGGCAAATAAACATAATTTTTTTTTATGTTTGTTCGTGCTTTTCTTTTATTAGCCAAACAGCAAAATGATACTTTATTCATCCAGTGTCTGCATATAGTAAAATCCTAAGCAAGTGCACCCTCCCACCACCCAGCAAGTCGAAATTGCCAAATTACTGGCAAAGTGGATGGGGGGCAATTTTCCGGAACGGCACTAAAATTCAAGATTCTGTCTTACTGGCGGCAGGCAGAAGCTAAGTGAGAATATAGCTTTTATTTATGATACCGGCTCTCGGTAAACTTTTGACGGCAACTGTACACTCAACACAAAAACTGTCAACATGGCAATGAATGCAAGAAGGATACAGTCCAGGCCCTCGTCGATGAATGACTTGGGCATATTCTTGTTCTTTCGCTTGTTGAGGAACAACAACTTCTCCATCTGTTTGATAACTCTATCTTCTTGCTTGTTGTCATCACGAAGGTTCTTTTTGCGAACTGCTTCCTGCTCCTATGGAATGAGAAAAGTTGATGTCAGCCTTCAGAAATGGCCAGAAGTGCCGCACTTGCAGATGACTGGGGATTAGTGATTTGTTACTGCATGGCCAGTTACACACCTCCGGCATGTATTAAGGAATCTCTGTCTCTCTAAGAAACAGTGAGCAAAATGATGCACATAATCAGTAGAGCTGGGTTCCAGTAGTTTAGACTTTTGGAGTCTGGGAGCCTGAAAATGCACCCACCACAATTACAATTTACAGTAACCAACTAACCAGCCAAGCTGGTTATTAAAACTTGTTGTTGGGCTAGTTGGTAACTCGTCATATTGTAAGTAATTTAGCACAACTTGGCAATCCCTCAAAACACTTACACATTCGCACACGCTTACACTGTGGTGTGTGTTTGTTTCTTGAGTGTAAGCGTGTGTGAATGTGTGAGTGTTTCGAGAGATTACCAAGTTGCGCTAAATTACAATAAGCCAAACTGTTGTCGATGGTTTAGAGCGAGACTTGGGCTGGTCAGGCAGCTCTACAGGGGCACATTAGCATGTTCTTGCCTCTAGCTATGTAATGTGCTATGCTAATACAATCATGTCTTTATATGCAGTGCTACAGCTGAGAGTCATGCAAGACTAATGTGATTCAAACTTACGTGATACTTCAGTCAACCACAATGCCTTCTATACAGCTGGAAGCTGTTGAACTTCAAAGAGGTTCAGTTAATTAAACTATTCTGGCTTTTTAAGAAAGGCCAGAGCACCGCAACAGAAGAACAGCTCATAAGAGAACGTTAATATGCCATTAGCAGTGAGTGAGAATAAGCAGGTGTTTAATATCCAAAATGTAGCATATGCTGACAAATGTAAGCACAACCCGGTGCCACAGACCCTGTGGTCAGTTTGGCAGTAGCCAGTTACTCACTGGTGCACATCACGCAAAATTGTTTCCCGTGTTTAAACAGTACGATGCCACACACTTGACAAAGAAAATTTACTAAGTAAAGCTTTGTGCTGCTATAAGTAGTACATGTGCCTGTAAAGGTACTATCCGCGTCAAATGAAACCCGAACAGCGGCAAGCATTCGCAGTGGTATAGTGCGCGCCGTCCAGTTATCACCACTGACAGGCGCGCGCATCCGGTTCGGCAGCACTTCGCATACATGCGCGCCTGTCCATATATTGATAACTGGACGGCGCGCACTATACCACTGCGAATGCTTGGCACTGTTCGGGTTTCATTTGACGCGGATAGTACACTTGACAAACATTTTTGCACATAAAAATGAAAGCTTACACGCTTCGTTGGTTTCTTCAATGCAGGCTCCTCCTGTTTAGACTGTTTTGCACGGGGGTCTTTAGCAAGGGTCTCGTCTTCACTTGTTGGTTTCTGGGTTATGTGGAGCTTTTGGCATATCCTCTCCATCTCTTTTTGGATGATTCCCTACAAACCAGGAGCATAGAATTTAGAAGAACAGAGCAAAGCACGATAATTTTACCTTAGGCTCTTGTGTGTCTTGGCTTAATTCCTGAAATTCTCTTCTTCCGTTTAGACTTATTTGTTCTCAGCGAGTGTAAGATCGAAATTTTGTTTCAGCTCTCTTCATGTACCAGCAAGGCCAAACGGTGGATACAGCAGTACAAACGTTTTATTCACAACGTTTTACGTATCGGGCAGCTGTATTCAACGAGATAACTTATTCCGAGCTTTGCATTGCTGCCCGTGATTGGTAGTACAGAAGTACGCGATGATGTCACATGAAATTGGCCCCCCACCAGCCCGTTTTACTAGTAGCCTGCGAACGCAGCTAGACTATTTAGGAATGCAAACTGACACGATCACTATGGAAACGAAAGCACTAACAAATGTACTGACAGCAAGAGAACCTAAACGCCTTCAGGAGTCAGATCAACTTCAACACACGCTCGTTTGGGAATTTCAGTTTTCACTTGAGCTCACCACAACACAAGGAATAGGTCACGTGCCCGTACCTTATTCTTCATGTGAAATGCGTGTCGTCGAACTTTCTTCTCCGATCTCTCCAGTTTGCGTCGCTTCTTTCTCGACAGTCTTGAAACGTCAACACCATGCGTTGGTGGCTGCGCATTCGAGCGCATTTCGCCTCTCACATTACGACTGCGCTTCATGTTTGTTTTGCGAGTCACTCGCGAATACTTCACGTACTCGATGGAATCACATAGCACAGAAGGGATGACACGATTCGGTTATTTCACTTCGGCTGCAAGCACGTAAACATGCACCACGCTTCTTTTAGAATGGGCGCTGCCATATTGGCTCGCGGCGTGCACTGTGCTGCCATCTATTCACCGAAGACGCGGGCATCACGCGAAGGCAGGTTAGCCGTTAGCGTAGGCGCGAAGGTTTTGCTGGTTTCGCCGGTCCCGTCGGTTCTACTCCGCTGAGTAATATCTGAAAAGAAGTACGAAGTACTTTCGCTCTGGTTTACAGTAAATGTTGCAGATGCTCCAGGTCAACATGTTTGCGCCGTAGCAGTGCCATACGAACACGACGTGTTTAAAAAGTAGCTCGACATTGTCGACATATTGTGCAAAAGGAAAAAAAAAAGACAGAAGAAAATAGTGTTACCTCCCCGTTCCAAAAAGCAATAGGAAAACGTAAAAAAAAAAGAGGGACCACATTTCGACGAGGATGGGATTCGAACCCACGCGGGCAGAGCCCATTGGATTAGCAGTCCAACGCCTTAACCACTCGGCCACCTCGTCCGCTGAGCATCGCGGCGCTAAAAACTCAAGAGAACGGGATTGGGAAGTCTGACCCGTGGTCTGACCGAGTCTGACTATGGTCTGAACACGTCTATGCACACAAGCGTTCAAGTTTTTTTCCACTCACGCCAGCGCTTGCCATTCCCCTAACGAGGAAAGCGAAGTTAAGCCGCTGGGCACGACCCTTCCGCTCCTCTTGGTCTGCCTTGGTTCTCACGCACTTGCAAAGCTCGCGCCATACCCACGATGCACATGAAACGTCTCGTTCTGAGATGTCGCCCCTGAGGAACCCGTTCCCGTCCCTTGCGACTACTCAGCCATCCTAAACCATTATAGAGGACTAAGGCAAGCTTATTCCCTACCACACCGCACACTAAATAAGGAGGAATCGGTCAGCTGGAGGCAAATTCAAACCGGCACGTTTCCAAATTTGCACATCCTTAGTAAAATGCATCCCTCAGCATACTCCCCACACTGCCCATGGTGCTCAGATAAAGCTACCCTGTACCACGTCACGTGGGAATGTCAGGCCATTACAGCCTAAATCCCACAGCGGAGCGATGGGAAGAGCTGCTGGCCAGCGACAACCTGGAAGATCAGCCGAGTCTGATCGACCGGGCCCGCAGCGCGGCTGCTGCAAGCGGAGCCCTGGACTGAGGGCTACCCCCACTGCAAGCCAAGAATCTTTCTCCGCAGAAATGTCTGGCAAAAAAAAGTTTTCACCCCCCCCCCCCCCCGACGGAAAGGTGGTAATTACTGCTGCGTTGTTAACTGTCATAACAGCCATGCAAACACAAAGGGGTTGACTCCACCAGTGAAATTCTACCGATTCCCAAAAAGATGGCACGAGCTACGCGGACGACAGGCATGTATTGCTGCAGTGCGCCGAAAAAAAGTTATAGTGAACTTTTGTTGCATGCGCTAGCAGTGCGTGGTCGGAGTTCGCGCGCGCAGAGAAAATGAGTATCTGCACGAAGCATTGAACGGAACCAGAGTTCACGGCTACTTCACAACTGCACTGATCGATCGAGTTACTGGGTGGTACACGTCCGCGTCTTAAAAGCACAAATTACCATAATGCTTTTCAAAAATTGCGGAGATACATACAGTAAAATACCACTTGAACGAACGTCCTTTAAACAAACTATTCAGTTGTGCGAACTTTTTTGAAAATCCCCCCGTCGAATAAGCGTCATTGGACTCCATATGCTAACGCGTTTCAGTTTAACGAAATTTGTGCAAAGCGCATCTCAGACCTACGAATATATTTTGTGACACCATCCAATGCCTCTCACGTCATATTGTTCAGGAATTGTCTGAAAGACTGGGTACAGACAGCGCTTTGCGTTTGGAGGATAGCTATGTCACCTGTGACTCACCGCATTGAGACACGCGCCACTCTGTCTACAAAAGCGCGCGTCCTACCTCAGCAAGAAGAGAGGAGGAGGAAGAACTAAACATTGTTGAGGAAGCACCAAAAATTTCAGCTAAAGAAGCGCTGATGTACTCGCCGAGTGTTCTGCCGGAGAAGGTTTATGAGAGCTTTGGCGCAGTGACTCAATTCATGACCACTGCATTCCTAAGTGAACAAATTCAGCAAAAGATTACTACATTTATGAAAAATGATAAATAAGCAGAAATTCACATTCAAGTAAGCAGCATTGTGCATAAAAGGGTTCAAATTTCATTTCAACACTTTATGATGTTTTCTTTAGCTCGATAACAGGTTGTAACATATTTTAGAGTATTTTAATTGTATTTACGCTGCTGCTGCTGCTATTCTATTGCAGGGGACATAGTAGTGAAAGTTGTGTACACATGTGAGATTTGTGCTGTATGGCAGTTGCGTAGCGAGGGGGTGGCACACCGTGCACGTGCCCCCCCCCCCCCCCCGAGATTTTTTTTTTTGCCATGGCATGCAGAGCGAAAAATGACCATTTCAGGGCGGTGCACCCCCCGAAATCAAGGAGGTCCCCCCCCCCCCCTCCCCGAAAAAAATTTCTGGCTACGCCCCTGCTGTATGGTTATATATTTTGTATATTTACGCAGTGCCGATGGAAGTGCGTGGTTGCCAAAAGATTCGACTGTGATTTGTGGCAGACATTTTGTGGGAAACTGCAAAAGTGACTCTAGTCAACACCCTTCGTATCTGCCGACAATTTTTCCAGTTTACAAGAAACATGGCACCTGACCCAGAAACGACGCAGAGGTATGATAGTCAGTGAAGAGCATAATTGATCATGTGTTTTAAAGCATTTTCTTAAGACTGTTGATTCCCGATTTCATGCTCAGTGAAAATTTGTTCCTTGCACGCGCAGTAGGGAAGTAAAGGAAGAATAGAAGGAAATTTATCACATGTGACGCTTTCACACCTTCATGCTTCAAGGGCAAAATATCTAACAGCGGTTACGAAGAACCACATCGCTCTTTGCATACTTTTCATTCAAAGCAAGAATGACTCCAGCAACAGACTACGCAAGATGTGTAATAAATGAATTTTCATATGCAGCTATCTCTGCTAAGTTCTCATATGAAATATCTCCGTGCACACCAGATGGTCACAATTACTAGTTTTTTTTTTAACGACGCTTTTTGCCATCGTGCATGTTTTAAGAGTTTGATTTCGTATGTTATAGTTGTTTTATTTCATAAAGGTGATGGCGTCACCCACGGGATCACGGAACACTATTAAGGGTGTTGTCATTTGTGGACTTCATATACAGTTCCTGACGTGAAGATGGCATAACAAAATTTTTTATTGTGTACATGGTAGGTATGCTAAATGTTGATTACCATACAATATTTGGAAAAAAAAAAGACAACATATAATCCTTGCAGTGAACGACAATGTAACGACTGTCACAAGCTTATTTTGCTTAGGTGGTATCGGTGTTCTGTGAGGGCAGCCAGATCAGCACAAAATTCCGTGGAGCAGGCTATGCGGCAAGGTATTCCTCAAGCAATGCACGATGAAGATACCCCTGTTACCCCTGGACGTCCATGACACGCTTACAAGTGATTTGGAATCGCTAGAGATGCCTCTCACACTCATCAGTCATGACGATCCTCAACCTTGGACAGGAGCCTGTGAAACAAGAGGACAGGCTCATCCAGCTACTCAGGTTGATGCTGTAAGCGTGCAACATTGAGACGACTGTTTTCATTTTAGGGGCTAAGCACCTTAGGGCCGAGGCTTGTCCGTCCACGGTGTCCGTACGTTGTCACGGGGAGATGCGTGGATGTGAGACACACACACACAAAAAAAAAGGTTTAACAATAGGCTAATATCAATCATAATTGGGACAGAACAATATAAAACACACACAAGCACAAACCCTTTACACCAGTCGGCGACATCAGCGTACACATTATGGACCTTAGGACCTAGCTTTGTCGTCGACTCTCACCGTCCGCTGTCAAGGTATATAGAAAACCGTTGCTATAGCCGGAACATATGTGTGTATGTGGATAAAAAAAAGGTTTACAACACACGAACATCAATCATAATTGTGACGAAACAATATAAAACACCCACAAGCACAAACCCTTTATACTATTCGGCGACTTCAAAGTAGACATTATGGACCTTAGGACCTAGCTTTGTCGTCGACTCTTCATGCCACTTTGTCACTCTATGTCACTCAATTTACATTATATGGGGCAACGCTCGGGTAACGTACGGTTACTCACCCAAACGATACCCGGAGATTCGCCCACTTGTCATGATTCACTTCGTAGAGATGCGTGGATTTTTTTTTACCCGTGATTTCACTAAGACTGCAAACTAGGGCCTTGCACTAATTTTTTTACAGCCTGCTTAATTTTTTCATACGCAAAAGGAATGCCAGTTATAATTTATGGGCAGACCCCATATAAAAACATTAAAGCATGCTTTCCTAGCAATAAAAAAAGCATTGAAATCACTGTCATAATGGATAAATTCTGCCATTTTTGTATCTGATGGCTGCCTAGATTTTATGACACTGCACATAGTGTAGTGCCTTCATATCGTGTGTCACATCTTCATGCATGCTGCAATATTTTGTTGAGCTTGTATTTGTGTTCATAGGCGTGCGCACGGGGGGGGGGGGGGGCAGGGGATGGGCGTCCCCCCCCCCCCCCCAAAAAAAAACACCTAAGAGGGGGGCGCAAAGCCAGCTCCATACATTGGCACAATATGGAGGGGGGGGCGCTGCGACTGGGGGGGGGGGTGCTCAAGGTCATCCCCCTACACTAACATAATAGGGAGGGGGGGTGCTGCGATGAACCTTCGCCCCCCCCCCCCCCCCCCCCTGAAGGGGAACCCTGTGCACGCCCATGATTGAAGGAACTGTATTGATATTTTTAAAGATGTGGCATAGCCATGCCAACGCGACCGCTAGTAATGTTGATCTAAACACTACCTTGAAGCAGTAAATCTTGTAAAACATCACAAATGATAAAATAAATAAACGCAAATGTCTTGTACTTTCGTTAGATCACGACCTCCTGGCAAGAAAGAGTGTTCCACACTTGCAATCATGGCTTCGAGCAGCGTTGACTAACGCTCCCAGGTTATCATGCACAGAAAGGGAGCAGGGTTGCCGTTCGGTGGACATGAAAAGGCGCCAGAACTCACGCCAAAAGTAGCCAAAGTAGCCATGTCATTTGGTATTATCGCCGAATTTCTAGCCAAATAGAACAGAAGTGGTATTATCAACAGAGTCTTTACTATTGACGAATAAATAAAACCATTTTGAATAAGTAAAACCACAAGTTTAAAAAAGAGCCATGGCGCCAACTGGAAATTTTCGTCGCCAACGGGGTCCAAAAGTAGCCAATTAGGCCCAAAGTATCCACCAACAATAACCCTGGACCGGAGGTTGACCGCCGCCATAGCTCAGTTGAGCATCAGGCATGTTATCTGAAGGTCGCAGGTTCGGTCGCTGACGGCGGCAAGTTGTCTTTTCGTCCACTTTACTTTCCCCACATTTATATCATAATTACTACAATACAGTCAAAAAGTACAAATGATGTTCCCTATACAGGGTGCCCCAGCTGTCTTTAGCCAGAGTTTAAAAATATGCCAACGCACTCAATAACGGCGCAATCAAATGAATGTTGCTGACTATTACCTGGAGCACGTCACTATATTTTTGTGTTTTGTGATTTGCTTAATTAGGTCACTTTAATTAAATTAAATTAACTTGTGAAGCAACGAAGCTGGGCCGAAAATTCCCATCAGAAAGTTCTAGATCGGTTTGCAATATACATCCGATTAGAAAGTTTCTAACTTTCCATTTATTTCTATTTACCACGTGACATGCCCGCTCGCTCGCCAGTAATAGTGCTCCCTAACGTTCACCATGCAGACGACCATATCATTTGCCCGGTTGTGCTGTCTCGACAGGACAGCGACGATGGTGGTGGCTGTGCGACGAACACGTTTCGCTAGCGGCAACACAAGCGCTAACCGCTGCGCCTGCTTGTCGCTGTCATGAACCGGGGCGAGGGAAGCGTATCGTTTGTACGCGACGCGTTAAGGGAACACTGCAACCACAACGTGCGTTGGCGCGCAAGCGGGCATGTCACGTGGCAATTTTATTGCGACAGCAATTATATGGACCGTGCCGTAAGGAACCGAACGGGTCGTTTCAGGACGTTTGGCTGCTAGTTTGATGTCTACCGCAACATAGCTAATTACACGCAGAATGTCTATCTCTTGTTTAATATATGCAAAGTGTGCTCTCATTAAACTTTCATTCTATATTGTGGCAGTACCTGGGTTGATATTCAATATAAATATTAACATTCCATCACGCGTATGACATACCCGGATAGTGACTTCTCATGACATGCATGCCATGTTATTCATGACGACACCTATCATTGATGTTCGTCGTGCACTCATGCATTACTATGGCAAATTTACCATTTCAAGTACAGAAAAGTCCGCGAGAGCACCAATTCGTAGAAGGTTAGAAAATAAATGGAGACGATCAAGGGGTACGCATTTGGGCTGGTTGGTTCATGATTTCCAATAGAAAACAGCGCTAAAAGACGGGACGAAGAAAGGACACAAACCACGGCGCTGACTAACAACCAAATGTGTTTTTATTCTACCAGTCCGCATATATATATGCTCCACCACAATCGCAAGAACAACAGAAAGAAATCGATGATCAGCCTGCGCAGAGGCAACAAAAATACTCAATTGGACAGAAATGTTATCTCCTTCGGAAGGAGGGAAATCGACGGTAGGCTAACACATGCTTCGCCGCCGTTATAAATGTGATAAGCTTCAGAGATGAGGCGCGCGCGTTCATCATAGTACTTTGACAGAAAAATTGAATCTTTAAAAGATGGCTCACAACCTCAATCATTACAATGAAGAGACAGTTGACTATCTCTAGCTTGTTTTCGGACCTTGTTCGCGTGCTCGCGAACAAGGTCCGAAACAAGGTCCGAAACGATCAAGGTTTCTCACTTAAAAAAGAAATGTTTCCAGTGGGATAGCAGGCCCGCCCGCAGCTTCCCGGTCGATAAGGCGAGCTGGGTTACGGCCATCCAGAGCTCCCAATCTAGGAGTCTTGTCCGGCTCACGACAGCACACTGAGATCTCGGCCGCCGAGATGGCCGAGATAGTGTGACGTCATCCCACCGGCTAGTGGGTTCGTACTCTGGTGAGAACCTGGGGTTATGCGCTCGGCACGTTTCCCCAGGTGCCGGTACTTCTCATCAGAGCTCGAACCCACCGCCTACCAGGGTGCTACACAGTGATTCGAGTCACTGGGCCACAGCCCTGGTTATGTAGTTGTAATGTTAGGTGGCGTTTATACGTTTGCACTTCGTGACTAAAGCAGAAAGATCTCTTTTAGCGATGGTAAAGGCGAAGAGACTTCGTGGCTGCGCATGCCATGGAGTCTCTTTCATCTGAAATGAGTTTCCAATGTCTGGATCACCTTTCTGTGTGCGTCGCTTGTGACATTCATGCTGCCCACCGTAAATGATGAAGAGAGAGAAAAGAGAGCGACTTGTTTTTTTTTTTCGCTTCCTCGTGTCACTTCACCCATGCTATCACCAGGGGCGTCGGCAGAAATTTTTTCCGGGGGGTGCACCTCCTTGATCTGAAATGCGTGCCGGGCCGGCAGATGTGGTCGAGTGTCATTTTGGGCTCTGTATGCCATAACAAAAAATATTTCGGGGGGGGGGGGGGGGGTCACGGGCTCGGTGTGCCCTTCCCCCGCTACGCCACTGGAGTACATACATATTGTAACGCACCCCTCAGGAGAAAGGGATATAACAGTGGCATCTTGCCGGTATACTTACCTTCCGGGGTAGAAACCTGGAGGCTTACGAAAAGGAGTCATTTTAAATTGACGACGACGCAGCGAGCCATGGAAAGAAAAGCGACAGGTGTAACAAGAAATGGAGCAGAGTGGGCCAAGGAACGAACGGGTGTTAAGGACATCTCACTCGAAATCCAGAAGAAGGAATGGGCATGGGCAGGTAACGCGAAGGCAAGATAATCGGTGGATCATTAACAAGAACAACAGACTGGATTCCAAGAGAAGGCAAGCGTGCGAGGGGAGAGCAATATAAATAATAATAAGTGGGGTTTTACGTCACAAAACCACGATATGGTTATGAGAGACGCCGTAGTGGAGGACTCCGGAAATTTCAAACATCTGGTGTTCTTTAACGTGCACTGACATCGCACAGTACACGGGCCTCTACCATTTCGCCTCCATCGAAATGCGACCGCCGGGATCGAACCCGCCACCTTCGGGTCAGCAGCCGAGCACCCTAGCCACTGAGGCGGACGCGAGGGGTAAGCAGAAAGCAAAACGGGCAGATGAGAAAAACTGCGAGGGTAATGTGGCCGCATCAAGCACAGGACCGGGTTGATTGGCGAAACATATGAAAGCCCTTCTACCCTGCAGGGGGGCGTAGTCAGGCTGGTGATAATGAAGTCAACGCGTGCGCCTAAGAGGTCAGTTAAGGCAACGTATATTCTAGACCACGGCTAAGTTCTTCGGAGCCTTACTCCACACGCAAAATATCGCACACAGCACGCAACAAAAGCGAGTGCCGGAACATCGACGAGATGCACCACAAAGATGAAGTCAAATGCATTTTATTTTTTTTCACAAAGAGACATGCAAGCAACTGCAATTCATGGTCGAGAATGAAATATATAATTGCTTACGTAACAATACAAGAAGGTAATTGTTTCTTTCACAAATGGGAAATTCAGTGCATGAATGTAAAGGCATTGTTTTATTTAATTCAATCAAAAATATCTTAAAGCAAGTACATGTGCTGGAAATGTCCACACAGGGAAGCGAGCACTCAAAGTGCAATAAATACATAAGGGCAATCTGCCCTGCCTTGAAGAGCAATAAGCTGTCATATTATATAGCAAGTACAAAGAACGAACTTTCAGATGCCGGCACCGAATTTCAAAGAATATGCCGGTATAGTTATTCCTATAATGAACTTATCTAGTTTTAATGCTTAATTTACGCTATGTGCTATTGTTTGGTACGTTGATGCTGTGTTGCACGCATTGACCTTGATGAACCACTTGAAAGACTGATTACGCGATACTTTTGGAAACGCACCTCACGAAAAATAAAGCCGACTACCAAACGAAATGATCGCAGCACGCGCGCAAGCACAACACACACGCAGCATTGGACGAGCACACCACCACGCGCATGCACACAGACACGCGCAGGCGCACTCGCGTAGCTTGACTATGCGAACCAGCACCAACGTACCGTTCCTAAAGCACAGAGTGAGCCCAGCCGTTTACAAACAAAAGTGCATAGATGAACCCGGTGCTATAGAAGAACCTTTTAGCGCCTCAGCAGCATACCACTGACAAGGCAGGACAGCATGTTACCCGAGAACTTGCGATGAGGAACTTGCATCACAACGATGTCACGATGTATACCGGGACTGCTTGTGTGGTGGCAAAGAGTGTAGGTTTCTGGAGTGGCGGTGCATGGCGCGTGGATCGGTAATGGCAAGACATGAAGCATTGCTGTCAGCAGAAGACGTCATCGACTGCAGGCGGACAGACCTTGAGGCTCAACAAATCGCAGGCCTGAAAAAGACACACAACTGAGCATCTTGCCAATGACCTGTCATGACATTGTCGTTCTATAAGCAGGAACAACTCAATTTATACATCGAAAACATGTAAGTATACTTACATGTTTTCGATGTACAGCAGAGTAGGGACAGCAGGCAACAGGGTCACAGACAGCCATGAGGTAGCATGGCGGACTCGGTCGACCACGAGACAACAGGCGCTGAACGTCATCTGCCTGGGTAATGGCGGGATGATGTAGATGATCCGTTGTGCGTAGCAGGTGACAAAGACTGCTGTAGGACTGAAACGATAAGCAAGCAACCAGCGATAATCACCCGCCAGCACAAAAGTGCAGCACGCGTCGAAAGAATTCGGTACACTTACGCACAGTTGACGTAGCAGAGCCTACAACGCTGGTTTCTTGATGTGCCAGGACACCCAGCAGCCGTGAGGAGAGCAAAGACTATCAGACGCTGAACCGCCATCTGTCTGGGACACGACTGACCGGGTGGTCGAAAATCCATTGCGTGAACTGAAACGATAAGCAAGCGTTTCGGTGCTTCCCTGAACGCCGACACTAATTGGCAGTACGGCAAATAACTCAATGTACTTACGCGCAGTGAATGCCATGCAAGTTTGGATTCGCAGATTTCTTGACGTACCCCAGAGATCGCAGGCGCTGAACGTCGTCAATGCGGGACATGACCG
This sequence comes from Rhipicephalus appendiculatus, assembly GCA_030522465.1. NCBI lineage: Eukaryota > Metazoa > Arthropoda > Arachnida > Ixodida > Ixodidae > Rhipicephalus > Rhipicephalus appendiculatus. The sequence goes on along the minus strand of JALIZH010032992.1, from coordinate 3,378,012 downwards.
GGTGCAGGAAAAAGATTGTACCCGAGGTCAAGGCGCGTGTCGTGGACCTGAAACTATAAAGGTACCGCCTGATCAAGGATGGAAGGCAGCACAAAGCACGTACTCACCATTTTTAGCATTTTCGTAGACATGGGCTCGTCCGAGATCGCGTCCAGCAATGAAAACACGGCGTGGCGCGAAACGAAAGAGATACGGAAGGAAGAAAAAAAAAAGAAAAAAAAAAGAAAAAGAAAAGGGACACGTACTCTAGCCGCAGCGCGCCGCGCTGCGGACCGAAGGCAACGTCCATTCTTCAGAGTCGACCTGTAAGTGCGAACCTAACCTTCCGGATGCCACTTAATTTCACGAGATTTCGCGTGCGGGCGCGCTTCGAAGCGAAATTATAGTCGTGAAGAAATGACATGCGGAACGGGCCGATATCCTTGTCGCAAGCGGGAAAGGACTACTGTCAGCTGTTGCCTGCCTAGTGTTCGCTAACCCTGCCTAGTGTTCGCTAAGCCTCAACATCCCAACCAGTCCCTTCCGCTTCCGCCATGGAGACGACCCGATGTGGTCACGGCCAAGGCACGTCGTGCCAAATTGAATGAAACAATTGCGCCCATTCGGCCAAATTTGTTTTGCTACTAACCAGTTTTGCAGCTAACGAAAGTTAATGGCTGTGCCACGGTATAAGTGTATGTATGGGGCCCACCTCAAAGAGTTGCCGAAGCTAGAAGCTTCCTCGTTGACCAAAGGGGTTGTTCCACGAGTTCTTCGTTGTTTTACGCTTGACCTAGGATTAGGAAGACGCATAATAGAAGTCAATGACACGCAGGCACAACGTAATTGAAACGTACGCAGCAACGGCTAAACTGTGGCGGCGTAATATGCTCGGCGTACTTACTCGAGAAGGGCTTGAAACAGCTGCCAGGGATATATGAGGCATGGCACGTATATGCTCGATAGACACGCGTGCTATAGGTATAACGTCCGTTGGCAATGTGACGGTACGAGTTGCCCAGCGGTCGTTCTTTTATAGACGGCTTGAACTGACGTCACTGAAACAGCCACGTTGCAGCACCAACGTGGCTTGCTAACACGTGTGTTATTTTGACACTGTCAGCAAAGGAATTAGCATATCTGCGCATGCCTCGAGTTTCCAATGTTTTTTCGCTTTGTTCACCATGATCACGTGGCTGTGACTCGTAAGGCGAGTGCATAAATGTAACCTGGTTTCTGAGAATAAACTATGTTGGAAGTTAGCGCCCAGTGTGTCTATATGTGCCTTCACTTTGTCCTGTCGTGTATGTGCGCTACAAAGAAACCTGTCGAAGTGCTACCAACAAGCCCGCATCGCATCCCTCGTGTTCGCCTGCAACCAGATTTCACTACTTGAAGCTCGAATGGTATTGTGGCAACACTAATAAGGAATTCCAGTCTGCGGTTTCGAGGAAAAACTGCCACACATTTAATGTTCCTACGGACTTGTCAGCTGGAATTTTCCATAATTACTCCGCGTTTGTCAAGAACTCTACATATACTACTCACGCGCCATATTACGATATATGAGTCCGACGTTTTGGAACGCCCTCCACAACGTAATGAAATGCACTTGGCCCTAAAGTGAATAACAAAAAGGCATCATTGATCGTAATTAATTAACCGATTAAGCGGAATATAAAATATACCACGAAGAACGCACATGACGGTGAACCACGTAGATTATATATATATATATATATATATATATATATATATATATATATATATATATATATATATATATATATATATATATATATATATATATATATATATATATATATATATATATATATATTCGAGGACAAGGTATCGCCGGATCTGGGAGTAGTAGAAGAAATAGGGTGTTTGACTTATACATTAAGAAGCATGCATGTGGGCTTCTCCTTGGACGACCTCTTATTGCGGAGAAGCCTTCTTTAAAGGCCCATGAGCTGCATACGTACAGACATCATCTTCAAGTCATTTCAGGGAAATTGAACTGGAAGATGCCGTTATAACTTTTACCACGCACTCTGCGATCCCTAAACCTGTAATGCGCAATGTGTTGGAACTGCATCGCTTCTCCTCATGCCAGAGTACTGTTGCCTGTAGTCGTTGTCCGTGCCCTAGTTTTTAGTTCACCGTTTTTCACACCACGTGGCGTACAGACCTTGAATATTCAAAATTAGCGCGTACAACCCACCCATGCATATACTTCCCCCCCCCCCACATGCCAGACCACAAACAGCACAAAAATACAAAGCTAAAAAATCAATGCCGCGTATTATTGTGAAGGCGTGTTTCTTACATTACTGTGAAGCAGCGCCGTGAAGCCTACTTACGGACCAAAATTGGCATCGAAAATGCAATACTTTTATTAAAAATTGAATATGGAATTATTCGATACAGCGAACTATTACCCGTTTTTTTTTCAAGTTCGATATATGCGGGTTCGACTATACCATTTATACTATACATGCCCTTCTACACTGACAACTTGCCTCCATAAGTTTCCAATAAATTGGTGACTTCATGTTTATTCTTTATTACTATTACTAATTCTCTATACGTCGGCATGCTAATGATAATCCCATATGCATTTTTAACGCGAAAGCGTTAGAGAGCCTCGTTTTGCAGAAATTGCGGCGTCGATGTCGGCGTTGGCGTCGTTGGTTGTGAGCGAAAAATCACCATCTTGTCCGTGACCGAAAAATCGAGAAAGATGCAAATAAAATAAATGATAAAAATTTCCGGGTCCGAGTGAGGATTGAACCCAGGCCGTCTGCGTGGCAAGCAAGTGTTCTACCACAGAGTCCACGAGATTTGTTAAAACTGCTTTGGAAGAAAAGACTATATGAATGTCATGTAGTGGAAGGAGTCTCCTTAACGCATCATATATTGCGTGGCACGGTGACAGAAGTGTAGAATCGCAATCGCACCAGGCGTCAAAACATGTGAATTGATCAACGAGTGGGTGTTTTAAAGGCCCACCGATTACAAAGCCCTCAGACATATTTGATCATCATCAGCAGCAGAACCATCAACAAAGTGAAGAGCTGCGTAGGTTCGCGTGTTGCCCTACGGACGTGTAGTGGGCCCTTCGCTGATTCGCAAAAGGAATAATTATGGTGTTGTGGGCACTTAACAAGTGTACTTGCAGTAGGCATTCAATGATACTTAGAAACGGCCAATGTTACGCGCACAGTCGTTCGTTACTTTACGGCATGGCTGAGGCATGCGCCGAGAACCGAAGCAGGCTAGCTGTTCAGAAGGTGATGTGCACGAAGCCCGATTATGCTATCGCGATCTGCTCTTGAAGGCGAAGCTCAAGTATTTTCCAATTTTTTCCCCTGAGTTTAAACGTGATCGACATGCATTTTCTCATCAATTTAGCTCCAGGTGATTTTTTTTTACCCCTGTAGGACTGCTTTGCCGCAGTATAAGTTAAAAAAATAAATAAAGAAAGAAACTTCAGGAAAAAAAACCCAGCCGGCGTAATCATACCAAGTGTCAAACACAAGAAATGATCGTTGCGCTACAATTACTTCTTAAAAATCACCCCATGCATTTTCAGTGGGTGCAAAAAAGTGCCTCGGTAAAAAATTCCATCCGGTGGTTTCAAACTAATCCCGATGTATAGCATAAGGGCGTTGTCGGGATTAAGTGACTCGTGTGCAATTTGCAAAAAAAAAAAAAAAAAAAAAAGAAAAAAAAAAAACGAGACATTGCTTAGTAATCGATTTTTAAAGAATGCTCCCGGTAGAGTTACGCCGAGCGCCCCTTAGGGTCGACTTTGCCGCAGTAGTCGATGTCTCCGATTGCTTGACTTGCTCTTTTTCGTGTCTGTTTCTTTCTCTCTCTCTCTCTATGTCTTTCTATCTTTTTATGTCTTTATTGATTTTATTTCTCTCTATTTTCTCTTTCTATTTCTTTCTCTCTCTCTTTTCTGTGTGTCTTTCACGTGTTTCACGTGCTCTACTTCGCCGAGCACAGTCTTCGTTTAACGCTCGCACCTGCTGTACTCAGTAGTGGGAGCTTGCCCAATTCCTGTGACGCATACCTGCCTGAGGAGTTTTGCACATCCGAGCACAAGTTACCGACAACTTAAACAGCTTCGCTGTCAAATAGAAAGAAGAAAGCGTCAGAGCCGATAATCAGTCGTATGGCTAGGGCGTCCGTGGAAAAGTACTGGCGGATGGCTTCGTCAGTGATGAAGTGCTATGCCGAACAGCCAGCAACAACTCAGCGTCGCAGCTTCGAAGCGGCTACGTGGCGGACCTATGCAGCGTGCATCCGTAATCGATAGAGCCGGTCCAAAATCAAATGTACCGAAGCGCTTGAAGAGACCCTGGTACAGCGAAGTAATTGCGCCGGATATAGTGAAATAACTTTCAACATTAATTCAGTTCTGGCCTTGTACGCTCAAAATTACGATATATTTACAAAGCACGCAGCAATACGATACTCCAGATTAACATTGACCGCCTGGTGCTCCTACACAATATTGCCACGCGCGTTTCTAATTTTCACGTAGCTGTATTCGGTTTTCGCCCACAAAGACTGTCAGCAATGCTCAGCGCAAACCGCGCCTCTTTGTTCGAAGCTTCCCGATTATTGTAGATCGTTTTGTTAAGATTGCGCGCAAGACGCGAACACTCGAGCTTATTCCAGAGCTTGCGCGACAGCCAGTGATAAGGCTGGAATATTCGATGCCACACGTATAAATGCCGACGCACTTCACTGCTCGTCAGTTGATCGCCGGCCGACGCTCCGTTCGCCGCTATCTGTGCCAGTGTGCATAGCTGTAATCTGACTTTACGTTTCACGGCCACAAGTTCGGCCAAATAAACAGTTTCTTCTTTGACCCGCTGACTGTTGCCTTCGTCGACGTCACGACCACGTGACAATATAAGTACGCGGGTTTTGTATTCCGCACCAGTTTTAACTCTTTGTGGCCGCCGTGCCTGGAAACCCAACCCATGTTATCGAGCTGCTAACCGAGCTGCGAACCCATCATCTCAGCTGCTGAGGTTCCACAAGCGCTCGGTATTACAGTGGATGCTAAGGGGCTACTTTCAGGCTCCCGAGAACATTGTTTGAAGGTGAACAGCCGAAGCTTCGATTCTGAGGTCCGAACGTAAGAAGAAATGAATTCGCATAATCGCAAACGTGATTGATTGATGTTAGCTGTGACTTACGCTCGATCATAACCATAGGCGTGGGCAGGGTTCCCCTTCAGGGGAGGGGGGGGGGGCGAAGGTTTGTCGCAGTGCCCCTCCTGCCTATTATGTCAATGTATGGGACTGACTTAACGCCCCCCCCCCCCCCCCCCTCCACGAGTCTCAGCACCCCCCCCTCCCTATTACGTCAATGTATGGGGATGCCTTTGCACCCTCCCCTGCCTTTTAGGTGACTAGGGGGGGGGGGGCGGTTGCCCCCCCTTGTCCCTCCCCCCCCAACCGGTGCGCATGCCTGTGATTATACCCGCCTCCAGACACGGCGTGCGTGGTGCATACAGTTAAGTGGTGATCACTGACGATAACCTTAGCGTCCATGCGATTGCTTACCGTGTTTGCTAACGTGTCGGTTTGAAGGCAGGAGTGACATACCACGGCTGTTGTTGGTGTTGTTGACACGCCTTCGTTAAGGCGAGAGCCTTAGATGCCTAATCAAACGCGTAAATTGACCATCGGCGTGCGGCGTCGTCGGCGTCAACACGAGTGTTGCAAAAAATCGTGATCATGCGCTGACGTCTCCGATTGACGTCATAATGACTTCACAAATCGCTAAATTTTGTGACGTTATCATTACGTCACTATGAAGTCATATAACGTCATCACATGACATCGTCCCTTGGTGAAAGGTGAATCGATCCTGGAGGCAGTGCAAAGCCAAGTGTGGTGCAGAAAGCTTTCGGAAAGGGACAGGGGAGGATCAATAAGACAGCTTTTGCCTTCGAGTCATCTTAGGCGTATGCATAAGGCGCCCTGTGAGTTTTAGGGGCGAAGCTCCTAAGGGTGTGGGTCTGTCCCTCCTCTGTAGTAGTAGTAGTAGTAGTAGTAGTAGTAGTAGTAGTAGTAGTAGTAGTAGTAGTAGTAGGTAGATAGCCACGTATAGTGGAATGTACCCACTCCACGTGATAAAGATGACGATGACGCAGTATAGTGGAATGTACCCACTACACGTGATAACGATGAAGTATAAGCGCGTTCCAGTATAGTGGAATGTACCCACTACACGTGATAACAATGACGATGACGCTGATGACCATGAAGTATAAGCGCGTTCCAGACCACACATTCTGCCATGGATGAAAACGATCGAGCTTCGCCCACTCATCATCATTCACGTCGTGGATATGGCGTGAATTTTTTTACTTTTTTGCCAGCGGAGGGCTGCGGTGAATGGGTTGGGGAAGGGACGGGGTTGCAAAAAGAGAGAGTGGAAGAGGGTTATTAATTAATCTGGGCTGATGCAATGCAGCAATGGGCGGCATGCCCGAAATGAAGCCCGGTGACGGTGGCTGGAGTCTCGGGATCATCCGGGAACTCGAGTAGCTAGCGACCGTCATAGCTCGTCGGCGACAGTGATGTGCCTTGCTATAGCGCCTAGATCTGGAAGGAACACGATCACCCTTTGCGAGGGAACGAAGCACAGAGTATGTCGCCACCGTAGAGAGCGTGAAGACATGAGAGAGAGAGAGAGCATTCACGCGCGGAAACGCACGCTGATTGCCACCACAAGTGGGGATTCATCTGCCGACTGCGGCAAGAGAACGCTGCAGCATTAAAGCGAGCTTTGCAGGCGGCGAGAGCTGTCCACGCGCCAAAACGTGGGAGGCAATGTGCTACCGCTTTCCCACTCAGCGAAGGAGGGAGGTGCACCGGCCTCTTCTCAATAGGTCACGACACTCGATCGTTCGTTGCGTGGCGTCCGGCCGAACTTTCGCTCAAGCCCTGTGGAGAACACACATAACGATGGCTCGGAGAGAGTAGGAAAGGCGTGAGAGAAGGCTATTAATAAGGAGAAAAGAAACAAATGTAACAGAAGAGAGCCGATCGTGCATTGCGCCCCCGTTGTGTCGGTCGGCCACGCCGTCCGAGCAAGGGAGGACGAGCGTGCCATGCCGAGCGTGGGGCAGGTGCAAAGACTTTGCCGCAGGGCCCTCCTTCCACGGTGCCGTTCGGCACAGTTTGGCACGCGGGACGAACAGGTGCGCGCCACTTTCTAGGAGCTATGCCGGCCGGACATTTCGGACGTGAAGTACTACTTTACGGGCGCGGGACGTACAGCCCAACTGCACATTCAAGGCAGAGACATAGGTTTCTCATTTTCCTGGGGGACAGTAGGAAAGGAGGAGGAACCTGAACAGCGGTGACCCTCCTCAACTGATTAGTTAAATTAATTCTGTCGTTAGTCTGGTCCGAATGGTTTGTCACAATGTGGCGAATGTACGTAGAGGTTTACTGCCGCTCCAGTGGACGTTGCACATTCACCTCGCCGCTCTCCCAAGCTCGTCGGATTCCGTTTCGTTCGGCCTCCTTCCGCCAGTGCTTACCGCTGCGTATACTGGACTCACCGAGCACGCCGTCGGACGCGCGCGTGCTTTCCGTTCTCCCAGGGATACTGCTCTTCGAGAGGGCGTCTTGTCCTTGAGACAAGCTGCCGGCGTGGTCTGCAAGACGAGCTAACGAGGTCAATAGTAACACTACACACGTAGTCTCGAGGGAAGTATGGAGCGCAGATTGCGTCTCAAGGCTGCCGCCGTCATTCATAATAATATGCGAACCTTACGCGCGCTTGTGCACTGTGCTATGTCGAAAATATTTGGTCGGTTGCAACCTGAGAATAAATACGAGCTCTGCTCACGGGTGTCGGTCTTCCCTCCGACAGAGCATAGGTGCTCATCCAATTCCAGTCGCTCATTCTCGAGACGCCAAGCACTTAGAGCGAGTTTCAGGCATAGTTGACTGAGTTTCAGGTAGTTGACTTTCCCATATGGGAACACGTTTGAGTCGTTGGCTTTAGGTCAGAAACTTGTAATAATAATATCTGGGGTTTTACGTCCCATAACCACGATATGGTTATGAGAGACGCCGTGGAGGGCTCCGGAAATTTTGACCATCTGGTGTTCTTTAACGTGCACTGACATCGTACAGTACACGGGCCTCTACCATTTCGCCTCCATCGAAATGCGACCGCCGCGGCCGGGATCGAACCCGCGACCGTCAGAAACTTGTAAGCCCCGGTAAATTCCACTATGATAAATTCCACTCTAACATCCCTGCTCACCCAAATGGAATATATTGGTAGGAACGACGAACCTTTAATTCCCTAGATGTGCAGTGTTTGCATTAGCGGAGAAAAAGAACTTACGCTTCTAACGGAAACAAGCTGGGAAAACTCTCTTACACAGTTCAATGGCAGATGCGCCATGGTTCTGTGGGCGGAGCCTATATTTTTTTCTTATATGGAAACAAATATAGGATGCTGGTGATTTCGCAATATAGCGGATGTAACAAATGGCTTGCGTGCTCTTGAAAGTCACAATGTGGCAACGAAGAGGCCGCATTTGCTATGGCTCTTGCTTCTACGCACATGTGCAATCAGGATGGGTTGATACTAGGGGTGGTGTGCGAATATTCGAATTTCGAATTCCAATCAGTAATACCTAATCGAATAATTCGATACGACTTTCGAATAGCTATTATTCGAAGTTTCGAATAATTCGACGGGACGAATATTTAAAGCACGACAAAGGCCAATGGTGCAACTTTGTTAGGGTTGTCTGGCTAAAACTAACTTTATCGTTACAGTAGGCCTTTCATTAGAACTTTCACGGATATCCTGATTCAAAAGTGAGCGCATGTTTATTTTAAAGAAGATTGTCATTTCCGCTAAGTAAAAAAAAAAAAGAAAAACAAAAACACACGAGGAAGCAGTCAAGCCCTTCGAAAGTTCGCTTCCGAAACGAAGGCACAGACTTCTTGCGTAGTTCAGTCGCGTATGCCGCAAGCGCCGTAAGACGTCCTGACTTTGGCCCACGAAACCTTCGGTGATTGGCTTCGCATGTGAAAATTTGCTCACGCTGTGCAGTTAGCCACTGCCGCACCGCACCACTTGTTCAGAGACTCCGGTAGTTCCGGCGCACAGTTAAAACGCGGCTGTGAACGGGCGCCCGAAGATTTTTCGGCATGGAGCACTCATGACAATGAAGCACAGCATTACCGTTGTAGTCTTACCGTTTTAGTACAACTTGTAGTCTTTCGGTAGCAGTCACCACTTTATGTGTTCAAGGAATATGAGCAGACTTCATTTCTTTGTTCTTTCTTTCAATTTTCCATAAAATGTTTTGTTTTCGATATTCGATTCGATATTTTGGGCCACTATTCAGCACTATTCGATTCGAATTCGATTGGAGATGAAGTTTCGCTATTCGCACAATCCTGGAACTTCATACCAGTAGCGTAACCAGACATTTTTTTCGGGGGTTGGGGTCAGCCATGCTTTATGTATGCTAGTGCGTGCGTTTTATGTGTGCGTGCCTACATACACCTGCAAAATTGAAAATTTTTGAAAGGAATTGACCCCCCCCCCCCCCTCCCCACTCCCCACCTTTCTGGCTACGTCAGTGGCCGTACTGTCTTTCTGATCCCACACGCGCGCAAACCAGACTAGGTTTGGGATACTTCTTTACATAGCAGTTCAGGCCTCTATTGCCCCTAACTTTATGCAGGTTGGCTATTTCTGCAGCTACCATTCGCTCCTAGTAATATGGAGGAGACGGTGACATCTTGGCGGTAAACTTCGCCGTAAAAGACAGTGACGATTGTCGCAAGATTGACTCAATAGCATTCCAAAACGGTGAAGTGACAGATGCGCTCGTTACCACCCAAGTGTTGGACTTAACGTCGCCTATACTTCTGCCATTACGAACACGGTGGAACCTGGCTAACCTCTCTGCTCTGCTTTGAGTTTCTCTCTCCTTCCCTGCATACTTTCACTTTATATTGCGGAGAAGCAGAACAGAATAGCATACAGAGAGAACGCGGCTAAAAAGGGTTTTCGGATAAACTAGGTTTAAAACAGTCAAGCAATCTGCAGACGGTTCCCTCTATGTCAAGACACCCGCGGTGATCCCCAGCGGAAAAAAAAAAAAAGAAAACCATGGAAATTTTTGCGGTGAATGGAGTTTCATTGACGGTGATTGGATATAATAATAATATCTGGGGTTTTACGTCCCAAAACCACTACATGATTATGAGAGACGCCGTAGTGGAGGGCTCCGGAAATTTTGACCATCTGGTGTTCTTTAACGTGCACTGACATCGCACAGTACACGGGCCTCTACCATTTCGCCTCCATCGAAATGCGACCGCCGCGGCCGGGATCGAACCCGCGACCTTCGGGTCAGCAGCCGAGCACCGTAGCCACTGTTCCACCGAGGCGGACTGACGGTGATTGGAAATGAATATTAGAAAGGGAAAGCCGAAAATTTATTTAATCAGTGAAGCCAGCACGTACAATAAAAAGAGGATCTGTACTAGGCCCGCAGCCAGGAATTTTTTTCGGGGGGTAGAGGGTGGGGGGGTGGGGGGGCACTTGCTGAAGACTTTGACTACTTTATAGAAAAAAAAAACTATTTTCATTACTCATTTTCGGTAGAACACCCCCTTCATCAGAATTTCGGGAAGGGGGGGGGGGGGGGAGGTCCACTAGGGCACCCCCCCTGGCTACGGGCCTGATCTGTGCGCACACAACACACCTCTAACGTAACTGCAGCGTTTATGAGACAATTAACCGATTTGCTCCACTGTATAACGGCGCAATCTGGACATCACCACCACCAGCATCTATATTGTGAAGTAAGCTAAAGATGTAACACTCTCCGGACACTACACATATCTAGGCACCAAAATTCAATTTCTGGGAAACACACCGACAGTGTGCCGGATTTATGATAGAGAAGTTGGAGATCATGAATGAGGGATCCAGCTCAATTTATTTGTTTAGTCAGCGCTAATTCGCATCGGGTTGTCGATTAATTCTCGATCGCGTTGCCATCTGCAAGGCTTCCCGTTAGCCAATCAGCGGCCGCATCACTCAGGAGAGTGGCGGTGCCGGCTTATATCCTCAGATCAGGACAAATGTAAACTGGGAATATTTTTTACGGTGATATTTTACGGGCTTCATCTGCAGCTTATCCTAAACTGACACGTGTACCAAGTTTTCCTTTCCGTGTATACCCACGAGTTCGTGACCCATTTGTACTTGTCGGCCCTGCCATGCAGAAATCAGATATTCTGTCCAGCTGACACAAGGTATCGGTGCCATCTAATAGCATACCATAGGGAAAGCCGCCACGGCAGCGCGAGTTCGCCATGTGGCTTCCAACGTTCCGCAAAACGTCCGCGCGTGCGCGGCATGCACCTCACACCTTGTCAGGCACCCTTCCTCGCGCACACACGTCGCAGTCCGATGCTGTGTACACAGGCAGGCGCGTCTCCAGTTACACGTCTGCGCGGGCCGTACAGCGGCAGAGCGACCCATTGTCCCAGGCGTCGGAGTCACGCCTGGCTGGATGCCAGAGCCGGTGTACGCGCCATGTACCGTATAGATTGGGCCAGTGTATGCACACGCCACCGCTAGCGGCCATGTTTTCCGAGCCCGTACAGCCATCGTCCATCGTCGTTTCGCCAGTATACACGTGGTCCGAGGTGTGATTCGGCGTGCATGCACGCACGTGCCACCTCTGGCCCAGTCGATGTCTCATACCGTGGCCGATGGATGAACTGGCACTCGTCGTACGCTCGGATGTGCGTGTGTGGGGCGGCCCACTTCGGGGTGGTCTCACGCCACGCGTCTTAATTGCTTCGCGCTATGTAGCTGCATGGGAGTGTCGTCGATTTCTCGAGCGATTTCTCGTCTCCGAACCTGTTCTCACTGGTGAAAACGCGAAGTAGAGCAGCAGAGCTTCATTACATGAAGCTGGGAACTGTTATGTTATAAAAGAAAAAACTCTCTTGCTTTCTCTATATATTTGATGCGTTGTATGAACGCGCACTGGGAAATGCACCAAGTACTAGGAAGATAAGAACGTCAAGCGCTGAATGCCTTCCCTACCAGTCGCTTGCGCTTGCAAACCGGGAAGCGTTGAACATCATTTTTTTTCTGTTACGGTAAAAGCTCGTTAATTCGAACTCGGTTAATTCGAACTCCCAGTTAATTCGAGCTGACGCCCTGGTCCCGGTACAGACCTGTGTATTTCTATTAGGGAAAACTCTCGATAATTCGAACACGTCGGTATCCACAACGGTTAATTCAAACTGGGAGCCTCCTGGCTTTCATAGTTCCTTGCAGAAGTCGGCGCAGTGTGATGACGATGTGCTGCAAGACCAAACCAAACCAAATTTACTAGAGATGCAAAACAACAAAACAACAAAACAGCAGCATTTTTCGGCAGATGAGAATTCGTACGCTGAGCTGTAGCTCTTGGGCAAGCTGCAAACGATTCTCATGGAGTCTCGACAGAAGAAGCGCAAACAAATGCGAATTTTGATTGCGTTAACTATGTCATGTGAATGAACATGTTTTAGAGCATAAATAGCGTCATATAGACATTAGGCTCACTGCTCACATGCATACATGTCGGTGCTTGTTTTTGGGGTATCAGTGACTGATCAATTGATTCTGTTCCCTGTTAGAGCTCCATGAAATAATTTACGAAATCACCTGCCACAAACGTGTTGTGTCACCTAATTCGCATTAACGAGTCCAGAGGTAGCTTCTTTGGGTTCTGGCCGCACATTGTGGTGCGATATCCGTTCATTCTAGCGTCCGCCTGCTTATTCAAACTCCGCTTAATTCGAACAATTTTATAGTCCCCTTCGAGTTCGAATGAACGAACTTTTACTGTATTAGGATACTGGCAACATTCGCGGTGTTATGTGTGAGGGAAGAAGAGCTGAAAATGTGAGAGCGTAGATAAGGAATCTTATCTTAAGTTATGTCAGTGGCAGCACGCCGAATAATTCGGTTGGGAACAGAAAAAGGAAAGGAATGAACAAATTTATGGGCCAAGTTTGTGTTCTCTTTTCCAACTCCTTATTTATACAGTAACCCTTGCTTTATGAACAGCCTTGATTGCGGCCAACTGCCTTGACAGCTGTTTATTTCGGCGAAAAGAACACTGCTGAAGATGATGTCGTCGTGTTGACCTCAAGTACTGGGCAACAAACCTACGCTGTAAAAAAAAAAAAAGATGGCAAGAGTCGGGTTGCATGAGGGGGAAAAATGTATTGAACTTTAGCAACTTTGATTTCTTATCGCTACCTCACATTATATATACTGAAACTAGCATGACTGTAAGATTGGTATCATATAAAGAGTAAGGAAAACTGTTTTTTTTGTTCTCATTCTTCGGTTATCTGAGGAAAACGAAGAAACATATTGTAGTTGCGCAAATTTCGAAAAAAGGAAGAAAACAGAAGAAGGAGAGGAAAGAAAGAGAGGTGCTACGCTCACCTTCTTCCCCTCCTTCTTCTGTTTTCGTTCGTTTTTCGAACTTGGCGCTACTACAATAGGTTTAGCAAACACCAAATCGCCCACGGCAAGGTTATCATGAAAAACGAAGAAAGTTACGTTTGTTATACGCGCTAATTTATCCCGGAAAGTATCTGGAAAAGCAAGCAAGGTTGCGTGCATGTAGTTTCGTTCATCACTCTTCCAATATAGAGTATTTCACTCTCTCTCTCTCGTTCATCAGTCAAATTATTTACTTAGTACCGTCCCTTCGTACATGTTTTCGTCAAGGAGTCCGCTACACAATAGAGGAGGCACTGGCTACACGTAAAAAGAAATATAACGAACACCCTGTGCAGACAGAGTTCGACATGACCGACTGCAAGAGTAGGTGTCGGAGCTGTCACTCACGTACAGAGTTGACGTGTTAACAATTTCGAGCGCACGCGACAGCGAAGCTATCGCTTCTGACACCTTTCCGGCTTCGAGCTGATTGAGAAATATGTGCACATTGGTATCAAAAGCTAAGGCCAACATTGCCAAAGATTGTGCCCCATAATTTCCGCACAGCAGCATTCGCAACTGTTCGGCTTCAATCGCATCTCTACAGCTGAGATAAGATATAGCAAGCTTTGTTCCCACTTTATCCACACAGTGTCATAAGAGTCTGTGCACCATTATTATTCCTTTAGTGCGTGTCAACGTACAGTATACACGCATGCTCTGCTACATTCGCCATAATATGTGCATCATTGTGTGCCGAATAGATATAGATAGGTACAGAAAGGAAGACAGAAAGAAAAAAAAAAGAAAAAGAGGGAAGGGTGAATGGGAAGTGAGAGTCGAAAAACAGTGAGGCTAGCCAGAAGAACGTGCCAAGAAAATAAGTATCGGTATTGTTGCTTGAATTAAGTTGCATAGCGGCTGCCTGCTTGTCGTTGTTTGCCTGCTAGAGGCATACAATGACAAGATGAAATGTTGGCATAGCACTGCAAACAGCGCTGAAACTAGAGAAATTAGCGGTACACACGTGACACAGGCGAATTTAGGCGCTTTTCGCAGCATAGTGTGTCGTCGCCTCGACAAGTCCGACCAACCACCTTTTTAATAATAATAGGAATAGTTGTTGAGGTTTAACATCCCAAAACCACGATGTGATTATGAGAGACGCCGTAGTGGAGGGCTCCGGTAATTTCGACCATCTGGGGTTCTTAAACGTGCACCTAAATCTAAGTACACGGGCCTCAAGCATCTTCGCCTCCTTTGAAAATTGGGCCGCTGAGCTGAGGCCCGTATTCGATTGCACGACCTTCGGGTCAGCAGTCGAGCACCACCGTGGCTGGTGACTATCGTTTCGATGAAGTATTGCAGCGTCCCAAAACACCGCGAGAAAATGAGATATTCAGCTAATACTCAGCAGTTAACTGAATTATACAGTTATGCAGTTAATGCACAGCAGCGTGACACTACACGCTTGAGGCGTGCCCCACCCATTCGCGCGGAACGCTATGGCAGCCGTGGATATCCAGCAGTGACGTCAGTCGGTTGCCCTACGACCCAGTCGTATAGCAGCGCATACGTATAAACGCGGGGTGCCTGATCGAAACCGCGAGGTCGCCGGTGGCAGCACTTTGATTTCCGGTCGCCCCTCTGACGCGCCGCAATACAAAGGCCGGATTCGCTCCCCCGCTGACAGGCACTGCACCGCGTGAAGCGTATTCGGCTCAGCAGATCGTGACATCCTGCAATGCGCCGCTACCTACGCTGAACTAGAGAGAGAATAGACGGTTTGATTGTTGCACAATTGTAGGTCATTACATGCCGAGGAAAAGATACAGCTCCGTGGTGAGGTGTACAGATGATGCGAGACAAAATTAAATTGCGAAAAATAGAAAGCGTGTAGAACAAAGAGTGTGCCTTTTTACAGCGAAGTCGTATATGGCTAGGGCATGTACGTCGTCCGCGGGCAAAAATGTGTGTGCCACAGAAATAGGGCGGCAGACATCAATTTAAGGATTGTGCACGAAACGCCAAGCGCATGCCGCAAGCCATACAAGACGACGCATGTCGCGGCAAAAATACGCATGCTGCTCAAATGGAAAGCTTTAAAGGAGCAAACGCAAAATTAAAAAGTGACTTTCTGGAGAGGCATTTCGGATTTAGTTGTAGGGCGTGTGATCGGCTATGCTTCCAAAATTCTGTGCAACCTCTGTGTCGTGTGCTGAGCAGCTTCGCAGGTCATCCACGTTCAAAACAGGGGAATGGCTCGTCAATTAAAAAAAAAAAAAAGAAAAAAAAAGAAAAAAAAACTCATCTTCTCTATGGAGTGCCAAAAGACTGGTTGGAGCTGTGGCGACACACTGCGCATAATGCTGCGCAGCCTTCACCTCACTATCATTCAGCCTGGCGTGAGACGGCTACATGCTTCACTATACGTTCCGATAAGCCACAGCGCCACCGCAGCGTCACCAGAGGTATACGTCACCGGCGGTGGCTACAAAACCAAGGTAACAAGTCAACCAAGCTTCGAAGAGGATCACTGCTTCGCTACCCAGATGAGCGTAGCGTCGGCATGCTCGCCCGCTGCTGCTGCTAATCGAATGAACGATTGTTACGTTTTTATGTTGGGATTCGCACTTCGCTAGACACGACATCCCACAGACAGGAAAAAAAAATGTACGTAAGGGACCAGCGCGAATGCACAGTTATCGTACCTGTCGAACATTCTCATAGTATACCACGAGAGCTCGACGGATTCACGAAGGTTCGAAAATGTCTTATTCGTGAATGCAAAGGGCCCGAGAGGGCCGCTGGACCAGGTACGCGCTGTCAATTCCTTCGGGGGACGAACCCGTAACCCAGGCAAAAGATGCGCACTATGCAATCATGCTGTAGAACTTGCGGCAAACAAAGAAGCAGATAAACAAATATTTCGTGGCATTCGCCCAAGCACACTGCCTTCTGCCATATTTTATCAGGCTAAGGTTATCACGCTCCCATAAGACAGCGTATAGCCGTGAAAGATAAGGCGTCTTTGCAGTATACAGTTGCGACTAACGCGGGCGTCGGCTATCATGAAAAGAAAGGCTGATTTATCGCCCCGGAATAAGCCGGAGCCGAATGCGTTGATGGGGGGCAGCCTATTTGCACCTCAACAACACGGGGTCACGTGATATGCGAAACAAACGTCACTTGTGACGTCATTGGTAGAGCGGCACGTCACAGTCGACAATGGCAGAATAGTTATGCTGGCAAAATAGTGCGAACCGCGAAGCGACATGGCGTAGGTATACTAGCACCCAAGTGACACGGATTAGCCACTGACACTGGCAATCATGTTAAGGAGAACGGGCGTGCAAACACGGACAAGAGAGAAGTCAGGACACCACAAACGCCGACTACACTTGAAAAAGGCGCACAGCGGCGGAAAAGAAAGGTAGCACAAAAACTTATCTGTGCATGCCCAGGCAAGAGGCGAACTTATCAATCCGGCACGCGTGGAGGTCTACGTGAGAGATAACTGTTGAGACACTTATTCAGGCTGTTTTCACACTGGCAATATATCGATACTCACGCCACACCAGGCAGAACCTTGCTTTTCATTTACGTCAGTTGTGCGATGTTGGTATGACGTCGTTTCGCTCAGTTTACATGATCCAGGGCTGTTGAGGTGCGAATAGGCCCTAACGCGTTGTTGCATCCGCAGTCAAAGAATACGAGAGCGGATGCACTCTAGCTACGATAACTGCCCGGAAAGCGAACCGCTCGTTCGCCCTGACGTGAGTAGTCCGGATTAGAGCTGTGCACGGGCCTAATTTTCAAGCCCGAGCCCGGCCCGGGCCCACTGACGGCGTCGAAGGCCCGCCCGAGCCCGACCCTAAAGGGCTTCGAGCCTGTCCGGCCCGGCCCGACGTACAAAAACACAAACCCGGGCCCGGTCCGGCCCGACACTATGCAAGTTTGCTGCGGAGTCAGGATATCACTTTTTGATCATGTGGGATTGTATTCAACATATCAAAGTTAAACATATGCAAAATACACATGTTAGTGTCTATACACAGATTACAAGTTGTGTAAAAATAACAAGCTGTGCAGTGATTAGGACTTCAGTGAAGTGCGGTTCTCCTGCATCACATATCCCGTTGAACTGAAATTCTGTTCGCTGCTTGCACTGGTAGTCGGAATCGCGAATATGTTTTCGCAAGCATAGCAAGCTTGGAATAATTAGACTTTTTGTTCTTTCAGAAGTTTAGTATGTCTGGTGCAGAACAGGAGGGTGATTGCATGGATCAATAATCACAAAGGTGATCTTGTGTGCTCATCGCCAAGTGCTAGAAAACAATTTCGGCACAACGTCTATATTTTTGGTTTGATGCGGGCTTTGCACCTGGCCCGGCCCACCCGATGCCCGAGATGGGTAGCCCGAGCCCGGCCCGGGCCCGAGATGGAAAGACGTCGGCATACCCGAGCCCGGCCCGCGGGCCGGGCCGGGCTCGGGCTTTCGGGCTACCCGGAGCCCGTGCACACCTCTAGTCCGGATAACTCTTGCGCTGACGGAAGCGCAATTCTGGTCATTTGCGCGACAGCAAGCGAACTGATTCGCTTTCGGAACCGTTAAAGGATATCGCTCCTGTTTTGCTACTGCGGATTGTGTCGAATTTCGCCATTTTGGGAAATTCGCAGTCTTGTGAGCTCTTGATCATAAAAAGCGCTAAAAACAAGGGACGCGATGAAAAATACAGGACAGGCGCTTTCTTTTAATCCCGGTCCATTCTCTTTAGGCGCTGTTTGTCATCATGAATTCGTACCAACTTTCCACTTCAACATTGTGAGCTCTGCTCAGAACACAGAGCAACAATGACTTCTCTGCAATGGATCGAAACAAGGCGGGATGAGACATTGTCCAGAAGAGCAGGGGGAGTATCGATCGCAGAAAATCCTTGGAGGTGGTGACGGAGGGGCTTAAAGAAAACTGTTATTAATTTAACTCACCAGGCCCGTAGCCAGGAACTTTTTTCGGGGGGGGGGGGGGGTCACTTACTTGTTGAAGGCCTTGAAAAACACCCATTTTTATTATTTGTCCTCGGTAAAACACCCCGCTCCATCCGAATTTTGGTTGGGGGGGGGGGGGAAGGGGGGGGGGGTGCAGGACCCCTTGGGCACCCCTTCCTGGCTACAGGCCTGTAACCCACATAACTTACGTTTACGCAAAACACATTTTTTTTTTCAAATTATCGCCTAGAGCTGATATTGCAATTGTGCTTCTCCAGGTAGATCGCTGCAACTTTGTTGACAGCTAAAGAAACATTTACGTTTTCCTTTTGCAAGTAATGTTTGCCTCTTTCGGTCGGCCAACTAAAGAGACCGCATTGTGCTATAGTCGACAGACGATTTGTAATCTGCCTGTCTATCTTCTTTAGTCATTGGTGTCTTCGTCCTTACTTTCTATTTCGCATTTATCCTTTCGCGAACATTCTAAACTGGGTTTGAATTACAGCGAAGCTGTATACGTCCAGGCGATACCAAAATTCATACGTCCTGCGAGCGTAAAACTTCTAGCGCGTATCCGCCACAGTAAAATTGAGCAAGCCACACTACTCACCAATGGTCCACTAAAAATGAAGTCGTCCACGAAAAAAAAAAAAGTATATGCAACAGAAATTAGGAAAATCTCACTGCTTACCACCAATACACTAAAAGTGACGCAGGGAACACACGGCGGCTAACACCAATCAAGATTTCTGGACACACGCAACCACTAATTGAGGAAGTCTTTAATGAACCTTCGGTATTAATCCAGCGATAAACACTGCGGCCGCACGTTTCAGCTCCGCTGGTTAATCATTTGTACGGAGTTTGTTAATGCTTTCTTCTAAGGTGACAAATAGCACTCTAAAAATTTCTTTACCGAGCGCAGTGTGCACTCGAGCCGTTCTGACTGCACAAGACATCTGTCTTCGGTTGCTGGTAATAACAATATAGACAGTTAATACTGGATAAATATAAACGGACAACATACAGCTGGCATAGATGGCAAAAAAAAAGAGAGACATATTTATTGTTGGTGAGCTATACACCAGGTGCTCACAATAGTGCGGAAAATGTGGCATTCGTTTAAGAGCACATTCACAGGCAGTCAACGTAGTGTATAATAGCACGCGTAATATACGTGTACTACTGTCCGCCGCGGTGGTATAGCGGTTAGGGTGCTCGGCTGCTGACCCGAAGGTCGCGGGTTCGATCCCGGCCGCGGCGGTCGCATTTCGATGGAGGCGAAATGGTAGAGGCCCGTGTACTGTGCGATGCCAGTGCGCGTTAAAGAACACCAGATGGTCGAAATTTCCGGAGCCCTCCACTACGGCGTCTCTCATAATCATATCTTGGTTTTGGGACGTTAAACCCCAGATATTATTATTATAATATACGTGTACTATCATTGTTTCGGAGGCACCATGACGAAGCGTGCCGTGTCACTAACCGCAAGAGCTGCATCAATTGCTCATGCAGGAAAAATAGTTACGTGGGGTGCGGCTAGTGGCACGAAATTTGGTGATAGAGATAATAAGATGAAAAAAGAAAGAAAATGGAAGGAACGTCGGAGATGATAGCCGTAGTCACGAATCACGCAATGAAAACTGCCTCGCGCCTGGTCAGTCTTATCGGATGACTTTTTTCAGCTGAAATGCACTTCAGCTGAAATGCATTTTCAGTGACTACCTGTGTGTCACGCTATTCTTGATTTTCGCTCAAGAGCAGAATCGCAACTAAATTGCTCACGCGTGCGCGGTATCTCTTTCTGTGCCAGAGGCCATGCCGGTGTCGACGTGCGTTCATCACTTCAACTCTTCTGATTTCTCCAGCTCCGTTGCCAAACTTACTGTAGGCAATCAATCAATCAATCAATCAATCAATCAATCAATCAATCAATCAATCAATCAATCAATCAATCAATCAATCAATCAATCAATCAATCAATCAATCAAGTTATTTATTGCTTGTTCCACGCACTCGGGGGCGATGCCTGAACCTTTTTACTGGGGGGAGGGGGCACAATCGACAAGGGAATTCTTTCGGGGGGGGGGGGGGGAGGAGGGAGGAGAGGAACTTATGCGTTGTTATGAAGTGTGGATACTTGGGCAAGTTGGTAGGACATAACTGAATATAAGAACAGCGCAGCAGACAAAGACTAACGAAGATAACACACAGCGATTGTTGAAAGTCAGCGCTGTGTGTGTTATCCTTCGTTAGTCTTTGTCTGCTGCGCTGTTCTTATATTCAATTATGCGTCGTGTTTTGACTGTGTCAGCTATTGGGAAAGCTATTGGGGGGGGGGGGGGGTCGAATTTTTTTTATTTATTTGTTTTTTTTTGGGGGGGGGGGCGCCTGCTACCCCCTAGGAATTTCAGTGGTCCTACTATGGCGTTGGACGGCATGCAACGTTACCATAGAAACGTGACCATGGAAAAACTTGCGCGAGAACACACTGACCGATGCATTTGAAGCGATCTTCCCGCCCTGTACCCCCTCGCCAGTTCACCTCAATGCCGCAGACAAATAACAACGGCGGCTCTGTTCCCCTTTCGGTCTCTGCAAGTGACGCATGTGTCGACTCTCCCCCGCTGGCACGCTGCCGCCTGCACGCTCGCGCTGCGCGGCGGCGCGCATCCTGCCGCCGCGGCTGCGTCCGCGCGCGCTCTATCAACGTCGAGGAGCGAGCGCGCTGCTGCTAGTGCCGGCGCGGCGCTGCGTCGGCTGCTGCGCCCATCGCCGCTAGCTGCTTCCTCGCGACGCCGGCAGTGTGGATCGCTCCATGCGGGCTGTGACGACGCCGCTGTGCGCGTGCAAGTGCAGCCCGTGCTCGTGCTCTTCGTCCCGGCGCTCGAACGAGTACCGCACCTGGCGTCCGCGCAGCCGGCGCTCTTCACGAGGCGAGGATGGAGGACGCTACAGCGAGGTGAGTTATGCGCCACCGTTCACCGAGTGCGCACAGGATCACTATAGTTAGGTACCAGAGGTCATGCCGGTGTGCATTCATTGGCCCGTATTCACAAAACGCTCCTCGACTCGAAACTCGACCTCAAGGGATCCTTGAGGACTGTTTCGCGTTGCGATTTCTGCAACGCGAGAAGACTCAAGGATCCCTTGAGGTCGAGTTTCGAGTCGAGGAGCGTTTGTGAATACGGGCCATTATTTCAACTGTGCTCATTTTTCCAGCTCCATTGCCGAACTCATAGTAGACAGTCAGTCGGTCAGCAACCTACCTGCGAATTCCTGCAGCACAACGAGTGCTCCGAGGTAGTTGGTCGACTTAGTTTCCCTTAAACTCTTTCAGTGTGACTAGAGAGCAGCGTGCATGACTTTCTGCTGCATCTTAATCAGATACAGTACCCGTCCTCGTGGAAGCCCAGTGGACAGCGATGTTCCGTGGCTGAGCTCGATACCGGCCAATGCAGGCGCATTTCGGTGGACGCGGATAACGCGTGGACTCTTGCGTACTCGGTGCCACTTAAACACCTTCGTGAGGTCTAATTTAATCCGGAGCCTCACGCTACACGCACTTCCTCGTAGAACACTTCGCTCTTTCGGGAAGTAATCAATGAAACGTCCACAAACGTCAACAGAAAGTTACCAGAAATACAGCAAATTTTCTATAAGGCACCCTGGCCCTAAGTATGTAAAACTGCCACTGGCGCAGCCGGGGGGGGGGGGGGGTGATATGATAGAGGGTTCAACCTCCTCCACCCCCCCCAAAATTTTCCAGTTTTGCATGTGTATATATACGGGCACACACAAAATAACGCACGCACGAACATACATAAAGTATTGTTGAACTCCCCCCTCCCACCCCCCCCGCCCACCCGCCTTTCCTTGAAAGAAGATACCTGGCCTACGATATTGATCGCCACTATGAGTTTTGCTAATGAGCTATACACTTTCGTTCAATGGTTTGGAAGTTGCCGCACTGACGTTTGTATTAGTGTCAGTGACTGGAGCATTACGATAGTAAAAATGAAGCAGAAAATGAAACAATATTTCGAAAAGTACTGCAGTAGAACTCGTTCACAGCAGTCAACTCTGTGGTAGCTGTGTAAAATAGAAACCTCTGATATGGTGCACACACGAGAGATAGTCGAAAGGCCTGAGAGACGTTGACCTAAGAAAGGTGGTAGGGCGTATGCGCTCAGTATACTGTCCTCTTTATATCATTTGCAAACGTCGGCAATGCATCGCTGTCCAAGACAGGTAGTTTTATGGGGACCAATATAAACTTCTTTAAATCAGAATTTCTCTCTTCCTGTACACTGGTCGTAATGATTACTGAAACTAAAGTCCTGTAATCTTTGCAGAGCTTTATATCACGAGCAGTGTAATTACAAAATTCGCAGTCGGATGAAAAAAAAAAAAAAAAAACCTTCCTTGAAGCTTGCTTAAACCGACACTAAAATGAAACATTTAGTCGGTTTAGACTGACAAATGGTTCATCGAGAGCAATTATTGTCGTTAAATTCGCCGTCATAATTTCATTATTAGAAGAAGAAATTAAGGTCAAAATTTCATTTTGGAAAGTCCACCTAAGCCCCCAGTACCCGTATGTCACAGTGACGTCACGAATTTCATAGCCAGTCATCGCATAATGGCCATATTGGCTCAATTAAATTTCCTGGAACTTGCCACATCTGACTCCGTCAGAATACAGAATTGATTTTTTACCGATAAAGAATTAAGTAGGCCCTAGCGGACGCCATCAAACCTGTGTCATCACTGCGAGTTGTAGCGGTAACTTATCTCTCTCTTTGATGTTGTGATATCATCTTTGGTATTTATCTTTGTCCTTGGGGATGTGGGAGGGTAGTTTACATTTCCTTTAGTGTGCTTTTACGATCGGTAAGAAATTGATTACCATTCTTTGTTCTCGGGGTTATAAAAAAGAAAAAAAAAGAGGTTAGTGGGTGGGGAGAAGGTGTAGTTATAAGAGTTGTTGTATTCAGTCATTGAATTCAGTCATTAATCATTAGGTTTGTCATTATTGCACTACACTGGAGATTCCATTCTTTATTTTTGCTGTCATATCGTGATTACAACAGCCATAACTGCTATGGCCATGTGACCTCAGCCTAATGTTTTCGAGAGCAGATATGAAGGAACGGACGGCGGTTGTGAGAGCCTTGAACTGCGCGAAAAATTCGGAAAAAATTTGTTGCCTTAACGAACAAGTCATTGTTTGTTTGTATCTAACTACATCACTACATCATAACACAATTCATTGACAGGCTAACCTTAAAGTGTAACAATACTGAAATTTGGGCTAGTTGGCCGTACTTCATAATGGAACGGCAGCGAAACCACACACGGACAGAAGGAAGCAGGTACGTCCGCCTCGGTGGAACAGTGGCTACGGTGCTCGGCTGCTGACCCGAAAGTCGCGGGTTCGATCCCGGCCGCGGCGGTCGCATTTCGATGGAGGCGTAATGGTAGAGACCCGTGTACTGTGCGATGTCAGTGCACGTTAAAGAACACCAGATGGTCAAAATTTCCGGAGCCCTCCACTACGGCGTCTCTCATAATCATATCGTGGTTTTGGGAACGTAAAACCCCAGATATTATATAAGGAAGCAGGTACACGAAACACAGTGCTGTCTCACAACGTGTTTCGTGTAACTTCTTTCTTCGGTCCGTGTGTCTGACAAACGCATAACAACACTGTAGCCCAAGGGCATGCTAAAGCACATTGCACGTTATCAGCGTGAGTGCGAAATTGAAGTGTGAGTGTGATTATGAGTGTACGCGGTCGTAGGTGTAACCGTGCCAGGACACATAAACCTTATCTCGGTTATCTATATGTATTTGACTAAGGTTGTGGCGAAACAGCGCAGGCTACGGAATGAAGCACATACAGGACACAGCGCTGTGTCCCGTATGTTCTTCATCCCGTAGTCTGCGCTGCTTCGCCACTATGTTAATGAACCAACTAGCCCACCTAAGAACCCTTGCGACTAATGTGTCGATAGTGTTGTCGTTTCGAACAAACGGTATATCCTGATATGTAGTACAACTGCGCGAGGTTTAAAAGTTATCCAGATAAAAAAGTAAGCATAGCGAGAAAGGTCGTCGACATTATCTGCGTGATAGCGCGCATTCGATTGATTTGGGGGGACGTTGCTGTCACCTATATCAATAGATATACCATGACAGGGCCACGCATTCGGAACAAAATGCCGGTCCTGTATCCGCTGCCCCCTCGGTGCTCTCTCTATCTGTCTGTCACACGCACGAACGCACGCGCGCGCACGCACACACACGCACGCACACACACACACACACGCACACACACACACGCACACACACGCACGCACACCTCTGCTCGCGCGTACGAACAGAGTGTACGTTGTTCATGTTGTCATTGGCAGCTGCAAACGAAGCTTTCGCACATGGCCCCCCATTCCCCCCCCCAAAAAAGGAAAAAAAAGACTGACGCGCCACACGTGCGAACACACGACATTTAACAGTGACGCTGGCGTTCGAGGCGTGATGAATAACAGTGCTTTTCAATCGGAAAGTCAATTAGGTTTGATGAGAAATCGCGTGCTCTGTTGCCTTCATTCGAGTTTAAACAAAGTAAACTCTCAAGCTGGCTCTAGCTGTCGCGATGATGACTTGTCGTGCTGTGGTGCAACATGTCATGAGTAGCTTTGAGTCATCATTTAGTAGCCAGAGTTTGGCATACAGAACAATTGTAGACAGTTTTGTGCGTATATTCCCACTGAAGGAACGGCTTAAGTGCCCTAAATGTCATCAGAACCGCACCATAATCGGTTTGGCCGAACACCTCTCCATCCCCCCCCCCCTCCCCCCGCCACCGCTGAGGGTGAGGAGGAGAGTACAGCAAGGCGCCACCCTTCTTTGCCCCTGTTGATGGTGATTATATTGTTATTAAGGCTAAAGCCGTAGACGCTTCTAGGGAGGGATCCCCCGGTGAAAAGCCGGTGTGGGGTGCAAAAAAAAAAAGAATCACGTGACCTTTCACGCGTGGCTTGAGCCGCGCGCTCACTTCGTCATTGCGGCGTTAAGCGAACGAAAAATACCACGTGACCGCGCATGCTGTTCGCTCACTTCCCCTATTCATTTACATAAGACGGCTTGAAGCCGAAAGCAATGTTATTTTTCTTCGCAGTCGATTGTCCTGATACCCATAAGCGTGCGCAGGGTGCCCCTTCAGAGGGGGGGGGGGGGGCGAAGGTTCGTCTCAGCGCCCCCCCCCTCCCTACTATATCAATGTATAGGGCTGACCTTGCCCCCCCCCCCCCCCCCCCCCCCCCCCTCCCCATATCGCCCCCCTCCTGCCTATTATGTCAATGTATGGGACTGGCTTTGCGCCCCTCCTTCTCGCTCCCACTGCCCCCCCCGCGCGCACGCCAATGTTGATACTCCACCCCAAAGCTTTCGACACCTAACGTGATTTTGCAGTCTCCGGGATCGGAGGCATAGCAAACTTTCTGCACATCACGCGTTTTTGCAGTGCCTCCGCGATCGGCCCACCTTTCACCAAGCGGCGATGACGTCACCATGTGACATCACGTTATGTGACATCACACTGACGTCATGAGGACTTCAAAGGGGGACGTTGTCACATAAGGATTTTTTGCATCACTCTTGTTGACGCCGCTGCCGCCGACGGTTAACTTGCGCGTTTGATGAGGCATAAAGGCTTTTGCTTTAAAAAAAGTGCTTTCACCTTCGATTATACAACGACACCATGAGTTTTTTATATGTATTTTTGTTGGTATGTCCGGTGATAAATGTGTAAGTGGTGCCCTTGCGGTGTGACGGAGAAATGTGACTCGGCTTTTGTAGTGAGCACGCGCGAACTGTCCAAGTATAAATGTACAAAGCTGCTGTTCCTGTGCGTGACACAACGTTCCTATGTTCAATCAAATTTTCCTTTGTCATCACGCAACGATTCACCCAGGGCGTTTACTTAATTTCTACCGCAGTATCAACCACTTGCGCTCAGCTAGGCATTGTGAGTGGCAGAAGAGGTATTCGCGCGTAACTATGGGCCTAATTGAAACCGCCTGCCGGGAAGGGCTCCTAAAAAAAAAAATTAGGAGCCCTCCCCTATCTAGAAAACGGGGGCAAGCGAAATTTAACGTGTGCGTGCCTGGCTCACCATTCTTTTTTTTTTTTTTTTACCACATGGCGCAATGCTCCCTCTTAACATTTTCCCTCCTCCGTGCCGGGAAGATCATCCACGTGCTTGGGAGCGAAACACTTCTGTTGCTACAGGCAATACCGACGGTCATGCGTGAAACGATGAAACAGAAAAAAATGAAACGTGGCAATGTGAAATGACAGGTGACCTCAATAAAGGTGAGATTAGCACATCACAAACGGCTCATCGCCGACAAGCCAACGATCGAGAGAGCACCAGTTGTTGGAGAACGGCGCATGCGTATACGCATGCGACCGGCGCACCTTCGAGGACCGAATCCGTGTACACCCCCGCATTTCTGAACCCTCATCGGGCGCCGGGTTTTTCGCAAACTATGCCGCCGCCACCAAAAATTGAAGGATACTTTGCACATTCCAAAGTGTGTTCGGCGAAAGCTTGTGGCCATTCGACTATGCCATGTCTTTTAGATGTGAAGCATCTTATGGCGAAGCTTAATCCGGTGGTGGTGGTGTGCCGCGTGCCCACCCTTACTGCGCATGCGCAAACCCTTCAAAAAAAAAAATAAAAAACCTCCTCTCCCCCTCTCTCTCCTCTAGGCATCCCTCCCCGCGGCAACCACACCCTCACTGCGCATGCGCCTCCCCTCCTCTCTCCCCCTCTTACACTCCCCCCTCTTTCCTCTAGGCATCCCTGCCCGCGGCGTCTACACTCCCTCTGCGCATGCGCGTCCCCCCCCTCTCTCTCCTCTCCTACGCTCCCCCCCTCTCTCGCCTCGCGACGCCGACGCAGGCAGCGTCTGCTAGCGAGTTTCTTGGTTGAAAAAACCGACTGCTCGCGCTGCACAACCGTTCACTGGCCACCCCGTATATATGGCAATGGATCTTGACCTCAAGGCGGAGTACTAAGCCCCATACTATTCAATCTCGCCCTCATTCAACTTGCCGAATACCTGCCAAGTACGATCAAGATATCTATATACGCAGACGATATATGTGTCTGGACCTCAGCTGTTACACGACCTCAAATACGTGCGAGACTTCAAAAGGCTGTAACCTTGACAA
Organism: Rhipicephalus appendiculatus; assembly: GCA_030522465.1. Classification (NCBI taxonomy): domain Eukaryota; kingdom Metazoa; phylum Arthropoda; class Arachnida; order Ixodida; family Ixodidae; genus Rhipicephalus; species Rhipicephalus appendiculatus. Next base: position 3,350,256 of record JALIZH010032992.1, on the reverse strand, counting down.
CGCACTACCTTAGCAAACAGGGCCTCAAAATATCCCCGGAAAAATGTGCATTGGTTGCGTTCACGCGCAAACCAATGACACCCTATATCATTTCTATTGACGGGCAGACGATTTCTTATGCCAGAACCTACAAATTTCTCGGTATAATTGTTGACAGAAACCTCAACTGGAGCCCACACGTAGCCTACTTGAAGAAGCGCCTGACGGCAACCGCCCAGCTGTTCAAGTTCTTGGGAGGGAAAAACTGGGGCATGTCAGTAGACGCTATGTTGGAATTGTACAGAGCACTCTTTCTCGGATTTCTGAGATATAGTCTGCCTGTACTAACCAACACCTGCAAGACGAATCTTCGGGTTCTACAGGCTGCACAAGCTCAGGCACTCAGAGTTTGCCTAGGTCTGCCCAAATGTGCGCCAACAGAGGCGACGATTGCCATCGCCAAGGACCAACCGATACAAACGCACATTGCGTTGGAAGCCTTGAGAGCCCACATCAGGCATTTTGCTCGAGCCCCTAGCCACCATCTGGCAACACTGCCCTCAGACAGACCGCAAGCATCATACTGCGCAACAATCTTGAGCTACTCCGCCAACCTACCGTCCGGCTTCAGCCCCGCATCCAAACCATCGATTCCACCTTGGTGTTTGATTCGTCCTGCAGTGCACCTCAGTGTACCAGGAATCAAGAAAAAATCCGATTTGTCATCGCCGGTCCTGAAACAGCTATCTCTTCTTCTACTTCATGAGAAATACACCGACCACATGCATATTTACACCGACGGCTCAACGACCATGCGAAATTCGTCCGGAGCAGTGGTTGTCCCAGCGAGAGGTTTAACTATTGGCTTTAAGACCGACCACCCAACAACATCAACGGCTGCGGAACTCGCCGCTCTTCGCGCTGCACTTTGTGTTGTCAGTCGCGAACAACCGCAGCGATGGTCCATCTTTAGTGACTCAAAAGCAGCGCTACAATCTCTCTTGTCAGCCCTGCGGCGTGGACCATATGAACAACTAGTTTTTGAGATTAGACACCTCATTCATACGTCACTTGAGAAGGGGCACCAAGTGACATTTCAATGGTTGCCAAGTCACTGCGGCGTGATTGGCAACGAACATGCCGACAGTGCTGCCCGGTCAGCTTTGCAAGGCGACAAGGAAGAGGCTATACCCCTTTCAAGGTCTGATGCTGCTGCCATGCTTCAAAAGGTCGCAAAGGATATCGCAATACTGAATGCACCAAGGAGCCAAAACTATCGGCAACACCACCTAAACGCGTTGCGGCGATCTCATATACCAACGGGACTCCACCGAAGAGAGGACACTCTGCTCTGCCGCTTATTGCTTCGAGTGGCTTTCACGAAGTCTTATTCGTTTCGCATAGGGATGGCCGACAACGCTACTTGCGACGCCTGCGGTACCGAGGAGACTTTACAGCATATCTTCTGCGACTGTCCTCGCTACGCTGTGCAGAGACGATCCCTCTCATCCGCGCTCGCTCGTCTCGACAACAGAACGATGACGCTAGATGCTATTCTCCAGCCATCGAAAATTCAAGCAACCAAGGCATTGCTCAAATTCCTGAGGACAACAGACTTGCACGAGCGGCTGTAGACTCAATGATGACGTATACCGCACACGACTGCCGCTCTGCGCTTTGACGTTATGTGCGTGCGTGTGTCCTCCTCCCCTTTCTCTTTTAAATGCGAATGCATTTCATAGTCGGGCTATGTCAGGCATCCGGCGTTGGCGTTGTGCGGCGTTGTCCGCGGAGGAGGAGGAGGAGGATAGGTTGAGGAGGTGTGCGCGCCGGCAGGTGTTAGATGTGAAGCATCTTATGGCGAAGCTTAATCCTGTGGTGGTGGTGTGCGGCGTGACCACCCTTACTGCGCATGCGCAAACCCTTTCAAAAAAATAAAAAACCTCCTCTCTCTCCCTCTCTCTCCTCTAGGCATCCCTCCCCGCGGCAACCACACCCTCACTGCGCATGCGCCTCCCCTCCTCTCTCCCTTGCTACGCTCCCCCCTCTCTCCTCTAGGCATCCCTGCCCGCGCCGTCCACACTCCCCACTGCGCATGCGCGTCCCACCTCTCTCTCCTCTCCTACGCTCCCCCCCTCTCTTCTCTAGGCATCTCTGCCCGCAGCGTCCACACTCCCACTGCGCATGCGCGCCCCCCTCTCTCTCTCCTTTCCTACGCTCCCCCCCCTCTCCCTCTCTCGACTCGCGACGCCGACACAGGCAGCGTCTGCTAGCGAGTTTGCTCGCAGACGCTGCCTGTGACTGCTAGCGTCTGCTGCTCGCTAGCAGACTAGCGTCTGCTAGCGAGCAACGTCTGCTAACCGACTGCTCGCGCTGCACAACCGTTCACTGGCCACCCCGTATATATGGCAATGGATCTTGACCTCCAAGGTGGTGCCGGTGGGAGATTTCTCCTGTGCGTTGTTGAACAATAAAAATTCGCAGCGTGCGCCTTAACTAAAAGCGGACTGCGAGTCTCTGTGTCCAGTCGGAGTCTTCTGTCTCTCATTGCACATTAGCAGCGATTGGTATGTTCCAGTAGGAAACACCGCTCCATCGCTGCTTGCTTTACGCATCCCCAGTTTTAAATGCGAATGCATTTCTTAGTCGGGCTATGTCAGGAATCCGGCGTTGGCGTTGTCCGCGGTGGCCTCGGCAGGTGTTATAGGAGTGGAGAGGAGGAGCGCGCTTTCTGGTGCGTGAGGGCGCTCGCATCGCGGGAGCTTGGCGGAGCTATATATGAAAAAAAACTTTTAAAAAATAAAAAAAAGAAGAAAAGAAGAAAAAGAACAAAAGAAAATTAAGAAAAAATTTTAAAAAAAATAAAAAAAAGAAGAAAAAAAAACAGAAAAAAAAAACAGGCGCTGCGCCGTGCTCCCGACCAGGCTGCAGAAATTTGGCGCTTTTTCCTTCTTCGAACCACAACCACCATATATAAATGGAGTGAAGCGCGCGCGAAATGCATTCGCATTTCCTCACGATTCCCTTCGGGGAGGTGGGGGGCATTTTTCTTTACTCTTCTTTGATCTCCCCCATCCCTTCCCCCCTGTGCAGGGTAGCATACTGGTTATGCCAAACTGGTTAACATCCCTGCCTTTCCTCTCTCTTGTTTTCCTTCCTTTGACCTCCAAGGTGGTGCCGGTGGGAGATTTCTCCTGTGCGTTGTTGAACAATAAAAATCCGCAGCGTGCGCGTTAACTAAAAACGGAGTGCGGGTCTCTGTGTCCAGTCGGAGTCTTCTGTCTCTCATTGCCCATTAGCAGCGATTGGCATGTTCCAGTAGGAAACACTGCTCCATCACTGCCTGCTTTGCGCCTCCCCAGTTTTCTCTCCTGCGCAACGCTGCGATGAGCGCCAGCGTCAACGCCGCCGCCAGTGTAAGCGTTAGCGCCCGCTGCTTCACATCTACACATGGTTCCCTTTAGCTTTTCTTCTATACTGTCAGTGGGACGGCACACAAACGGAATGTGTGCGTGGTTTTCTTAATTTTTTACCGCGAATCGCAGCGAGACTAATCTGCCTCCGTTCGCATGCGTTCGTATTTTCTCGCGCTTTGCGCATCGTGCAGACGCCATCCGCGTTCCAGCGCTTAAATTGACGGACACTTTGTAAATTCCAAAGTGTGTTCCGCGAACGCCTGTGTCCATTGAGACGGGATCGGTCAGAACAGAACGCGATGCGCGCGTCTCCTTCATTGCATGATTGGAAACGCTGGGCACAGCGGCGCTACGCAAGCAACGCAAGCAAAGCGCGAGCGCTGTAGAGTCCGACCCGACTGGAGTCCGTTTGTGCGCCCCGGCGGCCACCTGGCACCGTGCCAGGGCTCGGACGGACGGACGGACGGACGTGAGCATGAGACATTAATGGCTTTCGCCTTAAAACCTGCAACTCTGAGCACTATATACTCGACAGCAAGAGAACGGAGACTCATCCGCGCTACACCTGGTAAGACCGCAAGGTACCATACCGCAGGGGTCAAGTATACTTCGGACTGGCTAGAATCCCGAAAGCTTGGAAGAATCAGTGATCTACGCTAATGTTGGTCCGTCCCTTTTGTACATAATTTATTTGTCGCTGCAACCACCACAGTTGCTCAAGTAATCACCCCATATTTCTCAAAATATTTTTCTCTTGCGATGACAGATTCGATGAAGTTTATTGCCCACGAAGAGTTTATTCTTGAGGGAGACTCGTTTTTAACCCAGAGCTGCTGTAATACGAACGGACCGAGGAGTAGTGCCTAGACCTTTTTCGTTTTTAAAATCACTATATCGATTATCGCGTTTCTGGGATAACACGGTGTCCGCCGCGGTGGAACAGTGGTAATGTTGCTCGGCTGCTCACCCGAATGTCGCGGGTTCGATCCCGGCCGCGGCGGTCGCATTTCGATGGAGGCGGAATGGTAGAGGCCCGTGTAATGTGCGATGTCAGTGCACGTTAAAGAACACCAGATGGTCAAAATTTTCGGAGCCCTCCACTACGGCGTCTCTGATAATCATATCGTGGTTTTGGGACGTAAAACCGAGATATTATTATTATTATTATTATTATTATTATTATTATTATTATTATTATTATTATTATTATTATTATTATTATTATTATTATTATGGTATAACACGGTGTCTGACCGGGAAAGGGTTCGTCAGCGTCTGGAATGACCTAACGAAGGGCGCATCCGACACTGCCGAAACGCGGGGTTGGGATTAAATTTGTGCGAAGTTGGAATTTTCCTCAGGCGTACAATTCTCCGTGTGAGGTTTGCATGCAACAGCGTAAAAAACTGGTCGAGTTGGTTGAACTTCATTGTTAAAAGCAGCGCAAAAAGACGAAGCACAAGATGAAGTTGTGTTTCGTCTTTTTGCGCTGCTTTTAACAATGAGGTTTGCATCTTGGCTTAAAGGGGCCATGACACTCAATTTTTGATATAATCAGTGTTATGTGGGTTAATCCTTGTGCGTTCACAAACGAAACTGGCGAGATTTTAGTGCATTTGGTTGAGCGCCTAATTTATAAATGAATATTTCTTTAAACACGCGAGCGGCGTGAGAGTCGGGCAACACTGACGCACTCGCGAGCCGTCACGTAACACGCTGCTTGCTTTGCCAGCGTCTGCATTATATACCACCATACCACCATGATATACCACCATGACCAGGTATACACTGGTAAGAGTTCTATTGGATACATACTATGATATCGGAGCGTAAGTTTACTTAAGATGAGGGCCAATTAACTGTCAGGATATATAATAAACATTAATTTAATGTGTTCCTTGAATGAGCAGATGGTCTTTTTGTGGGCAGCTGGGATCGTGGCAGCACCTGGTGGTGGAGATCTGAACCACGCGCTTGTTTCTACATGGCCTCTGGGATCTGCTTTGGCAGTGCAACGAAACCCTGTTGACTCAGTGAATACACCGGCGCACACAAACGCCGAGGTTCGAGTGCCACTTCCAGAACCCGAAGTCGAGAATTAGGGTCACCGCCATTTTTTTTCTCGAATGGACAGGCATGTGCCCCGTTCTATTCGGCTACTTGCTGGGTCTTCTCGTTTAGTTACAGCCCCTGTACAGAGGTTACGAGATCTCTGGGCTCTTTCTGCATTTCGCCATTTAATCCACCTATCTCTGCCTTTTTCTGACCGCGATATAGTTCAGATAACCTCGCGAACGCGATGTGTGCTCTTTTCTCTTCCACTCCAAAGCAACAACAATAAGCTCCCAGTTGCATTAGCAATACGCAGTCCTTTCGTAATGTCATTAATAAACTCACATTATCTATGTGTCTATCACATCTACGAGAGCAAAAATTAACGCAAAGTTGAGCATTGAAAAGCTGGAATGAAGGACGAAGCATCGCGATTTTTTTTCTGGAAAGGCTGATTACCCTGGTGCAGCTCAGGTGACACAGACAAATGGACAGACATACGCAGGAAAACAAATAAAGAAAGCCAGCAAATTAGCGCAGGACACATTGCCTCTTTGTAATGTCAATTCTATGTGAACGTAGATTACTGGCGACATATGTCAACTGGGGGGAAGTTTCTCGTACAACAGAAGGTGCGCAGTTGCGTGTGAAGTATCTGCTTACAGAAAAACTCTCTGCTTCATATCTAGGTGTTACGTGGAATCAGGGTTGCCGGTGGGTGGACATGAAAAGGCGCCAGAACTCACGCCAAAAGTAGCGAAAGTAGCCATGTCATTTGATATTATCGCCGAATTTCTAGCCAAATAGAAGAGAAGCGGTATTATCAACTGAGTCTTTACTATTGCCGAATAAATAAAACCATTTTGAATAAGTAAAACCACAACTTTAAAAAAGAGCCATGGCGCGAACTGGAAATTTTCATCGCCAACGGGGTCCAAAAGTAGCCAATTTGGCGCAAAGTAGCCACCCAACGGCAACCCTGCGTGGAATATGCCCTGAGCGCGGCGATAATCTTTATTGTTATCGCATCAATCGCTATCACGAATAGCGGGCGCCAAAAGCCGTAAAACCGTCGGGAAAACGCCCTTGCGAAAGAGCAGCTTCGCGCATGCTCGGGTCCGGAGTTGGAAACATCACACTACACAGCTCACGTACGCACATACACACAAGCTAGCTATCTGCCCGCATGTAACGCGCTCACTAAGCTTGCTTTTCCACGCAGCTGTCATGCAGGTTGTGCGTTTCTCTCCTCCCAGCCATTCCCCCCCTCTCCCTCCTCTGTGTCCTCATTCAGATTTGATGAAGCGCACGTATGCTTCATTGCGGCTGTTCTCCAGTGACCGAATAGTACAGCCTGCGTTCTCCGTGCTCAATACCGCTGTTTCGCGCGACGTCTATGCGTCACTCATGCGTCACTCCCAGCGACCTGCTACACAAACCGAAGCGGCGTGTGAGATCCGCAGACCCGACGTCTCTCGCACTTGTTCTTCCGCTTCGGCGCCCTTTATCGCCTTCCTGTTTTCTCTGTGGCAAGGCTGACGATGGCCATGATCGGCCAAGTACTTTGTTGGCTGAAATACTAAATAAACATTGATATGAACACTGCAAGACCTATAGTTTAATGATACAATTGTCTCGTTAACGTTATGTTAATTGAGCCTACTCATCGACCAATGCTCGCATTTCTTTGTCGTTATTGTTACATTGCGTACCTTTTGCGACTCACTGTAAGATGCCTCGGATGCGCGAAAGGGCCGCTTTTTGACCAAGAAAATCCAATTGGGGGGGGGGGGGGGAGAGGGGAGGGGGGGCGCACCTGCCTAACGCAAGGGCCTCACCTCTGTCCCTCTAGCTGGCCTCATAAATTAATAGCCTTAATTTCCACGGAATTTCACTTAGACATGCAGTATAATGCTCGAATGAAGCTCGCACAAACATCCAAATTTTGTTCAAAAGAATTAGAGATTTATTTTGTGTACCCCACTCTCAATGTACATTTAGTCCGGCGTGATTTTCCCCCTCAGCAGAAATAGAAAGCCTACATTACTGAAGAGGCCAGGTAATGGTAGATACCGCAATCGACAAACCCGTGTGAAGTCACCAAAGAAGAGCTTGTTCTCAATATGAACCCTGGAGGCAATATATGTAGCAGTGAAAATCGATACATATTGAACGTGCCGAAGGTTATATGTAATGTATTACTGATTCTGAGGAGTGTGGTACGTCCAACAAAATATGGACAGCATTGTGAGTAAAGTGACATTAGCGGAGCTGCTTCCTGTAGAAGTTCTGCCGCCGCGCGGGCATCCTGGTTAGCGATGGAAGGGAAAAAGCACGAACGCACATTCTTGGACATAACTATAGCGGGTTTAGTCCGTTGCATGTGACCTTGCGAAACTGCGCTTTGTCAGCAAGACAGGCAACAGCACAATACATTCAACCTCACAAGATTCAAGCTGCGCAAGTGGAAACCCTAGCTTGTCATGTTTGACAGTGTATAGAATATAGAGCTCTTTGCTCTGCATGCTGTAGATTATCTTAACGTAGCCGTCGCTTGGTTTGTGATTGTTACGTCCCAAAGGCCGCGCAGTGTCTCTGCTAGGCGTTTTACTCGGAAGCTCCTTGATTGATTTTGGCCATCTGCCAATACTAGGCACCGTGCGTCCATTCCTCACACCATAAACGATTTCATAAATATAGCTACCTTGTCGGGAACACAACACACCAGCATCGCGAACCTCCTGTGCTCAGCTATGCTAACGCTCAGCTAGCACCGGCGTCAGCGTTTCTCAACGTGCAGTCACGCGGACGCGCTTGTGTCGTGCAGTGTTCACACAGCAGCTCAAAATGCGAGCATTTCTTAGCGAACTTCGGCGAGTTTGAGCGTATCTATCTATCTATCTATCTATCTATCTATCTATCTATCTATCTATCTATCTATCTATCTATCTATCTATCTATCTATCTATCTATCTATCTATCTATCTATCTATCTATCTATCTATCTATCTATCTATCCATCTATCTATCTATCTATCTATCTATCTATCTATCTATCTATCTATCTATCTATCTATCTATCTATCTATCTATCTATCTATCTATCTATCTATCTATCTAATCTATCTAATCTATCTATCTATCTAATCTATCTAATCTATCTAATCTATCTATCTAATCTATCTAATCTAATCTAATCTAATCTAATCTAATCTAATCTAATCTAATCTATCTATCTATCTATCTATCTATCTATCTATCTATCTATCTATCTATCTATCTATCTATCTATCTATCTATCTATCTATCTATCTATCTATCCGCCTACGATTTTGTGCTCTCCTGGCCCTATCGTTAATGGGATTTATACCAAATTTTTTATGACATAACATGACTGTATGACGAACATAAATAGCTGGTCATATCATGAAAATCATGACTAACTTGTCATGAAAATAATGATTTACATGCCACGTTCATGGCGCGCTCGCGGCCGTTTCGTTAGCTTGATATACACCAAATTTGGGATTGAGTGACATTACTGTATGACGAACATAAATGACAAGTGGTAATATGAAAATCATGACATTATGAGCGACATGACTTGCATTCCACGCTCATAGCGCGCTCGCGGCACCGTTTCGTTAGCTTGATATACACCAAATTTGGTATTGAGTGAAATGATTGTATGACGAACATAAATGACAAGTGGTAATATGGAAATCATGACTTGTCATGTGCGACATGACTTGCATGCCACGCTCATGGCGCGCTCGCGGCCGTTTCGTTAGCTTGAGATACACCAAATTTGGTATTGAGTAACATGACTGTATGACGAACATAAATGACAATTCGTAATATGGAAATCATGACTTGTCATGTGCGACATGACTTGCATGCCACGCTCATGGCGCGCTCGCGACCGTTTCGTTAGCTTGAGATACACCAAATTTGGTATTGAGTGAAATGATTGTATGACGAACGTAAATGGCTGGTCATATCATGAAACTCATGAATAACTTGTCATGAAAAGTATGATTTACATACCATGCTCATGGCGCGATCGCGGCCGTTTCGTTAGCTTGAGATACACCAAATTTGGTATTGAGTGAAATGATTGTATGACGAACGTAAATGACAAGTGGTAATATGGAAATCATGATTGTCATGTGCGACATGACTTGCATGCCACGCTCATGGCGCGCTCGCGACCGTTTCGTTAGCTTGAGATACACCAAATTTGGTATTGAGTGAAATGATTGTATGACAAACATAAATGACAAGTGGTAATATGGAAATCATGACTTGTCATGTGCGACATGACTTGCATGCCACGCTCTTGGCGCGCTCGCGGCCGTTTCGTTAGCTTGATATACACCAAATTTGGTATTGAGTGACATGACTGTATGACGAACGTAAATGGCTGGTCATATCATGAAACTCATGAATAACTTGTCATGAAAAGTATGATTTACATGCCACGCTCATGGCGCGCTCGCGGCCGTTTGGTTAACTTGAGATACACCAAATTTGGTATTGAGTGACATGACTGTATGACGAACATAAATGACAAGTGGTAATATGGAAATCATGACTTGATGAGCGACATGACTTGCATTCCAGGCTCATGGCGCGCTCGCGGCCATTTCGTTGGCTTGAGATACACGAAAGTTGGTATTGAGTGACATGACTGTGTGACGAACATAAATGACAAGTGGTAATATGGAAATCATGACTTGATGAGCGACATGACTTGCATTCCAGGCTCATGGCGCGCTCGCGGCCATTTCGTTAGCTTGAGATACACGAAAGTTGGTATTGAGTGACATGACTGTGTGACGAACATAAATGACAAGTGGTAATATGGAAATCATGACATGTCATGAGCGACATGACTTGCTTTCCACGCTCATGGCGCGCTCGCGGCCGTTTCGTTAGCTTGATATACACCAAGTTTGGTATTGAGTGACATGACTATATAACGAACATAAGTGGCAGGTGGTAACATGAAAATCTTGGCACGCATGTCGTCTACAATGCCATTTACATGCCACACTCATGGTGCGCTTGCGTCCAGTTCGCTAGCTTGACACTACACCAAAATTGGTATATCGCGACGTGACTGTATGACGAACACAAATGACACGTCGTAACATGTAAAACATGACATGTAAAACATGACATGCAAATTATGTAAAGCATGATTTGCTCCTTCCTGGCTGCTTCGCATTACATCGATTCCCACAGTGCGTGGGATCTGCCGGCTTTTGTTCCTTCTCTTGTTCCTCGTTTCTCCGCTGATAGCGAATGATTACTCATCGCGTCATTTGTACTTTTTGTGAAACACACCGGAAGCCCGATGTTGACGAAACATTCGTGACCGTCGTTGAGTCATCCGCTTTCTATGAACAGGCTGGCCGGGCGTTCGCGCTGTGTGTGTGCGCGCGCTTATCACCCGCCTCGTATAGCAACACCACTTGCAGCGCTTAAGCACTTCACTCAGCCGTATCGAAGCAACGTTATGCTCTTATGTTAACGCTGGAGCTCGATCCATTCGGTTCAAGTCTATTTGTCTCTTCGCGCTATTTGAGTGGCGGACAAACTGTTTGATTAACGGACTTTTCGGCAGATGATACATTCAACAGTGAAAGGCCCTGTTCGTAAAGATAACTGTCATTACTGTGATGAACGTTATTATTGGTTTACGAATGACCTTCATTATGTACTTAAGCTTATTTTATTCCTCTGGTATTTGATGTATGGTTAGCATATCATTGATTCCCACGTTGCGTGGGATCTGCTGAAACCTTTTTCGTCCTGTCTTCTTCGCGCAGTTTAAAACTTTGCTGAATCTATGAATCGACTAGCCCAACAGCATGCCTTGCTTCACAAAAAAGTGCCAGCTTTATTTTTTTTATGTAACACCTGATCATATTGTACGTTTTGAGGAAACAAACTGTGTCGCGCCTCGAGTTTTCTTTTTTTTCTTCTTGCTATTGTTTGCCTTCCTCGTGAAAGTTAGTGCATGCTTTTCCCACACAGTTTCGCTTGCTACGCAGGCGAACTTTTTGTCCTTAATTACACGAGCTGGGGTGCGCTAAACAAATTTAGGGTTGATGCCTAATTTTTAATCCGTGTATGCGTAATCGAAGAAACAAACAGCTGAGATTTATTGATAAGAAGAAGAACGCTAAAATGCTCGTGGATCGGATCAAGTAACTCTAGGGAAGCGACAAAGAAAGCGATCTTTGTTTTTCAATGCGCTGAATAGTACCCCTTTTTACCCGTGTTTCTGTCCAATGTATAGCAATTTCTTTTGAGTACGGAGGCCACCCACCTTAGGGCTGAAGTACAAAGAGCCTGGTCGAAAATTAGTTCATTTCTCTCTCTCATGGACAAAAATACCCGTGTACCCGAGTATTCTGCACCCCAATTCCATCCCCCCTTCCCAGTTTTCTCGCTCTTTTGTTCTTTCCTCGGCAAAAAGATAACAGAAGACAAATAAAGGAAGATAAAAAGCAACCAACGTAAGCATTTTTTTTTATTTGGCTCTGAAGTTATATGATGCGACGGCAGTTGTATTTCACAGCGGAATCTGTCATTTTGTTTAGAGTAAGGCGGGGCAAAATGAGACACGGGGCAAAACGCGACATTTTGGCTTTTCCGACCTCTATAGCTAATACAGAAAGCACTTTTATTTGTTTCTATATTTCAGCGAGAGGTGCTGGTAGTTGTCCACCTTTTTATGTGTAAAAGTTGGTGATTGCTCACAGCGTTCGCGTGGGAAAAATTACGCGGCTGGTGTCAGTGTGTTCGTGACCCGTCAAAAAGGGGCGAAATTCTCCTCGGCCAAATTTTCGGATCCGTGCATGAAGCTACTCTGGCGTCAGTACAACAACGTAAGCATTTATATTGTTACTATATACTACTAGCTACATACCACCAAAATTTCAGTTCACTTGGTGCGCGGGGCCAAAGCGGAATTTTTTTTTGGAATTTGGGCATGTGAGAGGGGCAAAACGCGACAAAAAGGCATTCGATTGCCTTAGAGAGTGTGTCATTAAGTGAACCATTTACTTACACTCATTATATATTATATTTTATTGTTTAGGAAGGTTCGGACGCACAAGAGAATATCATATAAAGCTTCCTGGGAGGAAAACGACGTGAAAAAGCACTGACTGCTGTTCAGGACACCCACTCCATTCGTGCTGCATCGAGATTTTTCCGCGTTCCCAAAGATGCTCTCAAGAGGCGAACGCAAATTTGGAAGAATCTCTAAGTCAAGCCGTTCACAAACACATCTCGCCATCGAGTTTTCCTTCAATACCAAATTTGTGCTTGGAAATTCGAATCTAGCACAGTTTTAAGTTCATCGCCTAACAAAGCCCGGCTGACGAAGCTGAAAGCCACGAAACGCCCGTGCAGTTCTGCACCAAAACGGCAAAAGGAGGCGAAGAATATGCGTCAGAATATATCTAGCGTCCAATCGTTGAATAATGCAATGAAGTGCAAGCTTTCAACAAAATACAACAATAGCACAAAGAAAGACTGGTGGTGTTTGATCTGCAAGGAGTTTTGGAGCAAAACAGCACCGGATTCTGTCTGGATTCAATGCGTGGAGTGCAAGGACTGGGGTCATGAAGGCTGCGTGAGGGCCCATGGAGTTTAATTTCAAGTGCTTCTACTGCAAAAACTGAAGGGTTGAATTTTTTTCACACTGTCTCGTTTTGCCCCGCAGGTTGGGGAAAAATGAGACATTTGGTGCATTTTTTATTTCTATTTAAAATAAACTTTTTAACAGTGGCAGCATGGTCATATTTATGTAGCACATACCTTGTATCCAAAGGAAAGTTTCTGCATTGTCGTTTAAGGGTAAAGAGTGAAATAAAAATAAATATTCACTATTTTCAAATTTTTGTCTCATTTTGCCCCACCTTACTCTATAAACTTGGGTAAGTACAAATTCAAGTCGGGGGGCTTGAGCGCCAGAAATGCGATATGATTGTGAAGCAAACGTATGGAGAGCCTCCGGATTGATTTCGATCGCCTCGGCTTGTTTAACGTGCACATGAATTAAGCGCACGGGTGTTATTGCATTTCGTCCCTATCAAAACTCGCCATGCCCCGGAATCGAACCCGCGTCCTAATGCCTAGCAGCCTAACACCTTAGCCGCTAAGAAAAAGAAAAAGAGCCCCAGTAAGTAATATTAACGATATTGTTACAAATGTGATTACATGAAGGTTGCTTCAGCAGCAATCTGTACCCACCACGGTGGTTTAATGGTCTTGGTGCTCGACTGCTGATCCGAAGGTCGTGGGATCGAATCCCGGCCGCGGCGGCAGCATTTTCAATGGAGGCGAAAATGCTTGAGGCCCGTTTACTTAGATTTAGGTACACGTTAAAGAACCTCAGCCGGTCGGAAATTACGGCGTTTTTCAAACTGATATCGTGGTTTTGGAAGGTAAAGTCCCAACAATTAATATTATATATTATCAGCAGCAACCTGAAGATTGCTCTTGCTTTTGTGAAATCGTACTTTCCTTCTCATGTAATTGGAAACTTTGGATGGCGGCGTAAAATTGGAGAAGCATCTTCCTATTCTGTGGTTGTAAAAGCGGCTCCGCTTCGCTTGGCAAGTGCGAGCCGAATGCGAGCGCGTAGCGGCGTAGAATCGCGACAGCCGCTCTTGAAAAAAAGAAAAAAAAAAACAAAGAAAAGAAAAGGAAGAAAGCCTGGTTGTCACCGTGATGTCACAACACATACCTCCACCTTTGAGAGATGCAGCGGAAGTCAGCGACACCGACGAACAATGCGCATTCATCTTGCACGTACGCGCCTGTTGACGGCGACCGATCGGCGCTCCGGTTTTGACGGCATGTTTTTGCGAGCCTTGCTGCTATACGCCATTAGAGAGCTTGGTTAAGCCTTATGTTAGAGAGAGAGAGAGAGAGAGAAGACACAAAAATGGTTTGTCTTCGTGTGATACTTCTACAATTCACATGTGCGGTTTTATTTTGATAAGCCATCAACACATTAGGGGATCATTAAGACAACGTTGTTACGATCACGCATTAAACGTCACTGTACTCGTAATCTGACGCTACCTCTTTGCCGTTTGCTCTGTAGACCAGCTTGCTTGGCTGTTAAAAAATCAGATGTTGGTTACAGTTTCGTCACTTAAGAAACCAAGCAAGAAAACGCCTGCTGTGTCTTCATTCCATGACATATATGAAAAAAAAAATGAAGCAAGAAAAGGCAAACTTTACTTTACTCTCGGAGTTTCAGGTATGCGTACGAGAGGTAACGTATGCAGCGATTCCGGTCCTGCGCCAACTGCGCCAAAGTGCGCCATATTGTATTTACAGTGTCAGCCTGATAAAATCGGAGTAAACTGTGCCAGGGTATCTGGTTTGACGGTGTCTCTCACCGGCAATCGCACCGCTGGCGTGTCAAAACATGTGCAGCTTGATCTTGGGGCCACCAAAGTCACAGCCATGGACCAAGGATTATTTCACAGGCGAAACAGCACTCTCGCGTGCGTTGTGATCAAGCCACGACACCATGCACGGTGGCGACGCAGCTACTGTTGTGCGATTCGGCTCTACAGCTAAAGGCGCGCTCTTTCCGCAGAGGCTCGTGACTTCTAGGCCAATCGGTGGCGATGAATTGTGGCGGCGATTTATCGGCTGATATCGTCTGTTCAGAAACGCTGCTGGTAGCTCGTTTCAAGCGCCACACGCCATACTTTTCTAACCTACTCATTGAATGGCTTCATTAAAGGTGTTTATTGCCTCACGATTCGACTGCCGCAAAAAATTTTTAGAATCTGTAAAGTACGAGCAGAGTTGCAGGGATTTGTCGCACACTTTAAGTGCTTTCTCCTTTCGTACCAGCGAGCACGCTAAGCTACGCACGGGGGGGAAAGGAGGAGGGGGGGGTGACAAGGGGGGTCAGAAGCTGCGTCCGTTCATCAGCATGCGTCATGACCTTCAGCACTTTTTCTTTTTTTTTTCTTCGAATGCGCGGCTTACTTTCAGGCCTACTTTGTTCGATAAGTAGGGCCGTTAATGGTGCGAATGCTGTCAAACTGGATATTTTCTATGGTGCAAAAAACCCACAAACCGGGTGTTACCTTCAGGAGCATAGTTTCGGAACGAGGTACATGACAGTATGTTGTCTCTGGTTTTCTTCAGAAGCACCTTGCTTGGTTGGAACGCGAGGACTTGCTTCTTGTGCCCAATTCAGAGGCTGTCCTAACGTTTCTGCAGCACAATAATCCCAAGACGTGCAATGGCTTTACCATAGATGTGGAAGACGTGTATTACGCCATACCGCCAAAAGAGCTAATGATCGCTGTAAAATCGTGTGTCAAGAAAGACAATGACGAACTCAAGTTCATTGACAGAACAAAGATATCAGTAAACAGCTTCATGGAACCTTGTCATGTTTTACTTGCAATACACGTTTGTAGGTGTTAGCAATCAAATCTTTCTACAAAAGAGCGGTGTCTGCGTCGGCTCTCGCATTGACCTAATACTTAGCAATATTTCAGTTTCAGTTTATTTACTTTCATATAAAACATACATGCTTACAGAAGTATACATTTACTTAAGCAAAGTCGACAGGGTGATTCAGGAGAGGTTGGATGGCTTTGTTTTCAAAATATTTCGTTACGTTGACGATTACCTAATCCTTTGTGAAGTGAACAGTGTTAACAAAAAAAAAAAAGGATAGTAGATATCCTCAACGTAAAAGGTAAAAACAGCGCAAAATAGACGAGACGAATGAAGAAGCACACAAGATGTGTAACCAACTAGCCCAACGAAACACACTTCTGAGATATCCTCAAGTTGTTTAAAGAGAGCGCAAGTGGACTTAACTTTACGACAGAACTGCCAAAGGAATCACACCTCCAGTTCTTAGACCTTAAAGCTAACATTTTACCCGGAACATGAGTGCTGGCAGTACGCGCCCAGGTTGGAAAAGCCTCGAAAGCCTTACACATCAGTTTATTCCAATGTGATTAAAGATGGGCTTGCTGTATCTTTGATACGAGCGGCCGCGTGTCCAAGTCATGTGTAGACACAGTGCAGAGCAGTGTTCATGCTCAGATCCAGAAATTGCAAAAGGCAGGGTAACTGGAGTGCGTAGTTACTAGATCCTCTGAGAAGGCGGCGAGATGGATGAGACAATCCGGTAAGCGCGAAGACCATGAGAAACATAATGGAAGCCGCATCGCCCCGCTGCCCTACGTTCACAAGCTCGCGCATAACTTTAAAAATGTTGGATCCAGATATAATGTCAAAGTGCTTTTTACGGCTCCCAAGAGGCTGGTCAGCATTTTCATGCGCGTGAAGCACAGGGCAGAATGCAAGACCAAAACGATATGTGGAATGTGGTGTGAAACACAGAAGCGCCTTCATCCCGTGTGTAACAGATGCAGTGTACAGGATTCCTCTGTCGTGTGGCAATAGTTATATTGGGCAGACTGGAAGATGTGCTAATGTTAGACTACGAGAGCACCAGAGGAAATGTGAAAGAATTATCGGCTTTCAAACTTGGTTGCTCATTGCACGCAGCACCAATACAAGCCACTGTTTAACTTTGCGGAAGTGCTAGATAGGCAGTGACACGAACAAGCGACTCATCCTGCAGACGTACCATACTCATAAAAATGAAGCGAAATGCATCAGCCAGCCCTTCATCTCCTTGAGCGATAAGGAAATTTAATTACTGAATACATACAGGCGATAAAAAAGTCACAGTTTCACCGCAAGGGTGAAGCAATGAATGCGATAGCAAACAATTGTAATGTTATACGAAGTGAGGCTGGCAGCTAACTCTTTTTGGATCCGATCTCACGCAACTCTAGAAAACGCTTGTTTAAGAGAATTCTCTTCGCGTTGAGAGCGCAGCACGTAGAAGGGTACACCGGCCCCCCGCTTCCGGCCGCCGAGAAGGGGGAGATAACGCGCGCGCCCGCGCCCGCGCTCGTAAAATCGAACGTCGCCCCCCCCCCCCCCCGCCCGCTGTCGGCCGCCGAGAAGGGGAGATAACGCGCGCGCCCCCCACTCGTAAAATCGAAGGTCGCTCGAGGGACCCCCCCCACCCCCCTCGCGTCTTTTCACGCTCACGAACCACGGGCGGGGCCGATTATATATATACATATACATATACGGCAAATGACGCCGACGCCGACGCGGACGCCGACGCCGACGCCGACGGCGAAAACCAGCCGCAAGTGTCCATATAATTGCTATCGCAATAATAGAATGAGGTACCTCTGGAGTTCTTTTCTTTTGCTCATAATCAAGTTCCTTTGCGCATGCGTGAGCATGTTTACGCCTGTATTTTATGCAATAAACCTTCAGTTGAGAGTCAGAGCTGTCCGTGTGTGCTTCTTCGTCTTTCGTCTTGTATTCTGCGCTGTACAATTCGATTCGTTATGAATCAAGACCAACTAGCCCGGCTGTGCGTTCTGTTGGCTTACTTTCAGTGTGACCGCGAGCGGGTGCGCGGGCACGTCGCGCCATCCCGTGGCGACCGCGGTAACTATACAGCTCACGATAATCAGCTAATGGCCGTGGACTTCGTGCTTATGGCGCGGTCATTGGGAATTATGGCATCATTTGTCAGAAGAAGAAGAAGAGAGAGAGATTTTTAGCTGACTTTGAGAATTGTAAATTCCAGCCCCCGTGCTGCGCTATATTGTTTGGCTCACATGTTCTCAGGAGCCTCGACTACCGATCGGCAGCGTTTTCTGACTGTGCTGAAAAAGTGTTGCTGGGCACCCTGAAGGCAATTATGCAATGATAAGAGACCGTGTAAAATTTAGCATTGAAACATGAGCGTCAGCAAGGGGGTGCGAAGGAGGCACTTGACGCCCCCCCCCCCTCCACGACGCGATGCTACATGTGTTGACCCCCCCCCCCCCCCTTCGCCTAAGACAATATCTTGCCGATGCCCATGCATTGGGGCACTGTTGTATGTCGCGGTGTTTGTCTGTCACTTCTGCTGCTTTAAAGTCCAACATTTCATTACCAACAAGATTATGGATTTCTGGCTGGATGCCTGGCTTTAATGACCGCATAGTTGTATTTAGAGTATTATTTCATAATACAAAATTTTTTGATCCAGTATTCTGTTTATTTGCTTGTGTCGAAAAAAAACTAGCAGAGAAGGTTCTCCCACAACGTTCATTTACATGACGCCCTTATTTTCGCATAATGGAGTGAAATAATGAGTGCTCTGCAGAGCATTTTCTCCGTGAGCTTTGCAACGAAACGAGATATTTATGTCGCTTATCACAAGAGTTCATAGTGGTTATTCAGGTGTTTGAACGTGAAATGCAACTTGCTTCTCGAATGTACTCCAGAATGTGAAATTAGCTGCTCCAGGTAGCTCCCAGATGAAAAATACCTGATTTGAAAGTGCTCCAATACGAAAATTCTTACTGCTCCAAAGTGCTCCAATATGACAGTTTTGCTGCTCCTGAAACTGCTCCAAATCAGAAGGCCTCTGTAGCATCACTGCGTATTTGAACTCGTATTAAAATGAGTGATCTGATGGATGTGCACTTGCCTCTATCTATTCTGTTTAGCAGGAGGATGGACCCGAAAACTTAGCGCGTATATAGCAAGTAGCCAAGTTACACGTCGCGATTACTACAGTTACGGAATGTAAGCAATGTGGCGCAATTGACATATTTTGACGCTTGGCGAGATTCTACGCTTCTCCCATGATATACTACATTCGTTATAAGGAGACTCTTCCCACTGCATCACATTCATACAGTGCTTTTTTTTCGAAGCAGTTTCAAGCAATGGCGTAGCTCTGCAGTAGAGCACCTGCTTACCACGCAGTAATTCCTGGGTTCGATTTTCACTCGAACCAAATGTTTTTATTATTGAATTTATTTGCATCTGTCTCATCTTTTCGGGCACGGACAGCGCTGATTTCTCGCTCGCAACCAACTACGCCGACGCCGACGTCGGAATTTCTGCGAAACGAGCTTTTGAACGCTATCGCGTTAAAAACGAATAATAATGTAGCCAGGTTCAGCACAATGTGCATGCTCTGCTTTATTCGCGTGTTATAGCTAACGGGTAAGAGTGCACTGACTTCGAAGTCTTGTATATAGAATGAGGACTAAACGGCAACGTGGCATCCACTGACAGTGTGGCAGGATTAGTCTATAATGTACACGCGCAAACAGTCTACCATGTACTTTTTTTTCTATGTTTAATCACTCTGAAAACTTTACGATGACCGTTCGATGTTTGCTGCTAATTTGTCAAGGGGAGGAAATGAGAATGGTGAAGGTAAACATGAAATCATCCCGTTACGTGGATTATAAAATAATCAGGTTGTAAAGACAACAGAGAGAGAATGATAGCGACTAGTGGGATAATCCGATTACTTTCTTCTAGATGTGTACGACCAAGTGAAGAAGCAATTTCCCTGCTAATTCCGTAGTACTGCCTGCGGTGAGCCATACATCTTCCGCGAATGTTTATCTTCTTCTGAACAAAGTAAGCTGCACGCATTCAGCTCGTCTACCGCGCCAGAATGCGTGGTGGCAAAACTTGAAATTATTACACAGGCGGTTATAAACAACTCCTACTACCTACCACGGTGGTCTAGTGGTTATGGCGCTCTAATGCCTACCCGAAGGTAGCGGAATCGATTCCCGGTCGCGTCGGCCGAATTCCGATGGAGGCGGCATGGTAGAGGCCCGTGTACTCAGATTTAGGTGCACGTTAAAGAACACCAGGTGGTTGAAATTTCCGGAGCACTCTACTACGGCGTCTTTCATGATCATATCGTGGTTTTGGGACATAAAACCCCAACAATAATTAGCCAACCACTTCCTACTGCATATGCACATCTTGAAACTAACCACCGATTTGTACGAACATTAACTGCGCTAGCTTTCCCGCCCGTGCGCTCACATTGAATCTGGGTTCTTGCTATCGTTCCAAACGTGTTTCAGCTGCCCCTCCGAAACTTTAACCTGCCCCCTGTGTCGCCCTGTCCTTCAGCCCCGTAGCTGCCCCCCCTCCCACCACCTCTACCATAGGAATAATTCTAGCGCCTCTCCAGCACTCTCGCATTTCTGTTATTTAACTAAAACTGTTGTAGAGAAAGGTTGGACATAAACGTACCGACGCCACTGATTATATTCTGCGTCTCATGGGAGCCAACTCCCAAAGGTGTAATGGATATAAACATAGAGAATCTCCCGAGGCTCTACACAAAAAGACTTAAGGTGGCGCTCGGAAAGCTGTGGGAAGGCGAAATGGGGGGCGTGTACAAATAAGGAGTTTCAAATTATACGGATGGACAATGATGCGGAATACACACCGAGCACACACGCAACGGAACTTACACATACGCACTCAAAGCAATTTACATTTTCTCATTGAGCACCGTGGCTTTAGGAAGGTCACAAACGCCTTTGTTGTATTTAACGCCCGCGAAGGCGGTGCTTCTCCGAGGCCAAGAACGTCCCACAGATTACGACACGGGCCTTGATGCGAACAAAGCACGGATCTTATAGACGCTGACTTAGATTACGCGTAGTAGCTAAACAGCAGACACATAATTGGAGCTTTCATTGTCAGTACCGAGCACGCTCACAGTTGAGGATGAGGAGATAGACAGACAGGGCAGGGACGTTAACAAAACGTTCTTCCGGCTTGGTACAACCTACATTGGGGGGAAGGGGGTTAGGGAAGTGAAACCTCTATTTCAGGACATGGGCTAATCACGCAATATACGCCGCAAGAGCTTGCGTACTTAAGCCGCTTGGGGTCACCGGCACTAAAGCTCTCTATTGCCTCGCCACTGTTGACGGACTGCGCGCCTGAGGAGTCTGCGCGGGTTTCCGCGAGCTTGCTCGGGCGTGAAACGTGATTGACGCCCCCCCGTAATCATTCCGCGCTTAGTTCTCTCCATCCTTGGCATGCCGACGAACGAACGCATCTTCATTTCGCCCCCCGAGAGCACCGACAAATGCATACGCGCGCGCGATAAAGAGTCTCGAAAGTGTGTCAGTCAGCCGAAAAGTGGGGACGACGAGGCGCTCTGGGCGTCCGTGACGCGCCTGCCCAGCGCCGCCGCGCTCACGACCGCTTCTAATCGCGGATGGCCGGGGCCACGGCGCGAAAATACGGCGACCTCCCAACCGACCACACCCAACGGAGGACGCAGCAGCATGCAGGTCCCGAGAACGAAGGCACATGGAAGAAACCTCGCCGAACTTTGTGGTCGCAGAAATGCCCGTTGAAGCGTGGTCTGGAATCGTGCCTTCTGGCGCCGAAGGAAGCGCGGGCGCGTGTTGCCGAAGTGGTGCAGGCAACAAGGGTCGCACATGTGAGCGTGCGCGTTGCATCAGAACGAGTGGAGGTCGTTAAAGTTGGGCACCCCTGATAGTGCCGCCTAAATGCAGATTGCGGCAAAGGTCCTTGTGCCGCTCTCTGTGAGTGCGGAGCGGGGGGTGAGGGTTAAGGGGAGGTTAAAGGGGGGCGTTTAGGGTGGAGGTGTCCTTTAAGGTGTTCTTAAGAGGTACATGGCGGGAAAAACTAGGATCTTGCTCTATGCTATTTACCTCGAGTGGGCAAATAAGTATGAATTATGGCTACCATCTGATTTCCCTAAATAAATATTACAGATTTAAATAGTACAGGTGAAAAATGAAGGTGGTAGAATAATATTGAATGACGACACGCTACTGAAACGATCAAGCCTTGTACACATGTTCACTTGTAATTAAGATTTTTTGTTTTTCTGGTGCAATTTTAGGTTTAATTTTGGTGTCTTTGTGGCGATCGCTTTCTTACGGTGAGCACCAGAACGCGGTGCCCGAGCATCGGAGTTTTGTGCTGGAATGCCGAAGTATGAACCTCTAATTGCGCACGTAATATTACTGTATACGTTTAGCAAGAACATCTGGAAAGACAGGAACAGCCACTGTTCAGGAGGGTTTGCACTGGAATATTCGGTTCAGACGCGCATGTATACGTGAATGTTGCAAGTGTAGGAGTCAAACAGCGCAAAGGCAATGGCTCGTTGACCCGTTCGCTTGATGAAACAGGACCACATGCAGCGTTTTCCATCGGGCGTTTCGCATGGGCGCCCAACAGCTTCCGAAGGCTGGCACAGCCAAACACAGCGTTCTCTTTCGCGTCTTTGGTTCTTGTTCTCTTTGTTTTACACTTAAGCCACCTAACTGCTAAAGCATTCGTGGAAGCTACTATATGTCGTGTTACACCTGGGCCTTTAGAAATATTGCCAACGCCACTAGGAACCTAGGTGAATGTGTATTATTTGTTTGTTTTCTTCTGAGTAAGGTGAAAGGATATGATGTGCAGGACAGAAGAAAGGTTAACCATTAGTAGCAAGGGGATGGAATCATAAAGAGGGAAAAGCAAACAAACATAATAAAACGCGTACACAAACAACCCAGTAGTAGCGATGCTAACAGATATCGTTTTCAAGGTCTATTTATATAGGACCATGCCTATTATAGCACATAGCATGAAGCCTAAAGGGAGAGTCTGACCACCGCTCCGTACCGGCATCCCTGATCCTGTCTGCACCGGACAACCTCGACTCTGAAGAATGAAGCACAACGGCAATGCAAGAATAACGCCGCACTCAAGGCGCAAGCTTTCTACAGGGAGTATCGCGACAGCTGGGACTGCTACGTTGCGCCGAAGTCCTTACGCGTAAGGGCCGAAGAGGAGTCGGGCTAACCGAAGACATCCCTGCTAAATGGCAGACACGTATAAGAGACGCCGGCCTAACACAGCCGTCGAAAGTAACGAAGAAAGCACGCAAGAAGCAAAAGCTACTAAATCACTATAGCATGCTCCACGAGCACAACAGGCACCCGTCCCACCACCAGGCTCACGCTATGGAACTTCTCCGATCACAATGACATCCAGTATAGACAACTGAGACTATAGATATGTCCAGGACTGCACGGCACCACCAAAGAACAATCGATCTGAAGGCGCGATATTCTCCATCTGAGAGCTTGCCTGTGAGGCGCGCGTCTTGAAGAAGGTGATTGCGACATTGCCTATCGTTCCAGTGCGCATTTTAAAACAGTACAAACATTGTAGCTCGACCACTTACCTATTTAGAGGCGGCGTGAAATCGCAGCCTGATTACGAAGACGCTGTGTGGGTGCGTCAATATAATTTCCATATATATATATATATATATATATATATATATATATATATATATATATATATATATATATATATATATATATATATATATATATATATATATATATATATATTTGTATGTGTGTGTATGTGGTAAGCGAACTGTGTGCAACGACGCGGGACTTACTCGTTGACCTCCGACACATACCACGCTACCAGACACAATAGTGAGGTCGAAATTCCCCACGCAGCACGCACACAGGGGACATCCGACTCTCGTGAACGGAGGCGCAGTGATATACAATTGATGCGTCTTTACAGGCACGTCGCCCCGGGTTACAAAAGCATTGTGCGGTTGGAGCACTGATCCTGAACGTGCCCTATTTGTACTTGTTTTATTATTATCACTGCGTTCATAGGGCACGCATCTGAGCATTTACATAAACATTTGCAGTTGGACGCAGTCCAAATGCAGTGCGTCGCCTCTGAAACATGAGACCCAAGCCTGCCGAGCTATGAGCAAGTGGAGGCTTCGGCGGCAACATAGCGAAGCAGGATTATACTAGAACAGGACCATTGCACCATCATGGCGCTAGACGGTAAATGTTGCATCAAAGAAATACCGCCCCGCCATCAAAAGTTTTCTGTGCGTCCCCGAATGGGAAGTTGGTAAGATTTAGTGGGCAGTGTCCGATTTTGAATGATCGATTACATGGCTGTGAGGTGTTGCTGGGGCATTGTTCCTGAAATGTAAGCACCAGCCAAATTCAAGATCTTCAAATTATGGGGGTTTACGTGCCAAAATACAAACTGAGTGTGAAGCACGTCGTAGCGGGGTGCATGTCGTCTCTATTGAAGTGCAGGTCCACAGCCACTGCCTCCTCGGGGCGGCAGTGGTACAGGCTGAGGAAAATATGTTATGCTAATTTTTCAAAGAAAGCCTCAACATAATTTTTGTCTCCTTCGGTGTTTTAGTTTAAACGTAGTTTACACGCTTGGTCAACTTGCTTGGCTAGCGCACTCACTCACTCACTCACTCACTCACTCACTCACTCACTCACTCACTCACTCACTCACTCACTCACTCCACTCACTCACTCACTCACTCACTCACTCACTCACTACTCACTCACTCACTCACCACTCACTCACTCACTCACTCACTCACCACCACTCACTCACTCACTCACTCACTCACTCACTCACTCACTCACTCACTCACTCACTCACTCACTCACTCACGCACGCACGCACGCACGCACGCACGCACGCGCGGTTTTCCCTCCGCACACGCGCTCACATGCTTGCGCCAGTGATGGATTTCAAGATGGTAGCAAACACGCAACCGTCTGAGAACCTCATGCACAAGTGCTGAGTTCGGAATATCTTGCAAAAGATCGCCAGCAAACAGCGTTCTTCTTCCTTTATTTTTCTAGCTGTGCATCTCGCCACGCTCCTTGCAGGCCTGGGAAGAACGGGTGCTATTGCTAGCGCTGGCGAAGGCAATCAGCCGCGGGCTGCCACCGCGTAGTGCGGCGGTTTCAAAACACATACGAAGGAAGATAACGTTGTAGCCATCGGCGTTGCCAATTCTGCTAATACTTGTATTGCGATAGCAATTATACAGACACTAAAGGCTCGCTCGCTCGCACCTTCGCCGTTGATGTTTGTGTGACCTTGATCGATAGAGCTTTTCTGAAGCCATGTTGGAAGTGGCGAAGAGAATTACTAGCTCCTTCTTAAGAATGGCAAGATAATCATTCTCATGCTCATTAAGGCGTTAATGTGCGATACCTCATTCTAGTATGGCACTGTACATTTTTGGTTCGCGTCAACTCCAACACAGACAATACTGACGTGCCCGAAGGCTTGCTAGGATTTATGCATGGGTTCGGGAACAACCATGCGAAACACGAGAGAGAGAGAGAGAAAGAGAGAGAGATTTAATGATTGCTGGAGAAGCTAGCCGCCAGCATACTCAATATGTACAGGTATGATGAAACATAATATAATATGCGAGATGCGTGACAGATACAAAACGTACACGAAATGCGACGCACCAATAACCAAATTGAAGTATTTCGACGAGGTCAGTATATCTATGAAAACTTTGGCGCCTCCAGCGATCCCTCTGGACAGACGCTAGTCATCCAGTATGGGCCTCTTTACAAGATAGATCCATCGTGTGACTTCGCTATGCCACGAGACCTCAACAGGCAAGAGGAAACATGCTTGCACCGCATCAGACTAAACGTCGCATATACCAACTACTTCAGGAACAAGATAGGACTGTCGGACTCACCACTGTCTGTCCGATGTCGCGTCCCAGAAAACCTCAATCATGTCCTCTGTGAATGCAGGCTATACGAACCAGAGAGACAGTCTCTAAAGGCGGTCCTTAAAACTCCAGCGGGACTCGAACTTGGAGTTAAGACATATTCTGGGCCCATGGCAAACCAGCTCCAGTGCGTTACGCGCCACAAAAGCGCTGCTGACTTTCTTGCGGGCCAAGAGCCTGAATGAAACTTTGTAAATAGTGTACTCTACGTGTGTGTGTGTGTGTGTGTGTGTGTGTGTGTGTGTGCGTGCGTGTGTGTGTGTGTGTGTGTATCAGTGTAAATATCATAATCACCACCCAGCCCCTGGAGTAGCATATCAGGCGAAAAGCCAGGCAAACATCTCCAGCTCTTCATTAAAATATCTCTGTCTATGAAAACTGCAAAGGGATTTGAATGCGTGCATTGCAAAGGCAGTGCTAGTCCAATAGCCAAGAAAGTCAAGGACTCCCTCTAGAAACAGCGTCTGTAGAAACTTCCTATGGAAACAGTTGATTTTTTGTTTCACATACGCACACATATATATCCAAGTTTTGCCCACAGTACACGGACTAACACATAATTTCGTATATAGCAACACGTGGCTGTTCACCAGAAGCGCCTATCTAGTCCAGCGTGCACGACAGCTTTCCAAATAAAGTTGTCAACTACTAAGAAGTCTTTTAGGAAGATGTTCGTCTTTTGCTGCAGAAGCGTTTTCAGGCCACGGTCCAAGTAATTTAAGTATTGTGAGAAGGCGTCTGTCCAAACTTGCCAGTTTCATTTCCAAGTTTCTTCTTTCATTTGCGCACTTTATGCGCATTGCGCCCCCGTCTAAATCAAGCCGTCGAGGCCGGCCATTGAATCCGCGAACTCGAGCTTAGTACGTACGCGCTATAGTTTCTCGCTGCAATTTCAACATGGATTACCAACCCGCCGAGCGCGTACCGTTCTGTTCAGTAGCAGTAGTGAAAAAACATTTATTGGTTATAAGGTTTCTGGGCAAGTGGGTGGGGTCCTCAGTCCAGGGCTCCACTGGCCGTTGCGGCTCGCTGGGCTTGGTCGAGCAGAGCCAGCTGGCTCGCACAATCCTTGCTGGCAAGCCATGTCTCCCACTGCCTCGTCGAAGATGTCGTCCCCAAAAGGGGAGAAGTGATGTTTTGGGGCCGCGATTCATATTCCCACGTGATGTGGGTGAAAGTTTGTTGTTCTCTACACCACAGACAACTGCGCGCGTATATTGTGGGATGTATGTGGCGTTTCTTTCTTTTTTTTTTTTTTTTTTTTTTTTTTTTTTTTTTTTTTTGTAGGTGAGGGTATGTGTTGGCTTATTGAGATGAGGGAAATACCCCGTTGTGCTAACTGACCAACCTTGTGCGACGCATTTCGCAGGAAGAGGACGAGGAAGAGGGCTCGTCTTCGAGCGCCGAAGACGGGACGAGCGCGGAGTCTGCCCTGGCCGGCGGAGGCGTGACCTTCAAGCCGCAGCAGCACCGCAAACGCTGCTGCGATGACGACTTCTCGTCCCTGTCGACGCGACTCCGCTGTCTGCTGGCCGCGGTCATCGTGCTCCTCGTGCTCACGGCGGTGTTCGTGCCGCTCTACTACTTCGTCTTCAGGGAGCACTTGGGTCCGCTGTGGCGAACCTTGTTCGGGAGGCGCGTCGCCGATGCGTCGTCCGGTGGAGCGGAGACCACCATTGGCGGTACTACGCTGGACGAGACGCTGGCGCCCTTTCAGACGACACCGGCGTGGAAGCCACAGTGTCCCGAGGTGATTGACGCCAAAGGGCCTTCCGGGGCAGTGACAGTGTAAAGGATGACCTCGTATATACTCATTCACCCTGCCACACCTCGTATGATGTAGCGAAGGTTACTTGAACAGCCGTGAGCAGTAGTATATAGGGAACACGGGAGCGCGTGGCGAAATTGTTGCCTGCGCCGTCTAGATAGAGGCCAGTAGTCTGCTGTCGAGAGCATTGCTCTGGCCGCGGATTCACCAGAGCAATGCTCTCGACAGCAGACTACTCGCCACTAGATGGCGCTGACGACAATTTCGGCTCGCGATCCCGAGGTCCGTGTACTTTCGCTCACGGGTGTAAACATAAACCACTGGCTCACACACACGAGCTCACAAAACACTGGAGTTACTCGTAATTTGGACATGCAAACTGAAACTGACGAGCACTTTGCAATCATCGCTACACCTAATGACTGCAGTCCTCACTTTCAAATTACATTCAATCGGGGAGAAGGAAATCCCTTTGGATTTTCTTATCCTGGCCGTCAGTGTAGCATAGTTTGTTTTAAGGGCGCACACTAACATTTATCGACTCTTAAATGGTACTTAAATTTTATAATCGTACTTCAACGGTGCAGGGGCGTGGTCGGAAGCACCGTTAGTCGCCCAACCAACGCAAGTGCTTTTACTATCTGTTTTATTTCAAACATCGACCTTCTAAGGCTTCTAATCCCTTCCATCCCTATAGTATAGGCCAAATATATTTTCGACGCGAGCATCACGCCCCACACATATTTTATGCCTATCTCTCTACTTCCCTGCTTAAAGGGACCCTGAAATGGTTTTTTGAAGTTTTGTCAGCGTTTAGGCTAGAGCATCGTCAAACTATTCGCACCACAAATTTAGCGACACGCCGTGTACCAAGGCCGCTACTGACAAATATATCACACCCTCCTTCTCACCCCTGCCTTGCCTCCTACCACTGTACTCCTACACTCATGAGACACGCTGGCATCGCTGGCGATCGCAGTGCTCTCATGAGCGCACTCGACGATTTGAGCTTCGCGCAGTCATGACCTCCGAGATTGCACGCCGACAGGTGCGCGCAAACTCGGAGCCCATAGCCCAGTGCGCCCGGCAGCACGCATGCCGTCTGCATGTCGTCCGAAAACTCGTCCCAGAGAGGCCTCAGCAGCAACCGTTTGGCATGTACTAGCTCGCCCTGTATTCCGTTTCGTACGTAGCGTGCATTCGGGACTGCACAGTGTCTTCAGTTTATCATTTGCACGTTTTATTTAGTTCAAGCCATGGATGGGGCGTCTTTTTTCTGGGGTTGCTGTTTCTAGCGCGTACACTGGATTCTCGGTGTACACGTAGCTTTTCGTTCGTAAGCTCTATGTACCATTGGTCTTCCGCCTTCACAAGTGGTATGTCAATCGTGCTGTTAGCATGAAATTGACTTTAGATATCTCTTGCAAACAATTCGATGGCGTAAGAGGTTTTTGTGAATAAGGGCCCCGACCCCTTGTCTTGAGCTCTTTAGCGTGTTAGTAACGCTAATACGTCAATGATAAAACGCTCTTGCAGTGATTCATAGTAGTTTCCGGCAGGGGCGTAGCCAGAAATTTTTTCCGGGGGGGGGGGGGGCACCTTCTTGATTTCGGGGGGGGGGGGGGGTACCTCATTGAAATGGTCATTTTTCGCTCTGTATGCCATGGTGAAAAAAACTTTCGGGGGGAGGGGGGGGGGGGCACGTGCCCGGTGTGCCACCCCCTGGCTACGCCACTGGTTTCCGGCAAGATGCCTTTGCAGTATTGCTGCCCGTCGATCACGTGATGAGCGACGACTCATGTGTCAATTTTGTTCCTTTTTTTTGTCGATCAGGCGCCGGTGCTGGAGTGGAACCGTTTCGACTGCTTCCCGGAGAATCCCGACGTTGACTTGCGCACGTGCGAGGACCGTGGATGCTGCTGGGCTGTCACCAACGTGCGGAACGACAAGGACGGCCCTGCTGCCAGGGAACACTACAGGTCGGCATACACGAAAGGTGCATCGGCCGTCCGTGAGCGCGAGCTAAAGGAGCACGCGTTCTTAAAGAGACCGAACGACCAGTTTAGTTGTTCAGAAACTAAATGAGCCGACTGATTTAGCATGGTGGAAACAGCGCAGGACCAGGCGCTCAGACAAAGTGCTTCCGAGCACTGGTCCTTGATTACTAGAAGCTAACGACGAGAGCGTATGTCACTCTTGTCTCTGCAGTCTGTACTTTGGTAGAACGTCTTTCATGCTGCATTGTACTCTAAGAAAAGAAAAAAAAAAAGAGCACGTGTTACTCCTTTCGGTAAGTCCTGACTTGCCACGTGTGTATGACTCTCTTTAAAGAGACGCCTTAACTCTCTTTTGGACTCTACTACGAGAGTGTAATGATCTCGAAAGAGAGTTACCGTGTTTTTTTAAACATGGCATGTCAGTACTCAGAAAAATGAGCCAAGTGACCCTTTTTTTTTCTTAGAGCGTACTTGAGCCGTTCGTTTACGATATTGTCTGTTCTATATGTCATCGTCAAATTCGTAATGAAAGCGAATTGCACAGTGATCCCTTCATTTTGTTTGCGGTGAGCACTTTGTGTACAGACAATACAATATCGTAGGCGGCGTAATACTGTTTCTTGATCAATACATTGAAGCTCATATTTGCATATTTCGTAAGCAGGCAGTACTAATCACTGAACAGCTTTCTCAAATCTGATTTTTTTTTCGGGACACCGATGGAGTTTTTATTGCTTACAGCGCAATGTGCAAATTTTCTTTCTTGCTTTCATTTTTTTTTGATAAACGAAGAAACGAAGTCTAATTTTAATTCGTCCCGCGTAGTGGAAATAATGTAAGACCATGAACGGCATTTGGTTTCTTCTGAATTTTGCGAGACCTCGCTACAAGCAGAAGTATACGATGTGTTTGATTTCGCAGTAAGATGATGGAGTTGTCTTGATACGTTAGAAGCCTATTTTCTTTCATGTCGTTCGTTGCGCAATACAGATGTTTTTTTTAACGCAAACTAGGGAGACTTGCGGATTGCTTGTACATATTCATAACAATATGTGATAGTCGCACATAGATAATTACTTTTGAGAAAAAAAGAAATTCCGCAGTTCCACCATATACATGTAGTTCATGAAGCAGTGTGAGTCTATGTGATGGTTCCTTGTTCTTTGTACTATGTTAACATTGCGTACGTATTCTGCTGAGATCGCATTAAGATGTGATTAGTGCAGTAGAAAAAAAAAGACTGCTCATCACCTGCTCAGCGACGTCCCTTGTAGCGAGCATTTATTAGCGTCCTGGTCTTGAAAACCGCGTTAAAAAAAAAAAAAGGAAGCGTGCACTGGTAAAGTAAACAGCCCCATATGCTGTCTTTAGTCGAGTTGTACTGTAATTGGAAAGGACACGCAATCCATCAACTGTCCTGCGTTAGTGGCCCAGAAGGTAGCAACGAGCTGGCCGTCCTGAAAATAATGGAGACGAGGCTCGTCAAACGCAGCAGAAACGTAAGCGTAGCGAAAATTGACGTGTTCTATGTTTTATGTGCATGGTTAATGACACCCTGATTAGTCCTTACTTTGTTTATGACCTGCCTGTTGTCTTTGACGGAGAGAATCACGATGTGCTGTATCTAACAATTTGTCTCTTTTGACAGAGCAGTGAAGTCCAGACACCCACACACTTTTTTTATTGTTTGTTTCGTGAGAAATTAGGCGTATACCGAACAAGAAGGTGTTACAAAAATTTCAAGCACGATTCTTCTTCTTCTTGCATTTTTTTTTTTACTGAGGTGTCACAGACTGGAGTAGTTAGAAAATGTGATTTCTTTGTCGGCAGTTTTTTCTTTCGTATACGTATTACCCTTCACAAAATACCAGATTACCGGAAGCGTGACTGGTAGTAATAACGCTTGTAGTGACATTTTTCGATGTATTCATTTAAATGGAATGCGTGATAAGCTTCTTTGTTCACATTGAAAAAAAAAATAAAGAAAAGAGAAAAAAAAATGCATGCTACCAATTACGCCACAGACCGACGCTTTACCCCAACAGCCGAGTACAAGGTGCTCGGCCACGCCAATAACAACACTATATCGACTCTGGTTAAATCCCGCACTCAAAGATGGTGCCACCAACGCCACCGCTACGTCTAGGATGTTCATCTGGGGTGTGGCGACCCTGATGGCAGCCGCCACAGCCGTTAATGTTCAAGCTTCCGCTGATTTTCATTAACACATTCATTTACAAGCTATGCAACTGAAAGAAGCCGCGCAACTCACCCCTATGCACTGCCTATTGGCTTCGCTGTCGGGCACATCGACCACTAGGTGGGCAGTATATTTGCCAGCTTCGACGGGGCACGAGTTGTCCCATTCGGCGTTCAACTCCTTTTCCATTGGCGTGTCACCGTTACAGAACTTCAGCTTCCTGCGTATAAGTAGACGTGTGATCGAGAGAGGATACGCGTTAAACAGAAGCTTGCGTTCGCCTATGGTTCAGCACTGGAAAAAAACACATTTTACCCGAAGCCCTCCGAATGATTAATCCTCAACATTTCGTCAATGAGACAAATCCTAACTGAAGTGATTGCTGTGGTTTAGCAGTGCTCTAGTATGGTCCAAGTTGGTGCGACATCTTCAAGGTTCAACAGCACGACGGACGAAGACGAAAGACGCATGAACAGTATGGGCAAAAACAGCGCGTAGACAGACGGGACGAAGAAAAGGTAACACAGCGCAAGCGCTGCTGTGTTACCGTTTCTTTTCTTGTGCTGTGTTACCTTTTCTTCGTTCCGTCCGTCTGCGCGCGGTTTTTGCCCATAATGTATCACCAACAAGCCCAACTTTCAGTCTTGCGACACATGAACAGCACTGGTCCTGTCGTTCATGTGTCTTTCGTCTTCGTCCGTCGTGCTGTTGAACCTCGCTGTGGTTGCTGCGTGAGACAGTATTCCTAGGTTTGACTCGCACTTCAATAAGAAAACTGAAAAATCGCTGTGGAAATGCAGCAATCGCTGTCATAAGCTCACCTTGGCAGGACGGCATGAACACATTCCAGCGTCTTCCCACTTGAGGTGGAGACGGAAGTAAACAGGGCGGGATTAATGCCGGAGGTTTGGGAGAGCTTAAAGTGGAGGCTGATCTCCATCACTTGTCCCACTTCGGCGTTTTTAATGTCGATATCGGTGAACTGGAAGATCGTTTTCTCCGCACCTGAAATGACATACTACCAGAATGGGCGTCGGCAGGGGAGGGTGAAAAAGTGGCACTTGCCCCCCCCCCCTTCCCCCCCCTCAAGCCACACCAGCACTACTCTTCCTTCCCCCCACTCCACATACACACACCCGAAGCCACACCACCGACACTTCCCAAGCCGCGATGCAATGCGGGTTTGCATACCCCAAGGCAAAATCCTGCTGTCGCCTATGACTGCCAGGAATGTAGAAAGAAAAGCAGCTACAGAGACATCGCAATCGATAAGCAATCGCGTGTTCATAAGTAGCTTCGCATGCAATCCCTGCGGTCACGGTCCACATGACCTCTATTATCCCCAGTCACATGACCGAATGCATGTAGCTTAACGCGCGTTGTTGGCCTAGTTTGCGCATGCTTTAGGATTTGCGTACATCGTTGTATCTACAGGAACTTTATTTTAGATGAGGTAAATTGTTCGAGTGGCTGATAGGTGTTTTCTATGTATGCCACGCATGAAAGAGTTGGTGTTCCTATTTGGCCTTCCTGTGTAGAGTTGTACCATTCTTTGAACCTCGAGAAACGGCAAGGAAGAAACGAAAACTACCTTGGCCTCATTTTCTGTTGGTTTCGTTAGTCTGTGTCCAACAAATGAACGAGTCCTCGATTCATTCCCCTGATTTCGTTAATTCATTCCGTCTATTTTGTACGGTTATTGAAATGATAAATGTGCAAGAAATGTAAATTCCTTTTTTGGCAAATATATTACAGGCATAATTATTTTTCTTGATTGGGGCAGATTGTGGTTATGAATGTTAAGTTCTCTTACCTGAACATCTCGTCATATCTGGATGCTGTACGGATCCGACCGCTAGGCTGATTACACTCAGGAAAATGCAGCCACTGCAGATCATCGTCATTTTCATTTTTCGGTCGGCTTCTCAGGTAATGGCACTCGATGTTATGACGTTCCAGTCACAGAATCGCAGACTGCAATGCGAACGCAGCTAGCTAACAGATATTGGCGCACCTCTGACAACTAAACGTGGGTTACCTCTTCTTTTATAGCTTCGAATTTGGCTTTCTGTTGCGCACCTTGCGTTACTTTTACGTGCGCACTTGTTAGACTACTAACCCTTGCCTAACGCAGGGCAGTGACCTCTTCCGTATGTCATAACGACAACGCAAAATATGTACTGAAAAGAAATAAAGAATAAAGAAAAGGCAGGGTCCCGGATGTCCCAAGAGCATAAAATGGTCGCTGCCCTCGTAGTCTGGGCTTCCTATCTTTAGATTTATTAGTGAATTTTACCGATTATTTTATAACATCGTAGTGCCTTTTCTTTCTCGAACACAGCACGTTTATTTTCTCGAACCCACGCCATTGAGCAGTTATTATTTTGCCGGAATTTTTAGTACGAGCTTCACCGATTTGTGGCGTATTTATCTCTCCTTGATGCCTGACCTCAAGCGATAAAAATGATACTTTGAAACCCAATATCACGAAGTGAACATCCTGTTCTGCAACATTTTGGGGCGAAACGTGCCGAAACATATTTGATTTCTTGGTTAAATTTGATGGGTGAATGCTCCGAGCTGGATGGTCGTCTGCGTAAATGTATTTTGTGAGCTTGGTTTTATTGTTTTCAGTTTTTAAATTTTTCCAAGAGTTGTTTTATAGGGCTATCTGCCGGTGCTGTCGAAACAATGCGTATTTTATTGATAAACACTGCACAAATACTATGCAATCCGTCTCTGACGTTCATCGCTCCGAACTGTTTTTTTTTTCCGTCTAATAGGTCAACATTTTTTTTTCATGAATCAACGTCAATACCACCGTGAACATGCACGACCACTTCAATACCGATACCGTCGCTGCCGTCAAAACGCGGAGAACGGGCACTTGCCACGAGAAGTGGCAGTGACTTGTCTTCCGAAAGCCAGCGATAGATTTCAGCCCCTGTAAATTATACACTTAGTTCATGTTTCCTTTATAAAACGCGTTCGTGAGCTTAACGAAAACAAAATTAACCTCTTTTATTATCTTAATTTGAACCTTCAATCGCCCGAAGGTCGCGGGATCGAAACCCGGCCGCGGCAGCCGCATTTCAATGAAGGTGAAATGCTAGATGCGCGTGTGCTTAGAAGAAGGTGCATCATATCGTGGTTTTGGCACGTAAAACCCCAACAATTACTATATTATTATTGAACGTTCAATCAATACACAATAAGATAACGGAGTTGGTTTTAAAGTGGTGCTGAATCTTCATGAGGCTGGTGTTGAAGTGCCCTCATGAAAAAAAAAACAAAAAAAACTTATCAGACAAATAGAAAATAAGCACCTCTTTTGTGGCTACAGCGGAGGCTGCTGCAATCGCCCTGGTCGTCGGAAGTGCGCGCAAAAGAGCTACGCATCCCACCTTCCTCACGGACTCACAGGCGGCATGCCGACTTTACATGCACGGCTGCACACTACCACATATTGTTACCAAAATCTGGGCTCACATATCGCGGCGGACCACGGCATTATTTGATGCCCTGCATACGCTGGTGTACCCGGGAACGTACGGGACGACCGTCTCGCTCACGCATCTACACACCGAGTGACAGACGCGCCTCAGGACAAATCGACAGTCCTTCACAAGGACGAGCGACCAATCGGTCGAGCTGACATCCTCGAAGCCCAAAGATTTTCACGACCCATCTTGACACCGCCTGACCTGAAGTTGGACAGATGGCAGTCCAGGTACTGGCGTCAACTGCAGGCAAACGCATACCCATATTTACACTCACTATTTAAGACACACCCCACGGAATATCGAGACTTATGCCCCTGTAGGTACGGAGGCACACGACCACTGACATGAATTACGTACAAGTGTCCCTCGCGTCCTGGTGGGGCAAAATGCACGATAATATACAAACTAACTACCAGGCTGGTCGTGGGAGGCGGGACTGTCCGAAAAGGCACCGGGTAGCCAACTGGCAACCTTGGACCAGGCCTAGCGAGCCGCTGTAACGAGTGGAGCACTGGACGAAGGGCTTTATCCTTCACCTTTTAAGCGCAGCTTTTACAACGGATTTCGGTGGCGGCGTCATACGCGAAAAATCGGGCGTCACCGACCGTACAGAAATGGGGCACTCGAAGGTGGCCGGTCACATGCGTATTTGCACGAGCCGTTTTCCAATAACTGATGCTCTCTCGATTGTGGGGATTCAGCCGTTTCTGATATGGAAATCTGATCTTTTGTAGAGGTGACATGCAATTTCACGTTTGCCTAAGAACGCATGACTGTCGTTGTTGCCTGTAGCAGCTGAAGTGTTGCGCTGCTAACCACATGGATGAAGGTCCAATGTCCGGCATGGTGGGAGGAAACAGTCAGCAGGGAGCACTGAGCAATGTGAAAGAAAGAAAAGTAGTACGTCAGGCACACACACGCCAATCTTCCCTTTCCCCCATTTTCCCGATTGGGGAAGGGCTCCTGAATTTTTTCATCTCGGGAAACTTTTCATCAAATAAACGTTTGTTCTCTCTCGTTCTCCGCGTTGCTTTTACACGGCACATCATACTGCGTATTAACACATTGTTTACCTAGAGTGCTTCATTGCTTCTATGGCTGCAGAGACCGTGTGCCTAAATGCATACTGCCTCTCAACTCTGGCTACCGGATAGCGGGCCCCGAGGAGTCCTTGTTCGCTGGCTACGAGGTGCCACTGCACAGGATCCCCTCCCCGTCCCGGTACGGGGACGATATCACGCACTTGAAGGTGCGCGTCCAGATGCAGACGCCATATCGCCTAAGGGTCAAGGTACGCGCTCTGATCTTCTTCGAATCGTTTGGACAGCAGTGTAAAGCATAGTTACCCGCCTGTGCGATTGTCTAAAAGCGCACCCTTGCCTTCCTTGAAGCATTTGCCCGAGAGACTTGCACAACATGGCAAGAATGTATGAGGACAGTACTGGCATTGATTCAATACGCTACAGATGCGATTAACGGCATACGTCTTCGTTCGTAAAGTACACCTCACTTTTTTTGCTGTACGTAGACTTCATGTAGCACGCCGTACGGTATATTTAGCAGTGAAGTTTGCCATCATCATGGAAACAAACAGGGTGACGGAAAAAAAAAAACAGAAAAAGAAAAATCATAGCCACGAAAATGACAGGACAGGTTCATGATGATGACAATTCCTGTTCGCACTACCCGGCGCAACGAAACGCTTATAAAGAGCTCCGCTCTGAAAAAGTGTCGACTACTGGATGTCAGTATTACGGGCTGGATTTCTTGCTTGGCATTTTCAGAAGCAGATATTGTTTGGCGCATTTACGACAACGTCGTGCATCGCATGCAGATCTACGACTCCTCTGAGGAGCGCTACGAGGTCCCGGACCCCGTGATCCCCGTCGAGATGGACCTCGGATCTCCCCTCGTTCACGAAGGGGACGTGCAGATGTACGCCACCAGCTACAGCCTTGGGCAGCGACCCTTTCAGCTTCCAAGTTCGACGAACCAAGACTGGTACCGTCATGTGAGCAGATGCCGAGTGCTTCTTGCGTCTAAATAAAGGCACGGATGCTTCAGGTTGATAGTTATACGTGCCGCAAGCATTGGGTTAACTATTGCTATTCGTTTCCGGAGTCAGTGCCTCATGCTTGTGTGTTGCGGAGCCATGC
Source organism: Rhipicephalus appendiculatus (assembly GCA_030522465.1). Classification (NCBI taxonomy): domain Eukaryota; kingdom Metazoa; phylum Arthropoda; class Arachnida; order Ixodida; family Ixodidae; genus Rhipicephalus; species Rhipicephalus appendiculatus. The sequence goes on along the minus strand of JALIZH010032992.1, from coordinate 3,312,664 downwards.
GTCGTTTATCATATCGTGAGAGAGAGAGCGTTTGCAATCCTCACGCAAAGAAGAAGGGGTTGATGCACAAAACGAAAGGAGGAAGGGAAATGAACACTGCCCGTGCCGCTTTACACGGGGTTGTACATTGACATTAAAGTCGTTCACTGAGGTCTGTTGACTTCATAAACTGCAGCAATGCACGTATAGCTTTCCGGGGCTTGCGACACATGTGGCTTCCGTTCAAGTACTCTATTGGCACCGAGAATGATATTGAAATCAGGTGACCTAACATGGTACTTAGTGGAAGACGCTGGTCGTGGTAGTGTAGACAGGTGCTGAAGCGGTGATTCAGAGTCCGAATAATTTCTCATATAGCCTATGAACTTACCATCCGGCTTTGAGTGTCGGTATATTATTAGTAAGCTAAACTAGAACATATGGCCTTATTCCTGTTCGCCTTGCATGCAGGACATTTCGTTTCTGTTCACATCACTCACCACCACTCACTCACTCACTCACTCACTCACTCACTCGCTCGCTCTCTGTCACTCACTCACTCGCTCACTCACTCACTCACTCGCCACCTCACTCACTCACTCACTCACTCACTCACTCACTCACTCACTCACTCTCACTCACTCACTCACGCACTCACTCACGCACTCACTCACTCACTCACTCACTCACTCACTCACTCACTCACTCACTCACTCACCACTCACTCACTCACCACCACCACCACCACCACCACTCACTCACTCACTCACTAACCCACTCAACTCACTCAACTCACTCAACTCACTCACTCGCTCGCTCGCTCTCTGTCACTCACTCACTCACTCACTCACTCACTCACTCACTCACTCACTCACTCACTCACTCACTCACTCGCTCGCTCGCTCGCTCGCTCCCTCCCTCCCTCCCTCCCTCCCTCACTCACTCACTCACTCACTCACTCACTCACTCACTCACTCACTCACTCACTCACTCACTCACTCACTCACTCACTCACTCACCTGCGTCATGCACTTCCTTCGCATCACTCTCTCGCACGCTCTGTTTCTCTCTCCCTCACTCATCTGCGTCACACACCTCCTTCGTATGGTCGTTACAGCTTCGACACAGGCGTTGGTGCGCTGGTGTTCGCGCACCAGTTCCTGCAGATTTCGGCGCGCTTGCCCAGCGGACTCGTGTACGGTCTTGGGGAACACGTGCACGAACATTTCAAGCACGACATGAACTGGAGGACGTGGGCCATATTCAACAGGGACGCCTTCCCAGAGGTACTGAGGACAATGGATAGAATGAAACTAACAACGCAAACGCGTGGCTATATATTCCGCACCAACAGGTTGTGTGCTGTCATGTAATGACCAACAGGTTGTGTGATGTCATGTGTTGACGGGGCTGGGAGTGGGCAAATTACCGTACTTGTAGCATGGTTTAGATAGGCTTGGTTTACCGAATCAACGTTCGATAGATTTCGTTGGCAAAATAACAAAAAATGACGACGCCGCTAGCGCTATTTGCTATATTTTCCGTTTCAGTTTATTTACTTGCGTATAAATCATACATGCTTACACAAGTATGCAGAGGGAGGTCCCAGAGCAACTGGCTGAAGGGGTGCCTCCTGCGATAAAATGTGTTATATCACATATGCACTAGTAAATTAAAACAATGTCAACAACGTGGGAGATGTTATACTAAGAAAATGTGGTACACACCGCCAATAGTCGAAATTAAACAATTGAAAGTACAACAAGAACACTGATTAGAAGATTTTACAACAGAGCAAACCATAAATTTTGAATAAATCAGGAATGCACGAGCAAAAAAAAAATATCTATATATATAAAATAATGAGCGGGTGGGGAAGTAAGAACAGTAAAAGAAATGTGAAGTACGTTGGGGCCTGTGACCAGCATGCGTAGTGCTCATTAAGGGACTTAACCGCACTACGGTTTGGTACTGCTAATGACAAATTGTCTTTCACAGGACTACTCAAATCTCTACGGCTCGCACCCGATGTACATGTGCATCGAGAAGGACAACAACGCTCACGCCGTGCTTTTGCTCAACAGCAATGCCATGGGTAAGCACTGATTTATGAACATGAATCGACTATTTAGCTATATCCGAATGACGAGGCTTACTATGTTGATGGTGGAAGGACGCAGCTAATAGTCGGTTTACTGGATTTCTCAACAGCATCGTTTCGCTTCGTAAACTCTTCATTTAACGCGGAAAAGCGCATAATGTAGAGGGAGGAAACAATTGTCTATAAGAGGCAGAGCGCGAAGCTGCCGACGGCACTCCCACGGCGTGACTGATGCGCGATGTCATTGATTTGTGACCGTGGCCTCCGCGATTTGCTCCGGCAACGCGCCGTTGCTCGCTGCCGGAGCTAGTCGCGGAGGCCACTTTTGTGACACCGCATGACCACAATCCCGGTTTTTATGACGTAACGAAGCTTAACAATCTCAATGCCATGAATCCTGACTTGCCGTTCATATTGAATTTGGTCGCAATAAATATTATGGCGTTTTACGTGCGAAAACCGCGTTATAGTTGTGAGACCACAAGTATTATTATTTGTTGCATATTCGGAGACTCATGGCATGGTACTAAAATTACGGACTCTTCAGCCATCTAAATGATGCGAAGAAGTAGTGTAAAAATTTTTTTTGTGCGATCATTTTCTTAGCGACAAGTCGAGTCTCTTAAATCGAACGCAGCTTTCACTACATTAGCCTGTGCCACCGCAGGCTTTTCTATGTTTGTGCATTCCAGCGTAATATATGACAGGCAATGTTAAATTCCGCAGAGATTCAGCTACAACCAACTCCAGCTGTGACATTCAGGACCACTGGTGGCGTTCTCGATTTTTACTTCTTCATGGGACCCACTCCCGAAGAAGTCGTCAGGCAGTACACCGAGGTGAGTGCTCGGCCGCACTTTCACTGTGGTATCACCCACCGCTGCAGTGTTTAGTTGCTGTGGCCCTAATTCTGCTGCTGAGAACGATCCTCTCAGCCTCTTGTAAACTAATAATAATAATTGCTTGGGTCTCCACAACTACGATATGATTATGAGAGACGCCGTAGTGGAGGGCTCCGAAAATTTCGACCACCTGGGGTTCTTTAACGTGCACCTAAATATGAGTACACGGGCCTCTAGCATTTTGCCTCCATCGAAATGCAGCCACCATTGCGGGGATTCGACCCCGCGACCTTTGGGTCAGCAGTCGAGAACCATAAACCGCTGGACCGCCGTGGCGGGTGTATCTTGTAAACTCTTGCAGCATATGCCCAATATTTAGACGTGATAAGATGTATCTAGAAATTGAAAGAAGTACACCTTAATTGTGTGGCTTTCTTGAATCCGTCACAATGATACGAATCATCGATACGAATCACTGTAGCAAGAGTGCCCTCACGAGAGAGAGAGGTTATCTAGACGCACGCCCGGTGCGCTACCCTGCACTAGGGGAAGGAACAAAGGGCGATACGCAGCCGTTCATCGACCGTATTCCCTAATGAAATGTACCGCATCGAGACTGATTGAAGTTCTTTAGGTGCGAGGCAACCTCAGGGTCGCGTCTTGTCAGCGTCTAATGTCGTCACGGTGTGTCATGTAGTCACGGTCCATCATAAACGAGTATGCGCCACAAAAATTTGGTAAATCCCACTTCTCACCACCGGTCCACTAAAAATGAAGGAAGCAACAGCTAGCCCAACAAATAGCCGAATACGTTAGTGGATCAGAAACACCCTTCCCTACATGCCGTAGGGAACCTGAAATGGAGCAGGTAGGAAAGAAGAAGAAGGACCACCTTAGGGTAAGCTGCATTCGGACGCAGTTTTCCGACGACGTTAATGGAGCGGAAACACCCTTCCCTACATGCCCGGTTTTAGGCTTGGCACCACTAGTGCCTCATCAAAGAAATATCTCTCAAAACACTGCACGCTTCGCCCCTCCCCGTGTTTCACGTTAGTGGAGCTGAAACACCCTTCCCTACATTCTTCGCCCCTCCCAAGTTTTACAGCGAAAGCTGTTATGAGACCACAACAAGGGCCGTTTTTGCGCCGTAGTTGTCCGCCGCCGCCGGTGTCCGTAACCACTATCGCGCAAAAAAAAAACAACTAAATAAATAAAAAACACTTATGACAGAATGGGAATGAATCCCCCGGCCACCTGCGTGGCAGCCCAGCACTCTACCACTGAGCTACGCCGGTGCTTGAAACTGCGTTGCAAACTGACCCTATGGGCAGGCTTCATGTCGCATAAGGAATCGCGTTAACATGCTTAATAAAGCGTTTCCGAACAGTAAAGTAACAACCAGGCGTCACACAATGCGAATTGCGTAACGAGTAGGTCGTTCAATGCTCTAACCCATTACAAAAGCCTCAGGCATAATTCTTCATCGTCGTCAGCCACAGCGTCAACAAAGTGCACATAATGCGCTACAAGAATGTAGCGGATACCGCGCTCTTCTAAAGAATGACGAATAATGGCATAGTGGACGCTTCCCCACTACACAAAAATTATGATGATTTATGGCGTAGTGGGTACCATGCAAGTAGCTTGTAGTAGTTGCCCCAAGGGTGTTTAAAAAATGCTCAAGAAAGGCCGCTCTTCCAGCTTTCGCTGTGACTGCGTTGCGCTTTCCGCGCAGGCCTGGCGTTTTGTTTTCTTTCTTTTTCTTTTACGATTCATTTCTAGCGTTAGATATTTCGGTGAGTGAGTTCGACGGGCTCTGTTTTGCAGGCAGTGGGTCGTCCGCTGATGCCACCGTACTGGGCTCTTGGATTCCACCTGGGCCGCTGGGGTTACCGCACCACCGACTACGTGCGAGACACGCAGAAAAAGATGCGTGACATGAACATGCCGCAGGTGAGTTTTCACTTTTTTAAATGCGAATGCATTTCTTAGTCGGGCTATGTCAGGCATCCGGCGTTGTCCGGCGTTGTCCGCGGAGGAGGAGGATAGGTTGAGGAGGTGTCCGCGCGCCGGCAGGTGTTATCTCTCCGCTCTTACTCCCTCTCCCATAGCAACAGCTGCGGGCGCGCGCGCTTATCCTCGCCCCTAGCAACCGGAGCAGGTGGTGCGGGCGGAGTAGCGGAGAGTGAGTGGAGAGGAGGAGCGCGCTATGGTGTGTGAGGGCGCTCGCATCGCGGGAGCTCGGCGGAGCTCCCGCGTGTGTGGAGAGAGTGTAGGAGAGGGTAGGTGCAGTGCTTCGCCGCTCCTTCTCTCGTCGTTCGCTCTCTCTCCTCCCTGTGCCCCACTCTCCCGTCCGCTCGCTCGCACGTATATATAAATGGAGTGAAGCGCGCGCGAAATGCATTCGCATTTCCTCACGATTCCCTTCGGGGAGGTGGGGGGCATTTTTTTTAGTGAGAAGCACTTATTTTACTAAGAAAAAACCCCGTCATTTTCTCAACGGAAACCAATGCTTTTATTTAATGTCACCCATTTCTTGTGAACGCCGTGCTCTAAATGACTTGGGGAATACAGATTGCGATATGAGACTGTGTTAGTGAAAGAAAAATAAAGCTGATGCTCCTACTTAGTGATTTGTAAATGCAAATTTATTTATTACATATGCATGTGTTCGAAGAGTGTGGACTTTGCACTAAATCTATAGAAGACCCGTTTATGTCGCATGATGGTAACGTTTACCATTTCGATATGTGTGGTGCTTTTTTTGGTAATCGTGCAATGCTCTGAACGTCTTGACGCCGGTGACGTAAAAGATTACCAAACCCGAAACTCTGAGAACTCAAAGCGAACAGCGACAGGTGTTATGGTGTATATAGCACTGACGTTTGGCAGTAGTGCTATGTGAAGTTGTGATGGCGGATTTCATTGCTTTAGTTTTGTCTAATTTTGTGGTTTCCTAGCGCAATGCACGTTAATCGTAGTATACGATATTCATCTATGCGACAAATAGCGCCGTCTTTTTTGTCGTGGTTGTCTTCGTAAACAATTTCATCGCTCTCTCTGTCTCTGTAAACTCCGTTCTTGTTTATTATTTCTTCAAACAGAAAAGAAAGATACTAAAACCTTTCCCGACCACCTAAAATGTATCTATGGGGAACGTGCACTGAGCCGGTGGCGCCGCGGTGCGGGAGTGAACGAAAGGAATTGGCGTGCTTCGTGCAGCAGCCGACCCATGAGCGCAGCAGTTTCAGGTTGTTAGCGGTGCTTCGCAATGTCGCGTATGAATTGCTGTGTCGTGAACTGCGCCGATAACTATAAGAACTACGCACCTGGAACAAAGTTTTTCGGTTTTCCGCCGTGACTATGCTTCAGAAGCCTGCGGGAACACTGGATTAGTGTAAGCCATGTAAAGCAAGTGATCCCGCGGGCTCGTTTATGAAGTGCGTGCTGTCGCTAGTTCACTCTCCACGCAAGTTAACTGATATTTTTAAAGAGCTGAAGGAACCGAGGGGCAGCCGGAAAAGTGATCTCGAGTCTGCAGTCCACAATTCGTTGGCGAAAAGCAATCGACAGATCCAGCAATTCTCCCTCGTACGCTTCTGCTGTTTTTCCGCCGTATCGCAGTTCGTAAACAGTAACACTTAGGAAGAAGTCCCGCATGCCAGGCAAAATGCGTCGCAGACAGCGAGAGGTTCAAAATTTATTCCCCGTGTACTGCATTTGCTCTTAACAGCACCGTGCGTGCAAGCGAAGCCGGGCAACGCCGTTCTGTTGCGCTACGCGACAGCTGAGATATCGCGGGCAAAGCCTACACGTGACAAATTTACTCAGACTCATGCAGCCCGAGCAACGCCTACAAACGGAGCTGAACTACTGCACAGAAAGCTTCGCGCAAATGTCACACATTACTAAATGCAACACGTGCAGTTCGGCGACCGTACGTATTACTTGCGGGCATAGCAAGGGGTTGAACACATGTCAGACACAAATGCCATCGTTTACTCAACAATAAGCAGGTAAAATGGCAAGAAATAATGTTTACAAACATCGATGGTGACGGTCTATGCTTCGAACTTTACGCCGGCCGGCCGCACGAATCGCCCTTTCAAAACACTCTGTCGCGCGTCTGTGCTACGTCACATCGAAAACATGATTGATTCCGTAAATTTATGTCCTTTCTCATCATTTGGGGCCCCAAAACAATCATACACTGTTAACTTTCTGGAAGCCTACCCGTTTTATCAAACCTGTCACCTTCGCGCACACGCACTTGCATACAATGCGGGCGTAGCTGACGGAGAGACGACGATTCGTAGCACGCCAGTTGAAACTAAAGTGGCCGCAAGTCGCCACTCGCGGCGCTGGCGGCGCAAAGGTGCAGTGCACTGCTGCGCCACCTCTAGGTGCTGCACGTTTCCCATAGTCGTATACAATTTAAGAAGTCCGGAGAGGCCCCGTCCAGGCAACCGAAGCGCGGCGTCTGATCGCCTCTGCGACTGTAGTCTTACTCATGCACTTGGCAATGTTCTCCGAAAGCGGGGTCACCGGTCATCCATCTCGTGACGTCAGTCTGGAACGCGGGCCCATTGGTGCAGGCTTGTGTGCATCCGCCTTTAAGGAGGAAATACTGCGGACTTCTACGTTGTATCCTACTATACATTACGCGACAGTCGCTTTAGGCATAAACGGGACACAAACTCGGTTCAGTCAGAGCGATATGCGCGTGCGGAAAGCTTTACTAGTAGTATACAACCTCAGAGTTAAAGGCTAGCTTATAGCATGGACTACTTACCTGAAGCTTTTAGGAAGCTCTGGGTATAACGATTTTGTTTTGCTCTTTAAAAAAAATGCCCCCCATCTCCCCGAAGGGAATCGTGAGGAAATGCGAATGCATTTCGCGCGCGCTTCACTCCATTTATATATGGTGGTTGATGTTCGAAGAAGGAAAAGGCGCCTAATTTCTGCAGCCCGGTCGGGAGCACGGCGCAGCGCCTGTTTTTTTTCTAATCGCGGGAGCTCCGCCGAGCTCCCGCGATGCGAGCGCCCTCACGCACCAGAGCGCGCTCCTCCTCTCCACTCACTCTCCGCTACTCCGCCCGCACCTCCTGCTGCGGTTGCTAGGGGCGAGGATAAGCGCGCGCGCCCGCAGCTGTTGCTATGGGAGAGGGAGTGAGAGCGGAGAGATAACACCTGCCGGCGCGCGGACACCGCCGCCAGAAAACGCCGCACAACGCCGGATGCCTGACATAGCCCGACTAAGAAATGCATTCGCATTTAAAAGTAGCCCCGCCCGAGCGGAAATTCCATACCAGCCACTTTAATGCCACCCTGCGAGATTTGCTTGGGTACAGCAGTATACAACGCCACCAGTTCATCCTTTGCTTCAAAGACGGTACATAGTTTCCTGCGGAACGAAGGCCTTCAGTCGGACGCACTCTGTGCGAGTAGAGATGCTTGTAAATCTCCTCAATACTTGTCGATGTTACGAGTATTTCCGCTGGTAAGCGAAATCGCAGCGACAAAAGTAGTACATTTTTATCTCGGTGCAGAAATCCTGCAGGCTATTATCATCTTACGTGTAGCTTAAACGCAAGTCTATTTACAATATATTTACTTAAGCAAAATGCTGCCAAGATGGCAATGGTGTGTAGATTCGAAACACGTCGTCGTCGTCTTCTTTAATGCAGCGACCCTGCGGTGGCTGTTCCGTATCATCACCCATGGTGGTACAAGCACCGCCTCGGTGTTTTGTCTACACGTTTGTGGTCAACACATTCATTCTTCGCTTCAGTCAATCTTTCACTTCCTCAGACCTCCCTTTCCTGTATTTGCGCATTTCAGCGCTTCGCGCTGGTCATTTTCATCATGAATATATGCAGTCCCTGCGCAACAACAATTCATGCACAATGGCGGTGTCTCCCGTACTTGCTAGAATCGTTACGTGCTGTGTAGTGAGGACGGGAGGCACCGCCATTGCGCATGAATGCACAATGCGAAGCGGGAAGACGTGCCCCTAGCCCGGCTATGTCCGAACGCGGGAAACGCTGGACTGCACGTAACAGTTGTAGCGAGAATCGGAGGCGCCGCGATTGAGCATGAGTTCTTGTTGTGCAGAAAAGCTGCCTTGTAGTTTTTGCAACTCGTCTATAGTTTCGAAATATTCATGCTAACTGGTGAAATTGCCATGCTCTCATCATCAGGACGTGGCTCACGTGGACAAAGACATCTTGTACAAGCAGCGGTTGTTCACTTTGGACCAGAACAACTTTGCCACGCTGCCAGACCTCGTTAAGGACTTGCACCGTCGTGGCCAGCGCTTCACTGTCGTCATGGAGCCAGGAGTGGCTGTTCCGCGCGGGGAGCCCGGTCCTTACGCGCCACTAGAAAGCGGAGAGCGGCTCGGGAGTGTTCGTCAACGACACCTGGGGAACGCAGCCAATACAGGGCTTGGTGAGGTGCCCCTTTATCGTCTTCATCGCTTACCCCACTTCACTGTCTTCTTATCATATTTTATGGTTCTTATCTTCACGCTGGGCTCACTGGAAGTCGATGTAAAGCTTCGCGCTGAGGACGATTCACACGATGAAACGAATGTGGGATATTTTTGGCGTGCTTATGCTGTGGATAATCAAGTCCTTGCAGCATGCCTACTTACGACGTCATTTGACGCCATTAAGCTGCGTCATTGTTTCATTCGCAGACTGAAATCGAGATTCGGTAGGTCGGGTGTGCTCAAGGAGCATTAAAGGAATCCTCAACACTTTTTCAGGTTATAATCAGTATCGGATTTCATTCTCCCAGTATCGGATGTTCAGGCCGATACTTCTCCTCCATCTGGATAAAAATCCACAGTTGCGCCGCAAGGGCGAAGCAACGAATGCGGTAGCAACAAAATGAAATTTCACAGGAAGTAGGGCTAACAGCTAACTCATTTAGCATCCGACCTGGCATAACTAAAAAAAAAAAAGAACGCTGGCGTAAGAAAGCGTAGCTGCTGCAGCGAGTGAAGCGACCTTCGGGCTGTCTATCGCTTCAGCGAGATCACATCACATACGAAGATATGAGACGTCTGCTTATTCCTGTCAAGATAGGGCGCGCGAGACTGCGCCCCGCCGCTCAATGTACGCAGTTCCTGCCGGCGCCACGCAGCCCCCACTCCGGCACCCACCATGGGCCTTTCACGCTACTTAAGACGGCCGACGCGCTTCCTCTACACCTGAGCCAGCGATTGTCGGCTGCCCTCGCACGCTTTCATTCGCATATAGAACATACGACGCGCGGGGCTATGTTATCGCCCTCGGAATTTATACAGAGCCTCACGGCAACACCGACGGCAAAAATGGGCCTGGGGTATCCGTATGACTGCTGTTGCAATAAAACTGGTGGATGCACGGTGGCACTGGGAATCGAACTCTATACTTCCCGCATTTCAGGCGGACGTTTTACCATTTGATCTCGGCTGCGGCGCAGTCCCACAACATTCTGAACTCTTTTGCTGTCATTGTCACCTTCGTAACACCGCCCTTCACCTCTTGTATTCGCAGGGTTGGCCTGGTAACATAATGTTTCCAGACTTCGGGAATCCCGTGACACAAGCATGGTGGTCGGAGCAACTGCGCGAATTTCACCAGATCGTGCCCTTCGACGGTCTCTGGATTGTAAGCATACTCAGCTTTTCTTCCACAAATGTAACGGAACTTTTCTGGTGCGGTTGTATGTTAAGGCTAACAGCTTCCTTTAGTTACCATTGAAGCTTTTTGAGTATGTCAGACTGACGTCATGGCTCGGGTTCAATATGAAAGATTGCCCATTTGTGTCCGCGAGTGAGGTCACATGGTTTAGAGCTTAGTGAGAGAAATACGTTGTACGAACTTTTTTTTTCGTAGTAACTGTCTCGTGTCTGATAAACAGAAATTGTGGCTTTTTTATATCTCACTGAGTCTCTTAAAAATATGCGTTAGTCGTAACTTTAGAAGCGCGGAAGCTTAGGCGAGTTTATAAGACGTGTCAAAATAGCTGCACTGCGCTAAATATTGGTGTTCTTTTTTCACATGTTCAATTCAATTCAATGTTTGTTCCATTTTTTTTTGACATACACACACACGTTTCTGTAGTAAACATCAGTTTGAAGTCAAGGCAACGACCTGTATTTCTTGTTCTTTCCTCGTTCTTGGGCGCTGTGCAGCTATTTCATCGAGACATTACCTCCTTTGTTGAGGAATGCGATACTTAACAAAAAGTGATCAGTTCGAAAACATTTTTTTTTGGTATGCTAGTAAACTGGTGCACTTTGTAACTGCAAAACTTAATTTTCTCAGACTGGCAATGAGCCGTCCAACTACGCCAATGGTTCGGTCAACGGATGTCTCCAGGACAACCTGAATCAACCACCGTACAAACCAAGTAAGGGAGCTGTGATCTTACTTGTTTTAACTTAGCGAAGATTACAGGATAATACCCAGTAAGCGAACTACACTTCTAAAAAAGTTCTCCCTTCACAGCCCGGTTACACCGAAACGCCACGAAGAATGTCTTCAATTTTTCCAGTTCAACAAAGTTTGACGCCTCGCTCGCAATTGTTATTGCGGTGCACTTTAGGGGCCAGGCTCGTCGTCCATCCTCCTCATGTGGCGTAGTCACGCTCACAGCAAAGCGCTCAATACAGGCCTTACCAAGGCTAGGGATGTTCAAACCCGGGTAAAAATGAACCAACAATGTCTAAAATAATATAATTATTAGAAATAGCCATGAAGTAATCGCATTAATTAACTTAAAATCGCTTTTATTAACTTAAAATGGGGCTGACTCCGGCGGGGCGCAAGAGAGGGCACCACCACCTCACCGAGCGAGCGAACGCCCCTCCCCCTGCACCGCCTCTGCGTCGGTGCTGCGTCGCTACGTTACTTCATCTGACGGGGTAAACAACCTGACGGAACTCGCTGCAGACGACGCGTATCTCAACTGCCGTCACAAGCAGGAAGTTGATGAAGCGCAGCAAAAAGTGGCGCACATGTCGCACAACGAGTTTGCGAATCTGCCCAATAAGATTGTACTCGAGCCGGGGAAACCTTACATTTTACTGTTTAGAAAAAGTTTATTTACACTATGTACGAAAACAAACATTTCGGTAATCAGGCGTGCATACACACAGGCCAAGAATCAATGACACTAAGGAGAGTTACGTAACACTCACGTCGCGCACTCGCAATCAATACGTATCTCCATTTGAACTGCCTCTGCATACGCGCTAGTTACAGTCTCCGTTCCCTGTCAAACTACTCTATAAAACAGCCAATGGTACCTGAATATTTTTAGTCAAAGAATGTACATTATTGCGGGCACAATCACTTTAATAAAGAAAACCTCTCTATGCATCATTTCTCAGAATTTCTTGTCTGGGGCGCCTACTTGATCGGTCTCACTAGTAAAGTGCGGTGCAGTATTGCAGTCTTCCTGATCGTCCCACCCTAGCCGGCACACCGACGCTGCAAAGAGGTGTCGATTCGGGACAGTACAATACCAGTGCCGTAGAATATTGTGGCTGCCGAGGATCATCAAGACGCTTCACCTGAAAGGGCCCCGGTGTGCTATTTTGGACACCTGCTGAATTGCGGCATGTTGTCAAATTCGCCATCTTGTCAACTCTGATTGGTTCAGATGGCTGCTACGGCCTCTCTAATTGGCGTAGAATGTGTCTTTGCGGAAATTTGACAACGTGGCGGAATGTGAAAGTGTCCGGAATAGCCCAAGGAGGATTAAAAAAGTAAATGCTGGAGCTGTCGCAACGCATTACCAGCAAAGGTGACGCCAGGGTTTACCCTTGGTTTGTTTCGGAATCATGCTCTTTTCAGGGTGGTATCCGTTTAGAGATAAAGCGGTTTTGCTGGGCTAATGTAAACTTTATGCTAATCATAAAATTGAGATAAAGTGGCTTTGCTGTGTTAATGTAAACGTTAGGCTAATTATGAAATAAGAGATCGTTGTCCGTGACGACAGTAACCCATTGAGATGCCCATCGACTAAAACACGTTTTTGGGCAAGTTGGTGCATGGTCTACAAAATTTGAAGGCACAAGGGAGCGAGGACAAGAAATGACAGGACTGGTACCAAGTCCTGTCCTGTCATGTCCTGTCATTTCATGTCCTGTCATGGCCGATCCCGGCCGCGGCAGTCGCATTTCGATGGGGGGTGGAATGGTAGAGGGCCCGTGTACTGTGCAATGTCAGTGCACGTTAAAGAACACCAGGTGGTCGAAATTTCCGAAGCCCTCCACTACGGCGTCTCTCATAATCACATCATGGCTTTCGGACGTAAAACCCCAGATGTTCGTCTTTTTCTTCTTCTTCTTCTTCTTCTTCTTCTTCTTCTTCTTATTATTATTATTATTATTATTATTATTATGTTCTGTCATTTCTTATCCTCGTTTCTTTGTGCCTCCAAATGTTGTCAGAAGATATCCATCGAGATGACTATTGATCACTTCATATTCAATAAAATTCGTCCAGACTTTGGGGCTTCTTAAGGAAGCTTGTAACACAAAGGCACACGTCGAGCACTACCTGTCCCAAAATCTTACCCATATTAAACTGTTATGGCGTGTGGGGAAAACACTGCTTTTTCCTCGCTACACGCTAACGTTTTCTTTTGCCACTAGTAAGATGGCGGATTCTTGGTTTAACTTTCGAGGCATAACTTCCACTCTAGCATTTTTTTTAAAATCCTCCTTGAAGTAGCACCCCCGCCAGTTCGACGCATGCCGGCGTCTCATGCTGCAACCAAGGGTTGCGTTGTGTGGATCTCAAAAGTAGCCAGAAATCAAGCTATAAGTAGCCAGAGCCCAGAAGTAGCCATTCAGTTTCGTTTTAGCGCCAAATTTGTAACCAAATAGAACAAAAGCGATGTTATGAATAGAGTTTATTACGGAGCAATGAATATTATGATTTTAAATAAAAAAAACATAATTTAGGATACAATATTTTGCGTCTCCCTTGGCCTTCAAAGCCGCAGGTAAGTTGCCGATAAACCAAATAACTATGAGTTAACTTCACCTGCATGCGATTTGTCTATTATAGAAAGAGTTCATGCCATAGTAATCCTGGGCCAACAACACGTAGAAACTTCAAATGTTGCAGCTGTTTTCCTTGAAGATGCAGATCGAATTTGATTGGTAGAGTTACCGCAATACCAGTCCAGCTTCAAGTGTAGCGAAAGCCGGTTGAAGGTGAACAGACCAGCTTAATTTCTTCTAGCTGATATTTCTTTTTGTCAAGTTCACACAAGGATGCGCATTGAGCTTCAACAATAGAAATCGGCGCGCAGTGTCAGCATAGATGGCGGCCAGTATTCGTAGCACGCTAGCCACACATTTGTGTCTACATGTGCGCAACGATCAGTCTTTGCGATCGCGCTGCGCATTGGGTGCCTCGATGCGCACCGTCTCGCTGGCGGGGGAAGGGTATGAGCGCGCATCGGCTAACACGACAGAAAAGCTTGGAAACAATGACTTATCTTTAGCCTTGCTTGCTATTTCATCTGAAAATAGTATACAAAAATGGCTATTAAGTGCGCCAGAATAGAAGCTCCAGGTATCCGGAAAGTAGCTGGAGCTAACCTGAAATTTTTATAGCCAGACGGAGTTATAAAGTAGTCAGTTCGGCGTAAAGTAACCAATTCAGCGCAAGGTAGCCACCAATGGCGACCCAGGCGGCAACGATCCTCGCAATGCTTCGAATTACGTAGATGTAAACTACATTTGCATATGCCATTCTTTTTAAATAGGCGCCTGATTAGTACACGCGTTTACAGGTGATCCACGATTTACATTTTAAAGGGACACTAAAGAGCAATACGATTTTTCTCGTACTAGTGAACTATTCTTTCACAATACCAAAAAACGCCACGCTTGCGGCGAGAAGACGCTCAGTAAGCGAGAAAACACGCAAAAAGAAAATGTGCGTGGCGACGCTACCTTGAAGTTTCCGCACCATTCGCCGTGACGTCAGATATTTTGACGGCGCCTATTGGGGCCTACGTAGTTCCTAATCAGTAAAAATGAAGTACATTGTCCTATGAGGGGGGCCATAGACTTAACACGCCAAGTTTGAGGAAATTTTGTCGAGCCAATGGCGCCGAAATACGGCAATTACACTTTGAAATTCGTGACGTCACGCGTGGCTATTTCGGCGCGAAATTTAAAAACGAAACTTTCAACGTATTATTCTCCTTTATTAATAAACCTATGATGGTGAAATTAATGTAATTAGAGTTCTGAGAGTACAATTTATCAATATAAACCAATTCATTATTTCTATTTAGTGTCCCTTTAATCCATGATTCACATTTCCTAATGCTGCTGGACTGCCCTCTTTAATGCGACTTTATTTGAGTGTCCACAGCTTATTTGGGGTCCTCATTTTTAACTCGTCTGTCGGTATACTGCCGTGTGTACCTGCGCAGAGACGAAAGGACACCGCCTGTTCGAGAGAACTTTGTGCATGGACTCTGTACACTGGTTCAAGGGCAGCAAGCACCGCCACTACAATTTGCACAACCTCTACGGCAAGGCCATGAGCCAGGCAACAGTCAAGTAAGCAGCAAGCACTTCGTGCTAACTTCATTGTTTCGCAGTTCTTGTAAATGTTGCAGACAGGGAGAGGAAAAAAAAATCTCCTTCCAATACCTTGTGGACAAAAGCGACGTGCAAACGGCTAATGACACAGAAAGAACAACATTGCACACGCTGTGATCGAGTAATTATAACAGAGCTTCAAGATGCGCTTAATGTTCACTAACAGTAATGGAAATTACCAATTTCATATACTGCGAATCTCTCACCTGTCACACACATATCTCATTTTAACTGACTTCTTGTGCCAATGCGTGTAGCGTACAATATTAGGAGAGCAGAATCCATAGACAATCGTTGTGGGCGCTTTCGTCATATTATTTGCTGTCTTTTTCTATCCAAGCATGAGGGAGATGATAAAGGTAGAGTTACTTTATAACTTTCTTTTTCTTGAATTGAGGTCCCTTTGTGTCCTGTTCTGCGAACAACTGCAAAATTAAGCACTTGTAGTTGGAAACCCTCTGAGTCAACTTGAGCACCACTTGCTGCGTGTATAACTTGCCGTTTTGCTTAAAAATTGTTGCAGGCCAGCTTTACGTTTCATGAATACTCGTATAACTAGGTTATTTATGAAAAACACACTTGAATAATAAACGTGCCTTCAGCTAGAACTGTCTAATAATTATACCCGCCACGGTGGTCTAGAGGTTATGTTGCTCGACTGCTGACCCGCAGGTCGCCGGATCGATTTCCGGCCGCGGCGGCCGCATTTTCGGTGGAGGCGGAAGATGCTCGAGGCCCGTGTACTTTAGAATTAAGGTGTGCTTTAAAAACCCCAGGTGGTCGGAACTTCAGGAAGCTCTCCTCAGTGGCGTCCCTCATAATCATATCGTGGTTTTGGGACGTTAAACCCTAACAACTATTATTATATTGTCTATTAATTATAAGCACATTTTCTGGCGTCCTCTTTAACCTAGCCGAGTTGAGCAACTTGCACAGAAAAAAAAAGCGCGGCATCTATTCATTTACCTCTAGACATACGTCCAAGGTTTCAGCTTCTCGAACATTACGTTAGGGCGGGAAAGAGTGGGTGTGACAGACTGAGTTAAGAAGCTGAATCAAATGGTTTCGAAGTATCGTAAAATTCGTCGCTTGGTGAGGAGGGAAAATGTGGGCAAATGAATATTACAGACAGCGAAACAACCGTTGCGAAAAACAAGCGAGAGAACATGAATGTCTGTGTGCAAGCATACATATATAGAAAGGAAAATAACGTAAGAAATATACTTTACACAGTGAGAACATTGAAGCAGAAAGCAGTTTTTACACTGATAAGTATTTCTAGTACGAACAGTCAGGTATACTTCTGTTGATTTGAAAGAAAGTTGACTTGAAACAACATTCTATATATAAGGAAGAAAGTTATCTCATTTCTAAAAAGAAAACTGTTGGGCCACGTATATTAACAATCGTATCTGGAATAACGTTTCAAATTCTTATCCCACGTGGCAAAACATTATTGTTAAACACATGTGTTCGGCCAGATGGACGTTGAAAACACGAACATTTAGACGGCTCGAGAGGCGATGCGGTATTACAAGTGGCATCGTGATTTGATGGCGATTGTATATTATTTTGAGCAGTAAGCAGATTAGTCCAATATCCCTACGAAACTGTAGGTACGAAAGCGAAAACGATAATTTCACTTTTTATTAGTCATGAACAACGAAGAGTTCAGCGCAATTCTGGACAGCTTCAACCTGTTTAATATGATAATCTTGGCGAGGAGACCGGATGGCAGGTGCATATTCTAGCTGAGGGCGCACGAAAGTTTGGTAGGTGAACTTGCGGGTAGGTGCGCTGTCGAGATTGCGCCCGCGATAACTGCAATAGCATCGCAAGCTTTAGGCTATTTTTTTCTATGTGCCCCGAACTTGATAGCTTCGGCGGGAAATGAATACCGACATATCTATAGCAATTCGTGCTTGAGTGCTCATCCCTGTTAAGGGAATATGGGGAGAGGGAACTCGATAGCTTCTACCTATAGTCACGGTTGCGCATTTGTTAGTGTTCAAACCCATTTGCCATAACTTAAACCAATGCGATAAGCGGTCGAGGTCGTGTTCAAGCGCATTATGGTCACTGCCTGAATGGATATTTTTGTTATAACACACAGTCAAACGCGAACAATCTGATTTTATGACGTTAATTGGGATTTGATGTTGGATTTGATGGACAGAGTGAGATATCACCCTGACTTTCTTGAGCGTGAGATTGTTTTCCTGAATTTACCAGAATTTGAATGTCAGCGTTCTTGTGATTTAGTATGTGTTTAGGTGTAGGACGAAGTGAGAATTGGGGATATTGAAGTGTCACTCGGAGGAGTCTACGATTACTGAAGCAGCCTTGACATATTTAGGACCAGGCTTTTTCCGGTTTAAAAATGAGATCCATAATGTTGTTACTGCGCGAAGGTTGGTTAACAAATTGGGCAAAGAAGAAGTCGAGCGCGAGCTGAAGGACTTATACCAGTACCTGATCGGAAATTCACGTTAGTCCTGTCTCTCCTCGTACTGCAATGAACTTTTCCTTTAATTCTTAATGGCTTACACATAAGAAATCAGCACGAGCACTTATGAATGCACTGGCACGTTACCTGTGCAACAATTCGTGACTGCTACACTGTATGACGTCGGAGGCCTTTAGATCTTACAGTCTTACGCTCAGGCTGTCTGTGGTGCCTTACCGCATTGAGATACTGTGTGAGAGCTTCTACACAGTCTTCTGTTGTGTATTCTCCTTACGTTTGACTTATTTTCTCTCATCTTTCACGCTCAGTCTTATCTTTCCCTGTAAATGTAGCCAAATAAAGGTGCCCTCTGAATAATCTCCACATCCCTACCTTTTTTTTTAAAATCTCTATCGCTTTCTTGAGCTGAGAATGTTTCGGTTTGTGACAAAAAGCTGACGGGGGGAATACGAGGTACAGACAGGTCCACTGTTAAAGGGAACACTTGAGTGCAGGACGTGTCCGGATTTCGTTCTCTCGCAAAAACATAGTGGTTTCGACTAGCATAATACTACTGGTGCTTGACAGTTATGACTCCTTTTGACAGACTTGCGCTATGTACAAATATTATTTCCACATCAACTTAGCGTTAGGGGGGCCAACAATATGGAAGATGCTAATTCAAGTGTTCCCTTTAACAGTGGACCGGACTGTACATGCTACTTTCAGATGGATACTAACTTTCTATTTCATGAAACTAAGTAGTAAGGCTGCCACTGCGACGTTATTGAGTGGTTGCACTCTGACCTTTGCATCATGCCTTCAATGGATGCGCAGTGCCCTGAACGCGCTGTCCGGAGGCCGGCGCAGCCTAGTCATGTCTCGCTCGACGTTCCTGGGCAGTGGTCGCTACGTGGGCCACTGGTTGGGAGACAACGCCAGCCGCTGGCCGGACCTGGGTCACTCGATCATCGCTATGCTCGAGTTCGGCCTGTTCGGCATACCGCTGGTGATTGACTCGCATTCATTCCCTGTCCGCCAAGGAACTTTTAATGACCCGAAAAAATGGTCCGTGGTCGGGTGGGGGGGAAAGGAGGCAGACTAGTGACGTGAAACAATCGATACTTATTCATTAACTAGGGCTGCATGAGGCGTCATCAGTTTCATTACTCGCCTATTATATCAAACTGTGTTTTGAAAACATATTTAAAGTGGTAGATGTGTGCAGTTTGTATTGTTTACCTATGTTTTCTTATGTGACAAGCAGCAGCATGTACCTCTAATGGTGTTAATACGTTCTTTACATCGATATAAACGAGCACTGAAACAGCACCTCGCTATGTGGAAGCCTGTGAGTTATGTAGAGGCATATAGCTGGCTCTGGACATCTTGTTCGTTGTGACATAGATATAATTTATGAAACTTAGTTCCATTGTTGCAGCGTGATATTTCCTCACCCTTAGCCATCTATATACAGCGGGTGCACTCTAATTTAACACCGTTACAGTCGTGTAAAGGGTGTTTTATTTGTTATGGCGTTATTTGCCATATACGACTGACATCCTCAGGTGCATTGGGCACTATCGAATCGCTGATGGAGACAAGTGAAATACTCTTGATAAGAACCTTTTGGGGCCCGTTAATGTGATGATAGCTACTTCAAACGACACGAAACCTGCGTAAAATTTACTTTATTAAAATTATAGGAGTCGCTGTCAAATTCACGTGTAAAGTATTAAGGTGTCCACTAGGTGACCAGAATTCATGCAGAGCTTTCAACTACGATTTAGCTCATATGTGTGGCTTGATTTCGCTGCCATTAACCATTATTTTCTTTATAGCCTCAAGGGCAGCGATGCAACACATGAAAAAAAAAAAACAGCACCATGATTGGTGTAAAAGCGTAGAAGTATATATATATATATATATATATATATATATATATATATATATATATATATATATATATATATATATATATATATATATATATTCTTTTTGAGCACAATAATGTGATCAGTAAGCTGGCTGGCGAAACTGGAACTGTCCACAAGTTATTTGTCCTCCCCGCGAAACTTAACACGTGCGCTTGATTGTGCGCCGCACAGATATTCAGGTAACAAGCGAAGTCCTCGCTTTTTTCAGGTAGGCGCCGACGTATGCGGGTTTTACGACGATGCCAATGAAGAACTCTTTGCTTGCGCTGGACGCAGCTGGGTATCTTCTATCCTCTAGTCCGAAACAACAATGCCATTGAAAGTAGTGTAAGTATCCACTTCATTTTGGCACGCGCACACGGTGACAAAAGTTTACAGGGCATGGTTTCTATGATTTTTTTTATTGCCTTCGTCGTCGCCATACTTTCAGGCTCAAGACCCGTCGGCGTTCAGCGAAGACTACCAAGCAGTGACGCGCAGTGCCCTGAAGCTTCGATACGAGCTGCTACCTTTCCTGTACACCCTGTTTCACCACGCACACACCAAAGGCACCACCGTGGCGAGGCCGCTGTTTCACGTGTGAGCCCAAACTCTGTTTTGTATATTCCATCCGGAGTGAGGGCAAAACATCCGCATGCTTGCGATATTTTTTTTTGTGTATCTATTAATTTCTTTTTCACTGTTATTATAACATCTGCATCTTTCGGTAATATGCAAATTTCTTTGCTCTGTGACAGTTCATAAATCGTTGTATGCATATCTCATGAGTGGAATTGCACCATATGCCACCCTCACCCCATGCTTCTTCGTAGGCCTGTGAGGTATTCCTAAATTTAAAAAAATAAGAATGTACTTATAACTTTTTCTTCTTGGAAAGAAAGCAGTTGTGTTTGTGGACAAAAACTTGACATCGTCTTCCATCATACTACCACCATCAACACCAATATCACTGTACGCCTTAACATTGTGTTGTAGCATGACACCGGGCGAATGCTAGAATGTCTTTTTAAGTGCGGAGCCCTTTAAGGGGCCCGGGCTGTCGTGTGCTGTCGTCCTCTCGTGTAGCTTGGCGTAAAGCTGGCAAGCCCACGTACAGCATAGCCATCTGAAGCAAATTGAGCGCACGCTCGCGCCAAAGAGAAGTCTTCTTCCTCGTGTTTTTCGAGCGCCTTGATGATGATATTAAGTGAGGAGCACTTTAGGGACCTGGGCTGTCGTATGCTGTTGTATGCAGTCGTCTCTTGGCGTACCGCTGGCAAAACCACGTGTAAATATCGAAAAAAAGGAGGAAGCATGCGAGAAATAGCAAGAGAGAGAAAGGGAAAACATAGGAAGAAAAATAGAAAGAAGTAGAAATAAAGACAGAAAAAAAAGACAGAAAAAAAACTGAAAAGAGAAAAAGAAATAAAGAGAGGAGGAAAGAAAGAGAAAACCGAAGAGCAGCAAAGAAAAGGCTGCCCAGTTCCGCACTTACTTCCGGCTTGGCACCAATAGTGCGAAGCTGCCTTAATTTTCTCGAGGCGCTCACTGGCAGCATCAACACAAGAAGCACAGAACCAGAAGAAAGCCCACAAGGATACTCTGGCCCGTATACAAACACACACGCTATCTTTAGGAGCATGCGCAGCCAGCAGGAGCTTGTGAGCGCGCAAATAAATAAATAAATAAATAAATAAATAAATAAATAAATAAATAAATAAATAAACAATATATATATATATATATATATATATGGTTGAGGGGAAGGATGCACGTACGAGATGTTGTCTTACTAACGTTTCGGCTGGCGGGCCAGCCTTCGTCAGAATGAAGTGACATCGTCAAGGCTGGCCCACCAGCCGAAACGTTCAGAGAATCACATTTCGTTCGTGCATCCTTCTCTTCAATCATCTATTGTACTGGACCTATGGATCTTCATACCATACACACACACATATATATATATATATATATATATATATATATATATATATATATATATATATATATATATAAGAAAGAATTATAAACTTAAGGGCTCGTTTGCTTTGTTAGACACTGTATTAATGAGAACTAACAGACAAAGATGCCAAGGAAAGTATAGGGGGAAGCTATTAGAATTAATTGTAATGTAAATCTGAAGAAAGGAAAGTGGACGAAAAGATAATCTTGCCACCGGCAGGATCCGAACCTGCGACCTTCGAATAACGCGTCCGATGCTCACCACTGAGCTACGGTGGCGTCATCCCCCCGTCCACTTGATAGGGTATATATGTGTACTTAAACGTGGGAGCGTCAGTAAGCGCCGCCTGTTGCCATTGCGGCGAGTGTGGAACACTCTTTTTTGCCTGTAGGCGTCACGTAGTACGTGATCTTAATACGAGCGGGCAGCTGACTAATAATCCCTCGCATACCACCTGAAGGCATCAAGTTCGCCAGAACGAGACCCTCGTTATGAATGAAGGAAAGAATTATAAACTTAAGGGCTCGTTTGCTTTGTTAAACACTGTATTAATGAGAACTGGTCAGATAAAGATGCCTAAGGAAAGTATAGGGAAGCTATTAGAATTAATAATGTAAATCTGAAGAAAGGAAAGTGGACGAAAAGATAACTTGCCACCGGCAGGATCCGAACCTGCGACCTTCGAATAACGCGCGTCCGATGCTCTACCACTGAGCTACGGTGGCGTCATCCCCCCGTCCACTTGATAGGGTATATATGTGTACTTAAACGTGGGAGCGTCAGTCAGCGCCATCTGTTGCCATTGCGGCGAGTGTGGAACACTCTTTTTTTGCCTGTAGGCGTGACGCCTGTAGGCGTCACGCAGGTTCGGATTCCTGCCGGTGGCAAGTTATCTTTTCGTCCACTTTCCTTTCTTCAGATTTACATTACAATTAATTCTAATAGCTTCCCCTATACTTTCCTTGGCATCTTTGTCTGTTAGTTCTCATATATATATATATATATATATATATATATATATATATATATATATATATATATATATATATATATATATATATATATATATATATATATATATATATATATATATATATATATATGTGTGTGTGTGTTAGGGACCTGGGCTGTCGTATGCTGTTGTATACCATATATATATATATATATATATATATATATATATATATATATATATATATATATATATATGGTATCTTTGTGTGTGAGAGAGCGAGAAAAGATATGCATTGAAGTCTAACTGGGAATTTCCGGATCGACTATGAATCAAACAGCAAATACTATTCCTTTCATAGTTCAAATTTCGAATATTTAGTCACCCCAAGGTAACAGACAAAGACAAAAAATAAAGAGTGGAGGCAAGTTTAATGAAACATTAACGCTTGAATGAAAATGACAGGAAAAAAAAAAGAAGAAATGCCGGGCTCATTCCATTTTGCAAGTGCAAGAACGTGTTTTCGACCGGTCGAAAATGACTTTTTTTTTCTTCTTTTCTTGTCTTCTTCTGTCCGCTAGGTTTCCAAACGACACGGAGACGTATGCAATCGACAAGCAGTTCATGTGGGGCGAGGCCCTTTTGATGACTCCTGTCCTCGAACCGGTGAGAGGTTCAATATTTCATTTTCTCCGCCCGCCTACGCCTCACGTACTTCGCACAAAAGGCCGTTCGGCAATAAGTATTGACGAGTAAATGCTGCGAAAGGTTACATCCTACAGTCACGTCCGTCATAGGAAGAAGCTAGTCTTATTCTGACGAGACTGAACGGAAGAAGAAATGCGCCCATGAATAATGAAATCTGCCCACCGCCGTGACAAACGAGGCAGTTTAACTTGTGCAAGGCGTGCCACAAAGTGAAACACTTAACTTGTTTTTTTTTTTTGCTGGTGAATTGAACTAGTGAAACGTGGTTATGGTTAGACACGAAAGGGTATTGTGCCTGTGGGCGAAATGTCCGCTCCGAAGGGCACACAGTAACGGCCGGTTGTCAAGGCGATTGAAGTAGACGGACGCGAATTTAATAGGAGTTCCCTCCAAAAAAACAAGGGTTACATCGGTCATTTTACTTGAACCATCTAGAGAATGGCTCAGCAAACGTTGAAACGTTAGCAATATCCGCTAGGACTGCATGTACGCTTGTTATCTTGGAGCTGTCACCATGCTCTGCTAATTAAGTCATTGCTTTTTGCAAAGAACGTGTCACGAAATCGAAGGTGGGTGCTCGTTAAATTGTTAGTGTAGGTAAAAAAAATATAATAAATGCCTCATGTATTTCTCATTGATGGGACTCTGTGTGCTCTTATAGTGGATTGTTCGTTATTAAACAGAATATAGCATCGGAATGAGAAGGCCTATTTAGCTCGTCTACCTGTGTGGCAGTTTGAGTTCTACTTGAAATAGTAAGGTCAATATCGGTTCTTGCATTCGGTAGTTTAAGGACAGCAAAATAAACAGCGCAAACTATTACATTCATGCGCTATGAACTCAGTATGGTTTTATGCTTTGAAATTTGGTTTGTCTATGAAAGAGGATATGGGAACGCTCTATACCTTGCAATAACGCTCTACGACGTAACGTTCCTACGACGTAACGCTCTACGCAACGCTCTAACGTAACGCTCTTACGTAACGCTCTATATCTTGCAGATATAAATATTTGCAGTATTTCAACTGTTCATTACTCTGTACGTTCATCCGAAACGAGTGCTGCCGCAAGAATACAAGCTAATTCTTTATACGCTGTACACAAAGAGTGGGTTAATTTCGCCTGGAAGCAGGTGACTTTGTTGGCGGAGGTGTCCGAATGGCCTGCGCTGGTCCAGCTTGTGCAAAGCGTCTTTCAAATGTCTCCCAAAACAATATTGCAGCAAATAGTAATTCTCATTTTTTTTGCCTTATAGGGAGTTGTCTCCGTGGAGGGCTACTTTCCCGCGGGAAAGTGGTACGACTACCACACGGTAAGCAGCAGATAATCCTACGTTTCTGAAGGGACGACCGGAAATATAGACCCGTGCCTGCTAAGTTCAATGCATAACGCTCGAAGTGAAACTTGCTGTTTACTGAAGTTTGGTCCAGCACATGACCAATAATCCCACAGAATTAATAGCTGTTGCCCTTAAACTTGCACTTAAAAGCAAATGCTTTTTTATGTTCATCTTCTGAGCTTCCGGCAAGTTTCCTGAACCGGTTCGATTAAAGCACGTAAGCAGATCTTTATGGATTTCACTTACCTTTTCCTTATACTGCGCAAGTCACCTCACAGTACAGGCTTCCTACCGTCCGCGACGCGCAATGACCGTTTCCAATTGTGAACGGTCGGACGAGGGTGTTTCTAAGGCTGCGAAACGTCCGTGAGCAAACGTGACCGAAAGCAAGCCTCACACAGCTTTTTATCTGAATATTGTTTACCGGGAGATAACCGAGATTATTAATATGTGGCCTGCTAATATGTCATTTGATAGCACATTGGACAAGCGTATATAGCTGGGTGAGGCTTTCGTACGGCGGTGGATTGAAGTCGGACGTGCAGCTGCTTCTTACGATGATGATGATAATGATGGAGACTACATATGCGAGATTCACCTGCACTCTAACACATGCGACGTCCACCTAAAGACTTTTTTGACAGGGCAACCTTTATCTAATTATTGCTGTGTCTATTCTACTCTTCCAAAATAGCTGAGCTTATATAAGGTCACCATTTTTTTTTTACTACTACTGCTTCAAATGTGTTTCTTCTCTGCGAATATGCCATGGAGCAGGGTCGTGAATTCTCCGACTACAAGAGCGGCCAATGGCTTCCCGTCTACTCGCCGTTGTTCGACCCGAGCCGCCCGTGTAACTTGCACGTGCGTGGCGGCTCTGTGATCCCCATGCAGGGACACGCCAACACAACCACCGTGAGGTAATACTATCATCTGATATTCAGTAAAAAAAAATCTACAACATACATATTTCGAAGAGAACTAAACGACACTATAACGAGTGTTCCCATGGTCAGGTTACGGACACATGATAAAAACATAAAAACTCTGCTCAAAACTTCTTAATCCCCTTTGACTAAATCAGCCCACGAGATCTGTGGCACCGCTACTGTTGATGAAATCACACAATCGTCGCTCACGTATGAAAGCGCTATTACCCCACTAAGTTTCCGAGGCTTTGGAGAAACGATAAGGTGCGCACTTATTTAGCGTAGACCTTTTGTAGACAATAGACGTAGACCCATGGTATTCAAGAAGGTCTATGTGTAGACGTACTTGGTAGAGCGTAGTGTGGACCCATGTAGACTATAGACGTTGGCTCGTGAGCAGGACGTTGGATGCGTTGTGATCTCGATATCTTTGGGCTCAACATAAATACTCTTCAATGAATGAAGCAAGGCAAAAGCGTAAAAAAGGAAATGGAAGAAAGCAGGTCAACATATGACTATGCATCCCTCTTGGTTTAGCTGAAGCAAAAGTAAACCACGCTGTATTAAACTGTGTGTGGTTATGAAGACCACAGTTGGCTAGTTTTCCCGCCACCGATGCCCTTTGACATACACACACATACACAACATTTTTGAAAGCATAAAACTGTCCCAGGAAACAGGACATGAAGGTTACGCGTGATTTCAAGAGCTAGTAGTTGCCAATGGCCTCGCCAATAATAAAATACATTTCCCGAACAATTCTATACCAATATAATCCAATAATCCACGTTTCTGGGCTAGTTGATTAATTACTAGAATGCCAGCGCAGCAAAAGACGTCAGCCAAGGTCGAGTAAATGTGTTGACCTCGGCTGTTGTCTTTTGTCTTTTGCTGCGCCGTAACTACAGTATGCTACGATGTGCACTTACGGGTCATTTGGTAGCCTTGCTGTATAGTTGCAGCACGAAACTGTATCGCGTGCCGACACAAATTTTCGCTGTGAATTGAGGCGGACGTAGATAATGTTCGCGACGCTATTGGAACCCTCATAACACATTATGCTCGTCATGTTGAAAATTGAGGCCTTGCATGCCAATGCTGTTCGGAAAGTTAAGGAAGTTTTGTTTTTTGTTCTACAAGCACATTAAATGCCCTTCAAGTAAGGCGAGGGTGCAGTCATAATAATGACAAAATCACATACTTCAACTCAATACGAACGCAAAACTGCAACGACAAAGGTCCGCTTTTATACTTGAAACTGAGTTCTTTTCATAGCACATCTAGTACAATTAATCCACGTGACAGAAAGAATTTCAAGGTATAGTGTGCTACATCCTCCATTTCTCGCCAGAAGATTAGAAAAAGACAGCATAGAAAAACAGTGATAAATAATGCGAGCAATTTGCGAAGAAGACAGCCCGTGACAAGTTCGTAATGAAGTCGATTCGTTTCCTATGCATTGCAGAAGTATAAGCGCAGAGTCTGCGTCTTCAGGTTACAACAAGGAAACCTCATTAGAGCCACTATTCACTGGTACCGAGAAAACATCAAGGGCTTCGCTTTGACCGCTCAATATTCTTTCTTCTATTATGCAGCCGGAGGAATCCCATGAAGCTTTTGGTAGCACTTAATGCGTCTGGCGAAGCCATTGGTGACCTTTACTGGGATGACGGAGAGACCAGAGGTGAGCCGTCCTGTCTGTCGTCAAGAAACGTTCGGATGCACAGCTGCGATCAAGATTTTGAGCATGTGGTTACGGGTGAACCATCCGCGGTTGTATTTCTGTCTCTTTCAGATGCACAACTTCTGGAGGAATACGTGTACCTCAAGTTCCGTGCAATGAACGTAAGTGTTCAAGTGTACCATACGTTCGAGCACAAGAAATACGTACGAGCCGGGCTGAATTGGAAGCGTAAACTTCTACTCTATATAAGATATGACACTCCTATAGTCGATCGCCATGTAGGCAGCAAAATCAACTTTAATATGAAACTGAATTCGGGGTCCAGGCTTCATCAGAATTATGCCGCGTGGCAGGACTTGAAAGCTATGATCGTGAACCGGCACGCGCTCTCTTCGACCTCTTCTTCATCTTATGATTCGCTCCCAGAACCACGTGCGCCGTGTTCTGGGATGCAATAAGTTTTTTTTGTACAAGCACATTAAATGCCGTTCAAGTAAGGCGAGGGTGCAGTCATAATAATGACGAAAATCACATGCTTCAAGTCAATACGAATGCAAAACTGCAGCGACAAAGGTCCGCTTTGTCGTTGCAATAAGTTTGATAAGTGTGATGAACGAGAGAACGAGTGTACTGAGAGAGAAAGAGAGAAAGAAAGGGCAAAAAAGAGAGAAAAAGATAGAAGGCAAAAGAACGAGTACAGAGTGACAGAGAGAGAGAGAGAGAGAGAAAGAAAGAAAGAAAGAAAGAAAGAAAGAAAGAAAGAAAGAAAGAAAGAAAGAAAGAAAGAAAGAAAGAAAGAAAGAAATAGAAATAAATCGAAGAGAGAAAGCACAGAAAGACAGAGAAATAGACAGAGAGAGAAACAGACAGAAAAAAAAAGAGATTGAAAAAAAGATAGAGCAAGCATAGCCATGTACAGTATAGGAAGGTGTGTGAAAAAAGAAATGAGGATGAGGAGGAGGGAAAAAAGGAGGTGACAGGGCAAGGCATAGCATAGTCTTGTATAGTATAGTATGGTATAGTATAGTATATCAAGGGGAGGGAAAGGGAAGGGAGGGTGAGGTGGAAGGAAAGAAGGAGGGGAAGGCCACCAGTTCCACTGCTTCCTGAGTGTTTGCACCACTAGTGCGCAGCGGTACCATTTTTTTCCCTCGCCAATGCCGTACGTGTCCCGTGAACTTTCCTACCCGGATCACTACAGCACTAGTGCCCATGGAACTGAGTGAGCGAATATATATATATATATATATATATATATATATATATATATATATATATATATATGTGTGTGTGTGTGTGTCTGTCCTTTGTAATTGGTGACCGCTTTGTGGAAAACATTGACATAATAGCTAATATAAAGAATCGCTTTCTTAGCTAGCCGATCACTTCTGATCGCACTAGTATGTAAATTAATGTACATGTAATAGAAATGACATACCTAAAGCATAACGTATTAGATAAGCATGGTTTCTAACGTGCTTCTTCAAATTACCATTCTTTTTCTTGAGCGAATTCTTGCATACTAAAGAGGAGACGAACGTATTTCCTTTAGTAGTTCCGCGCAACCAATGAGTACTGCAGAGTTTCTAGTGCAAAAAGAATAATAGAGCCGTTCCTTGTGAAATTATTTCTGCTTTCATGCAAGCGAGCATAAAGACTCAAGTTGATTGAAAGTTCCTTGTTCGATTTGCAGCTGAACGTGAAGTAAGGTATGCATATAAATTGCACGGTGCAATTCTACGCCATGAATTGTAAAACTTCATCTGTGTATTCAAATTTGCCAGTTATGGTCTCAATTGTGTGTTCGGAGTTTTTTAATGTTGTGCAACGTTTGTTCATACTTTTGCTGTATGCCACTTTGTATATTACCAACCCTGCTTACGGCTTTATTCTAATACCAAAAGAAGCCTTGTAAATTCCGAAAAAAAAATAAATAAATGCTAGTCAAGCCGATTCATCACTCTGTTTTCCGCTACTGTTTTACCTATCAGTTTACAGTTGTTTGCTTTGTCGTTTCAGTTTGAGTTTTTAAGATTAGATCGGTGAGCGATAACCATACAGCAATAAATTCCTGAAATACAGGTATTTCGTGCAATTTACCATGCTTGCTTTTTTGTCTCAAAAGTCGCTCCACAGCAAAGGAAAATAAAATACTCGCAAGGTTGCACTTCACCTGTTCTTTCATGGGAATAAATTACGTGACCAAGAAGTGTACCGTTTCTTCACTGGGTGCGTTTAAAGTTCAGAAAGTGTGAAGTCGGTGGAGTGTGTTTCTTGCAGCCAAATTTTGTATACTTTTTTTTTGCCGAACATTTTTGTTTTTGTGAATCTGACTTCGAAATCATTGTTCTGCGTCTGAAACCTGCACCTGAAGTAAATATTCCTTTCCTATCTGGACACATTGTGTCATCGAGTTGTACTTTATACTTCACTACTGGAGGACACAGTAAGGAGACGTGCTTATAAGGTGGCTGCGCATTGTAATAATGGCCGGGGCATGTTTTTTCATCGTAATTTTGATTGTAGTAGAAAGATTATGCTTTCCTGCTCCGGCAGATTCGAAATAGAAATTTCGAGGTTGCTTATTTGTGTGAATATAGAAATAAGACAACGACAAACAAGAATATCTGATCTACTTGAAGCGTATTCTGCGATAAAGCCCGCTATCGACTGCTCTTGCGCAGAACACCCTGGAGATCTGCAGCTACCAGTACAAGAAGCTGTTCAATTCGACCTTCGACGAGTTGGCTATCATGTCCGTTCGTGTGCTGGGCATTCGCCGGAGGCCGGCCCGCGTCGAACTAGATGGCTACTATCCTCCTCTCGCGCAGGCAGTACCGGTGGCACCACAGCAACAAGGTTGGTGCGGCACCCTGCCACTCGCTACCGCGTTCTCTGTTGCACCATTGGTGCGTGTTTATGGAAACATCAACAGGATGAAAAAGTTGGGCTACTTGGAATATTGACATGTTTGATGCAGCGCTGAAACGAAGACAGGGAAACAGAAAGGACAGGAAGAGCACTGTTTTCGGCAGTCGTCAATCAACGCTCGTCCTGTGCTTTCTGTTTCTCCGTCTTTGTCTTTCAGTGTTGCATCAAGCATGTGAAAACATGTTTTGTGTGTGTGAGATAGGTTGGGTATCGAGTAAAGAGGATGGAAAGGGTGGTTTTCCTCAGGACCCATGAGTATTATGCATACGAACGTGAGAAGTGTACTTGCGCTGTCACGTTCCGTGTAGACTCCTTCCTTCTGCGCTCGAGGCATGTCGAACGCGCATTGATTTCAGTGTTGCATCGTCACGTGCCATATTGCTGTTTTTCCTACTCTCATACCATTACACTTCTGATGAGTAGCAGGTCGATGAGACGCTCTAGCAGGCGACCTCTCCTCCTCTGTGTCCATTGTTACACTTTTCTTGTTGTTGCTCGAAAATCACCAATCGAAAATTGCTAACGAGAGTTTCCACGTGACACCTATTTTAGCTAACTGCTTTAAGCGCTGAGACAAAATACGGAAGAGACATCAGACACAATGATCGCGAACTACCAAATCGTATGCGATTTTCTTTCTCTGCACTGTTCGTTCCAGGATAGTTCAATAGTAAATGCCGAATAAATATAGGTAACCTGAACCTAGGGCGATGCCCAGACGGCACTTAGTGTCCTTGTGACTCCAGGATCAGCAGCTTGCCTATATGCCTGCGATTTATTCTGTGTCTCTTGTTCGTCGCCATAGGATGTATTGAACAGCATGTTAATACTAAGTGGCAACAGGTGGGGTATATCTTTTGCAAGTATCATGTTGCTGATCGCTATGACTGCTTTGTGGATGCATCCAAGCCAGTATAAACACTGTTTGCTCAAGAGCTACGTGTAAAACGTGTTTGTGTGTCATTTTTTTGAGCCAATATGGAATGATAGGCAGTATGCAGTTCTTGGTTTGAATATTATGCAAAATAGCCGAAGTCAAGGGGTGGCTAATACTGGGTGGCAAACAGGAAACGCTAAAAGAGAGTTAAGCCATCGCACACGCGCAATGCAATTGAGGATGCGTGAAAAAAATAAATACAAACGGTCAAGAAATTTAGCAAAGTAATGGACTGGTTTCAGTGAAACAGTATGAACACACGGCCACACAAACATTAACATATATACACGTGTGTGTTTTGTAATACTGCACCGCTTCCGGGTCCCGGCCGCGTCACTTGTCACATTGTCGCGAGTACGCATGTATGTTGTGTTATAGTGCGGGGTTGAACTTACCAAGTTGTCCTTTTCTATTACCACAACCGGTTAGAGTGACCCAGTATATATGTTCGGCAAAACAATTTCGTCCACTCAAAGTGGCCGGTCGCAATAAATGGAGAGAAAGCTACATCGCGATGTCCGGGTCACTTCCTTCTTCTCGCAGGTCATGGACTTGAAGCAGATTCTCATGCCCCTCAGGAAAAACACCACCGTCCGATGGTTTATGTCGTGACATAGGCACCCCAATAGGCACATCGGCTTCGTCGCGGCCGACCGAACTGGCAGGGACCGTTGCCGCTGCTTGCGAGATAGCGAGAACGAGTGGCCCGTGACGCCGTCCCCGAAGCGGACAAGACGACCACGCGCCGTGGGCTGTGAGATGTGCGGGGTGCGGCGACTCCTGCGGCTGCTGCAGAAGAGGAAAGAGCGCCCTGCGATTGTTCTAAGTCAGACTTTGCCGTGGACCTCTCGGTGCTGTGTGAAACAGTTATAATGTGTATACTGTGTGCCGTCGCACATCTACGTGAGACGGCGCTGCCGTAACAAGGAGTTGTGGCTGGACCGTACAATACCGTCTCCCGGTACAATTTCCGGCCGCAAGTGTGCTTGCTTATCTGCGCGTCAGCTTTTGATTCCGACGTGGAATAGAAAACGGCAATTGTCCCGCAAGAAAAACTACACGTTGACTGCCATAACTTCTTACAACAGTGACCTTCGGTGCGCCTGGTTCCCTTATTATTTTTGCATAGGGGACCGGGAAGCAAGATGCTCTTGTTTCCTGATCAGAAGCCGCATTCGCTAAGCTTTTGCATGAAAAGGTGAAGTTGAGTTTGACGACGCATATTACGACCGTCTCGACCAATGATCGTCGACCATTCGCCAAACTGATCTACGTGCGAAACTGCTTTCCGCGTAAGCTTTCAAGCAAGCAACCGACTGCGACGTTCATATAAGTTTTTATTGAGCACACCTCGATGCTCGTGGTTGTGGATACACTACGAGGCTTCGGAAGTCACTTTATGACGGTTGCAAACGCTTCCGCTAGTCTGCGTCTGCGCGCCGCCCTATCTGTTTGCTAGAGACCACAAGCGGATTAGCACGCAAGGCCATCGAAGAGGAACAAAGCAAGCCCAACTTATAAGCGTACTGCGACGGCATTCGTAAGCAGTGTTGGAGCTCGCCAGCCTAGGCTACAGTGCATAGCAAGGGTGCATAGTAACTCGTTAGGGATAAGAGTTAATGGAGAGTATCTGAGTAACCTTAAGAGACAGGAAGAGAGCAGAGTGGGTCAGGGAACAAACGGGGGGTTAAGGATATCATAGTTGAAATCAAGAAGAAGAAATGGATATGGGCCGGGCACGTAGCACGTCGGCAGGATAACCGCTGGTCATTAAGGGTAACTGACTGGATTCTAAGAGATGGCAAACGCGTGAGGGGGGAGACAGAAAATTAGGTGGGTAGATGAGATTAAGAAGTTTGCAGGTATAACGTGGCAGCAGAAAGCACAGGACCGGGTTGATTGGCGAAACATGGGAGAGGCCTTTGCCCTGCAGTGGGCGTAGACAGGTTGTTGTTGATGATGATGATGATGATAGTAACTCGAAAAAAGTCGGTATCTCTCTGCTGTAATCCAACGAGAGGGGGGAATGTTGTAGGTGGCATATTGCCCAAAGAAAGCACACAGGCCCCGAGGCCACAGTGAAGGGAAACACAAGAACTATTACTGTAATACCGTCCCTGTCTGAGGTATGGGTACACATGGTAATACTAATGATTGCGTAGCGGCCCTCTGGAGTGACCTTTGAGACTCGAATGAACGAATACCGAGGTATTAAAGAAACATTGCTATTCGCTGCGCGAAAACTTTGCGATAAACGTCGCATCTACGGTGACCTTTGCGCCATAGGAGGAACAGCAATTTAGGAATTCAGCTCAACCTGAGTGAAACCGAGAGCATGAGCACGCCAAAGAGGTAGTGTTTTCTTGTAGTAAAGAAAGCAAAAAAAAAAAACGCACAAACTGAGAATGGAGGAAGCAAAATACAGCTCAATGGGGAAATTTCGCACATCTATGCTATTTCTTCGATGAAATCAGCTGCAAGTTAGGAGTGAAACAAACGGCATTCAGTAAAGGGGATGTAAAAAGAATGGAATGTCGCCATCAGAATTTTGCCAATTTTTGCGTTCAAGCCACGCTTAGCAACGCTGTGTGCCTCGAGGGCGTACTCCCCTGGATATTGTACTAAGGAATTCTTAAATACAGTTTTCGTTTTTGTTTTTCGTACGCCGTTTCATGCTAGATCGATTGCTCTCCTGTACATAGATGGTACTTTGATATCGAAGAACATCTTTGAAAATGCCAAGTGGTGTCTGAACAAGCTCTGGATATAACATACCTTTAGTAAGGCATTTGACGCTATCATATAACAACCCATGGATATGTTGCGGGCATTATTGTTGTTATCTTGTATAAAACAGCTGTTCTTGTATGTAGGTTAATATTCGTTTCCTGCTGTTTGTTTATGTGTGAAGAATGTTCTACGTTTTTTTTTTTGAAGAATCAAACAGTAGAAATTATTGGCTTGTTGTAAATAAGTTCTTGAACGTATGGAATACGCAAGTGCATTCTGTCCAGAAACAATATTTCACTGCCAGTCAAACACATTCATCTGGGGGCTATCTCCTGTAGATGCGCTATTATGAACGGAATAAAAACACTGGCCAAAATAAAGTGTCTATTGCGTCTAAACCAGATGGTACGTGTCGTCGTGACCACTTTCTGTTTTACGTGAGTGGATTTATTTTGCCCGTACTATGAGCCACATTCTCTATTCGAGTAGACATGTAAAAAGTTTCAGTTCGCCACGTCTACACTGACCGTCGCACCATTGTGGTCAACTGTCGGAGTGCTTCATCCTTCAAACCTGAACATCAATACATTACTGCAGAACATAACGCAAAGTCTCAAATTACTGTGACCATCGCGCAGCCCCCCCCCCCCCTTTTTTTTTTCTTTCATGGTATTTCTTTTGCAGCGCATTGTTTCAGTGAGCTGCCATTACAGAAGTCTAAAACTCAGGGAGTTGCCCCTGGGAGTTGCCCCTGGGAGTTGCCTAATTGATGCGTATGCGCTCGCTTCTCATAACCGGCTGTTTGGTAATGTCGTGTTGTGGCGCGCTGTGCGCTATTTGTTCCCGACGACATCCAGGAACACAATACGGTAATAAGCTCTACGGCAGGCATTACCAAGTCATGGCCAGCAGGTTACCTCCAAAACAAAAGTGTGTAGTATTTACATTTGCCGACACTAACACAAGACAGCAACTTGGACGCTATTGATATCTTCTTCTTGTAGTGTCTCGAAGAAGCCCGGCATGGTCGGCCGCTTTCCGTTATAATCAAAGGCAAAGTGACAAAAATTTGAGAAGAATAGCGACTAACGCTTTCTTTATTGGCTTTCGTCGTTCGACAAGCGGAAGTGACGGG
Source organism: Rhipicephalus appendiculatus (assembly GCA_030522465.1). NCBI lineage: Eukaryota > Metazoa > Arthropoda > Arachnida > Ixodida > Ixodidae > Rhipicephalus > Rhipicephalus appendiculatus. The sequence continues at coordinate 3,277,444 of JALIZH010032992.1, read as the reverse complement.
CCATCACGTGACCGGACCTCGGCGAAATCTCCGAGTCACCCCGGACTGCTTCGTCGGAGTGGCTCGGAGATTTCGCCGAGGTCCGGTCACGTGATGCCGCCACTTCCGATTCCCCATCTCAGAGCCACTCCGACCAAGCACTCGGGGTGACTCAGAGCGCCGTCATTTGGATCCGATAGTACGGAATGAATCAGCCGGGCCTGTTTTAAGCACTACGTTTCAACTAGCTTAATAAAGAGGCGCATGCAGGAGCTGTCTTGAGCACTCAATAACTACCAGCCGGATACACAACGAAGGAAAAACAGAAGCAGTTGCGAAGAAAACAAGACTGGTGCAACGAGCGATAAAACGAAAAGCGATTAGCGCCATGGTAAGAGATGGAACACGGTTGTGCGGATTGCAGAACAAAAGGGGGTAGCCGATGTGCTAGTTAACATCGGTTGAACAAGTGCAGCTAGGCATGCCATGTAATCGGCAGTACCATTAGGTTCACAGGACGTGTACCAAGAAAAGATTATAGTAGCCGGTAAGAGTAGAGCACTGGTAGCGTCGTGAAGTGAGGAAATTTGTTAATATATAGCACGAGGGATCACATGACTGAAGACAGATATAAAGGATCATTACTGGAGAGAACTTAGTGCTTCAGTGGATATGGTGCTGATAACGAAAGGGTCAATAAACAGGAGATGTGCATCGCGATCGAAGATAGACTGTCTATGAAAATATTTTTTATTGTCCTCTTGTTTGTACACTTGCGGAGAAGTAATCAACTACTGTATTGTATTTCGTCAGAATATTATCAGGCCTAAGTAGAAGTCTTTTAATTCGTGTACAGTACAAGACATTAGCAGTAAGCAATAAAGGTGGTTTTCGGACACCTTGAAAGCGCGATAGCTGATGGGGCTCGGCAACCAATTTTCTTGCGAGAAAATCTTCTCATTTATTCATATCCCTGTTCAGTAATCGAACAACGAACTTTCCTCTTATATTACGGAATGCTCGTACCTGGCACGAATGTTTGTCAAGCGAAACTTCTTAGGGACTGTACACGCTCTTTCGCCCTCCGCTTGCGTGCGGCAGGTGCCCCGCCACGTGCGATGCGGGTGTGCGGATGGCGCGTGTATAGTCCCTTAGGACTCACGTTACGGTGGTGACGTCGCACGCGGAAAAACCCGGCGCCGACGAGCGTATAGAAATGCGGTCCTCGAAAGTGCGTCGGTCACATGCATTTTGGTATGCGCCGTTCTCCAATAATTGATGCTTTTTCCATTGTAAGCTTGTAGGCGATCAGCCGTTTCTAATATGGCAACGTGATCTTTTATTGAGGCGACTTGTCATGTCACGTTAGCACAGTATATTGTTGCCTGGATATGAACGCGTGAACGTCGCTGTTGCCTGCAGCAACTGAAGTGTTGCACTGCTAAGCGCGTGGATGAATGTCCCATTCCCGGCATGGAGCAAGCAAAAAAGTTAGGAGGGATCATTGCACAATGTGATGGAAAGAAAGAAAGAAAGAGAGAGAGAAGGAAAGAAAGAAAGAAAGAAAGAAAGAAAGAAAGAAAGAAAGAAAGAAAGAAAGAAAGAAAGAAAGAAAGAAAGAAAGAAAGAAAGAAAGAAAGAAAGAAAGAAAGAAAGAAAGAAAGAAAGGAAAAACGTGGAGGACGCCTGAGCTTCGCTTTCAAGGGTAGAACACGGTAGCGTAATCGGACCGTGTTTGTATCGCCTTCGCAATTGGCAGCCTACCTTCGCTTCTCAGTGGACACGTAAACCATGTTTCAAGGAACGCCTTCCGGCTCCTATATCCCTGCATGCGGCGCGATGAAACATAGAAAGCGCACCCGTGAACCCTCTGCATCATCTGACGGGTGATCAGTCAAGACTCTGCCACGTGCCTCCGAGATGGGCGTACCACCAACGGTATATCGTGCATACCCATTAGCATGCCAGAGGGTGTATGCGTGGTGGCCGAGCGGCTAAGCACATTGCACCACGGAGCGAAAGGTCGCAGGTTCCAATCCCCGGTTCCATACGAGCCGAAGTATTTTTATTATTTCTTTATTTGCACTTACCTCAAATTATCGCTCGCGAAAAAGGCCGATTTTTCGCTCACAACCAACGATGCCGACGCCGACATGGACACCCACGCCGGAATTTCTGCGCAACGAGCTCTCTAAAGGGGCCCTGCAATACTTTTTCAGCGTGGTCGGAAAACGCTGCCGATCTGTAGTCGAGGCTCCCGAGAACACGCGAGCCATACATAGCGCAGCAGGTGGCCTGGATTTTACAATAAATTCTCCAAGTCAGCTAAAAATCGCTTCCCCTTCTCTCGGTAAATGATGCTATATACTCAGAAATCGTTGCGTCATATACTCAACTTCCACCCCATTGGCTGATTTGGGCATGGCGGGCTCCTCGTTACTGCGGCCACCGCAAAAAGCCACCACGTGCCCGCGCGCGGGCGCGATCACACTGAAAGTCAGCCGCGCGTTCGAAGAAAAAAAGTCACAGTTTCACCGCAAGGGTGAAACAATGAATGCGGTAGCAACAAATTGTAATGTTATGCGAAGTGAGGCTGGCAGCTAACGCTTTTGGATCCGATCTCACGCGCCAGCGATGGCGACCGCGCCCGTAAAACCAAAGTTTACAGTTGCTGCTCGAGGAACCGCCCCCCCCCCCCCCCCCCTCGCGTCTTTTCATGCTCGTTAAAGACGGGCGGGGCGTTTACTCTCTGCTTGAGCATTCGACGGCCGGTCTAACAGGCGGGGGGGATCTTATCGCATGCCCTCCCGGCGACAGAGATGGGCCGGCACGTTTGATCTCTGCTTCAGCCGCGTTCGTCGCTCTAACTCGCTCGCTATTACCTGCGGGTAGAACGTGCGATGCGTTTGGGGACCTTATCAATTTGGACTTTATACGGGAAATGACGGCGACGGCGATGGCCAAAACCTTCGAGACTGTCTGGATATTGCTATCGCAATAAGAAGAAAAAGTGCTCAAGGTCATGAGGCGCGCGTGACGTACCTTCTTCCCCCATGCCATCCCTCCCTGCTTTGCTTCAAGCGCTTTCGTCGGGACGAGAGAAGAGAGGAAGCAATTACAGCATGCGACAAATCTCTGTAACTCCGCTCGTACTTGACATATTCTAAAAATTTTTGCGGCGATCGAATCGGGAGGCAATTGGCTCCTTTGGTGAGGCCATTCGATGGCTACTTGGAAAAGTGTTGCAGGGCCCCTTTAACGCTATCCCGTTAGAAGTATCAGGTCAGGCAGGCACACGCCAGGCTTCGCTTGCCCCAATTTTCCCGACAGGGGAAGGGCTCCAGATTTGTTATTTTTTTCGTACCTCGATAGTTCATTTTTTTCGGTGGTTATATGCGTGGTGTTCCGTTCAGTGTCGTTCGAGATACGCCGCATTCTATCGTTTGCTCTCGCGTTCAAACATTTTGTGATTGTTGTAGGGGTACGAAGTTGAAACAGTTCTGCGCCTCCGCACACCACGATATTGTTGAAAAGCGTGGGTACAGTCGACAACGATAGCGCGAACATTCGGAAAGGCATTTACTACTTTCGTCACTAACACTTCGAGCGGGCCAGCTTCAGCCTTATTGAACGCGCTAGAAGAAGGGGCAGCATTGAAACTTATCGGTGGGCTCAGAAACGGACGGCGCCTGTCATGGTGACAGACAGGTGCTTCCGCTGTCCGGCTTCCGCGGGAAAAGCGGGAGCAAACAGGATGTCGCTCCCGCCGCTCGTTTCGCTCGCTCGTGGTCAAACAAAGGTTGACGATGAGAAGAGCGGGATTTTCTTGAACAGACGGGAGGATAACAGGATGAGATTCTACGTAAATCTCTTGGAGTACCTGTCGTGGCTTCCTCTTCATTTGCAAACCTACGAAAGGTAGTTATCTCCCTCTCTCTTCTCAATCTGTGCGCTTGGATCCGTTCATCCGACACGACGTTTGACCGCACGAAGCGATTGGCTGCATGCAAGAGTACGCTGACCCCTTTTCTCCCCAATACGTTGCTTCGGTCAACACGAGGCCACACCGTGTGGAGCGATCGGTTTTCTCGGACGCGGCGTGAGCATTCCTCTCTCTACAATTCATTCACAGTCTCTCGATTTAGCTGACATCCAGCTTCATTGTGGGGCGCCATCTGCTTCACCAAAGCGGGGAAGTACCCATTTCTCACCAATATCCTGGATCAGTTTGCACCCGAGTTCACATTGCGATGGCCAAGAACTGTCTTGGAGCGCCTAGACGTCCCTCTCCGACTATCGGTATGGCCGACGCATAGTGAAGAGGAAGGTGCCCATGAACTTAAAGGGAACGTTTTCTCGTCGTCTAGGTTTTGGTGTGCTATCAACTGGTGCCAGCTATGCCGATTTCGATAATTCTTTTTGCGTTCATCTAAGTATTCGGCACTACACGAATTCCAGCTGTAGAATGCAGAAGAAAAAGCGTCGCAGGGCCCCTTTAAGGGGTCCTTAAACCCCCCCAGAGGTCGTGTTGAGGTTGTGCACAAGTCTACAACGAGCATGTAGCCGCGAGAATTTTCGAGCGAAGCTTCTATTGACTTACCTGCGAAGCTGGTGATGGTGTTAAAAAACACACACACACACACACACACACACACACACACACACACACACACACACACACACACACACACACACATCTGGCGCGTACCAAATAAATAAACTTAATAGATTTTCTTTCCAGAACTAAGGTTTGAACTCGGGTCCCCCCCCGATTCGTGAGCCAGTGCCTTGAACACAAAGGCACGCGCCCACACTTGCTCAATGTGGACTGAACTGAAGCATACGAATGCGTTTTGCCGACGATGCAAAAAACAATTGGGAAGCAGTACACCTGCTATGGGCGCCGTCATTGAAGTATTTCGTGCTGGCGGACTAAAAGTGATCTGCTGGACAACGCGTTCGATATCAGGAATGGAAGATTTCAGGGAAATTCCGGCTTTGAGAAAAAAATTTCTAACCCGCGTTTTCGTGATCACGTGTTGGTCCTGTCGTTGTGCCGTTCTTGAGGCTGACCAGGAGGCACTGGGCGGACGAACGCTGGAGAGAACATGAAAGATGCCATGCCGATTAAGCCCGAAAACAGCGTTCTGGGGACGGCCGCTACCTCTAACAAAAGTGAGCGCTTACGTTAGGAGGGAGCATTGCGCAATGCGAAAGAAAGACAGAAAGAAAGAAAAAAAATCGCCAGGCCTGCGCGGAACGCGCAGCACATACACAGCGAAAGCTGGAAGAGCGGCCTTTTTAGAGCCTTTTTTAAGCACTCTTGGGGCAACTACTACAAGCGCACTTACATAATACCCACTACGCCATAAATCATCATAATTTTTGTGTAGTGGGGAAGCGTCTACTATGCCAATATTCTTCATTCTTCCGAAAAGCGCGGCACCCGCTACACACTTGTAACGCATTATGTGCACTTTGTTGATTCTGTGGCTGACGACGATGAAGAATTATGCCATTTTGTAATGGGTTGGAGCATTGAACGACCCACTCGATATGCAATTCGTATTGTGTGACGCCTGGTTGTTACTTTCCTGTTCTAAAAAGCTTTACAACACACGTTAACTCGATTTCTTACCCGACATGAAGCCTGCATAGGATCAGTTTGCACCGCACTTTCAAGCAGTGGCGTAGCTCAGTGGTAGAGTGCTGGGCTGCCACGCAGAGGACCCGGGTTCGATTCCCAATCTGTCATAGGTGTTTTTTATTTATTTAGTTTTTTTCTTATTTCGTGCGATATTGGTTACGGACACCGGCGGCGGCGGCGGCGGCGGCAGCGGCGGCGGCGGACAACTACGGCGCAAAAACAACCCTTGTTGTGATCTCATAACAGCTTTCGCTGTAAAAGAAAGAAAGAAACAAACAAAAGCAGCAGGTCAAGCACGCCCACGCCAAGCTTCGCTTGCCCCCATTTTCTCGATAGCGGAAAAGCTCCTGAATTTTCCAACAGCGAAGCTGTTTAGCAAATTCATTCCTTGCGAGTCGATCGCAGAAAACTATCATCATCATAAACGGGCATGTGCCACAGATATTGGGTAAATCCCTCTACTCGCCACTGGTCCACCAAAAAACCGCCAGGCCTGCGCGGAACTCTCAGCACAGCCACAGCGAAAGCTGGGAGAGCGGCCTTTCTAGAGTCTTTTTTAAACATTCTTGGGGCAACTACAACAACCGCACTTGCATGGTACCCAATACGCCATAAATCATCATAATTTTTGTGCAGTGGGGAAGCGTCTACTATGCCATTATTAGTCATTCTTCAGAAAAGCGCGGTACCCGCTACACTCTTGTAACGCATTATGTGCACTTTGTTGATGCTGTGGCTGACGACGATGAAGAATTTTGCCTGAGGCTTTCGTAATGGGTTGGAGCATTGAACAACCCACTCGTTACGCAATTCGATTTGTGTGACGCCTGGTTCTTACTTTACTGTTCTAAAACGCTTAACAACACACGGTAACGCGATTCCTTGCCCGACATGAAGCCTGCATAGGGTCAATTTGCACCGCAGTTTCAAGCAGCGGCGTAGCTCAGTCAGACAACCATGTCTTGAATGGTAAGACACCAGCATGAAGCTTGAAGAAGAAAGTTTTGACCCCCGGTTCGTTCCGTGGGGTGACCACTGCTTTTTATGTCGCAAGCCGGAAACCGTTGAACATGTCTTTCTTGATTGCTGGGATGGGGAGTTCTTCTGGGATGTCCTGCAAAGGACATTAAAGAAAGATTTCCCGCTGGACGCACAGGGAATAAGGTATCTTGCCATTGAAAACGAGGATGGATTTCCGTATGACGTCGTCATGTTATTGGCTCTGCATAGCATTTGGAGGTCACGCATGGCTGTACGTCATGCCGACGTCGATTCTCGACGTGCTATAGAATACTTTCGAGAGTCCCTAACTTCGTTTGTAGAATTGCAAAAATTGGAAAAGAATATACCGGATTGGGTACCTCGCATGGAAGCTCTTTTGCACGTGAAACAATTGTAAAAAGTGTGTACGTGGTTATTAATTTTGAAAACTGAAGTACTGCAATAAAGAAAAAAAAAAGCGGCGTAGCTCAGTGGTAGAGTGCTGAGCTGCCACGCAGAAGACCCGGGTTCGATTCCCATTCGGTCACAGGTGTTTTTTTATTTATTTAGTTTTTTTCTTATTTCGTGCGATATTGGTTACGGACACCGGCGGCGGCGGCGGACAACTACGGCGCAGGAACGACCCTTGTTGTGATCTCATAACAGCTTTCGCTGTAAAATGAAGAAGGCAACAGTTAGCTCTACAAATGGCTGCGAAGCGACGGCGGTGAGCCCTACACCCCGGGTACGTACAACGAGAGAATAGGAACGGGAAAGGCAACGGCGGCTGCGAGAAGACCCCGAAGCGATGGAAGGCCTACGCCAACGACGACGTGCCCGTAGATCTATGCGAGGTGCGAACGCTTGGTTTCTGCGCGAAGTTCTGTCTCTGGAGTTTGGACATCCTCGTCGTGTCTGTGACTGTCTGTGGTTTAACTCGAACCTCTCTGCGCTGAGAGTCGACGTAGAACCAACCTAGCATCACCTAGCTAAAGCCTACCATCGACCTAGAAGACCTAGAAACAGCCTGCATCACCTAGCGAAGGCCTAGAAACAACCTAGAAACAACCAGATCAGTCTTCAGAGTCATCCAGCTTCGCCGTTTCAAGCATTGCGCGGCTTAGAGCAAGCTTCACGAATTTTAAATGCGAAGCATTTCTTAGCGAAATTCGGCGAGTTTGACCGTATCTATCTATCTATCTATCTATCTATCTATCTATCTATCTATCTATCTATCTATCTATCTATCTATCTATCTATCTATCTATCTATCTATCTATCTATCTATCTATCTATCTATCTATCTATCTATCTATCTATCTATCTATCTATCTATCTATCTATCTATCTATCTATCTATCTATCTATCTATCTATCTATCTATCTATCTATCTATCTATCTATCTATCTATCTATCTATCTATCTATCTATCTATCTATCTATCTAGCCGCCTACGACTTTGTGCTCTCCTGGCCGTATCGTTAATGGGATTTATACCAAATTTGGTATGGCATAACATGACCGTATGACGAACATAAATGGCTGGTCATATCATGAAAATCATGACTAACTTGGCATGAAAAGTATGATTTACATGCCACGCTCATGGCGCGCTCGCGGCCGTTTCGTTAGCTTGATATACACCAAATTTGGGATTGAGTGACGTGACTGTATGACGAACATAAATGACAAGTGGTAATATGGAAATCATGACTTGTCATGTGCGACATGACTTGCTTGCCACGCTTATGGCGCGCTCACGGCCGTTTCGTTAGCTTGATATACACCAAATTTGGTATTGAATGACATGACTGTATGACGAACATAAATGGCAAGTGGTAATATGGAAATCATGACATGTCATGAGCGCCATGACTTGCATTCCACGCTCATGGCGCGCCCGCGGCTGTTTCGTTAGCTTGATATACACCAAATTTGGTATTGAGTGACGTGACTGTATAATGAACATAAGTGGCAGGTGGTAACATGAAAATCTTGGCATGCATGTCATCTACAACGCCATTTACATGCCACGCTCATGGTGCGCTTGCGTCCAGTTCGCTAGCTTGATATACACCAAGATTGGTATTGCGCGACGTGACTGTATGACGAACATAAATGACAGGTCGTAACGTGTAAAACATGACATGCAAATTATGTAAAGCATGATTTGCTCCTTCCTGGCTGCTTCGCATTACATCGATTCCCACAGTGCGTGGGATCTGCCTGCTTTTTTAACCGCGAAGCTCTTCTTGATCGAGCCCTTTTTCATATCCGGGATCCGTGATAACGCTTGTGGTCATCATAAACGGGTATCCACCATAAACATTGGGTAAATCCCATACTCCCCACTGGTCCACTAAACATGAAGCCAAGAGTTAGCAAAACAAACGGGTACCCTATGTGCCGCAGAAATCTGTGCGGCCTATCAGAAAACTATCATCGAAAACGCGTATGCGTGACAGAAACTGGCTAAATCCTACTATACACAGCTTGCACTAAAAAGGAAGAAGGCAACAGTTAGCCAAACAAAAGGCATGCGCGTTACCACAGTTACACCACTGTCACGTGATACTTTGTGTTTGTAAAGGGTGGTGGCTATACCACCACCTCAAAGCTTAGCAAAGAGTTTTAATAGAGAGCAGTGATAAAACATATCGGATGAGAACTAACACACAATGATGCCAAGGAAAGTATAGGGGATGTTATTAGAAGTGATTGTAATGTAGATGTGAATAAACAAAAGTGGATGAAAAGATAATTTGCCACTGGCAGGGACCAAACCTGCGACCTTCGAATAACGCGTCCGATGCTCTACCACTGAGCTACGGTGGCGGTCGTCCCTCCGTCCACTTTGCAGGGTATATATGTGCATTTAAACGAGCGATCGTCAGTCAGCGCCGCCTGTTGTCATTACGGGGAGTGTGGAACACTCTTTTTTGCCTGTTGGCGTCACGTAGCACGTGATCTTATAACGAGCTGGCAGCTCACTAATAATCTCTCGCATACTACCTGAAGGCATCAAGTCTGCCAGAATGAGACCCTCGCTATGAATGAAGGAAAGAAAAGTAAAGGGCTCGTTTTTTGCTTTGTTAAACACAATATTAATGAGAACTAACAGACAATGATGCCAAGGAAAGTATAGGGGAACATCCCTTATACTTTCCCAGGCTTCTTGTAGACAGCGTTGCTCTAAAAGGAAATCCACGCAGAATCTCCTATGGGAATTGTCAAAGTGATGCGTAGGCGTTGAGATTTATTGTAGGTTGCGGGAGTCCATAGAACGCCGTTTTCGGGCGGCAGCAGCATGGCGTATTTCATCTCCAAGGAGGATTATGGTTCGTCTCCTTTCCAGCGTTCGCCAGCGTCTGGAACAGTTTCCTTAAAATGCGCATCCTGCGGCCACCGAAACGCGAGTTTGGCATGAAATTTTTGCGAAGTCTAATGGCACGTTCGGGTGGTCGCTTGAGAGCGCTCGAACTGTGTTTAAAAGTGGTGAACTCAACAGCTTTAATGCTCTACAACGGGAACAACCAGATATTAAAGTCATTTTCCTCTTCTTTTTTGTCATGTATTGGCCATAATATTTTTAGTAGTGATACTTAGTTCCTATTTTACATAAATTTTCTAAAGCCTCCGGAGCGCTCGAAAACGACCAGTCGAATGTACCGTAAATCTTGCTGATGCATACAATTGTCCATGTTTAGACAGGTCTTATATTCCGCTACCACGAAGTTCAACGAAACATTCGTAAAGTTCTCTTTTTACACCTGTTTTGCACAGCGGGTGCAGTGCGATCGTATGGGTCACATACATTCGTACTCAGCAAGTGTGGTTATGTAGCCCACAATAAAGGAAAAAGAAAAGAGTGGGTGCGTAGCTAGGAGGTTGACACACTCGTCTTCAGAGCTTGGGAGCATGGGATCAGAACCAAACAATATATTTTGTTTTATTCAATTATATTTTTTATGGAGTCGATCGTCTTACGTGACAGAGAACCAGACGAACAGTTCTCTGGTTGAGTCGGAATAGAAATGCATTTAAGGCGTTTAGCGATTCACAGCACTCAGAGTGCCATCACGGCCGCTCGATAAATCGAGCGGCCGTGGCACTATGTACGCTATGTACTCCACTATGCGAGAGCGGTAAGCAGCCCTCACAGCGTAAGCGTAATGGAGGCCTAGTAATCAAAATTGAATTGATCGCTTATTCTCGCCACGCGAAGCGCCGCAGGAGCTTCAAAATTTTATCGTACAGATACAGGCTTGTGCCGCTGGTTTTCAGCTCGAAAACTTGAACGCCCCACAAATCTTAACAGTAGCCTATCGTCAGTACGAGCCAATAGTGCAATATTTTAGTCAGAGACGAAGAACTTTTATTTTCCGGGGTACCTAATATCGACAATAGCAGAGAGAAAGTACTTGTGCTTAGAACGAAAACCGGCTGGTACGACCTTCTATGGGAGGTGAAGGACACGCGAAGCGCAGTTTCGGGGATCGACGGAGCTTAGATTTTTAAGGCGAAAGCCTTTAATGTCTCATGCTCACGTCCGTCCGTCCGTCCGTCCGTCCGTCCGTCCGTCATTCCGGTCATCCGTCCTTCCGTCCGTGCCCTGGCCCCCTGGCACGGTGCCAGGGGGCCGCCGGGACGCGCAAGCGGACGCCGGTCGCGTCGGACTCTACAGCGCTCGCGCTTTGCTTGCGTAGCGCTGCTGGGCCCAGCGTGTCCAAATCATGCAAGGAGGGAGACGCGCGCATCGCGTTCCATTCTGACCGACCCCGTCTCAATGGGCACCGGCGTTCGCGGAACACACACTTTGGAATTTACAAAGTGTCCTTCAACTTAAGCGCTGGAACGCGGATGGCGTCTGCACGATGCTCAAAGCGCGAGAATACGAACGCACGCGAAACGGAGGCAGATTAGTCTTGCGTCTCGCTGCGATTCGCGGTAAAACATTTAAAAAAGAAAACACACACACATTCCGTTTGTGTGCCATCCCACTAAGAGTGTAAAAAAAAAAAGACATAGGCATAGTCAGTCGAATGGCCACAAGCTTTCGCCGAACACATTTTGGCATGTATAAAGTCTCCCTTCAAATATTTAAAGACGATAGCCTTTCTTGGGATACTTCAACGCAGAAATTTTGGTCTGTTTTTCTGTTTGTCTGTCTGTCACACGATTCAGCCCAGCCACCCGGCCAAAGTTTAAGCACTTGCTGAACGCCCAGCCATCTTGAACTGCTGGCTGCGTTCACATTTGTGAACATTGTTGATTAAAAAGCAAATATTGCGCATATCTGAGACGCAACATCAATACGTAAGTATTAGGTGGTGTGTTCCTTTACTAGAAAATACATAGATACGTAATTCTAAAGACCCTAGTGTTTCTTAGGCTGGCGCTGAAAATACGACGCTATGCACGAAAAAGCCTGGCAGTGGCCCTGGCTTCTGCCCAAGCTCATGTTTCTCGATGCCACTGCCAGATGGCGTCCATATCTCACGCAGCGCCTCCTCTATTTTATCAATGCCAGCCAGATGCGGCCGATTCAACATAGAGGAGGCGCTGTCTGAGGCAAGGCAAAACATAGTAGTACGGCCGCCAGAAGACTCGTCTTGCCGTACTACTAGATACGCGGCAAATTTTTTAAGCACTTTGGCGTTTCTATCTATCTATCTATCTATCTATCTATCTATCTATCTATCTATCTATCTATCTATCTATCTATCTATCTATCTATCTATCTATCTATCTATCTATCTATCTATCTATCTATCTATCTATCTAGCCGCCTACGTCTGGGTGCCCTCGTGATCGCCTCCTTAACTTGAGGTCGACCAAAGTCAGTATGGGAGGGTAAGAGGATTTGACGAAGATGTCTGGCTGGTCGTGACTTGAATTGAATAACGTGAAAATCCCGTCACGTACGTCGTCAAACTCATTTCTCCACGCACGTGTGGCTCATACGTGTATACCATGGGTCGCAGTATGCGGGTATGCGCCACAGTTGTTTGACAATTTATATCTACCCAGGAACGGCGAGGACATACATTGGTAATTTAAACGCGTGAGCGTTAAGAAAAAAAATTACACCTCAGGACTCACAATAAAGTTTTGCATCCATCCATCCAACCATCTCCCACTAAAGGGAACCATGAAGGGATGCGAAGCAGCATTGGGGGGTGCACACCAAGTTTCCATTTACGTTCACTCGGCCGTCGATGCTAAGCGTCGTCGTCGAGCTACCGCTTCCGATACAGAGAGACAACGCGAGTCTGCGGCGAGGGTAGCGAGGCTTTCGAAACAACTGCAGCGACCGGGAACCGACGGAGTGACCACACGATTCAAGCGAGACTTCCTCGACCTAGAGTTACTGTATATGCTACCTATAGGTAGCAGAGTTGCGCATAACTTTTCCTTGCGCCGCTATTCGTCGAGTGCCATCGCGTGGTGCAAAATGACGTGAAATGTTCAATTTCGCGCGGCGAAGCCAACTTTACGCGCCCGACGGCGCGGCGCCCGCGCGTCCTCTGCCCGCGCCGACTAGTTTCCGTCAGTTTCATCGTGATTGCCATTAGCGGTCGTCAAGCGTTTCAGCGTGCGTGCGTTCGTCGAGTGTGTGCTTTGTTTATCGGCTCCATACCTTATCGAAGTGTTCGAAAGTACGTCGTATTGACAGTTGTGCGCTACACATGACTGGGTGTAGTGCACCTAACTGCGCAAACCGCACAGGAAATGGGAATGCGCGGTTCACGTGGACATTTGAAATGAGTTTTAAGCTACTTTTCTGCGCCACTTTTTCGAACAGTGACGCAGTGGTGAATGATGGTTAATGACAAATGACACTTTGTCAGTGGTCGCCAGCGTAACCGCACGCGCAATATTTTGTCGAGGGCCGCTGATCAGCTGGCATCGGCGGCCAAAATGCATTCTTATTGTCGACCATACGTGCGTGAAGTTTCCTTCAAACGCCCTTCAAGACAAATATTTCTCGCCTTACGTCCAGGGGAGAAAAGCTCGTGTGCACGCTGAAAGTAATCGCGCCGCTTTTCGTTGCGAAGTACTGCGCAGAAAAGCGAACTTTTGAGTTGTTCGATCGTAGCATGCATATGAAAGCTTTGATGGTGGAATCGGCCCAACCGCTGTAAAATTTTCTGTGGACGTGATGCCTGCGATTCACTTATGGTATTTATGAACTGACTTTTCAACCGCCTAATTCAAATTTCATTGACTCCGTCACCTTTAGTACACTTCATGTGCTTTAATTCACTTTAATTCTCACTTCATTCACATTTGGTTGTGCACCACTGCTCCACGCCCTGCACTGCACCCGGGATTGGCCGAACGCTGCAAAACTGTTGTTCTTCACGTCGTTTTGTTCGCGGACACGATCCGTTAGAACCTGTAGCAATATACAGTTTCGCTGTAAAAGTGGAACCTTGCTGAGCGCGTGCGAGTAATTCTGCGGCCGCACCGGAACATCGCGCCGTATTTGTCTCCTGCGCGCGCGACGAGCAGCTTCACTGCACAGCCGTTGAACATAATGGTGGACCTATGCGCAACTTTGCTACCGAAAGGTAGCATATACAGTAACTCTACCTCGAACGAGCGCACGCGCTTATATGAAATGGGGGGAGGGAGAGGAGGGAGTGGGTTTACAGGCTGCAGCGCGGGGGGAGGAGAGTAGAGAAGGCGACCGAACGCCTGCGTGAACGCCCACGTAAAGGAGGAGAGTGCGCGGCAGCAGCGTGGGGGGAGGAGAACAGAAGGCGACCGAACAGCTGTGTAAAGGAGGAGAGTGGGAGAGAGAGTAGGCGCATGCGCAGTAAGGGGTGGTCGGGACGCACACCACCACCTGATTGAACTCCGCTCTAAGCTGCTTCGCATCTAAAGCTGAATACGGCAGCGTTGACCCGACGTATGCAAAGAATAGAATTGAAGCAAGACTGAAAGTTGGGCTAGTTGGTGATACATTGTGGGAAAAAATGCTTGTTCTGTGTTAGAGCGGCGACGTTTTCCCCTGCTCAAGCTAACCATCTCCCCGCCGCTTCGCATCCACACATGGTTCCCTTTAGCGGGAGATGGGGAAGTTTTTTTGCTGTCGCGCTTTATTTATGCAGTAATACGGCATTGTCGTATGCACCTACATAAGGCACCATGTATTCCTGTGAACCTCAACTCGTTAAGGTAAGGACGTAAGGTTTTCCGAAGGATGTAGCCACCCCCCCACCTCCAAAAAAAAAAAAAAAAAAAAAAAAAAAAAAAAAAAAAAAAAAAAAAAGCCATCATTCTGCTGCAAGTAGCAGGGGCGTAGCCAGAGACTTTTTTCGGGGGGGGGGGGGGGAGGGGAGGGGGCACCTCGTTGATATCCGAGGGGGGGGGCACCCCCTTTTCGCTCTGTATGCCATGGCGAAAGAAAATTTCGGGGTGGCACGGACCCAGTGTGCCACCCCCCTAGCTACGCCACCGACCATTAGAGAGCACTAGCTTTACAACAGCGCTTACAACTGCTGGTTGTATACAAATTAGTACGGTAGCTCAAGAGATGGTTAGTATACAAGGAAAATTATAGACCTGGTGAAAATAAAAGCAGCACAGCTTGCAATAAGTCGCACAAGGCTGGGTCACTGCAGAGTTGATGGTCTGGTTTCTGACTTGGTGAGGCTTTTACCCTCTCACCTGTTTCTTTCCCACCCTTGCTATACTATAATATACATAGCTATGCTTTGCTCTCTTCTTCTTAATTTCTTTTAGTCTGTGTCTTTTTATTTCTTTCTCTCTAGGTTCCACACGCTGCAGTGAATTCACTGCCTCTCTCTCCCTTTTCCTTCTCTTCCCTCCTCTCTCTCATCTTTCTATTCCCCTTCCCTAATCCCCCCAGTGTAGGGTTAGCCAACCGGAAGTCTTTCTGGTTAACCTCCCTGCCTTCTCCATTTCTGTTTGCTTTCCTTCCTCCCTTAGCTCTAGGTCTATTTGTTCCTATGTCTTTCTATCTTCTTCTGCCTTGCTTCCCTTTCTTTTTCTTTCTTTCTTCCTCTTTCTGTCTCTGTAGTTCTCTCGCCTCCTATCTTTTTCTTTCTTTCTTTCTTTCTTTCTTTCTTTCTTTCTTTCTTTCTTTCTTTCTTTCTTTCTTTCTTTCTTTCTTTCTTTCTTTCTTTCCTTCTTTCTTCCTTTCTTTCTTTCTTTCTTTCTTTCTTTCTTTCTTTCTTTCTTTCTTTCATTCTTTCTTTCTTTCTCTCTTTCCATCTACGACACAAACTAACCTAGACCATGGCAGCTCGGCTGTAACACTCCCCTATTAACGCATATGTGCCACAGAAATTGGGGAAATTCCACTACTCACCACACTAGTCCAATGAAAATTAACAAGGGAACACACGGGCGGCAAACACCGATTAGGAACCGCACCTTTGCAGCTTCTCTTGTTCTTAGGCGATGATTGAACGCGTGCCGGTTCATGATGATGATCATTTTCTATCTAAAACTCACGGCAGACATCGACCATGACAGCTTTGCTGTAAAACATCCGCGTGATGTGGGACTTGCATTTAGAGGCCTGGGGATGTGGGCCGTGAGGCATCACCGGTGACCACATCCGGCAGTGCCCTCCCTCACCAGAGAGGGATTGGCCACCCTGGTTAATAGGATACGAGTTAATAAAGAGAGAGTACCTTAGTAACGAGTGATTCGCTGATGACATTGCACTCAGGGGACGAATCGCAACTCTGATTACTGAATTGGACAAGGAAAGCTGAACAGTAGACCTGAAAGGTAATATGCGGAAAACTAAAGTAATCTGCAACAGTCTCGGTAGAGAACAGCGCTTTGCGATAGGTAGCGAGACAGCAGAAGTGGTAAAGGAATACATCTACTTAAGACAAGTAGTGACCGCGGAGCCTAGTCATGAGACAGAAGTAACCAGAATAATAAGAATGGGGGGGGGGGGGGGAGTACATTCGGCCGGCATTCTCAAATCATGAATGGTAGTTTACCACTATCCCTCAAGAGGAAGGTATATAACAGCTGTATCATACTGGTACTTACCTACACAGCAGAAACCTGCAGGCTTACAGAGACGATTCATCTTAACACTTTCGTGACCGCGGAAAAAATGGGTTGGTTTTGGGTAGTCCAGGAAATATTTTTTTTTCCTGCCACAGAAATCTATTGATCCTAAAGTGTAGGGTGTCAAATGATAGAGGAAGAGTTGGTATTTAAACAGTAATAATTTAAAGCTACAGATTTGTTTTGAATATTATAAAAATGATCAAAATGTAACACAAAGAAAAAAAATCATAAAAACATCAATGCTGCTCTGCACAGGTTAAACATAAAAAAAATTTCGAAATATAAGTTTTGAACACAAATTCCTTATAGAATAATACTGCAAACAAAAGCTCTGTAAGTACAGAGGTTATTTGCATACATAAAAAAATATAAGCACTAGTGCCTATCATGGAACTCCACGAAGCACTTTCTCGACTTGGTGAAACAAAGGCTGGCTGCAGATGTCTCGCAGAGAACATTTTTAGGGGCGAAGCTCCCTAAAGCGGCACCCGTTCGTCCCTCGTCGTAGTGCGTAACTAGTCTTACGCTTTGACCTCCAAGGTGGTGCCGGTGGGAGATTTCTCCTGTGCGTTGTTGAACAATAAAAATTTCGCAGCGTGCGCGTTAACTAAAAGCCGAATTCTTCTGTCTCTCATTCCCCATTAGCAGCCATTGGCATTTCTCCTGTGCGTGATTAAACAATAAAAATTTTGTTCAAAACGCCGTTGATTGATGAAATAAACCAACGAAAGACGCCAGATGTTTTCTAAAAGCAAAACGAAAAGACGCCAGATGTTTCTAAAGCAAAACGAAAAGACGCCAGCTGCTTAACGAAAGACGCCAGGTGTTTTCTAAAGCAATGGTTTTATAATCAAAACCATATCGCGATACAGGTTTGTAGTTGACGATGCTCGTTGCCGTCGGTGTGTGCTCGTATGCAAGAACCACTTAGCTTACATTTCACCGACCACAAAGCAGTCATAATGAAAGGACAACGGAAACCAGCAATAAAAGTTTGATAAAACATTTAATCAATCGTTTCACGTCATTTTTATCGGGCGAATTAACGGAAGAAATTTCACGGTTTAACCGATGATTACTTCCAGGAGCTTCGCCCAATCTCATCATCATTCACCTCGTGGATCTGCCGTCAATTTTTTATGTTCAACTTTACTTTATCCGTAGCATAGTTTGCAGTTCTGGTATTTTCCAACTTTTTGCGGCTCGTGCTGGGCCGCCTGATGTGCCTTCCTGTGCATACGTTGAAATGAACAGTCAACCCCGTTTCCGAATCTGCCAAAACCCATAATTTGTATCTCCATTTGACCCCTTTATCCTTCATGTAATATCCAAAAGCAGACGAGCCTTTAGATTTCATATTTAGGACTGTGCAGCGCTCACAAAAAAGACGAGGGACAGAAGAAGTGCACGAGACATGCGCTGACTCACAACTAAATTTTTATTCCGAAAACACGAAAAAGTAAACAAGAAGGTATCATCGAGTCACATGATTTGCGCTCCTAACGAAAAACAAAAAGAACATCCCTGGCTGCCACCCCGCAACATAGTATGCGCACTACGAGTTTTTTGTCGCGTTGCCGCACGTGCTGACCAAAAACTCGTATTCCCTATCCCAAAGCTTTATCGATGGCTGGCTCACGCATCTTTCATAGCTTCTTCTAATGTGGAAGGCCTCTATAATTTCTCGGGCAAGCTGCTTTTTATGCCTGGACAGAACCTTGGTATCAGTAAAGTGTGGAGTGCACCCGCACTCCCGACAATGGTCTGCTAAATGGGAATGCGTGTCTTGTGTTAATGAACGCTTGTGTTCACCCAAACGAACATTCAGGCACCTTCCACTCTGTCCAATGTAAGAACTGCCACACGACAATGGTATCTGGTATACGATTCCTACGTCGCAATCAACAAACTTGGACATGTGTCTTATACCACATTCTCCGTTCGCATCTTTAGATTTCAGCATTCTCTCATCCACGGAAAGGTTCCGACGTGGTTGAATGAATTGCGTGGATGAATCGTTCAATTGTTGCAAAAATTTGAAGGACACTTTGTAAACTGGATGATTCCCGTGTACACCAGAAGTGCGACGAGCGCGCGCATCTCCTCCTCAGTAACCTCCCTCCAGGATCCGTCCCTCTCACTTTGCGTTGGCTTTTCGAAAATATGCATCCACGTATACTTATTTGTATGGTTGCATAACTCCCTGACGGCTCCTGTGGTGGAAAAACAACACGACCGCTCGGCACTCCGGAGTGCTAGGTCAAGGTGCACTCCGCACCGTTTTCGCGGAGAGAACTCCGCTCTTTCTGCAGCCGGCGCCAAATGCTCCCGCCCGAACGAAGTTGGCACCTGTAGTTGGCACCTGTGGTATGTTTCGCTCTCTCCTCACCGAGGAGAGAGCGAAACATACCGGCGTATACCTGCTGAAGTTCCGGGGTGGTTGACGAACTATCGCTGTCCGTAACGAAGTCTGATGAATCGCAGTCATCTTCCGTGTCTGTGCTGCTACCATCATCCAGAGATTGATGCTCAGATTCATTGGAATCCGCCGGAAATTCCCCGTTTTAGAGGAGCACCCTCGAGCGACGTCGACGCCATAATCGAAACCATTAGCCTCACCTCCCCGACTGCGAAGGAGAATTAAAAATCACCCCATGGCGAAAAAAAAAAAAAAAAAAAGAAACTCAAAAGCGAAACTGATAAAATACTGCTTCTTTTACCCTTTAGATGGCGTTAGCAGTTCAGAAGCGCACAAAGAGCGCCAAAATTTGAGCTTGAAGTCATCAATAGCATACTATCGATGGGCATTGGCGCGGTCCTGGAAGTGTTAAATTGAGGACAACGCAGCGAGCAACGAGAAAGATGATGATAGGTGTAATCTTAAGGGACAAGAAGAGAGCATAGTGTGTCAGGAAACAAACGGGGGTTAAGGATATCATAGTTAAAATTAAGAAGAAGAAATGGACATGGGCAGGGTATGTAGTATCTAGGCAGGATAACCGCTGGTCATTAGAGTAACAGACTGGATTCCAAGAGAATGCGAACGCGCGAGGGGGGAGACAGGAAGTTAGGTGGGCTGAGGAGATTAAGAAGTTCGCGGGTATAGTGAGGCGGCCGCAGCAAGCATAGGACCGGGTTGGATTGGCGGCGCATGTGGGAGGCCTTTGCTCTGCAGTGGGACAGCAAGGCTGATGATGATGATGATGAAAAATTATAGGCTATGACACCCGTTCACCGGTGGACTCACCTGTGTCACCACCGTTCATCGGGAATACACTTGTATGGTCTCGCACATCTATACAAAACATCTTTACTTGTGGCAACAGCACTGTCCTGCTTTCCTTTTGCACCAACTGTATTTTAATTTTGTTGCGGTTGTTGCCCAAGAATGGTTATATGAGTTAAAAGTGGTCAGAAAAAACTTCCCCATCTCCCGCTAAAGGGAACCATGTGTGGATGCGAAGCAGCGGGGAGATGGCTGGCTTGTGCGGGAGAAACGTCACCGCTCCCATTTCGCGGCAGCGGCCCGGGCGCTCATCGCGGCGCTGCACAGGAGAGAGAATGAGGCGCGCGCGCTCCGTCATTTTCATACCGCGGAACTACCGTGACGCCCCCCAGCGGAGTATGCAGCTGTCGCACCACCTGTCGTGCGCGCCGCTCCGTAGAGTAGAGGATTCCTGGAGGAGAGGACAGTAGGAGAGGAGAGAGGGGATGCGCATGCGCTGTGGGGGGTGTGGGACGCGGGTACCGCTCCGTAGAGGAGAACATTCCTATAGGAGAGAAAGGGGGGGAGCGTAGGAGAGAAGAGAGAGAGGGGTAGGGGACGCGCATGCGCTGTGGGGGGTGTGGGACGCGGGAAGGAGAAACGGACAAAGCCCTCGCAAGCACATGCAAGCAAGATCAAGGAATGAAGTCAACGGGACGCGGGCGCCGCTCCGTAGAGTAGAGGATTCCTAGAGGAGAGAAAGGTGGGGAGCGTAGGAGAGGAGAGAGAGGGGGTGTGGGAAGGAGGAACGGACAAAGCCCCCGCAAGCACATCCAAGCAAGATCAAGGAACGGCGTCAACGGGACGCGGGCGCCGCTCCGTCGAGTATAGGATACCTAGAGGAGAGAAAGGGTGGAGCGTAGGAGAGGAGAGGGAGTGGGTGTGAGACGTGGGAAGGAGGGACGGACAAAGCCCCCCGCAAGCACATGCAAGCAAGATCAAGGAATGGAGTCAACGTGGGCGACAGACACCACCGGTAGTGCGCGTTATTCTTTGCTTGCACCCACCATAGCCATTGCTAAGCAGCCACTCTGTGCTCTCGGCCATGACTCTTGTGACTGTGGTAGTGGTTGACGGCCTTATTGTACTACAGTGTTCTGGTTCGCATAGTGGGTGCTTCCCTACTTCATGAAAGTGACCGGACGCGGGACGCCGGATGCGGGAGGGACGGACACAGCCCCGAGCATAAGATGCTTCGCATCTAATAACAAAACTGGTACAAAATTGGAATGTTATTCGAAGTAAGGCTAGTAGCTAACTTCTTCCGCACCCGACCTGGCCTAACTCAACAAAACGCTGGCTTAAGAAAACGCGGCCATGGCAACGAGCGAAGCGGCCTTCATGATGTCCATCGCTTCAACGCAAACTGAGCGGTGAGAACACAGCGCGCAGAGAGATGAGCCGTCGGCTGATCCCTGTCAAGATAGGGCGTGAACGATCGCGCCCGGCCGCTCAAAGCACCCAGTTCCTGTCGGAGCCACGAAGTCCCCCCTCCGGATCCCCCTCCGGATCCCCTCCGCGTGACGCAAGACGGCCGGCGCGTTTGCTCTCTGCTTGAGCCGCGATCGGTGGCTGCCCTCGCACGCACTAGAACATACGACCCGCGGGGCGACTTTGCCGCCCTTGGACTTTATACAGAACCTCACGGCGACGGCGACGGCGATCGCAAAAGTGCGTCTATAGTGCCCTCATAATCGCTACCGCCATAAAAGCCAGGCGATCAGGAGTACTCAAACCGGTCAGAGTAATCGCTAACGCTATGGCCAGCTGTAAGGAGAATTACACTGATTCGTTGGTGGGAGCGCTCCAATAGCATTAGGTCTGATGAAGATGGCACAATATGCGTGGTGACGTGACGCGCGCTCAGTCATAATGGACACACGCAGACGCGTGCAATAAGGGGCACTTAATTCATGCTGAGCGTTCGTGTGTCATCCAGACAACGCTTTGAGCGTTTGAAACCGTCTAAGGACGCAAATAATCGAAGCCAATAAATCGCAACAAAGAACGCAGCGTTTCATGAATGAATTTCGGCCGGTGTTTCGTCGTTCACTGCGGACGCGTAGCGAGGCACTTGAACTTCGAACGATGCAGTCGCTATCGAGAAGCAGCAATAGCGAGAGCTAGCTGCGCTGCCCGAGGATTGAAGTTTAATTTACGAAATAACCATTATACTGGGCATGCAGTACTGATATCTTACACGAAATAACACTTAGACAACCATGTGCAATTGCTTTTATTAAAACTTTTCTTCTTCCATTTGATGTGGCAGCGCTGCGGCGCGCGCCTGAACTCGCTGCAGAAAGGGCGGCGGACGTCTAGGTGATGAAGAAAAAGAGGAGCATTCTTCATATATCTATTGCGCGAACGTACGAAAAAAAGGTCGTCAGCGTCATCGCGTGCGCGCGTTCCGACAAGGCGTGCGAGCATTGGTTCACAGCGCTTGGCGTCACGTGCAAACGGCAGCGGCAACGTAGACAGCGTTCTTTTTATTTTTTACCGCAACCAGCCAGTTACTATTGGACCTAATCCACCGATTTGCCAAGTCCACGAGACGCGCTTTGTAGTTAGCGACGCCCGCCGAAGCGTTTTACTTCGCCCTCGCGGGTTCCTCGGTCTTGCCACGGCGGCGTGCGACATCATCTGATGCACTCCTGGAAGACCATGGAAGCAGCCGGTAAAGCGAGCAGCGGCAAGAGGCGCAAGAATTCCTGGACTAGCGAGAAGGAGACACGGCTCATCGGACTGTACGAGAAGTTCCGGCTGCTGTGGGACCACCGTCACCCGGATTACTACAAGAGGGACCAGCGCGAGAACGCCATGAGGGCCATCGCCGATGGCATGGGCAACGAGTTCGACGGTGAGTGAGACCAACCGATGCCCCATCCTGGTGTCTCTTTTTGCCTCCCTTCTTGTACGAGGGTCGGTCAGAAGCACAACCTGCTGAAAAGCACGCCGTAGTGGCAATAGCTGTACACGTCTTTGCTGTATGTTGTCATGTTGATTTTGGCCCGAGCATCAGCTGGAAGACGCGGTACCGCTTGGCTTTAGCGTGAGCGAAGTTACAAAGCTCTAACGGCTGCGTTAATATGAGAAATTTTGTTGTGGAATGCAAGCGTAAGCAGCACAAGCGTGCGCGGAAGGCTCGCGACTTCGTGAAGCTTAGTAAATGGTTTCACTCTGAGAAGAGGCTCCAGCGACACGGTAGATGATCGCCTGCTGTGGTAGCGTAAAGTGGGATGTGAGAAATCATTTAGATGCACATATTTGGTATTCGGTTGAAGCGACACGATCTGCAATTTGAAATGGTAGAGCTCGAAAACGACTTGACCCCAGACAGTGGTCGCGTTAGGACGCGCGCCTACGACGCAGGTGACCGTGATAGTCAATAGTCAATGTTTAATGTTGCTTAGCATACCAGGACCACGCAGGTGTTATCGATGGTGTACAAGAATTCAACATGACCATGGCATCTGATATTAGGTGAATGCGCATATACAGTGACGAACATATTTTACTTAAAATATTTCAAATAGAACTTTGGTTCACATTGCAAAAAGTCAGTCGATGGATTGAGAATGAATGAAGACAGTGTTGCATTTTTAACGTTCTTTTGAAATATAGCCGACCGCGTCGAAATATGTCTCGCTTATTTCTTGCTTTTATAGTTTCTATTGCTAAATATTTTATTTGTCTTTTATTCTTTTGTGTTTACTCTTCATTTCTCGATGCTTTTCTTGTTTCTTTCTGTTGCTTTTCTTGCTGTTTATTTGATTTAGAAATTGGACATGATATCCGGTTACAGAATGTGGTTGGAAGAGTCCTTTGAAGGCCTTGTCTTCAGCAGTGACAGTGTGTGTGATCGGATCTGGAGGCGCCTGTGATAGGCTGTAGCACGTCGGCAGCCGCCGCGTGCATTGTCCGCGGCATTATGTACCATATCATTTTCATACCTTCTGTGACTACCTATAATCGCTTGCGACCTATACATAAATATAATCCCCACCCACAAAACCACGGTGCCCTTGTCCGCCACCTCTATAAGAGTTGGTTTTACACCGAAACCAGCTGGTTTTTCTTCGAAGCGCGAGTAATTTATCTCTAATCCCGCTAGTTTTGTTTTTAACAGAGGAGCTGTTTAAGGTTTTCGTAACGCCGTGTAGTGCGAACAAAAATTATCATCATCATGAAACGGCACGCGCTCTCTTCCTCCTCTTCTGTTTCGCTCCCACAAGACATGAGCTGATTTGTACGGCGTGGAATGCAATAACATTGCGAGTGAGTCTGTTACATGACTAAATCATGTAACGTCACGTAAAAACTAGTCACGGGACTAAATCACGCAACAGCACGTAGCAACTAGTCACGCGACTAGACATCTCATAACATCACGTGTAAACTAATCACGTGACTAAAGTCACGTAACTAGTCACGTGGCCAGAATCACGTAACATCACGTAACAACTAGTCAAGTGACTAAAAATCGCTTAACATTTAGTCAGGTGACTAAAATCACGTAACGTCTAGTCCCGTGACTAAAATCACGCTAACTCGCTCGTAACTAAAGTCGATGTAACATTACGTCACAACTAGTTACGAGGCATCACTAAACAACTTGTCACGTGTCTAAAATGACGTAACATAACGTAACTGCTGGTCACGCGACACGTTCCCGCCATAAACCACGTACCATCTAGTCACGTGACTAAAATCACGTAAACTGGCGTAATAACTATTCACGTGACATGTTCCAGCGAAAAACGTCGTGACAGCTAGTCGCGTGACTAAAATCACAACATCCCGTAACAGCTAGTCACGTCACATGCTCCCGTCAAAAGAACCAAGTAACAGCTTCATCTAACTAAAAACCCGTAACGTCACGTAAGGTTTAGTCACGTGACTAAATCACGTAATATTACGTAGCAACTAGTCGCGTGACTGAAATCCCAATTTCCCGTAACAGCTAGTCACGTGACATGTTCCCGCCAAAACCACGTAACATGTGCGTAGTGCGAGGAACCGGCCGAAACCGAAGAGGAATAGCCAAGTCCAAGCCATACTTAGTACCACTAGCAAAAACTTAGAAGCGATGTCGAACATTGGCTCCACTGTTGGTTCCAGCCTTGCGCCACTAGCGCAAGCTGCGCAAATTTTTTTCTGACTTAATTATCATGCTTTGGCTGTGCGCTGATGTCAGAATCCCTCACAAAATTTGTCGGGACGTTGATGTGCTCTACTTAATACCACCTACACTAAAAGAAAGGCAGGAAGGGAAAGATGGAAGCTTCCGATGAGAAATTCGTAAACAGGGAGTGTGTGCTGGAGCCGACGTTCCGACAAGTGGACTTGTCTTTTTCGAGGCTGCAACAGTTGCAGCCTTGAAAAAAAAGTCCACTTGAAAAAAGTTACACTAAGATACCCTGTGCACGGAATTCCATCGTCTTCAACTCACGGAAGTGCTTGACGTCTTGACGTCACGAAAACAAGCTGACGACGTCATCAGATGCCGTCATCGCTTGGTCAAAGCAGAGTCCTTCAATCGTACGAGTTGCGAAAGCTGAGCGAAAAGCCGACGTGAGGACACAAAGTCACGTGGCCACCCGCGTGCCTCGTTGCTCCAGGCGGGCGAGCTGCGCGTTCACTTTGTATTGAGGCGAAAGCCTTTAATGTCTCATGCTCACGTCCGTCCGGCGTCCGTCCGTCCGTGTCCGTCCGTCCGTCCGACGGACAGACGGATGCCGGACGGACGCCGGACGGACGTGAGCATGAGACATTAAAAGCTTTCGCCTTATACCGCCCGTCTGTCCGTCCGAGCCCTGGCACGGAGCCAGGTGGCCGCCGGGGTGCGCAAACGGACGCCGGTCGCGTCGGACTCTACAGTGCTCGCGCTTTGCTTGCGTAGCGTCGCTGTGCCCAGCGTTTGGAATCATTCTGACCGACGCCGTCTCAATGGACACAGGCGTTCGCGGAACACACTTTGGAATTTACAAAGGGTCCGTCAATTTAAGCGCTGGAACGCGGATGGCGTTTGTACGATGCGCAAAGTGCGAGAAAATACGAACGCATGCGAACGGAGGAAGATTAGTCTCGCGTCTCGGTGCAATTCGCGGTAAATAATTAAACAAGAAAACACGCACACATTCGGTTTGTGTGTTATCCCACTGAGAGTGTAAAAGAAAAAAGACATGGTATAGTCAGTCGAATGGCCACACGCTTTCGCCGTACACACTTTGGAATGTTGTACAAAGTGTCCTTCAATTTTTTGCGGCGTTCGCCTGTTATAATGCGCAAAGTAAGATAGCCACACCTGGTGGCTTTAGCCTTCGAATCGCCTTAGGCGAATGCATTAGGCACCCTGGGAGTTTGTTCGAATATGCCAAATATTTACCTTAGCAGAAAAAAAATGCACTTGCGCTTCGAAATACGAACCAGATGACGCGACTTTCTTACAGAGGTGAATGACAGGCATACCGCTGTGCCGTTCGCGGAGCTTATATTTTTGCTTTGGTTATGACCGACCATTAGTCGACCAATTCGAAGTTAACTGGCGTCTGTGCCTTTTTAAGGAGCTGGCACACCCTTTATTTTTCCTTATGCCAGTGGCGAAAATCTTGAGTATCCGTTAGTGCCGTCCTGATGTACCTAAAAGAAAACATATTTGTCATTTTCTCTGGTGAGACTCGTGTTATGCTGTGGAAAACTACGAAGGTGGTGATAACTGTGTCTTAGTCATCGACCAGGCGAGGCTGAATTGCGCACTTTTTCAATGATGGTATTAACGTAAAACATTCTTGACGAGTTTAACCATTTTTCTGTAGAGGGGTTTAGGGCCGTTTCTATCTCTTGCTCTTTATTTTCCTTTCCTGCACCCAGCATTTAAGGTCTTTCTATCCCCGATTCGTTGTCCCTGTGCAGTGTGGCGTGTAAACGCCTACATGTGCACTGCTAAATTTTCTGAATTTTAATAAAGTGCTTTCTCGCTCTTTCTCTGAGTCTGTGCTTTATTGAACTTATCTGACGCTAACAAGGGTATACATGGTTATCACAACCACGACTAACACCTGCGTAGTGACATTTACATAAATGTCACTAAATAGCTACTTCGGGTTACGTGTGGACATCAAACGATGTGGACTAAGCTTCTGTTTTGTAGCCTTTGCGCAGAAATGTTAGAGACAGTGCAAGAAGGGATGCATTCGAGTGAATGTCACCAAGCGCACAATTCTTCAAATTAAGAACTGCCAGAAGCCTACTTTTCACCGGAATTAAAACTACTATCGACTAAAACGTACGCCAACCACTTTTCAACAGATGCACTCAGCAAGGGCAGCGAAAATATTTATGGTGAATCAACTAAATTAAAAGAAGAATGCAATAATGCCTTTCTAGCAGGTCTTGGTTAAAAAAAGAACTGTGCGATTAGTGGTTTATAAAGGTGTGTTATTGGTCACCAGAAAATATATTCTTTACAGATATACGCCAATATACGGGAGGGATATATCTAAAAAGGGTAATCTGTACAAGCATTTATGGCCAGCTTGTTTTTTTTCAGTAAGCTATTTCGGTTGTTACAGGATGCTCACTCCTGTATTTTCTTTACTATATGGCTTCTACGCAGAATTTTGCACTATAGCTTTTCCGCGCCTGCCATTCAAAACGCGGAGACTCGCATCCAGTGAACAAGCATTAATATTAGGCACTGTCCTACATTATCATTGACACATTGAAGTGGGAAACTGAACTGTATTCAGCGAGAGACCAGTAAATAAGAGGCGGTAAGCCACAAACCACAGGGAAGAAAGGCGTAGAAAGTATAGCTGTAATGGATCAAGTCTTGTTCGTGACGACGTATTTATCCCGATGAGAATATTTAGATATGTTCTGTTGCAACACTGTCGTAATGTTTTAGAACAGCAGCTAGAATACCTGTAAAAAATGTATTTGTCAAAAGAAGGTGCGCGATATATTCAGCAGGGCACCAACAGCAGAATCGACTGAAAAGAAAAAGGCAAATAAATAACCTCCCCTTTACCGAATAACACGAATCCTTATTTCGAAGCCCTTCATCAGGCACCAGAGAAAACTGAATTACATTGTAAGGTGCCGTCTAGGGAAGGTTTCATCGAAATAATTTTCCAAATGAATTAATTACCGGAAGAGATAGAGAAATTATAGTGCGCTGGTCGATAGGAGAGAGCTTCCCTGCCAAAGCAAACACTTTCTCCCTTTGCCTCTGCTAGCATCCGCAAGCGGACGCCGTCCTCCCTGCAAGGGCTGTAAAAGTGGCGTCCCCTTTTTTTTTACCTAGCTTAACCACTCCTTTATCTATAGTGTACCAGAAAAAAAATTACACCATCTCCCGCTAAAGGGAACCATGTGTAGATGCGAAGCAGCGGGCGCTAACGCTTACACTGGCGGCGGCGTTGACGCTGGCGCTCATCGCGGCGTTGCGCAGGAGAGAAACCTGGGGAGGCGCAATCACGCAGTGATGACCGGTGTTTCCTGCTGGAACATGCCAATCGCTGCTAATGGGCAATGAGAGACAGAAGACTCCGACTGGACACAGAGACCCGCAGCCCGCTTTTAGTTAACGCGCACGCTGCGAATTTTTATTGTTCAACAACGCAGAGGAGAAATCTCCCACCGGCACTACCTTGCAGGTCAAGATCCAGTGCCATATACACGGGGTGGCCAGTGAACGGTTGTGCAGCGCGAGCAGTCGGTTTTTTCAACCAAGAAACTCGCTAGCAGACGCTGCCTGCGTCGGCGTCGCGAGGCGAGAGAGGGGGGAGCATAAGAGAGGAGAGAAAGAGGGGGGGCGCGCATGCGCAGTGGGGGTGTGGACGCCGCGGGGAGGGATGCCTAGAGGAGAGAGAGGGGGAGAGGTATTTTATTTTTATTTTTTTGAAAGGGTTTGCGCATGCGCAGTAAGGGTGGTCACGCCGCACACCACCACCGGATTAAGCTTCGCCATAAGATGCTTCACATCTAAAAAATAAAAAAACATACGCACCAAGACGCTCCCGCGTAGTCCAGTGGGGCACACGGAAGGTAACCTTTGCCTAACAAACATTATTTAACGCAAATAATGAGCCAACCCGTACGCTGAAAACAACCCGTACGCTGAAAACGTGTCACCCTTCCAGCGCTACGTTACAGCGCCGCAGTCGTACAAACTCTGGATGACCTCGAATGAGGAACCGGTGCAACTTGGTGTGACAATAAGAAGTAACAAATCGTTTGCCAAAATACGGCGCATCCAAGTCATTGCCTATTCGAATGATATGTACGCAGTATAACTTTTATATAAATTCATACATCATTCCAATTTGACAGCAGCGTTTGATGGCGATCGCGCCATCGCGCGTCGCACGCCGGCCTTTAACGCAGCACCAAGTTTTGGCGCGGAGTTTCCTTCCTGAGCAGGTGGCCTCCGCGATTCGCTACGGCAACGGGCGTTGCCGAACCTAATCGCGGAGGCCACGCTGAGCAGCTTCGCCGCAGAAAGAAACCAATTAGTATTAAAAAAAATTCCTGGAGTGGAAAATATGCCTCGAAAGTGAAGACAAGAATCCGCCATCTTACCAGTGGCCAGATGAAACGTTAGCATGTAGCGACGAAGCAGCAGCATTTTCCTCACACGTCCTACCCTTTTAATACGGGTAATTTGTTGGGACAGACAGTGCTCGACGCGTGCCTTTGCGTTACAAGTTGTCTTAAGAAGCCACAACGTCTAGACATATTTTGTTGGAGATTAACTCATCAATACTCCAGTTGTCTTAAGAAGCCACAACGTCTAGACATATTTTGTTGGAGATTAACTCATCAATACTCTTCTCGATAGGTTACTTTCGTCAGGAACAACGATCTCTTACCTTATATTCAGCCTAGTATTTACATTAACAGAGCAAAACCACTTTTATCTTCAAGCGGCACAACCCGAAAAGAGTATGTTTCCGAGACAAACCAGGGGCAAACTGTGGCTTCACCTTTGCCGGTAATTCGTTGCGATGGCTTGCCCTCCAGCATTTTAGATGTGAAGCATCTTAGAGCGGGGTTCAATTCGGTGGTGTGCGGCGTGACCACCCTTACTGCGCATGCCCAAACACTTTCAAAAAAAAAAAAACAAAAAAACCTCCTCTCCCCCCTCTAGGTATCCCTCCCCGCGGCGTCCACACTCCCACTGCGCATGCGCGTCCCCCCCTCTCTCGCCTCGCGACGCCGACGCAGGCAGCGTCTGCTAGCGAGTTTCTTGGTTGAAAAAACCGACTGCTCGCGCTGTACAACCGTTCACTGGCCACCCCGTATATATGGCACTGGATCTTGACCTCCAAGGTGGTGCCGGTGGGAGATTTCTCCTGTGCGTTGTTGAACAACAAAAATTCGCAGCGTGCGCGTTAACTAAAAGCGGACTGCGGGTCTCTGTGTCCAGTCGGAGTCTTCTGTCTCTCATTGCCCATTAGCAGCGATTGGCATGTTCCAGTAGGAAACACCGGTCCATAACTGCGTGCTTTGCGCCTCCCCAGGTTTCTCTCCTGCGCAACGCCGCGATGAGCGCCAGCGTCAACGCCGCCGCCAGTGTAAGCGTTAGCGCCCGCTTCTTCGCATCTACACATGGTTCCCTTTAGCGGGAGATGTTCTAATTTTTTTTAAAAAAATCATCCGGAGTGTTTCGAAATCCTCAACTGTAGAGTAAATAGCACCCGGAAGTGTTTAATCCAAGGTGTACGCACTGTAAAAGCATTGCAAGTCTAGTTCACATTGTACGGACCTGCCCTTCCTACAACGATCCGAGAAAAAATGTAGGATCCTGGGAGGCCTTAGTATTCAGCCACGAAGCCGAAGAACAACGCTAAGTCATCGGTCTCACCATGACCGCCACAGAGTCCCAAGAGATCCCGGCCGACGGTTAGAGGGATGAATGGGGGCTGAGGCCAAAGCATTCTGCCCCGTCATTCTCAACGGGTGCAAATAAATGTTATTTCTCTCTCTCTTCTCGAAAGAAACGCGTTAGAGATGCGCATGAGAATCTTGCAATTAGTGTACGAACTGCCATACGTTCGAGCGAGATAATGGCTGGTCGTCCTTATTAGCACCGTTGCGGCGGAAGAAGCGAAATCGGGCAGCCGCCAAACTAGAAGCGAACACGACCCGCGCGTCTTCCATTTCATACGTCAGACACAACGCTGTGAAGACTAGCGAGACTTCTTGCAGTAGATGCGTTCGCACCAAGAAATAGTCCAATTATTCTGCTACCAGTAACATGATCTCTTTTTTTTTAGCCTTACTAATGAATGTAGATGCTGTGTGCCTCAGATATAAACAAACCCCGTATTACTGTTGTCAATAGGTTGTTCTGGACCACTTAGCGACTGTTTGTTCTCGATTTTTCGGTGCTTCATTTGAGCCCGTCACGACGCATCACGCGCGAGCTCGCGCTCGGCTCGCACGAGCTTTTACAATGACGAAAGCCAAGCACGAGGCGAGCGCAATCATACATCTCGCTGGCCGAACTTCTTGCATATATTCCGCAGCGTTGCACGTGATCTATGAAACGGAGTGTAGTTCGTCCATGACGTCTCACTTTTTGAGACGCGTGCTCGCGAGTGGCAGTGCGCTGGACCACAGCCACGGTGTAAGAGAGTATATATCTTACACCGTGACCACAGCCAGGGAGGGAGACGCGCGCGTCCCTTCATCGCGTGCCCGTCGCGCTTCCACTCTAGGCCGACCGTGGCTGGACCAGACCGGAAGCGCGCGCGCGCATCTAATTTTCTTGTCACCCCAAAGGCCGATATATATATATATATATATATATATATATATATATATATATATATATATATATATATATATATATATATATATATATATATATATATATAGTGGAGAATAAAGTATTCGACAACCCACCAGGGAGCACGGCGCAGCGTAGACGAGATACGGCGACATTACCTATAGTCGGTGACAAGCTAAGAATAAAAAGTAAACTGTACCGCTGTCCACTTGTATCATGCGCGTCCAACCACGGCCGCTCTTTATGATGGCGTAACGGTTAAGGCGAACCAATGAAAAGTGCAACATGGCGCCGTCCGCGACGAGAGGCGAGGTACCGCAGCACCGAGACCGGGAGCCGTTGATTCGCATTTTCTGTGGTGTTTTTCTTCCAGAAGAAGCTCTTTCCTAGTGTTATCCGCTCGTACGCAGCATCATCGTCGCCGGTCATCATTCGATGCAGTAGAAGCGTGTGACTGTGCCGCCTTTGAAGTGCACCGAAGCGGCAGCTAGCAGCTCGGACGCTCTATCGCGTTCCGTCGTTTCGGCAGTGTCAAGTTGCATCACGGCGTGTGTTCCTTCCATCGCTCGGGTGCACCAAGCATATCGCCTGAGCGTCACCATAATGGCGATTGTCGCGTTCACTCGTGTGCTGTGAGTCGGAATGTGCGCGTCTGTGCTCGATTACCCTCTGCGAAAGCCATAGCATTAGCGTTGCGATATGTGCGTGCGTGTGTTACTTCGAGCTCGCAACGTGGGAATCTTGGTGATCTATTGCGCAATACGCGGTGCTGTGCGTCTCTATGCATGGAGTATGTGCGGACGAAGCGAATGAGAAAGAGCGACCATCATAACCCGTTAGCGCAACACAGTGCGAAAGTAAGCAAACCAGGTGTGGAGAACATGCTGTGGTGTGTGCATTATAAGGAGATACTTGTGGTCATCCGGTGCATGTGTGAATATGTGATGAGTGCCCCCAGCCCAGAATGATGTGCTAGGTCGAAGTGACCGTCGCGTAAGTCTTTTCACGCTCGATGCACGAACGCCTTGCATGCAAAACGCCGTGCGAGGTAATCATTGTCTACGAAGAGCGAAATGCTGCGCGTTACATTATATCGCTGGGACGCAGGAACTTTCGATTGCATAGATCGCGATCGCAACTGAAGTGACGCCACTAAAACTATCATTGAGTAAAAAAAAACAGCTTTTGTTTATGATGGCGTTGCATCATACCTCACGATATCGCATTAGAATTCTGCTTTTGTCTAGCTTGCGTTTTCTGTATTTTGTGTGTATTGTGTGCATATATTAATCAGTGATAATTTGCTTATCTTAAACTGCAGTGGACTCTCGTGAAGATTATAGTCCGTAGTTTCTTTTAAATGCTTGCCCTTCTTGTGATGGACGTGTTTTTTTGTATGGTCTTTTGGCTACTCAATTTTTCATTTGTGCATTTTCTATTTTTATTTTCTGTGTTCTCCTTCTTTCTCTCTCTCCCTGCTTGGAGGACTCTGCTATAAAAGGGCATCGAAGCTTCGTAAATTTTGCCTCGATAAAGATCGGTCTCCGATTGACACGTTGGCAAATAAAAAATAAACGGTATCTTTTAGAAGCGTATCTCCTTTTCCTGTTTGTCTCACGGCAATCGAAGACAACCTCTTCGCAATACATATATATATATATATACACACCTTTGCGCAGAGACACATATACATAGAAGGTAAAACTGGGCCCCCTGCTGTAATGCCCTCTGGGGCGATGCAGGGATGTAATAAATAAATAATAAATAAATGAAAAAGTTGAACGTTCAAGGGCTTAAGGAGTCGTGGCAGCGCCAGTACAAGTTGTCGAGGCCAGAAACAATCTCACGTAAAGCTTTTAATCACTGCCACTTCTGCCGTGTACATCACCTTGGCGTGAACTTAACGGCAACGTATCCAATGACCCGCACAGTTAAGCACCATGAGCGCCACGCGCTTTTATTTCGCTGAAGCGACGTCAAATGAAGCCTTGTCGTTCCCCTCAAACACGACGACAACCACGGCAACTCCAGACGCAAATATTGTATTCACGGCAACACAAGAATCGAAATTCGCGAAGGCAATCTCAGAACACTTCGCTATTCTTCGCTTTGAGTCGTTGTTGCCATAGTTACTGCAGACAATGAAGAAAACTGGCGGCGAAATTTTCGTAAAAAGAAAAAAAAATTGCGAGCGACCTTATTAAAATTTAATAATGTCCCTGTGTCGTTTTGAGAAACCGTAAAGAAATGGTTCCTTTATATTAATTTATACTTAAAATGTGGCATTCTTTGTTTTAATACCATAATAGGCGCTGCACAGAAACGTCGCCTTTGAGACGCACATTACTTTTTTCGTAGACTCTGAGATGAACGCGGCGGAGGGTGCGATTTAAACAACAGATCTATTGTTAAGCTGACGCCGAACGCCATGCGTTCACAATTTTTTTTATCTAGCTTTCGTTTCTTTATTCCAATATCAGTGCAGTATTGGAAAATAAGGTTTATATGCGTGAAAATTAATGCCATTGTTTAGGAACTACTTCGTTTGTAGCGCGGAGGCATGCAAAATATGAGCAATGCGGCCTCGAGGGCGGAGCTTATATTTATTCTTAGGTTGTCACCGACTATAGAACTCTAGGTGGTGTTGGATTGGCCCGCTAAATGAGTTCCCACTATGAGGATAGCCGTAAATTATCAGTGCGTTCGTAAAAAGAAGTAAGAAATGCTGATTGGAAATCGTCGTCAGCTCGTCTTCACCACGCAGTGGACATAAGCACAAGGTGACGTTTGTTCAACGTTTAATACTGTGTTTGCCTTCATCTAATGGAAGCCAAGGATAAATTTGTTCAGTATTTGATGGGGTAGTCATCTAGCTGTTGATAGCTATTTGTTTTCTCAAACAAACCCCTTATACTCAGACATATACTTATATCCAGACATCATATCCAGACAACGGCACGCACTTTGAATCGCAACGACGGAAATCTTAACCCGATATACACCCGCACCTTACGTGATGCACTCAACCGCATATAACCTCGTTGGCTGCGTAAATGTCAGTAAATCTTCAACTTGATCGGCGTCCTTCAATGTTTCCACTAACGAAATCCTTAAGGCCTGGCGTACTAACCTGGTACGCTGCTTCTTCGGTATTTTATGACTTGTTGGAACATTTTGCAACCATACGAATATATCTCTGTCTTTCGTGTATGGCGCGCCAGCTCTATTCGGTGAGAAAGCTGTCCAGGTATTCTGTATTTAGTCTAGATTAATTGAAGCCTATTCTTTTTACCAAAAGTACGGTTTTCCATTGTTACCTGTTTGTCAGGACCAGAAAGGTTTTTTGCGATACTTTGATGGGCTGTTAAGGGTAGCTTACAGGGAGTGGTCTAACCCCGAGGTTTTCCGCCTCTCCGCAGTGGTGAACGTGAAGGACAAGATCAAGACGCTGCGCGACTACTTCGTGAAGGAGATGAAGAAGGAAGAGGGCTCTCGGACGTCGCCGTGCGCCTACATCTCTCGCTGGGAGCACTACAGGTGCTGGGAGTTCCTGCGGGGCACCGTTAACGTCGAGACGAGCTCGCAGCCACCTATGCCGTGTCCGGTGAGTATAATAGCCCACGCCCCGTGCGGTGTTCGAGAATAGAAATGATCGGTTGTGTATTGGGCCACACAACATCGGAGCAACGTTCGAGAATTTAGCTGTAGCTATAATTATGCATGTCATGATGCGGTGAGGCGCACCGGAGATTGGATCGAGAAAAGTGTTGCTGAGCAGCGCTGTTGTCTGTTACAACGTTCTCAGATCTTGCCCGCGTGTGCTCAGTAGTCTTGAAGTCACGGAAGTTCCTGTAGAGACATGTCACATGTATAGTCGGGCATATACTATAAACGTGAATAGGCGGATGCATCTTTCTGCAAAGGATGCGACAGCTGTCACGTTGTCTTACAGAAAAAAAGAAAGAAAGAAAGAACAAGAAAAGAAACTGCCCATTCTCACTCGATTATCCGTCTTCTTATGCATCCTGTCGAACTTGCATGTTCTTTGACGTTGCACGAAGCACCGCCAGTTGGAATGACGCGCTGAAAAACCGCTTTTCACGAATATCTGAACAGAATGGTACAGAACCGGGAGGTACAGTAGAAAAATTCATTCTGCACGCGCCTGCTAAGCGTGCCATGCATAATGGGCATCTATTGGGAAGCTTGCTTTCTGTCTGACTCGTCCAGAGAGCACGGAGGCGTTGCGGTGAAACTTGCCCCTGCCCCCCCCCCCCCCCTCCTTCCAATGGAGAACCCTGTGCACGCTTATGCTTGTGAGCATATTTTTTGTGCTGTTTAAAATCTTGGACTGTCACTCAGCGCAGAACACGAAAGTGGAAAATGCCATGTCAGTACTCCTTGAAGGTTCCCTTCTGTTCGAATAAAGAAAACCTTTAATATTACCGTACATCCACTGCCTTGAAGCCTTGAGAAAGCCGAGTCCATTTGTCGAAACGTCGGGTCCAGCACACACGCTGTTTACGAATTTTTGATCACAAGTTTCCATGTTCCTTTCCTGCGTTTTTTTTTTTAATTTGCACTGAACAAAATAATTCACGTTGTTTTCGTTTTGCTGCACCTGTAGCTTTAAACCACGAATCTTTCAACCACCTATCCTTATTCTCTGCTACAGAATGATTTGCCTGTCGCCGAGAAAATCTATTAACTACGTCCCCTTTTAACTCTGGCTTGATGTAAAACAGGATCGATAGTTCCTTTACTACTACTGTGCACTACGTATGAATACTTGCAAGCGGCAATCTTTCGCCTACGACTTAGCGTTATCAGAAACCCTAATCTGACTTCGAAGAACTAGCAGTTCACTGCAGGCGCTTTTAAATAGAGTAATACTTTTGCTGTTTTGGCCTTCCGCGATTCTATAGCTCACTTCATTTTCATCGCGCACTTGTAATATGCTGTACCGCTGCGTATACTTTTACACGCCAATTTTCCAGCCAGCTTTTGCTATTCTTCACAACGCATTAATTCGCTTTCCACCTGATTATTGATAATCCGAGGCAGTTAGCACCATCAACGCGGCCCGCTATCCTTGTCGTCAGCATATTTTAGGGTTAGTAGTTACGTACCACAGTTATCTGTATTCATTAAGCATCGACATTTCGGTTCCCTGTACTCTCACCACCTTATTAGTATAGTACGATCGTTCACTTATAA
Source organism: Rhipicephalus appendiculatus (assembly GCA_030522465.1). NCBI lineage: Eukaryota > Metazoa > Arthropoda > Arachnida > Ixodida > Ixodidae > Rhipicephalus > Rhipicephalus appendiculatus. The sequence continues at coordinate 3,240,492 of JALIZH010032992.1, read as the reverse complement.
GATCCCGAAGCCGCAAATTCCTTGCCATAGATACCCCCGAAAAGCTATCTACTTCGCTATTCAATAATAAGACGATGTTACTTGCGCACATTAGTGTCGAAACACTTCGCTCCATTGCCAGACTGTCCTGTACCCACGCGAAACTTGAAGGGAAGCTACTTGCTTACATTCTGATTTACTACCGTTTTATGCTACAAACAACTGGAGCGACCAAGACTACTCAAGCATAAGCCTTAAACGGACACTAAAAAGAAAAGCGAGATCGTAGCACTAGACAAAACAATCTTCTAACTAGACCTATTTTATGCAGCACCGTTCGCAGGGGTAGGTGTGATGTGTTCGAGGGAACGCCCCACCGAGAGCTCGGGTGAGATTTTGTATGCGCTCCGTAATAGAGTACACGTCTTCACCGCACGCGCTTGGTCGATGCTCGTGCGTTCGTCCCCCGTTCATGACGTTTACGCGAGTGTCGACCGAGAGCGTGCGGCAAGGATGAACGTTCTGTCAGGATCCTTCGATACTTTTCTAAAGTAAATATTATAGAATGCGCACGAGGTCGTGCCCATTGTCAACATGGCGGACCAGAGGCCGCAACACGGAGAGAATGGGCGCCTTTCTCTTAAGCAGTTTGGCGAAGCTCTGCACACTCAAGCTCCGGCGATGACTTCGAAGAGCAAAAATACCATTGATGGGAGCAGCACGCGGATCAACAGCAATGGGCGAAACAACCGACATGTTTGTAGTCTTGCTGTGTGCGTCAGATATATTTCATTTTAGTATTCCTTTTTTCACTGCACCGTCTGATCACATGACCTGCGTGACGCCTACAAGTACTACTAGGACGACGATGACGGCAAAGGGCAGCATACGACAGCTTAGCTATCTTATACGTATAGTAGGCTCTTTTGAACGATTACGCGAATGCTCCCGGCAAACCGGGCCGCAGGCCAGACTTGTCGGCTGGTCTGCGGCCCATCGTCCGAATGTCCCGCAGTTGGAGATACTTTGCCAAGTTATAACGTCAACGTGTGCGCGGCTTCGTGCGTGCTCGCAGGAGGTGAAGCGCGAGGTCCCCGACGTGTACCCGGTGTTTCCAAGCTACAACTGCGAGACCGACATGATCCTGCCTTCGACGCCGGACTCCTCGGAGGAGGAGGGCTCGGGTAGCCCGAGGAAGCGACCCGCTTGCCGTCGCAATTCAACCAGCAACGGTTCGCCACTCAAGAACTTCGCGATCGGGTCTGAATCCACGGCGCTGACTCGAGATTCCGTCGTTTCTCCATTTATGAATGGCTTTCGAACGGCGTCACTGCGTCCTCTCCCGACAAAAAGGCTACGACAGGTTACAGTTCCAGAGGTAAGTAGGTCATAATTTAGCTGGTGTTCGCGTGCGTTAAGGTGGTAACAGAGCTCACATTACATTGCGAGCGTCGTGGTCTTGTTCCGAAGTCTTTCATGACACGAAGACTTATTTACCATACAAAGAGCCAAGTAAAGTACTCAGGGGTTTGAGGAGAACGAGATAATGTTGAACAGCGATATGAAATGAAGGAAAGTAAAGAAGCGAAATTAACAGGTGTCCGGTGCTGCGCAAGCGTAGTCGGGTTCACTTTGCACATTTGTACAAATGAACCGATGTATTGAAATATTTTTTATTATTAATACGTTACATGCTCTTGTAGAAGCATTGAACTAAACCGGCGTGAGTCAATACTAAAAAAAGAAGTGATTCCGTTTAAGCTGGAACAAAAAAAAAAGAATCAATTGTTGTACAATGCGCAGGCTGCAGTGCGTAGGTCATACAATGCCGCGTTAGTGTAATAATAAATAATAGAATGTGGGGTTTAACCTCCCGAAACCACGATATAGTTATGAGGGACGCCGTAGTGGAGGGCTCCGAAAATTTCGACCATTTGGTGTTCTTTAAAGTGCACTGACATCGCGCAGTAAGCGGGCACTGCGTTAGTGTGAGTTAATAACTTATTGTACAATACTGAACTGTTATCTCTTTCTGAAATGCTTCCTCCTTTGCTTTGTAAAAGTTCATTGCGTGAGACGATTGAATTTGGAAGAGTCTTCGAAAGTGTAACGACGCATGTCGATGCGGATTCCAATGCCCTGCCAATTGAGTCCAATTGCGTGTCCAATGCTCTACCAATTGAGCTACGGCAGAAGCCGCTGCCTTCTCCACTTCGTCGGGTATTTATGTGCTCGTAATCCCTTGGAGTGTCAGCCAGCGCCAGTCGTAGTCAAGGTGGCAAGTGTGGAACACTCTTTTTGCCAGAGGGCGTCACGTTGCTCGTGCTATTTGCGTGAGGTGGCGGCTGACCAACACTCACTGGGTCCTTTATATGCATTCGCTTTAAAACGACTCGAAGGCGAAAGCCATCTTCCTTTTCTTCTTAGTTGGTGTGTTGATATTCCCATAGAGTTTCCTATAGATACACTAGAGGGAACTCTGGCGCTAGTGTCCATGGGAGCTGCAATACACGGTGCTTCAGCCAGCATGGGAATGATGGGTAGTACACAAATTTGCCTAGTCTTGCCTAGTCTTCGTTCTTTTGGCTCCGTGTGGCCTGAATCCGCTTTGCCGCAATACGAAGTTCAGCAAAGGTTTAGCAGTTACGCTTCACCACCTTGACCTTTTTAGGCTCACGAATGCAAATAGGCTCACGAAGTTCACAACGGTCCATTCTTTTGTCCGAAACAGAACCAAAACACAACAATAAACAAAGCCACAAGTGCGTTCGAAGCCGGAAGCACGAAGATAAGGCAAATTTGTGTGCTACCCATCATTTCCATGGTGGCTGAATGATCGCAGCGCCAGAATCCCCTCTAGTTAATTTTAGGAAACTCTATGGATATTCCCACTCCCGTCCGATAAAGTTCTGCACCTAACGTTGTTTCGAATGGCCTCTGAAATCGGAGGCATGGTAAGGTTTCTGCACCTCACCTTGTTTTGCACTGCCTCTGTGATCAGCCCGCCTTCGACCGAGCGACGATGTCATGTGATGACACCATCTTGTGACGTCATGTTATCTGACGATAACGTGCAACCTTTGACGATCTGTGATGTCGTGGTGATGCTATCACGTGATGATGACTTCTTGCACCACTTGTGATGACGCCGCCGATGCCGACGCCGATTGTCAAATGTCGCGTTTGATGAGGCATCTAAGGCTATCGCCTTAATAAATTCCCGCATGCTAACTTAAGGCATAACGTTGTTGGTTCTTTCTTTTTCAGCGTACACCTCCACGACAAAGCAACCACGTAGAAAACGGTAGCCACTTGTACGAAACGAGCAGCCTATCAACCAGCGCGTCCCCGTCCAGAATCGCTGGCACTTCCATTAACGGCGAGGCAGGAAACCACGCCGGGCCGAGCGCAAGCTCCAGCAAGGTTGCCCATGTATCCGCGAGTGATCTTACCGATGGCGAGGCTCTGTTCTGCCAGCAGATTACCTCCGAGCTACGTGAGATGGCAAAGTACCAGCGAGATTTGGCGAAGGTTCGCATCCAGCAGGTTCTCTTTGACGTCAAGTACATGAGCCAGGCGCACGCCGCCGGCTCCTCCGAGGAGCTTCAGCGGATACAGCCGACAAGTGTTGCCACTGTACCGCACCTCGGCCAGAGAGCGGCAAGCATCCCGAAGGTCGACACTACGCCGCACTCGAGAGAGTCCCCACTCTTATTCAAAGCCGGCCGGCACCCGGCGTTTGAAAGGGCGCTTTCGAGTGTCTGACGGTGGGCAATAAAGTTATTAGGGGAGGGACCGAAACGAACCGAAACGTTTTGTGATGTGTGGTGTTGGCAGATCAGAACTGCGGAAACTCGCAAGTAGAACAAAACTTTGTCGCACATAGCTGCAAAGCAATCCATAGAGATTTTTAAGAAAGACCAGGTTCATGGTTGACGGAAAATATTCCTTCTGTTGCATGGCAAAATATTTTTAGTAAAGGGGCGGTCACTATACCATGCAGTTGAGCTAACATGGGGGCCGCAATTGTCAGCGCGAGGGTGAATTATTTGACAACTTGAGTAGTAGTAGTAATAAAGAAAACTTTATTTTTTCTTGCTTTGCTTGTACTGTCCCAGATGGTCGACACCTCAGTCCAGGGCCTCATTTGCTGCTGCTATCCGGTATGCCCGGTCAATCAGCCTTCGCTGAAGGAGCGGCTTCCCACTGGGAAGGAGAGGGGTTGGGTAAATTAACGCGATAGTGTCAAAGAGCTCGTTTCGCAGAAATTCCGGCGTCGGCGTCGGCGTGGGCGTCGTTGGTTGTGAGCGAAAAATGATCCTGTCCGGGACCGAAAAATCGAGAAAGATGCAAATAAAATAAATAATAAAAAATTCGGGGTCCGAGTGAGGATCGGACCCGGGCCGTCTGCATGGCAAGCAGATGTTCTACCACAGCGCCACAAAATTTGTTGAAACTACTTTGGAAAAAAAAAAAACACTATTTGAATGTCATGTAGTGGAAGGAGTCTCCTTAACGCATCATATATTTCGTGGCAGAAGCGTAGAATCGCGCCAGGCTTCAAAAGATGAGAATTAAGCAATGACTGGGTGTTTTAAAGGCCCACCCATTACAAAGCGCTCAGACATTTTTAATCATCATCAGCAGCAAAACCATCAACAACGTGAACAGCTGCGTAGGTTCGCGTGTTGCCCCTACGGACGCGTAGTGGGCCCTTGGGCGATTCACTAAAGAAATAATTATGGCGTAGGGGGGCAACAATTAACCACTGTGCTTGCAACAGGCATTCAAATATACTTTGAAACGGCCAACGTTACGCCCAGAGTCGTTGGTTTCCTAACGCACGGTTGAGACATGCACCGCGAACCGAAGCAGGCTAGCATTTGAGAAGGCGATGCGCACGAGGCCCGATTACGCTATCGCGATCTACCCTTGAAGGCGAAGCTCAAGCGTTCTCCAATTTTTTTTTTCTTAGCAGGCCGGGCGGTTTGGGGAATTCCCACGTTGTTTGGTACAAGCTTGGGTGTGTTCCACAGAACGGACATTGTTCAGGATACTGTGCAGGATAAAAAGTGAGGTGGAGTGCAAGCACGTGGATACTGAATATGGAAAATCAGATCTGTGGAGGACGGATTAGGAAAGGAAAATTTCAAGTTGTTTTGTTACGTTCAGTAGACACTTGTGAGCTGGGATGGCAAAGTTTGTATACAAAGATCGGGAATCTGCATCGGAACTAAGGTGGCTCCTGTCCTGACCATTATTTTTCTGGCTTTGGTGGATAAGGCTTTGGAGCGGGGTTGCATGTGTGTAGCCATAAAGGTGTTTCGATATGTAGACGATCTTCTCGTACTCGTTGACAGAGAATGCAGCACCGGGAATTCTGTGGACTTAATGAAGATTTTTAAGGAAGTTGGCAACTGATTGAAGTTCAGGTTTGAGCTTGCTAATCATAATGAACTTCAGTATCTCGACTTGAGGCTGTCGTTTTCGGAGAACAACATTTGCTGACATTATTTTCCCCGCTGTACCAAACTTTCCTTACACTATGATCTCTCCATGTAGTCAAGGATGCCATGTGTGTGTCCGGCAAACGGTCCGCTTCACTGAAGGCGTGCCCACACGCAGCTGATGGTAGCTCTTCACGTCAGGTAACCAGGCTTCAGGAGTCGATGACCCAGACTATGCTGTTTCTAAGAGCTGTGAAAAGTTGGTTGTTGTTGTTGTTCGCCAAGTCTCTGTGGCTCACAGCCACTGTGGGGGATTGGCCAAAAATTGGGCGGTTTTGTAAGTTTATAGAAAATTTAATAATAAGGTTAAAGGGACCCTGAAACGGTTTTTCGAAGTTCTGTCAGCGTTTAGGCTAGAGCATCATCAAACCATTCGCGCCACAAATTTAGCAACACGCCGTGTACCAAGGCCGCTACGGACCATTATATCATACCCTCCTTCTCACGCCTGCCTTGCCTCCTCAACTCATGAGACACACTGGCATCGCTGGCGATCGCAGAGCTCTCGTGAGCGCACTCGACGATTTGAGCTTCACCCAGTCATGAAGTTCAATAAGGTTGACAGCTGGGCTAGTTGGTAATTGATCATTTTAGCGTATGGTGAAGTAGCGCAATTTTCGACAGGGACAAAGAACAGAAGGTGGACAGTGTCGTGTAGCGAGTGTCGTGTCCACCTTCTGTTCTTTATCCCTGTCGAAAATTGCGCTACTTCACCATACGCTAAAATGACCCAGTCATGACCTCCGAGATTGCACGCCGACAGGTTGCACGCAATCTCGGAGACCATAGCCCAGTGCGCCTGGCAGCACGCACGCCGTCTGGCAACAGAGTGTTGGGACGCGTGTACGCGCGGGAGAAGAAGACACGACCGCGCGGCGTGAATCCCAAACATCAACTGTTTATTCAGGTTCTCTGGAGGTTCCGGAGAGCAGCGGAGGGTGGCGCTGCCTGGCGGCTTGGCTTGGCTTGGCTGCCGCCACAGCACTCCCCCCTAGTGAGTTGCCGAACGGAGTTAAAGGTCCAGGCGAGTGGGTGCTCTTGATAGCCGCCCACTGTGCGTCAGCCGGGAGGGCACCTCGTGGACTTGGGCTGGCATTGAAGCTGGGGGTCCTGGCGATGATTCCCTTAGTGGAGGCAACACGGCGTCGTCACGGTCCATGTGTGCTGGCTTGATGCGGTCCAACGACACGACCTCCTCACGGCCGTTTCTCTTGATTGTGAATTGCTTGTTGCCACGGCGGAGGACTTGAAACGGCCCATCATAGGGTGGCTGAAGAGGTCGCCGAACCGCGTCGTGTCGTACAAACACATATGGGCACGATGTGAGCTGTGGGTCGACGTGCACCACACGCGACCCTGGGGGCCGTGGAGGTACCGCGCGCAGTTTGCTCATGACGTTGCGTAGGCGAAGTGCATAGTCGCTGCAAGCTATGGATGCCTCCTCTGAGCCGCGCGCAAAGAGCTCTCCCGGCAGCCTGAGTGTCGTGCCGTAGACCAGCTCAGCGGCGCTGCAGCCAATGTCCTCTTTCAAGGTGGACCTTATACCCAAAAGAACGAGTGGGAGGGCCTCCACCCAGTTGTGTTCCTCGGTTGCCGTGAGCGCAGCCTTCAGCTGGCGGTGAAAGCGCTCCACCATGCCGTTGCTCATGGGGTGGTACGCTGTCGTGCGTATGCGTGAGGTGCCCATGAGCTGACTGATGGCAGTGAAAAGGGCTGATTCGAATTGTCGGCCGCGGTCTGTTGTTATCGTGGAGGGCACACCGAAACGGGCTACCCAGTGGTACAGGAAAGCGCTCGCAACCGTCTCGGCAGTGATGTCCGCGATAGGGATGGCCTCCGCCCAGCGGGTGAACCTGTCGACACAGGTCAGCAGGTAGGCCTTTCCGTGGCAGGGTGGCAGTGGGCCGACGATGTCCAGGTGGACATGATCAAAGCGAGAATCCGGAGTGGGGAGTGTTCCCAGTGCTGTCGAGGTATGGCGTTGTATCTTAGAGCGCTGGCAAGCTACACATTCGCGTGCCCAGCGTCGGACGTCCCGATTTACGCCCGGCCAGACAAATCTTGCCGTCACCAGTCTTTGGGTGGCTCCAATCCCCGGATGAGACAGTCTGTGCAAGGACTCGAACACATGGCGACGGAGGCTCGCGGGCACGAACGGGCGAGTTCTACTGACGCTTGTGTCACAGCAAACCTTGTCCTCGGATCCGGGAACTGGGATCCACTCAAGATTCAGGGCAGTGGTCGCGGTCAACAGGTGTTTCAGTTCGTCATCTTCACGTTGAGCGGCTGCCAAAGCGGGAAGATCAACCTGTAGTGTGGGCATGATGGCGTTCACAGGATTCCGTGAGAGGGCGTCCGCTACCTCGTTGTCGCCGCCTTTGACGTGGCGGATATCAGTCGTGAACTCTGATATATAGGACATTTGGCGCCGTTCGCGTGCTGTGTGCGTTCCACCGTCGGAGCTTAGCGAGCGCAATGCATAAGTAAGCGGCTTGTGGTCGGTGAGGACGAAAAACTCTACACCTTCCAGGAAATGGCGAAAATGTCGTATGGCAGCGTACACGGCCAGCAGTTCTCTCCCGAAGGTGCTGTAGCGGCGCTCGGTAGGTGTTAGCTTCCTCGAAAAGAAGGAAATCGGGCGCCAGATTCCCCCAACGAGCTGCTGTAATACAGCCCCAACGGCTGTATCGGAGGCATCCACCATTACGCTCTGCGGGACACCGGACCTGGGGTATTCAAGCAGTGCGGCGTTTGCCAAAGCGTCCTTGACCTCGCAGAAGGCTTCTTTTGCTTCTTGAGACCAGGAGAGGGTGTCCGAGCCATTTCGTGAAGTGGCCAGCAGGTCGTGAAGAGGTTGAAGGATATGGGCGCAGCGGGGAATGAAACGGCGGTAGAAGTTTACCAAACCCAGAAATTCCCGAAGCTGGCGCTTGGCGGTCGGCTGCGGAAATCTTTGCACGGCTTCAACCTTGTTGGGTTGAGGAAGAACTCCTGAGGCGCAGATGACGTGTCCAAGAAACGAGAGTTGTCGCACACCAAGCTCGCATTTGGCCATGTTCACGACCACGCCATGTTCCACTAAGCGCTGGAAGACGATGCGCAGATGATTCACGTGCTCTTCCGGAGTGCTGCTGGCGACTAGCAAGTCGTCAAGATAGGCGTGGCAGAAGCTGAGGCCGCGTATAGCACCGTCCATGAACCGCTGGAATGTCTGACCCGCGCTTCGGAGTCCGAATGGCATTCGGAGGAATTCGAAAAGTCCGAAAGGCGTTGCGATGGCGGTCTTCGGGACGTCCTCCGGGGCAACGGGAATCTGATGGTATGCCCGCACCAGGTCGATCTTCGAGAAGATAGTGGCACCGTGAAGCCTCGTCGTGACATCGTGTATGTGCGGTACCGGGTATCTGTCTGGAGTCGTTACCTGGTTCAGCGCCCTGTAGTCCCCGCATGGTCGCCAGTCTCCCGGCGTTGACTTTGGCACCATATGAAGTGGAGATGCCCAGGCGCTCGACGAGGGTCTGATGATCCCTAGCTCCATCATGTGTTCAAATTCCTGTCGTGCGACCTTCAACTTCTCTGGAGGCAAACGGCGAGGCCGCGCGTGCACGGGTGGGCCGCTGGTGGCGATGTAATGGCGTACCTCGTGCTTCACCGCGGCGCTGGCTGGCGGCTGCCTCGTCAACTCGGGAAAATCCTGCAGAATGCGAGTAAAACGTTCTGCACCGGACGGCCCGAGCAGAGTGGGGCTCAGCGGAGGGTGGTGCGAGGGATTGCCTTGCACAGTTGCCTGCGACACGGGATCGTGAAGGCGGCGGTTGCGCACGTCGACGAGAAGGCCGAAATGCCGAAGAAAGTCCGCACCCAAGATGGCGAACTTCACTGCTGCCACGATGAAAATCCACCGGAACGTTCTGTTCAAGCCTAAATCGAGTGGCAGCGAGCGATGTCCGTAGGTGGCGATGGTTGTGTTGTTGACCGCCTGAAGCGGGGACGCACTGGGGACACGGCGATCGGTGGACCCAACCGGCAGGACGCTCACCTCAGCGCCGGTGTCCACGAGGAATCGAAGGCCACTGTCGCGGTCGGTGAGGAAAAACACTGATGGACGACGTTCGGGGGCCTCTGCGACACTGGTCGTCCTCAGTGCCGGCCGCTCCCGTTTCCCGCATAGTCGCACGGAGGAATGCATTTGCGAGCAGCATTGCCATGCTTCCTGTGATACCAGCAGATTCTCTGTTGCACTGCTGGGCGCTGGCGCTCCTCGGGAGTGCTGCGGGCCTGCATCGCTGCGACGGTATCGGCGAGGCGGGATATCTGCTCCCGGATGTCATGCAGCGTGGTCGTGGGCGCGCCGCCGGCGATGTCTGGCTGTAGCGCCGCGACGGACGGCGGAGCGACCGCCAGCACCGAGTCCGCGAGCTCGGCGAGTTGAGACAGGCGTTTGTCGGCAGCCGAGGCGAGGACCATGCGCACGTTGACCGGAAGTCGCTGTAGGAACAGCTCGCGAAGCAGTCTGCTGTCGGCATCGGTGGTGGCTGCGCCGGCCGTGTGCAACAGCTGCCTCATGTGGCGCAACAATTGGCTGGGCGTCCGGTCCCCGAGCTCGGTGTCGTGCAGTAGCTGCTGCAGTCGCTGAGGCTCTGACGGCGTGAGGCGGCTGATGAGCAGCTGTCTGAGCGCTGTGTACGCGTTCTCTGCAGGTGGAGCGACCAGCAGATCGCGTATCTCGCTCGCTATTGCCGGTGGGAGGCTGGCGACCACGTGGTGGTACTTTGTTAGCTCAGCGGCAATACGACGAGCGGTGAATTGGGACTCCACCTGCAGGAACCACAGCTGCGGGTCCGCTGTCCAAAACGGCGGGAGCCTGATGTCGACGGCGGAGATGGCCGGTGCGTCAGGGGGAGTCTCCATGGCGTCGATCGCTTGAAAAGGCGGTAAGCCTCGTCCGGGTCACCACTGTTGGGACGCGTGTACGCGCGGGAGAAGAAGACACGACCGCGCGGCGTGAATCCCAAACATCAACTGTTTATTCAGGTTCTCTGGAGGTTCCGGAGAGCAGCGGAGGGTGGCGCTGCCTGGCGGCTTGGCTTGGCTTGGCTGCCGCCACAAGAGGAAGATTGCAGAGTGGTTGGTATCTTCGCCGACAGGTGCCACCACCCTACCAGCCGATCTTACTTATGCGCATTCCTAGGCATTCCACAACCAATCAGATCAGCAGCAACGGTGACGTCGTGTGTGCACTCCATGTCGTACTGTGAATGGGAGGTTGAAAACGCGTTTGGCGGAGCCGCAGTGATCTGCTGTGATTCGCAGCTTTAAAGCGTTGTAATAAATTACACAATTGACGCAGAGAGCTTAAATCAGTCTGTAAATGACCTTTAGGATTTGGTGTACCGGCTAATTGTTTTTTGTACAAAATCGTCAAAACTGTTTCAGGGTCCCTTTAAGTGGTGAAGGGTTCTAGAAAAAAAGAAGCACATAATACGGGATATGTGCATAAGTTCTCACGGCCTTAACAATGTTGTGGGTAGGTATGGGGTACATGTCAATCAATCAATCAATCAATATTTATTAGGAGCGTCAAAATGTAGTACATTGCAGGTGAATATGCAGGAGGAGGTCCCAAGGTTACAAACCGCAGGCGGGACCTCCTATGTTAATACAATGGAAAAACTAAATTATGAACAAGGAATAAGAGCGTATTTAAGTGTTACAAGTAACAAGGACATTACCGAATGTTCAGGTTAGCACTTAGCGAATTATATACATACAAAGCAACTCCACGAAAAAAACGAAATGCAGAAGTTATACATTGAATAAGCTCTGTTTTAATTTTCCCTTAAAAACATGTATGTGCATTATGTTTTTCAAATCGCGTGATAGGGAATTCCACAATGAAATTGATGAAAAAACAATGCTCATTTTTCCATAATTAGTGCGAACTTTAGGTAACAAAAGGTTATTAGAGATCGCGAATCTGGTTTTATTGGGATTACACAACAAAACAGCAGGAAATATGTCGATGATGAGGGTGCGGTTAAAAACCTTAAAAAAGCAAAACACACACATTATAAACATACAATTCGGAGACAGGTAGTATATTCAGCTGAAAAAAAATAGGATTTGATGGCGTCTGACGTGAAGCGAAAGTTATGAGTCGCATTGCTTGCTTTTGCAGCACCTTTAATGGCCAAATATGCACTGAATATGAATTACCCCATGATGTAATGCAATAACTGAGATGGCTGTGTATGAATGCATAATACAATGCCTTCAGAGTGTCGATGTTAAAACACATTCTTGACTTGACCAATGCCCTAATACCATATGAAACCTTTTTACAAACAGAACTAATATGTTGGTGAAATTTCAAATGTGTGTCAACTATGACTCCTAAAAATGATGTATGATCACTCAAAGGAATGACTACTGAGTTGACAAAGAGATGGGGAATGAATGGTAATTTTTTGTTCGGTGAATGAAAAAGCATAAAACAAGTTTTGGAAGGATTAATCAGTAATCTATTATTGTCGCACCACTCAATAAGTGAATTAAGGTCAGCTTGAAGTCTGGACACGAGAGTCGCAGAATCCGAGTGATTAGAAAAAAGAGTCGTGTCATCAGCATAAAGTAAACATGAAGAATAGTTAAGGCAATGCGGTAAATCATTTATATATAATAAAAATAATAAGGGGCCCAAAATCGAACCTTGAGGAACGCCTCTGTTAATGGGGGGTAGGACTGGATGTAAAGTTATTGACCGAGACCACCTGAAACCTATTAAAAAGAAAGCTCTGTAATAACGTTAGTGTGGGGCCAGTTATTCCGTAGTACTCTAGTTTACGAAAAAGGATGAAATGGTCAATGCTATCAAACGCTTTAGAAAAGTCGACAAAGATGGAACCTGCAATGTCACCATTATCAATGAATGATCTAATTTTATCAGTGAAACATGCAATTGCAGTATCAGTGGAAATACCAGCCCGAAAGCCAAACTGACAGGGAGAAAGTATGTTAAATTTGCTTAAATATTTCGATAGCCTTACTTCAATTAGTTTTTCCAAAACTTTATCCAGGAAGGGAAGAACGGATATGGGCCTGTAATTTCCGATGCTGAGTGGATCACCTTTTTTAAATACTGGCACTACCTTTGCAACTTTCAATTTATCTGGGAAAACACCACTCTTGAAACAGCTGTTAAAAATGTGGCTTAAGATAGGGGCAACAAAAGATCTTACAAGTTTAATGTGTTTTGAGTGGACGTTGTCCAACCCAGCTCCGGTAGCTTTTAACCCAGAAATAATTGAACAAATTTCGGATGCACAAGTAGGAAAAAGAAACATCGATTGAGGACTGCGAGAAAACGGAGGTAAATAGTCTGAGGAGGGGGGCGACAGTAAAGCTTGTAGAAAAGTGCACATTAAAAGCGTCAGCTACATCACTGGCCGCAGTGAGGGTGACGTCATCGACACGAATAGAGGTCACTTTGCTGCGCGACTGGGTAGAATTTAAAAACTCTTTTAAAAGTTGCCACTTTTTCTTTGTGTCATTTCTACAATGCTGTAGTTCCAGTTCATAATAATTTCGTTTAACATTTTTTAAAAGCATAGCCAATGTGCTGGAGTAAGTTTTATAGCGCAGTTTTAAGCGCTCATTAAATGGCTGACGTTTCGTCTTTTTATATAGGTTATCTTTCTTGCGAAGAGATCGTATCAGTGAATCGGACAACCAAGGACAACGTGGAGCAAAGTAGCGTCTGTTAGATGCTTGCAATGTTGTTGAACGCTCAACTGCTGAATAAATAGCGTCGTAGAACCTGGACAAAGCTTCTTTGGGATCATTTGCGGCATATACACTGGACCAATCTTCATCACCAATGAACTTGCAGTATTTGTCCGAATCAAACCGATACTTCTGACGTGTTACGTTGCTATGAGTGATGGCCTTTTCAAAATATAAGAATACAGGAAAGTGGTCGGTTATGTCACTCTCGATTACACCAGCATGACTGGTGTCATCGATGTTTGTGAGGATGTGATCGATTAATGACTGTGAGCCATCATCAGTACAGCGTGTCGGTACAGATATCAGCGATTGAAAACCAAAGCTATAAATACTGGTCGTATACTCAAGGGTAGAATGGCTGGAGGAATCGAGTAAATTAAAGTTCACATCACCCATAATTATTACATTCTTGCGCTCAGCAGTAAGTTTACTAAGCAAGTGGTGAAGAGTATTACAAAAACCAGAAGGGTCACAGGAAGGTGACCGATAGACAGCGGCAAGAATAGTTTTTCGTTGATTCTGACAAAGTCCCGGCAAATCAATTTCCAGCCAAACAGATTCACATTTGGCCACGTTTAAATTCAAATCACAGCGCCTTTTATACTGAATATTGTTCGATAAAAAAATGGCGGAACCACCATGAGGATCATCACTTCGGTGACAATATTCGCTGATATAACCAGGGAAGCCATACAAGTCACCATGGCTAGGTGATAGCCAAGTTTCAGAGCAGCAGATAACAGAGAACTGGTGATTAAGGGAAGCCAGTAGAGCGGTAATACTGTCGTGGTTCTTAGGAAGGCTACGAGCATTGAAATGTATCAAAGAAAAACCCCAGTTCGGCGAAGGAATATTATTAAAATCACTCGGGAGGAAATAAGACATTTTTGTTTTTTCCCAAGCTTAACAATATTTCGCGCCTAAGCATCGAACACACGCAGATCAGCGTCACAGACAATTCTGTGCACCATACTATCCAGAGTTTGTCTTGCCTTGATAACACAATTGTCAGTCCACAGAAAAGCCCACTTCATTTGTTTTTTCAGAGAAAGTGCCTTAGAAAACAGCCGCTTATTGTCAGACGTCAGGTGCTCATTAACGTAGATTGGCTTTTCTTGCGCTCCCGAAAAACCGAGCAAATCTGTTTTTGGCCGTGACTTGCGAGCCTTCTTCAGAAACTCTGTGCGCTTGTCGCGCGAGCAGAAGCGAACAATTATGTTCTTGTTATCTGCGTCACGCGTTGGTACTCTGTGTGCAGTGTCGATGTCCTCAGTTTTAATAGGGCAACCTACTTTGTTGCCGAGAAGCTCGACAATGTTTCTGCAGTTTTCGCCTTGCGTTGTTGGAACACCTCTTATTTCCAAATTGTTGAGGCGGGAGTACTGTGGTTCCTTTCCGCTTCGGGCTAATCGTCCGGCTGTCGGAAGTAGGGTTAGTAGAAAGGATGAGCAACTAGCGTCATTGTGCAATGTTAAACATGTTAATCAGTATGTTAACTGTTAGATGAAAGTTGTTTATTAAAGACGATAGTCTTTCTTGGGATACTTCAACGCAAAAATATTGGTCTGGCTGGCTGTCTGTCTGTCTGTCTGTCCGTAACCCGATTCAGCTACTCGGCCAAAGCTTAACTACTTTCTGAACGCCCAGTCATCTTGAACTGGTGTTTGCGTTCATATTTGTGAACATATTCGATCAAAAAGCAAATACTACGCATTCCTGAGGTGCAACATTAATATGTAAATGTCAGGACGTATGTTCTTTTATTAGAAAATACATAGGTACGCAATTCTAAAGACCCTAGTGTTTTTTAGGCTGCGCTGGAAATGCGACGCTGTGCACGAACTGCGACGCTTTGCACGAAAAAGCCCTGTGCTGACGATAAGGTGCTGCCGCTGGCAGTGGCCCTTGGTCACGGTGTAATGCCCTTGGTTCAGCACAAGCTCATGTTTTTCAGTGGCGTCCATATCTCGCGCAGCGCCTCCTCTATTTTATCAATGCCAGCCAGATGCGGCCAATTCAACGCAGAGTAGGCGCTGTCTCAGGCAAGGCAAAACATAGTAGTACAGCCGGCACAAGACTACCGTCTTTCGACGACATTTGCAGCGAAGCACGTAGATACGCGGCCAATTTTTCTTTTCGCTTTCATGTAGCCGAGCTTATATTGGGCGCTTGGCTCACCACGGGAAAAGCTGGCGCCACCGCTAGCTTGACGTGCTAGGCAGGGTCAGCGGTGGCGTCGTCTGCTTCGTGAGCGCGGACGCGCGCTGAAAACGAAACTTTGTGGTGCTGTCTGCGCTGTAATCTTGGTTAAATGATGGAGTTTTCCTGCTTTGGCTACGCGCTTGACAACACATGAAAGCGCTGCAATATGCAGTCACTGAGTTATATGGCTTCTTATACCCTAGGTTAGTACTCGGTGCCGCAGTGCAAGACGTACGGAACGGAGCCCGGTGTCAGCCTTCACACGTGTCCTCAGGGTAAGAAGCTGCGCGAAGCTTGAATTTTGAAACTTAGAAATTGTGAACAGCTATGGGCTACAACACGCGCGTGAAGCCAGCACTTTTGCAAGGAAGATTTCTGCTTCGCCGTGGGTGCGATGTTCGGTGCGTAGCAAAAATCGCTCATTGAGACTATGACCCTTGTACGCTGGCCAGCTAATGACGCCTTTACCTGCAAGCTGGCTCATATGTTGCCCATCTCCATATCGACCCTAAAATTAGGCTCACTCTTGAATTCAACTTCGCCTATCCCAACTATACTTGTTTCCTGCGGAGCCGTATGTATATATTTTTTTGAGGGAAGGTGCCACGCCTTTTGCGTTATATACTCGATATTTTCACCAAAATTGCTGGAGAACTGACCAAAAAATGTTGCGCGTTAAAACTTTACATTGCGTTCTCTACACCTTTCTTTTTACCCCGCTCTGCAGCTACTTGGTGCAATAACTTCTCTCTTTTTGTCGGCGATTTCAAGCTCATGCGGGTCCATGCTTGGTAATTTAAAAACAGCGCAAAATAGAGACAAGGGACCAAAGAAGAGACGACACGGCGCTGAACTCACAACTAAAATCGCTGTTTTTAAATTACCAAGCATGAACCACCAACTAGCCCAACTTTCGCTTCTCATGCGGGTCCTTTTGTACCACCGTTGTTTGGAGAACTAGTCCAGCGAACGTTGTTACGTGACATTTGTTCCCCTTCGCGTTGCACAATGCCACATATATCGCCCCACATGCTTCTCCTTCTAACAGCAGTCGCGAAGCCTACTTGTCGTACGCTTTGGTCACGGCACGCTTTGATTCTGTAGATACTGGCAAGTTTACTGGAATGTAAAGGAAGTTAAAAAGAATGCACGCCGCATGGTATTTATTTATTTATTTATTTATTTATTTATTTATTTCATATCCGCAGCGCACCCGCCGCGGTGGTCTAGTGGTTATGGTGCTCGACCGCTGACCCGCAGGTCGCGGGATCGAATCCCGGCCACGGCGGCCGCATTTTCGATGGAGGCGAAAATGCTCGAGGCCCGTGTACTTAGATTTAGGTGCGCGTTAAAGAACCCCAGGTGGTCGAAATTTCCGGAGCCCTCCACTACGGCGTCTCTCGTAATCATATCGTGGTTTTGAGACGTTAAACCCCATAAGTTATTATTATTATAGCCACAGCGCCTCATGGCATATATTCTCATGTTTGTCTTAGCAACAACCAATTAATGTACTCAAAGAAATCAAGGTTTCGACGGAAACGTGTCTGGTCAGGAATAATCATTGAATAAAAGATGATATTTTCTACAATCATTAAGACTTATGCACGACGTTAGTGATTGAGGCAGCGCTAATTGATGGAATGGATAACGGGTGCATAAGCCAGCCTTCAATCATGCTGTCACCTCAGGAAATGTCATATCTTGAGAATACACTTCCCTAACGTTTGCTTTGTAACTCGTGTCGCAATGCGATTCTCTTCCAGAAGAAGAATACGGCTGCATCACTGCAATGATGTTCGCGTTCAAATAATATTTCAAAAAGAAACTTAGAAAAATAATAACAAGCACGTGATTTGAACAAACGTAATCGCGACGGCGAAGGGTAGTTGCACGGTGCGTTATTCACTGCGCAAGAAAACCTGAGTCGTGGGAGGTGGCAATAGGCGCTTTAATTAAATGCATAAGCATTTTCTATGCCGACAAAACGACCTAACTGTGTCCGTGTGTCCGTGCTTCTGTCACGCAAGATTAATCATTGTAGGGAAATGCATAAAATAAAATGAAACCTCTCGCCGGTGCTGCGTTGCGAACCTATGAGCGCATGCACACAAGGCGAGTGCTTTGCCGACAGGACTATACACAAACCCGCTCTCGTGCAAAGGTAATATACATGAATCATATGAATTCGCGATACTGGCGATACCAAAAGAAAAAAAAGTAAAAGGAGAATACTCTACGCGAAGGCTTTTCTTTTTTTTGTTTTAATATATCGTGATTGTGTATATGCCACTGTAATTGCTCTTTGACGACATTGACGCTCGCACGTGCAAATGCACTCTCCTGGTTCCGCAGTTAAGGTCCAACCAAATGCACGCGACTTTCGAGCGACAGGCGACGAGCGACAGCGACAAACGGGCTCCGTCACGCCATCGCGTCGCGACGGGATAAACCACATGTTCGCGACATCACGAATAGCATGAGCGACACAATGTAATTGTTTTTCGATTGGAAACTATCGTGTGCACGCAGGTAAATTGCGAAAAAAAAAAAAACTACGGCAGCTTCCCCTAGTGGTGCCAAGCCTGAAGGAAGTGCGGAGCTGGCCAGCCTTCTTTGTTTCTCTTCGGTTTTATCTTTCTTTCCTCCTCTCTTTCTCCCTTGTTCTCTTTTCCAGTTTTTTCTCTTGATATTTTTTTCCTTTCTCTGTTTTTCTATTTCTCGCTTGCTTCGTCTTTCAATTTTCATACGTGGTTTGTGTTGTCGTGTTTCCCTAGCCATAGTAGTAATGTTTGCGCTTGATATCATCATCAAGGCGCTCGAAGAACCAGATGAAGAAGACTTCTTATTGGCGCGAGCGCGCGCTCAATATGCCACAGCTGGCTATGCTATATGTGGTTTTGCCTGCGTTTACGCCAAGCGTCGACGACAGCATACGACAGCTCGGCCCCCTAAAGAGCTCCGCACTTAAAAATAGATGAATGGCAGCATGCCAAACTTAATAGAACCCGCTTTCTTTCTGAACTTCGTCGATATAAGACGCTCCTTGAATTCGTGCTTTTCGAGGTTGAACATTACTGCCTCACAAGGAGGAGGGCCACCTGACGCGACGGCGATGTTGACATTGCAGCAAGCTACCACCAGGGCAGCAAGACACCACTGAAACATCAAAACAAACCGTCGATAGATTAACGACAAAATACGGCCGATGCCTCGTTCTCCGCGTGAGATGTGGCTGTTAAGAAGGTAGTGTATATCTTGCATTCCTTGAAGTACGCGCGGATAAGAAGCATGAAGAGCATTTTTCTACCGAAGGGAGGTTTAGGGATGCTGGCATGTTGCCTGAAATCGGCATGCTCCCTTCCGGGCGACAAGCGACTTTTTCTGGCTCCCCACAAAGCTGCGACGCTGCAAGCGACGGCGACGGATGGCCCTCCGCGACAGCGAATCCTGTCGCTCGAAAATCGTGTGCATGTGGCTGGGCCTTGAAAAAAAGAAAAAAAAAACTTGGACCATCTCCCCGAAGGGAACCCTGATAGGATTGATAGGATGCGAAGCAGCAGCGGTGCGCACGGCGTTGACCCGGTTGAAACGGGCGTCGACGCGGGTGCTGGAAGAACGGTTTGAAGCGAAACTCGGTGTAGCGTTTACTCGAGTAAACGTTTGTTTGAAACGCAAAGACACCGAAGGCGGGTCAGAGGTGTTGCGAGCGGGCGGAGCAGCCGGCAGCTGCGGGCGCTGCCGCGAGCATGCTGCGGGTGAGAAGGAGAGTGACGTCAGCGCGCACCTGCGAGGGAAGCGTGCGAGGGGAGTGTGACGTCAACGCGCAGCTGTGGCGTGACCTACTTGGCAACGCTCCAACACCTACGGCGAGGGGAACGCGTTGCGGCGCATTCGTACGGACGCACGTAACGTATGGCGTTACACACGTGAGTCAAAGAGCTGCTTCGCATCTAAAAAAAGCTCTAGGGAACGCAGGAACCGTATACTTTCCTTCCGTAAAACTAGGCACTTTCGCGTTGTTCAATGGAGATTCTGCTTAGATTTTTGCGTTGACAGGCTCGACTTAACTTTAACGATGGTTATTATCATATCTGGCTGCATAGGAATGTGCAGCGTTCTCCATTACAGTGAGACAAGTAGCCTACCACCGCAGCGCCCCCTCCCTCTTCCGTCGGTCGAGTCCGAAAGGAAAGAAAAGCTGAAAAAATGAAACTGAAGCGATGACTTGTTGCTCACCTGCCTTTTCTCCCTGGCTTTCCAAGGGTGGCAAGTGAATAGTTCTCGGAATGCAACATTTGCACGTGGAAAATAAGTAGTTTATTCTTCAGTATAACAAGTGCCGCACACTCCAACGGAAGGCGCTTTTCATGGTATGTTGGTCCTGCAATCGCGTATCCCATTTTTCTAGCTTATTAAAATTGCCATCACATTTGTGGACCGAATAGCTGTCATTTGTGTTAAGTTTCACTTTTTTTATCAACCTGTGCTACCCTATAGATTAAAGAGTGATCTCTGAAGCTGCGTTGAAAGTTCTTTTTACGTTTTGTAGAATGCACCCTGCGGTGCCGTTCTTCTTAAGTTCACACAATTTGACCTGGTTTTGTTTCCTGTTTAGTTTGGCTAAGCTCGTCGGAGCGTCTTAAGTGCTTATCGTTAAATTATTTGAATTTATCAGATACTTAAGTCCGGCTGACATCGCTATGGCCCCCAGTATTGTCTTGTGCGGTCGGCAGCGGTCTGTAAAAGAAAAAGAAAGAAAGAAGAGGAAGCAATAGAAAATCACTGCGCACGCACACACACACACACACACACACACACACACACACACACACACACACACACACACACACACACACACACACACACACACACACACACACACACACACACACACACACACACGCACGCACGCACACACACACACACACGCACACACACACACACACACACACACACACACACGCACGCACGCACACACACACACACACACGCACACACACACAAACACACACACACACACGCACGCACGCACACACACACACACGCGCGCACACACACACACAAACACACACACACACACACACACACACACGCACGCACACACACACACACACACGCACACACACACGCACACACACACACACACACACACGCACGCACGCACACACACACACACACACACACACACACACACACACGCACGCACACACACACACACACGCACACACACGCGCGCGCGAGCATGCACGTAGCTGCGCTTTTTTGCACCTCGGCACTCAAGACACCGGACAGTGGTATAATTCAAGTAAAATACACACTGAACTCACCTTCCAGTCGTATTTCCGCTCGCTTGGTCCTAGTCGGTTTCCTCTTGAAAGCTGTAAATGGATGGACAAATAACTCTCGTCCAAAAACTTCCTGGCAAAAAAGGCTAGTCAACACCCACGTCAGTTCAGACACTACAGGTCTTCAAAACGTGTGATTAGATCCATAATCCTTCCTTTCTCGCTATTTATAGCTATGCCTACTGTAGAAAGCGGCGCTCTACGAGAGCAAGAGCCAGACAAATACCCTTACTTGTGAGCGGGTCGTCGACAATTTCCAAGGAGTCTGTAAAGCAACCGTCTGCTCTCTGCCAGCTGCGAATGGCTCGAATCCACTCCGGCTTATAGAATTCCGGAAAGCCGGCCAACCCGCAGAAGCCGACTAGAAGAAAAATAAAGAGAAAGAGAGAGAGAAATAGTTAAAAGAGCAACGGTGCAAATAAGTAGAGAAATATCGTCCTAGTTGTTTTATTGCATCTTGTGCAACGCTAAAAAGAAACATGGCCAAGAGTTAAGCACGAACATACGACTCAAGAGAACACAATAGACTATATAGGATGAAGAGCGCAATAACGAATTGCACTTCTCGTTTGTGACTAAATTGGGTTTCCATTGCCTCGTACATTTGAATCCAGCTTTACTTAAAGGTTCCAAAGTATGAGTGAAACGATTGCTAGGCTTTCATGGTTGTTTCTTTACATGCACTCTCCAAACGCCGATTTTTAAAATGGAGATAAAGTACACGTGCCCCATCCGTGTATCAGTCCTTTTTTACATTCAAATGTACTCTAATTTGTTATGCTGGTGCTACTCGATCCTCCATTCCCTGGCGTAATAAAGAGGCGTGTTCATTATAAAGGAAAAAGCTGCGAAGCCAGTCTTTAGCCCTTTGTTCAGCATTGAGATTGATTTACAGAGGAAATGGGTTTTAGTGAAAGAGTGCCTGAGGAGATGTGTGCCCCTGAAATATCCGGGTCCGCTGCAAGAGAACGAAAAGTTACGATACTGAGAGTACTAACTGAAAAAAAAAATATTATTAGAGGGAAAGGGTAGGGTAAGAGGTGAAGCGTGCATCTGGTTGACCTCTCTGTTTTTTTCCCCTTTTGCAATGGAAAGAAGATGCCGAATCATAATTTAGTTGCCGTTATTTTACGTTATGCATTGCCTCATTTTCAGTTATTCGTTTTTTTTATCATTATTCTGTTGTGACAGGGCAGTAGCACATTGCGCGTGTCTGCCCGCCCGATAGTGCCGAAGAGCAATTATAGTTTGCACCGCGCTGGAACCAAATGGACGATCAATCGTACGCTATCATATCAAAAAGCTCTCGGCCCAGCGCCCCGACAAAAATACTTCGTGTCAAGAACGCCATGCGGTTCGCTTAATGCGCTCGTGTCTGAAGTTTAATGGCTTTCGTTTCATGCTCGACATTTAGTAGTACCGCCTGCTACCGTTGCATCGTGCGCGGCTAATCTTTTTAGCTCCTCTTTCTTACTTCCTCGCTGATCCTTCAACCCACTTCCTGTTTTTATTGCCCTACTCCTTTCCTACCTTGCGGAGTGGTCAGCCGAAACTACCTGTCGTTTAAGCTCTGCGTTTCTATGAACCCTCTTTTTTCCTCTTAACTGTGTCCTTATAAAGCATTATACTCAACTCGAATTTAACTCTATTTAATTGTGCTTTTTGCTTCCCCCTTTCTTTTAATCCCTCGTCCCCTTTCCATAGACAACCACAGACGAATTCGCGAAGCTTCTCGTATACGTAAGGGCGCTTTCTTATTGGCCGCTGCCGGGATTTGCTTAAGATCCAGCATCAGGATTGGCTAAAATATTCCCTTACGGATTTCCTTTTTTAACGTATAAGACGATTTTTATGAACACGGGTTCAGGCGTCCGTCTAACTACGTGACCTGTCTGTCTTTTCGTGTTTTTCTCTCTCTCCATCTTCTAGCAAGAATCTGAAAAAAAAATGTATGCTATGGTTCCGTGTGCCAAAAACTCGATATGATTATGAGACACACCGATCTTCTAGAAAGACGATACACGTTTGTGTATGTACTACATACTCAGCGGCGCTCCAGCGACGGCCCGTAAACCGATGCAGTTTGCTTGCTGTTTCGCAGGCTTTCATTTACACTGGCTGCGAGCGTGTGTGCTGTACCCGTGGTGGGCTACATGGAGGTTCTTGGTGCTGGCACATTCATATGTGCTGCCCCTTGCTGCTCCTTTATTCTACAATGAAAGCCGTCGGCCCGGATATTGCACAGACTGCGCGACAGGGGTGTTCCTTCGCCAGGTTAATTTTCGAGCCGCTACCCCGCACCTGTATGCATTTCCCGTGGTCACGTGGTCAGTAAACAGCTTTAATCGATTAAACTACCCCGCTAACAAGCAGAGTGACTCAGCAGCAGGCCTGCAATAACCAGCACCAGTGCAGATCACTCGTTGTTTGTGCAGGTAGCAAGCTATTACTGCCTTTATTTGCTACGTCGCACTCTTTTGTAGTACGCTTGTACGACCTCTGAGATTAAGCCAATGCGTTTCTAGAATGTGCAACAGCATCCCACGTAATATCGCAGCACTTATTATCGTATTGCGAAGTGACAACAGAAAAAAGAAAAACGTGCCCAAACACTCGCTTTGCTAGTAGACAAACATCTAAGGACATGTTATCGGCATTGAGTGAAATTCTATCCCGGAGTTCAACTATTTTAACGGAGATGGAGCTAATAGATTTGAAGCTAGCCTACACGCCCAGAAAAAAAAAAAGCATGTGTTACCCTTTTCTGTGAGTCATGACTTGACGCGTATATGACTCTAGTTAAAGAGGCATGTTAACTCTCTTCTCGGTCCCCCCGACTCTCCAAGAGTGTAATGATCCCCAAAGAGAGTTCACGTGCCGCTTTAAAGAGTGTCTTATACGTGAAAAGCCAGGACTCACAAAAAAAAAAAAAAAAGTCAAATGACACTTTTTGCTCTTAAGAGTGTAAAATGATTGATAATTCATTGGAAGCGCCAAGAAAATGCTTGAGAAATAAACCTTTTAGAATGAAACGTGTACTTTAATGGAAGAGAACGTATTCCGGCGTGAAGAACGAAGTGTAAGTATTCTTAAAGGAAAACCTTTTTTTTGTGCGCAAAACGTTTCAGGAAAGAAACAAAAAAATTGAGATAGGACAGAACGCACACTTACAACCAGTTTATTGCTCAGACGGCGGGAATATATATACGCAATCGGGTGGGCGAGAAGATGAAGCGACAAAGAGAAAGGAAAAGCGACAGCCCACTTGCAAAACAGCGTATTCACATTTTGAAATGACACTTCAACTCAAAACGTACCAGTATTGATTATCTAACAAGTTGACAGGCGGGGCACTCACACACCCGGTTCCTGCCTTGCGAATAAAAAATGCTTCATATATTTCCCGTGCCCTCTTATATCCATATCATGCCATTACTTGGCAATCATCAAACATTGAGGTGCACCAACACTTGGCACAGTGACTTGCCAAGTGGCTGCCCACAGATCCGCGCATGAGATGTGCATGCTCCCTGGGGCGGTCACTCAGACAACGTTCCGTCTGGCCGATGTAGCCTCGACCACATGATAAAGAAATGCGGAACACAACCCCTAAAATGCAATCTATAATCTTTTTTAATGCTTCATATTGCACCCAACACTTGAAGCACCTTCGGAATTCGCTCTTTTGCAAAGGGACCCTAGCTTAATCCTTGCCGTAAAAGCAACCTTCACCCCGGGTTTTCCAACGATTCTTTTTAAGCGGTGCGAGACCTTGTGCACATAGGGTATGGCAGAAACTCTCGCTTTAGTGCTTCCTTGAGTTGTATGTTTCGAACTTCTTCCCTACTTCAAATCAATAAATAGCGACTCGGTAATGCTCGAGAGCAAATGGTCAGGGAAACCTGCTGCCTGAAGCGGTCAATTTGGTTGCCAAAACTGCTCTCAAACTGGTGATGGCAGGACCTTCACAGGGATGCCATCATGCATGCTTTTGCTATTCCCCGCTTCACAAGCTTGGAGTGTGCCGAACTAAAAGGAAGCAGGCCTTTCTGAGAGCGGGGAGCGTATTGCCAGCACACATGTTCTGGCAGGAACATAATCTCCAGGTCTAAAAATCTAAGCTTGTTATTCTCAGGGGGACTCCGTCGCCAGCTTCGGGTTAGCCATGTTAGTAGAAAAAAATCTAAAAATCACATCGACTTTCTGTCGTGTGTCACGCTGGTCTGCACTATATATCACTAAACAGTCGTCAACAACCGTCTGTCAACTCGTTAGATAATGAATACCGGTATCTTTTGAGTTGAAGTGTCATTTCAACATGATAATAAACTGTTTTGCACATGCTGCCTCGCTTTTACTTTCTCTTTATCACTTCACCTCCTCGCCCACCCGGTTGTGTATATATATTCCCGCTATCTGAACAATAAACTGGTTGTATGTGTGCGCTCTGTCCTATCTGAATATTTTTTCCCCCTGAAACGTGTTGCGCACAAAAAAGGGTTTCTCTTTAAGAATGCAGTACCAACCAGCCAAAGCAGGTACCTTGTTGAAGTGTAAGTAGCTTACATTCAGCGGTTTCATTAATTTCAGCAGATCTATGCCTCAGTACTTTTGTGACCCATCAAGCGCCTGGTACAATTCCACAAACACCCAGCCATAGAACCTTTCAGGTTCCGGCACAATAAGCTCTTTATAAATACCAAAATAACTCTTTCGACTTCCAAACGAAGAGGTTTTTCAACTACGCCGATAATCATTTCCTGCCCTTGCAGCCCGCCGACAACAAGTTATCCAAACAGACACGCGCCACCAGCTGACTAACGTATACAGAGTTATCGCTAATCTTTACTAACACAAGAAGTGCTCGATCGAAACGTGATTTGTTGTACCGTGTTATCGATACCGCTGAATGTACAATTGTTTATACCGTGAAGTGTGGCTAAACCATGTTGCTTATAAATCAGAACTTCCTTGCGTTTCGAATTTTTATGCCTTCTGTCGCAACCGTAACTAGCAAGCGAGGCGGTAAGTTGTTAATAGCTACGCGTAAACCCTATAATGCAGTGTCATCGGCATCGCTTCAACGAAAGGATACTGTTCGCGTGATGTAGCGCAATGAACACACCCGCCGGCGTTACAACAACTGCACTGCGAGAGAAAGCTGCAGCTCGTATAATTAGCTTGAAATATTGTAACGAGACAGCACGGGACGTGTTAATCCGAGGAACAGACAAACAATGCGGTGCACGTTCACTCTGAATGCACGGATCTATAGAAGGAAGTCCTGAGCCTGTTCGCCTTCCCGAGGCCTTTTCGTAAGCACCGAATGCACGCGATGATCACAGCTGGCCCGTTTCCCAACACCGTGGCTTAACAGAGAAGTCACGTCAGCTTTTTGCCAGGAGAATCTAATTGCGATGCGTTAATACGGGGAATTTAAATACTGCGGGAATGAAAGGGAGGTGAGGTTGATGCTGCCGATGGAAAAGGGAAAATTAAAAATGATAAAACACAGAAGGGAGCGCAGACGTGGAGAAAAAACATATTATGGAAGAATAAATTTAATGACGTGGTTTTTGGCGCATGACTTACGATATGATCATGAAGTATACCATGTAGTTGCGAGCTGGGCAGCCGCGGAATCGTTTTTTAACCACGTCGGGGCCTCTTTAAAGGGCCCCTACACAACTGAGAGTTCAAACTCGAGAGAGTGGATTCTTTTTTGCCTTAACTACCAATACTACCGCCGCTATCTCTTCCTCCCCACTTGCGAGAAAGAGATAGCGTTTACCATATATAGGAAGGAAGTGCGTTTGTCATGTAGTCATGCGAGACAAGGAATAACGGGCGCACGACTGCATGGTAAAGCAGGGTAGGAGACAATGGACAACTGGTATCTCTCGTGTATGAACCAATTGGGAGAGCTTACTTTCTCAGGAGGACGCGTGAACAGACTACTGGCGTCCCGAATCGTGCCGCAAAGACGGGAAACGCCAAGAGAGAAGTAACGCTATCTTTGTATTTCCAGAGGTTGTGCAGGAACCCTTTAACCAACACCTAAATAGCGCATTTGCTGATTCGCTTACATTCTATAGATATTCTTCCCAAATAATCTTAAAAAACACGAATATTAAAGAAAGCTCAGGAAGTGACAGAAAGCATCACCGGAAGCAACTGAAATAGTTTTTCTAAGCGTAACGTAATGATGTTATTGTGAAATGTAGCGCTGTAGCCAACTACTTGCGTAATTTCTGCAAGACACCGCGACGATGTTTTAACGGGGTAGCAGCAGCCTACCACACGTGAAGTGTACGTAGTAATACACGCATGAGTACAAAAATGATCTTTATGAAAACAATCAGTAGTCGATTAGCAGCAGGTACGCACAAGTATGCCGTGCAAAATTCCAGATTAGTGAATAAAAATAAAGTGCAAGAAGCAACTTGCCTTGTTCGATAAAAAGGTCTTGAAACAGTTCTGACAAGCCCTGCTTGCTTTCGAACATGGCGTCCCTGTAAATGTTACTGCAAGTCTCGTGGAGGAAGGTATTAATGTTCATTTTCCTATGGTCCCTCAGAAGTTCTTGTAGCCGCTGCCTACAAGGGCTCTGTGAAACAAAATTAATAGAAAAGAAAAAAGTTGGCATGTAGGAAGTTCTTTTTTTTTTTTCGAAACACAGTGAACATCTTTAGTAATCCGCAGAAACGTCAAAGCTGGGCGTTGTGAATTTCAGTTCCTGTATTTATTTTTTCGTTAGAAATAGCAAATGCAACTGTATCGGTCGTCGAATGTCCCCTCATCGTATGACGAACAAGTCGGTTAATTTCTGGTTTTCTAAACGTTCCAAAACCATGATATGATTACGAAGCAGGTCGTAGTGGAAGACTCAGGATTAATATTTACCCTTTGACGTCCTTTAATGTGCATATAAATACAAATACAACTTATATAGAAATAACTGTACAAGGTAATCGTATACATTAAAAGCTCGGTGAACGTAAAACACCCCGAGGCACTGCGCCGACCTAAGTGAAAATTAAAGCACACTAAAAGGACGCTTCGGCTCCCACACGGGAGCCTCGTTCACAAGTGAAATGAAAGTGCCTCGGGTTCACAAGTGCACGTGCCTCGGGGTTTCTTACCTTCACCATGTATCATCCCGACTAGACGGGCTTCCGTCAAACTTTAAACTTCAACAGTAAAAGCTCGTTCATTCGACACTCGTTAATTCGGAAAATCGGATAATTAGGACGAGTCCGCTGGTCCCGGCCGGCGTACACACTGTTTAATGGCATCGAGCTCTCGTTAATGCGGTCATATTCGGCCGAAACCCGGTTAATTCGGACGGTCCTCGGAGCGCGCCGAGCAAGAAGCACCGCAAATATGCAACGCAAAGCAACAAAAACGGCGTTCGCGGACAGCCGATAATGGTCGCGGGCTCTCAGAAAGGCGTGGTCGCCATCCACAATCACTTCATTGGTACGTAATAAGCGTGTGGGTTCAGAACACGTTTCGGCTTAAGACACGGGGGTCTTCAGCCGCGTTCACATTGGGAACGTAGTGGCGAATGCCAAAAAATATCACGCCATATCCACGAAGTGAATGATGATGAGTGGGCGAAGCTTGATCGTTTTCACCCAGAGAATGTGTGGTCTGGAACGCGCTTATACTTCATGGTCATCAGCGTCATCGTCATCGTTATCACGTGTAGTGGGTACATTCCACTATACATGGAACGCGCTTATACTTCATTGTTATCAAGTGTAGTGGGTACATTCCACCATACTGCGTCATCGTCATCTTTATCACGTGGAGTGGGTACATTCCACTATACGTGGCTATCTACCTACTTCTACTACTACTACAGAGGAGGGACAGACCCACACCCTTAGGAGCTTCGCCCCTAAAATTGAGGCTTGTGCACTGCTGTTATGCAAAATATTTATTGGATTTACGTACACTCTTCAATAAAAAAATGAAAATGTATTGACGTACTAGATATTTATTTGTTGCTTTCTTGATAATATCGATAATTCGGCATTCGGTTAAATCGGACAGTTTTTCCAGTCCCGTGAAATCCCAATTAACGAGCTTTTGCTGTAAAACTTGGAGCCCGCTGCACCGTAATACATCTTTCTTCTTTTTTAAGACACACCAGACATGTAGTACATGTGACTCCATTAGGTTAGGGCATAAGACAGAGCAAATAATGCACGAATGTTGTATACCAACGGACACACAATAAACGAACCACGGTTTTTTCTCGCAAGTGCCGTCGTTGTTGTGAAATCTTTTGAGATGTAAAGGATAATTAAAACGCGGTGGAGGGTAAGAAATTTAAGCACAACGTCATAGGGGAGCAGGAGCGACACTAGTGCATGAGTAATCGGATCACTTGTGACTATAGAGGGACGGGCGATTGCAAGCATATGTACATTCGAGTATAAGTAATTTGGGATCGCGTATAGGGTAGCAGCTTATGGAAGCGAAAAATAGTTTCTCTGTAGAATGAACTTCGTAATATATGCTGTCTTTCTTACGGCGAATTTTACGTACTCTGCCTACGCAACATTCATACTGGCATGTATAAGAAATGAAGTGCTTCGTGTATAGGTAACTAGCGAGAATAGCTCGCACAATTCTTTCAAGCTGCCATCCTGAAGGAAGGAAAGAAGAGGAGGGAAAGGAAAGGCAGGGATGTTAACCAGTCTAGTAGGACCGGTATGCTACCCTACACTGGGGAAAGGGGTGGGGGGAGATTTAAGGATGGGGAAAGAGAGAGAGAGATAGAGGAGAGAGCACGCACGCACAAAGTCTCACTTCGCAGTCATCACAGCCATAAGTCTATAAACGCCGGTGCAAGTCTGTTGCCTTTAAGAAGTTTAACACTGCCTTCGTCGCCTTCACCCTGAAATCATTAAAGCATCTATACAACGTACCTTATTGAACGCACTTGCGCAGTTTCAATTTCAATTTTTGCGTCCCGTTTAAGAGCTCACTCGAAGTAACCGTCGTGTTGGCTTTTCCTTCCTTGTGCTAATCTGTGATTGGTGCAACGGAAATTTTCGTAAAAGGAAAGTTGTAATTCTTTTTCGATTAGCTTTCAAACAAATGGCGCTCCAGCTTCTTTCATTGCTGGCATTAATATTTTCGTCTGTAGAACACTGCTGCAACTTTCGTGGTTAGACGGCGAGTTGGTTAGGTGGTAAGACTGGTTAGGTGGTTAGGTTTGTTTGTGTGTGTGTCTCTCTCTCTCACACACACACACACACACACACACACAGACACAGACACACACACACACACACACACATACACACACGCACACACACACACACACACACACACACACACACACACACACACACACACACACACACACACACACACACACACACACACACACACACA
The DNA here is from genome assembly GCA_030522465.1 of Rhipicephalus appendiculatus. Lineage (NCBI taxonomy): Eukaryota > Metazoa > Arthropoda > Arachnida > Ixodida > Ixodidae > Rhipicephalus > Rhipicephalus appendiculatus. The sequence continues at coordinate 3,210,260 of JALIZH010032992.1, read as the reverse complement.
CACACACACACACACACACACACACACACACACACACACACACACACACACACACACACACACACACACACACACACACACACACACACACACACACACACACACACACACACACACACACACACACACACACACACACACACACCGCTTCCAATACTGGCACCAACATTTCGTCATACACTTTACAAAAATTAATATTGGTGCTTGACATCACGATCTTAAGGACGCACGCGTGCACTTACGACGTAGGCGATGAGTGTGTAGAATACTTCGTGCGTTAACCAGTATCCGTCTGTATAAGGATCCGTCATGAGGTCGAAACACTTTGAGCTGATTCTGCAGTCCTCCGGCTTTCTGGAAAGAAGAGAGAAAAGAACAAATACATTTTTTTGGATAAGAACGTAAATAACATAAATAACAAACACACAAACAAAAACAAAATGAACAGAGTTCACTAACTCATCTGGCGCTGAACTCACCCGCTATGCGATACGACAGCAGGTGCATACGTACTATAAGCTAGCGGTGATAGCGATTACGGCCAACGCCGCCTTTTCCCCTGGATCTGTATACTTAATCGTCATCATCGGTTTCCTATACCGTTCTTAGCCGAAAAAAAAAAAACAATTTTTTTCGAGCCACACAAGGCACTGATAATAAAAAAACAGATGAAAAAAAAAAAAAAAGAAAACGAGCGATGTACACGCCGTTGCGTCTTTGTGCGGGATATGAGATTCTCTTTAGACTTGCTAGCGTAAGCGCCAGCCGTAGCTGCTTCCATTATTGTTGCTTTCTAGCACCACCAGATCCCCGAAATGATACTTAGCGGCAGGCATTCCCTGTACGTTTCGCGAGATTCCGTCTGTCGTGCGCGTGATTAATGCTTAGGGGGGAATAGGCAAATGCAACGTTTTGCCTACAGTGTCACTTCCCTTGGAATATCTGCGCCTATTTAGGATTCAGGAGTATTGGCATATTGGTAGTTCATCGTTCTTCAAAAACCCCACGGCAAAAAAAATAAAATAAAATAAAAATAAAATAAAATAAAAAAAAAATAAAAGAAAGGAAGTTTACACTACACTTGTAAAGCTTAGTACACAGTAAAGCTGGTCTATCCGTGGGGCTTAACGTGGCCTTCTTGGCCGATGCTATGTCTTTCCTTTTCGTAGACAAAGTTGAGTCGAACCACAGCCTGTCACAGACCTTGCAAAAATGTCCAAGCTCCGGCGCCAGAAACTAACGTGCAAACCTGGCTATGACAACCCCCTATAGAAGCGCGGTCCTTACGTCGCTCGTACTCGGCTCGTGCCACGTCGAGCAAACACGGTGCGGCGGCCGCGCGGACTGTCTCCATCGGTGGGCGTGGCTTGGCGGCTGCTGCTCCTCGGTGCATGCGCGGCAGGCGAGCAGCTGTGGCTTGGTTATTGCTACGCGGTGGAGCGGAATATTTTTCGCAGACCTCGGATGTTTTACCTCGAGCTTTAAGAGCAAAAAAAAAAAAAAAAAAAAGAAAAAAAAAAGGAAACGAATGGAGGACGAGATGAAGACAGGGCAAGCGCTAACCTTTAACGAAGGCTTTATTGCAAATCCTGAGCATATATATACGCGCATCTAAAACTGCAAAAGGGAACAAAATTGTAGAAAAAAAGTAGGAAATCTGCCACATGTCATGTATGCCATGCCAAAAAAAAGAACTTGAATTTCGCGCCAGTAAACTTGCCGCTATAAGTATGTGGCAAGTCTACTGCAGTAATACACTGCAAGAAGTTTATTGAATTAATAAATGGTGTTTTGTCTTCATGGTGTGAAGAATGTACTACTGCGAGTCACAAGGCTAAAAGTAGAGCTTTGATGCAGTAACGCTTTCAATTGGGCCAGTTGGTGCAAACTTGTAACTTGATTCATGGCTGCGCTAAAAACACGGACAACAGAAGAGACATACACATCGTGTGTATGTCTCTTCTGTTGTCCGTGTTTTTAGCGCAGCCATGAATCAAGCTAAAAGTAGAGGACATTGTGCCTCTTCGTTATGGTTGAATTGTCGCGACAGCTTAGAAGGTTGATAAATATTACAAACTCGCAGGTACATTTGTCCCATCACGAGATGCGCTCCGTTAATATTCGTCAGCGTATTGTCGCAGCGCGGAAAGAACAGGACGTAGGACCACGGTGCGACAAGGAAAAACAAGTTCTGTATTGACAGATCACCAGAGCAGACGCGCCAACGTCGTCTTCCTCCGAGGAACGGTGGTTGCTGCTCGTGCTCGTCACTTCGTCGTTCTTCCTGCTGGCTTTTAGTCGTGACAATATATGTTCTATACGTCATGTCTAGAGAACGGGATGGATAGGAGGCTCTTCGCAGGCATCTGCTAATAAAAGAAATTAATCTCATATTTCAGTTGCTATGAGTAATAAGAGCATGAAAGATTAAGTGCTTGGTCTTGGAGAAGGCTGCCTATTTTTATGGACTTTCAACGAAATGTTATACTATTTATTTATTTATTTATTTATTTATTTATTTATTTATTTATTTATTTACACTGCAGCTCTATTTAGGGCTATGGAAGGAATGGGAACGTTACATAATGCTAGTAAGACGACAAACAAAAAATGCAATAAAGGACTAGTATTGGTAAAACAAATACACACAAAAGAGAACAATAATAAAAATGCAGTAGTTTGCATGTACGTAAGATGCTCATCAATCGCAGCTGAAAAAAAAATTACTGGTAAGGAGCGAATGTTAGCGGGTAGAGGATTCCAAAGTTCTATTGCACGTGAAAAGAATCTGTATTTAAAACGATTAGTACTAGCAAGGAAAGGTGTACAACTTTCGTTCGTAAGTGGGATGAGGTTACCGTCATAAAGGCCAAGGATGAGTTGTTAATTCCATATAAAAATTTCAAAGCTTCGATTTGATATCGCGAGAGTAGTTTAACGATTGTGAGTAGACGTGAGTGTTCTTGATTGTAGGGCTAGCCAGAGTGATGCCAAGATGACGCTGGTTGTGCTTACCGTGGCGTTGATAACTCCAAGATGCAAAAATCCGAGAAGTCCTCCAGGAACCCTTCGGAAGCAAGCGGTATCTTCATGTAGTCCGGGTTGACTCCTGATGGCGGGAAATCGAAAGCCCAGTTTCCGAGCCGAATGATGGGAAGCAGAGCTGCGATATAATAGCTGCGCTTAGCTGTGCATATACGGTTAACGGAGACCGATCTTTGCAGCCGGTCTTGTCATTGAACTACAGCAGCCAGAGCGACAGTATGATATTAATTATAATAATTGTTGGGGTTTTACGTCCCAAAACCACTATATGATTATGAGGGACGCCGTAGTGGAGGGCTCCGGAAATTTTGACTGTCTAGTGTTCTTTAACGTGCACGGACATCGCACAGTATACACGGGCCTCCAGCATTTCGCCCCCCATCGAAATGCGACCGCCGCGGCCGGGATCACACCCGTGACCTTCGGGTCCGCGGTCGGGCACCGCAATTTGTACACCACCGCGGCGGACTGACAGTACGACATTAAGAACAGTATAAGATATAATCAATGTATTATAGTAAGTAACGCTTCAGTAGCTCAGTGAATAAATTATGGCTGCATTCTTGAGCACTTATTTTTAAGACCACTTGGTCCATCGCTCTCGTAGCTGTCGTACAGACGATATCGAGTGAAAAGTATCGTATATCAGCTATAAAGAAATCATCAGCAGGCTTTCATAAATGTTCCTGCTCTCGTATCACTCAGACGCTGGCAGATGTGCCTGGTATTGGACATTGCCGATTGCTGTTGTTGCAGTTGGAAATTTGACCTTATGACTCGTACAAAGCTTTTCAACAGCATCGTTCTTGCAATGCCCGCAGACTCGCACGCGTGCACTGCTACTCAGTGTGCCCTTAAGACGCATGCGCTGACGCCGTCGCTTTCATAGTGTGCAAACTGCACAAAGCCCTGGAAAAATTGCTGGTAGCGAATTGCTGCAAAGCTGCCCCTCGGAGCACAGCGCGTCGAGGAGCCTCCCGCGCGCGGGCGGAGCCTACGCGCCGCGACGTACAAGCGCCTCAGTATGTTGACGGCGCCCATCCCTTTTTGCAAACATAGAATAGGTCTATAGGCACACACTCGCATGCGACTCACCTGCTGCTGACTCCATGGTGAGGGTATCTAGGAACAAAGGGGGCTCCCCTCTGGTAGATGTCCAGGGACAGCTTGAACAGCTCCCTGGTGCGGTTGAGCGCGGTCGCCGCCTTCGTCAGGGTGTATTGCGCCTCCATCGACTGCGCTCGTGACTGGCGTGCTGCTGCGGATACAAACGGCACTGACATGCTGAACCATTTCAATTGCTTGGCAACGCTATACGCCGGTGTCGCAAATGATGACAAGCGGGAAGTATTTACATCGAAGACAACAAAGCGAACGGAAAGTTATACATGCCCGGTGCTGCCAACAAAAGATCATGCATGGTGTCATTTTGTGTTTACACACGCACACGCACACGCACACGCACACGCACACGCACACGCACACGCACACACACACACACACACACACACACACACACACACACACACACACACACACACACACAAGATATTTCAGTGTAATTCAGCGTAACTGACAGAAAACACACACACACACACACACACACACACACACACACACACACACACACACACACACACACACACACACACACACACACACACACACACACACACACACACACACACACACACACACACACACACACACACACACACACACACACACACACACACACACACACACACACACACACACACACACACACACCAACGTGCGCGAGCGAGCTCACACAAGTACGGATGCATCCACAAGGAGATAAATATACTACAAGAACCACCAGTAATATGAGCACGAATGACAATAAAAGTGCCACGGCCGTGAAAGTGCAAGTGCGCGTTAACCGTCGTTCACAAAAAGTTCACTACTCGCTACTAACTATAATCTAAAGTGGATGCTTGGGCGTGTTGATGCGACATAGGGAAATAAAAAACAGCGCAGAAGACGGATCACAAGAAAGAGGAGGACACAAACAACAGTGCTGTTGTTTGTGTCCTCCTTTTTCTTGTGCTCCATCTTTTGCGATGTTTTATTTCCGCTATCATGCTTTGCTAAAAAAAAAAAAGCTTCGTGGTAACGGTAGAAAGAAAACCTGTGCGAATAGATTGTTTTTGTCTATAAATCTTGCCTCTTTGGCGTTCTTGGGCAAGCTCGACAACTAAAGAAATAGCACACACCAACATTGTGTTTTTTATTTACCATATTTTAGCGCAAGATAGACAAAAACGAAGGTTCTCAGTATCTTCTTGCGTTTACAAATACGAGGTGGGACGACCTAAACTTAGGAACATGATCGAACAAAATAGAAAAAGGAAAGGATAGGACACGCTCACTGATACTTCGACCGTAAACACTCGCTGTCAACACAAATTGGAGAAATCCCACACTTCGTTCTGATCAGAAAGTAACGAGAATATCAGTTATCGAGCTGATGCTGGCGCCGTGCAAGTGATCCATGAGACTGTTAAGCGTGTTAAGTTTCCTTCAGAGAACCATCCCGAAAGGGAAACCCGAGCTCTTCAGAAAGCTTTCATCCCACCCACGGTTTAATCTTTTTTATTCTTTGCGTTGCAGGCGTCCACACTTGTGCGACCCACGGACTTAGAACGAAACGCGTAACGCCAGCCGTGTTATAGATCTGTTATCAGATTAGATAATCCCAGCAGAAAAAAAAAGGTTTACTTTTTCCATGATGTCTTTTTAATGACCTACTTCTCGAGCCTCATTAGTTCCACTCCTTTCTGCCGAGCCTCACTCGCGCCCCTTTCGGTAAGGTACAGTTTTCTCCTCTTTCCGCTAAATCCCTATCGGCGCGATGCAGCCCTTTTACTCTTTCCGCCCAGCATCATTCACGCCCCTTTTGGCGAGGTACAGTCTTCCCCCCCCTTCCACCGAGCCTCACTATCACGCCTCTCAACGAGGCACTGTCTTTCCACTTTTCCATCAGGCCTCTCTCAGCGCAGCTCTTTCCCTCTTTCCCCCAAACCTCATTATTGCCCGTCAGGTCACCTGACCAGTGTAACGCCAACGACTTCAATGGCACATGGTTGACTAAGCTTCGCTGTAAAAGTGAAAATTAGTCTTTCCTCCGCCCAGCGACAAGCTGAACAGGACGCAGGCGGCGGCCCTCAGACAACTGCAGACGCGCACATACCCCAACCCCGAACTGTGTAACAGACTGTACCATAATACATGCCCGACAAATATATGCGAGGTCTGCCACACTGAGGTCGCCACATTAACCCACATGCTCTGGGACTGTACCAAAAACCCGCAAGGTGCCAACTCCGGAACCCTTCCGCCGCGGTGGGCCACTGCCTTGCGCAGCCTCAGCCTCGGCGACCAACTTTGGGCCGTTCAGGAGGCCCGCGAGGCGGAGGTGAGGCAAGGCATCGACGTCTACACGTGGGAGACCTAAAGCCCGGTCGGTGAAAGCTCTGCAGAACTACTAATAAAGGTTATTACCAATTAACCAAAGCGCTCATTCGAAAGAACACACCAGTTCGATGCATGCACTAACAAGCAAGGACGCTTCGTTTTCTAGATTACCAGCTCCTGCAGGGGCATGCAAACACACATGCAAGGACATAAGAAACACATGCACGGAAGTCTGTAAGAAAAGTCGATGCTCGGATGTTTTTCATAAGTAATACATATTTAACTTTTAGGTTGCCATCTGTTTCTGTTACGTTTAGGTAATGTCCAAGACATTAAAAAGCACCTAATTCATATTCTTCGAGCTTTCTTTTTATTTTGCACTATTAAGGTTGTCCTTCTTGAGCGTAGTTTCTTTTTTTTTTTTCCAGAGTCATTTACCTCTTAGTGCAGATTCCAGTGCGGGTTGAAAGCGACGTACCTCAAGCCGAAGCTGATCTGAAAACGAAAGGAATTGAATTAGTGTTTCCAATTTTATGGACACACACACTGCCTCTGCTCTATCAGTCATTTGCATTCATTTGATACTATAACTTTGATATAAATAATATACTTACCGGGTTAGATTGGGAGACTAGCTTATTTATGCCGCAGAGATTAAGCAGGCAAGGTGAAACATGCCTTCACCGGCGCAGACTCGACATTGCCCACACAAAATACGTTAAGTACAAGATTAAACGGTCGGACTCTCCTATGTGCACCACACATAACAAGGCCCACCATAGGAGGATAAGTGCTGCTGAACTATGAGCTCTCTACCTAATGTAATCCTCTTGGAGCGCCTTGCACTTTGATGTCGAAAAAGGCGGAAGTCGGCTTCACCCTTGGTCTAGCTTGTACTCGACGTGAAGCTCACGAAAATGTGCCGTGTTTCCTCTTGACTACTTGGTTCGACACTCGTCTCTATATAGCGGGAGTCTCAAGCTCACCTCAGCCAGCGGGCCGCAGTCATAAAATTTTGTCTCCGTGGGGGCCAGGACAGTGAAGATGATTAAGGTGGGGGGCGCGGTGGTGGGAGTAGTTTGAACAAAATATCAGGTAACGTTGCCATTTCAGTGATGGCCTTTCCCACATCTCATATACGGGTCGTTTCCGGAGGGGGTTGACGTCAGCATTCAAAAACTCACGGGGCTCCCTTACGCATTCACCTAAGGACGACTCGAAGGCGAAAGCCATCTCCTGCTTAGCCGATTTATCGATCCTGTCACGCCGCCCTCCGAAAGCTGTGTGCACCTCACCTGGTTTTGCTCTGCCTCCGTGACCGGCGGCCCGCCTTTGACCAAGCTCCATGTCATGTGACGTTACGTCATATGACGTCACGCCAAAATTTGTGACGTCATCATGGCGCCACAAACGTTAGCGATCTGCGACGTCATGATGACGTCATATGTTGACGTCATCACGTGATGATTATTTTTTGCATCCCTCGTACTGCGCCCGACGCCGCGGGACGCCGACGGTGACTTTGACATTAATAAACATTGATACTGATCTCCAGAATGACTGAAATCGGGACGCCCATTCTGAAATGTAGGGTTCTTGATCCGCAGTTGCGTTTTCACAAATGGCGACCGCATGGGGTGCCTCACGAAAAATATGCTTGAGGCCAGTCGCGTCTCTATAGCTCATGAGTATACTACTTATGAAGAAAACTAAAGGAAGAATATTCGGACGAAGAAAAACATCGACGGGCCGGGCCGGGCCGGGCCGGGCCGCATCTTTGAGATCACCGCTATATACTGTCCCCATTCCATTTGCCACGTGACTGGTTAAGGTGCGCATTCCTCGTCTCTTTACTTTCATTACATTACATGGATATTCCACGCAAATTTCCCCCCTTCTTTAGTGTACCGAATTTTATGGTCGTGAGTGAATTATTTTCGAGAAATTCGGATAATTCTAGCGCGAACCTCATTCACAAGCTTTTATCTTTATATTACTACACAAATAAAAACTGGAAAGCGCTATTACGCATCGCAGCACGAAAAAAATTAGGGGACCCTTAAGCTTCGCCTTTAAAAGAGTTGAACGCGATTGCGATATCCTGTCCTTATAGTGCGTACTTCAATCACCTAGTGCATACTATGTAATGGGTAGCGTGCTTTAAACGAGTTATTATGCGTGGGAAATGCGTGAAATGTTGTCGAACTTGCTATGCACCCACTACGTGGTCCTAAAGGAATACGCGCAGTAACATGTGTGCCTTTTGTAATGGGCGGACGGCTTTGAACCACAATGTCGTTATGAGATTCACATCTTCTGACGCCCGATGCCAATGTACGCTTGTACCACGCAATATTACTGTGGTATTACATGTTGTATAGTGCAGCCTGTATAGAGGACGTGTGTGTTTGTAAAGCATGAAAGTTATTTTCACTGCATTTCCAAGCAGAGGAAGTTATTTTCAATGTAATCCCAAGCAGAAGCGTGGCTGCGTGGTAGAACACTTGACTGCCACGCAGACGACCTGGGTTCGATCCTCATTCGGACCCGGAAATTTTTATTATATATTTTATTTGCATCTTTCTTGATTTTTCGGTCACGGACAAGATGATGAGCGAGAGCTGTGTAGTTATAAGAACTCTATTTTCCAGGGCCACCAGCTGCGTAGTACTCCACACAGAATATTATTCGATGGGGAATAATGGTGATGAGCAGTAAGTTGCACTTGCTGCCCGTTGCGACCATTTTGCCCAGCTGCAAAACCATGCACATAGTGTCTCGTAAATGCTGACTTCTGCACTGAACCACGCGCCCTGCCGTAAACGTTAGCCTAGCGCTAACAGATGGAGGCACGTGAAATAATGTAAGCTGGCAGCTTGTACGAGAGCTGGATGTTTTGACACAAACAGCGACGCCAGGGAGGGGGAGGTGGAAGCTAAAGTTGCCACGTATTGTGGCAGGCACACAATATAAATATTTGTCTTAATCAAGATGGCTGGTTCACATGCGCAAGATTTATTTCATCGCCCCATTACAAGCCTAGATTCAATTCAACCATAAAATCTACAGATTGAGTTCACCGGCCAGAAAGGGGGGAGGGGGGGTAGTTGGCACCAAAGAGTGCCAACTACCCATACTTTGAAATTACACCGTCATGTCAGGTAAAAAGACAATGTTACGGAGCCAGAAAAAAAAAAAATCTTAATTTGTACAACCACAAGTTTTTGTGAGATGGTAGTCTATTATGGTGTCGACGCCGCCGCCGACGCCGACACCGACGCCGGAATTGCATTATTAACGCTATCGCGTTAATAATGCAATTTTGCTGCTGTAGACACGAGGGTTCGTTAAAGGCAGCACAGTTGCGTCAGTGCGATGCCATTACAGACTTAGTAAGTCGCGTCAAAGCGTTCGATGGTGCCGTTATTTTTGGACACACCCAGATTTAGAAGCTAAACGTTGCTGTTAGGGCTTCTGCAAATCTTTCCTTCTTGTTTTCAAGCAAGGAGGAGGGGGGGCGTGGTATTTCTTTTAGGAGAGACAAGTGCTTACTTCCTTTTTCACTTGTGGGATGTAGTAATAATAATAATAATAATAATAATAATAATAATAATAATAATAATAATAATAATAATAATAATAATAATAATAATAATAATAATAATAATAAACATATATGTATTCTTGTACAAGAACGTGGAATACGCAGCTGTCTCGGCTAATTCAAGTAGAGTAGTACTCGCTCTTGGGCTAGTTGCTGCATTTCTAGAATCAAGTAGAGTCGTGAGTTTCAGGCCATTTCTTTCAGCATGACAGATAAGTCAAAACAAATAAAAGAGAAAGACATTATGACTGAACACATAGCTTGACAATTTAATGAAGATCGTTTTTAAGAAGTTCTCGCGCGAGGAAGCGCTGTTACAAAGCGATCCCAAGTATGACTGGAAGAAACTTACCTAGCTGACACATGATTCGAAGGTTAACTTCAATGTGGCTTACGGGGACCTATAAGGCAGATATGACTGTTTCTATTAAACCGTGGTTGGAGGGTTGCATTTAACATCGTCGACGCGTCCATGGTATGGCCGACACCGCGGCCTGTGACCACAGCGGCAATGAAGAAACAAGTGGAGATGTCTTTTTTTATTCTTTTTTTTTTTTGCGAGTGCTCGCAGTAGAGTGCACAGAGACTATCCCTTTGCAACACGCTCAACCATTTTAGCGAACCGACCTCTGGCGGAAGGGAGACTTCTATGTCATCGACATACCTTAACGTCGAAGAAGAAAGCCGTACAAGTGCTACTGCGCTTCTTGCGATCCATGGGATTTTCTGAACGACTGCAGTCAGAACACCCTTCATGTCTTTTAAACTTTTTTTTAGAGCGCAGCCGTTAGGCGCCCGTTCCTGGGTTGAGCAGCGTCGCTATTGGCGCTGGCTTTGTTGGCGTAACCGATAGAGCGAACGAGGACGAAAGAGAGCGAACGCGGAAGCTGTCGATATCACGAGCCGCTGGCCTCTAACCTCGCTTCTTTCCTCCGCCACGCGCGCTGGCCCCTCGGTCGGAGCTCGTGCGTATGCAGGGCTGGTACCTGCACTGCTGCTGGCTTCGCTTGTCGTAACGTGGCTGTCAGTGTCCCGTTCGGTTCGCGACGCCTGCAATGCACAGAGTGGTGTGCGTAGCTAGCGCCTAAGGCACGGCGGGTCTAAGGCGTTGGCATAGCACTCGAGCGCTGGCGGTTTCTGTGGCAATATGTAACGAAAAAATTGGCAGCCGATCCACGAAGTGAATGCTGATGATGGAATGGAGCGAAGCTCCATTGACGAAATGGTAAACGATATAAAGAATGTTTATGAAATTCATCTGTCCGTCCGTCCGTCTATCCATAGATGGACGGACACATGGAGGGACGGACGGACGTACTCACGGACGGACGGACAGACAGACAGATGCACGGATGGACGGACTGACAGATGCACGGACGTGCGGACGGACGGACGGATGCACGGGGGGTCGGACGGACAGATGGACGGACGGACAGACAGACGCACGGACAGAGTACGGTCTATTTTAAACCTATATGCGCGCTATGAATGATCTATGTACGGTATATGTAACACGTGTGTTTCGGTACGACAGGGAGCTACGACGACGGCGACAACGGACATGGTGCGAGCCTAAGGAGCTTCACTCCTAATATTACATTGCTACCACTGCGGATAGCCAGAATTTTAAACGCAGTTGGCGTTGCCCCAACACGAAGCTGCGCTCAGAATTCGTATTAGGGAGTATCGCAATCATCGGTGTATTTATCTTTTTGTCTTTATTCCTGAGTATGTGTTTTTTTTCTCTCTCTTTCTGTACCCTCTTCCCAAGCCCCATATCCCACCCCACTTAGGGGCAGCAAACAGGATGCTAATATGGTCTTTTAGCAGTGATGGTAATAGCGTATGGTAAGTACGGAAATGCCGTACCGTCTTGGTCAGCTCGTGGCTTTCTTTTAAACATTCTGGCCGCGCGAGTTGCTTATTGCGTACGGTAACTTGATGAAATGATCAAAGTCACTAATAGAGGTTTAGAGACTGAGAAAGCTACGTACCGACGAAGACGGTGCGGTATTTTCCATACTTACCGTATGGTTTACGTCACTGCTAAAACTTCACAATATCTGATTAACCTCCCAGCGTTTATCTTCATATCGCTCTCTGTTTCTCTCTCTAGCTCAACGACCAACGCTTAAAAATGTGAGTGCTCCCGCGGGCACCCTTAGTTTTCATCTTCTCCATCCTTTTCTTTTTTTGCCTTTCTCTCTTTCGCTCACGCTTGGGAATTTAAGCGTGTTTTTTCTCTTACATCTTCTACATCTATCCCCTCTCAGCCTAACTTCCAAGATCATCTGCTTGCGGTCGTATGCATGCAAGCTACGATGTTTCGTGTCCGCAGTAAACACAATAACGTCCTTACGATCTCACAGGCCGTGGTATATATACGGTCTGTTATGTTCCCCAAACTACACCCACCGGTACAATAAGCGCGAGTTGTTTCGTATACGCTTCTCGCCGTTACTGGCGTAGCCATCTCTCCGTGTCTTTCACATGCATTTCCGACGCTCCCACCAGTCTATCTCAAATGACGTAAACGAAGTAAAGTTCGCAACTTCTTCGACCTGTCGCGAACAGATCCCCTCTTTGTTTCCCACTCTTTGCTGGCTTTTCCTATGGCTACAAGCGATGCGAGTTGGAAGTGCGGGGCATTTTTTTCTCTCCGAGTTCTCGACACATAACGATCCGTCCATTGTTTACTGGCAAAGTCTCGGTAAGGTTCTGTGTAAACGAAAATAAAGTTCTAGCCACCAGTGAGGACAAAGACGGGACTGCCAACTCCAGACACGCGCTTGCCAACTGAAAACACGCACTTGCCATTGGACGTGTGCTTTGGGATGGTTGCAGCAATGGTTACAGCTTTGGCTGTATTGCAGAAACAGCGTCTTTTCCTCAACCCAACCTCACTTCCACGTCACCTCCTCCTCTTTTTCCTTCTCCTCGGCTATTTGTAGTCAGCAAGCGGTGTATTCACTCTGTAGTGTAACTTCGTTTTTAAGTGCAGATTGTGTTATAAAGCGTTAATGAAAGCAAATTCTTGCAAGATAGAGGACAAGAATTGTTGGGGAAAACAATATAGGCTCCCAAATGGTGGAAGGTTTTTTATTGCGATAGCAATTATATGGACAGTCTCGACGGGTTTTTGCCGTCGTCGTTGCCGTCGCCGTCGCCGTCATGTCGCGTATGAAGTCCAAATGGATAAGAACCCCCTGCGCATCGTACGTTCTACCAGCGGGTAATAGCGGGCGAGCGGGAGTGGTGAACGCGGCTGAAGCGGCGATCAAACGAGCCGGCATCTCCGTCGCTCCGAGGCGCATGCGATAAGATTCCCCAACTGTTCAACCGGCCCCGCCCGTCGTTCGCGAGCGTGAAAAGACGCGAGGGGGGGGGGTGGGGGGTCCCTCGAGCGACCTTCGATTTTACGACCCCGGTCGTCGCGGGCGCGCGCGTTATCTCCCCATCTCGGCAGCCGACAGCGGGCGGCCGGTGTACCCTTCTACGTGCTGCGCTGTCAACGCGAAGAGAATTCTCTTAAACAAGCGTTTTCTAGAGTTGCGTGAGATCGGATCCAAAAGACTTGGCTGCCAGCCTCACTTCGTATAACATTACAATTTGTTGCTATCGCATTCATTGCTTCACCCTTGCGGTGAAACTGTGACTTTTTATAGAGTACGACAACCATCCTAACCTCGTCCTTCCATATCAGAGCTATAGGTTATCGTCGACACGGTACCTAAACTTTATACGTAACATTGGCGTAGTCGGGGGGTGCGGGGATTCTTCAATCTTCCCCCTCCCCCCTGATATTTCTAAATTTTGCATGTGCGCGCATAGACCCACACATACAAACACACAGAGAAACATACATAAAGAATAAGTGACAGCCCCCCCCCCCCCCACCCCAACTTCCGATGAAAATTTCCATGTACATCCCCTGATACGTAATCCCCGTATCTATAGTTATTCCCCCCCTTCACGTCGACAGACATCAAAATGCTGTTACATAAACAGCTGTCTCCGCATTTCGGGTGGTCTCAAGCTTTGTTTCACACAATTGTCTTAGTTACATAAAGCTCAAAGCACAAAATAGGCCTGAGTTACAACGTGGATTTCGCTGTTGCCTGCCTTAAAAAAAACCGGCAGATCCCACGCACTGTGGGAATCGATGTGATGCGAAGCAGCCAGCAAGGAGCAAATCATGCTGTACATAATATGCATGTCATTATTTACATGTTAGGACCTGTCATTTGTGTTCGTCATACAGTCACGTCACGCAATACAAATTTTGGTGTATATCAAGCTAGCGAACTGGACGCAAGCGCACCATGAGCGTGGCATGTAAATGGCATTGTAGATGACATGCATGCCATGATTTTAATGTTACAACCGGCCACTTATGTCCGCTTAATTTTTTACTTCGAATCGCAACGAGACGCGAGACCAATCTGCCTCCGTTTCGCATGCGTTCGTATTCTCGCGCTCTGCGTATCGTGCAGACGCCATCCACGTTCCAGCGTTTACATTAGTGAGTAATAGCTGAGCGGCTCAGCGGGCCAGCGGACCCAGCGTAGGAGCGGAGGGGGCAGCGGAGCGCAAGGCAAAAACAAGAGTAATAGCTGAGCGATGCCCCCCCTTGTTTCAGCGGAGCGCACTGCTGCGCCATCTGCTGAACATCTGTTGAAGTTACTGTCAATCGAGCTGCGGCTCTGCTTGGAAAACGCTCGCACGCTCGTCCGCTGCGCACGCTTCGCTGAGGAGACGAAATGAGCGTGCGAGCGGCTCGCCTGTAAAAACGCTGGCTATGCCAGCGTGTCGCGCATGCGCAGTAGGCGTCTCCGCTCGTTCGCTGGGCCCGCTGGCCCGCTGAGCCGCTCAGCTATTACTCTCTATTGACGGACACCCTGTCAATTCCAAAGTGTGTTCCTCGAACGCCTGCGCCCACTGAGACAGGGTCGGTCAGAATGGAACGTGATGCGCGCGTCTTCCTCCTTGCATGATTAGAGACGCTGGTCACAGTGACGCTACGCAAGCAAAGCGCGAGCGCTGTAAAGTCCAATGCGACCAGCGTCCGTTTGCGCGCCCCGGCGCCCAAGTGGCACTTTGCCAGGGCACGGCTGGAGGGACGGACGGACGGGCGGACGTCGGACGTCAACATGAGACATTAAAGGCTTTCACCTTAAAATTTGTATGTCAAGCTGGCGAAACGGCCACAAGGGTGTCATGAGCGTGGCATGCAAGTCATGTTGCACATGACATGTCATGATTTGCATATTGCCACTTGTCATTTATCCTCGTCATACAATCACGTCACTGAACAGCAAATTTGGTGTATATCAAGTTAGCGAAACGGCCACGGGAGTACCATGAGTGTGGCATGCAAGTCATGTTGCACATGACATATCATGGTTTCCATATTACCGCTTGTCATTTATGCTCGTCATACAGTCACGACCCTCAATACGAAGTTTGTTGTATATCATGCTAGCGAAACGGCCACGAGTGTGTCATGAACGTGGCATGCAAGTCATGTTGCACGTGACATGTCATGACTTCCGTATTACCACTTGGCATTTATGTTCGTCATACAGTAACGTCACGCCATAACAAATTTGGTGTATATCAAGCTAGCGAAACGGCTGTCAGCGCGCCATGAGCGTGGCATGTAAATCATGTTGTATATGACATGCAGGTCATGATTTTCATATTACCACCTGTCATTTATGCTCGTCGTACAGTCACGTCCCTCAATACCAAACTTGGTGTATTTCAAGCTAGCGAAACGGCCACGAGAGTGTCATGAGCGTGGCATGCAAGTCATGTTGCACATGACATGTCATGATTTTCATATTACCGCCTGGCATTTATGTTCGTCATACAGTCACGTCACGAAATACCAAATTTGGTGTATATCAAGCAAGCGAAACGGCCGTCAGTGCGCCATGAGCGTGGCATGTAAATCATGTTGTACATGACATGCACGTCATTATCTGCACCTGTCATTTATGTTCGTCATACAGTCACGTCAATCAATCCCAAATTTGGTGTATATCAAGCTAACGAAACGGCCGCGAGCCGGCCATGAGCGTGGCATGTAAATCATACTTTTCATGACAAGTTAGTCATGATTTTCATGATATGACCAGCCATTTATGTTCGTCATACAGTCATGTTATGGCATACCAAATTTGGTATAAATCCCATTAACGATACGGCCAGGAGAGCACAAAGTCGTAGGCGGCTAGATAGATAGATAGATAGATAGATAGATACGCTCAAAGTCGCCGAAGTTCGCTAAGAAATGCTTCGCATTTAAAAAAAACCGGCAGATCCCACGCACTGTGGGAATCGATGTAATGCGAAGCAGCCAGCAAGGAGCAAATCATGCTGTACGTGATATGCATGTCATTAGTTACATTTAGGGCCTGTCATTTGTGTTCGTCGTGCAGTCACGTCGCGCAATAAAAATTTTGGTGTATACCAAGCTAGCGTACTGGACGCAAGCGCACCATGAGCGTGGCATTGTAGATGACATGCATGCCAAGATTTTCGTGTTACCACCTGCCACTTATGTTCGCTTAATTTTTTAACTCGAATCGCAGCGAGACGCGACACCAATCTGCCTCCGTTTGGCATGCGTTCGTATTCTCGCGCTTTGCGCATTGTGCAGACGCCGTCCGCGTTCCAGCGTTTAAATTGACGGACACTGTCAATTCCAATGCGCGTTCCTCCAACGCATGTGCCCACTGAGACGGGGTCGGTCAGAATGGAACGTCATGCGCGCGTCTCCCTCCTTGCATGATTTAGAGACGCTGGGCACAGCACGCTACGTAAGCAAAGCGCGAGCACTGTAGAGTCCGACGCGACCGGCGTCCGTTTGCGCGCCCCGGCGCCCAACTGGCACCGTGCCAGGGCACGGCTGGAGGGAGGGACGGACGCACGGACGGACGTGAGCATGAGACAATTAAGGCGTATGCCTTAAAGATTTGACGTATATCAAGCTAGCGAAACGGCCACGAGAATGACATCCCCGTGGCATGCAAGTCATGTTGCACATGACATTTCCTGATTTCCATATTACCACCTGTCATTTGTGCTCTTCATACAGTCACGTCACTCAATACCAAATTTGGTGTATATCAAGCTAGTGAAACGGCCCCGAGAGTGTCATGAGCGTAGCATGCAAGTCATGTTGCACATGACATGTCATGATTTCCATATTACCACTTGTCATTAATGCTCGTCATACAGTCACGTCGTTCAATACCAAATTTGGTGTATATCAAGCTAGTGAAACGGCCCCGAGAGTGTCATGAGCATAGCATGCAAGTCATGTTGCACATGACATGTCATGATTTCCATAGTACCACTTGTCATTTATGCTCATCATACGATCACGTCGCTCAATACAAAATTCGGTGTATATCAAACCAGCGGAACGGCCGCGAGCGTGCTATGAGCGTGGCATGCAAGTCATGCTTCACATGACATGTCATGATTTCCATAGTACCACTTGTCATTTATGCTCATCATACGATCACGTCACGCAATACCAAATTTGGTGTATATCAAGCTAGCGAAGCGGCCGTCAGCTCGCCATGAGCGTGGCATGTAAATCATGTTGTACATGACATGCAGGTCATGATTTTCATATTACCACAAGCCATTTATGTTGATCATGGAGATATGTCTCATCGTACCAATTTTTAGATAGATCAAGTTAAGAAAACGGCCTCAGGAGCACTATGGCCATGGCATGTAAATCATACTTTTCATGACAAGTTATTCATGATTTTCATGATATGACCAGCCATTCATGTTTGTCATACAGTCATGTTATGTCATACCAATTTTGGTATAAGTCCCATTAACGATACGGCCAGGAGAGCACGAAGTCGTAGGCGGCTAGATAGATAGATAGATAGATAGATACGCTCAAAGTCGCCGAAGTTCGCTAAGAAATGCTTCGCATTTAAAACCGGCAGATCCCACGCACTGTGGGAATCGATGTAATGCGAAGCAGCCAGCAAGGAGCAAATCATGCTGTACGTGATATGCATGTCATTAGTTACATTTAGGGCCTGTCATTTGTGTTCGTCGTGCAGTCACGTCGCGCAATAAAAATTTTGGTGTATACCAAGCTAGCGTACTGGACGCAAGCGCACCATGAGCGTGGCATTGTAGATGACATGCATGCCAAGATTTTCGTGTTACCACCTGCCACTTATGTTCGCTTAATTTTTTTAACTCGAATCGCAGCGAGACGCGACACCAATCTGCCTCCGTTTGGCATGCGTTCGTATTCTCGCGCTTTGCGCATTGTGCAGACGCCGTCCGCGTTCCAGCGTTTAAATTGACGGACACTGTCAATTCCAATGCGCGTTCCTCCAACGCATGTGCCCACTGAGACGGGGTCGGTCAGAATGGAACGTCATGCGCGCGTCTCCCTCCTTGCATGATTTAGAGACGCTGGGCACAGCACGCTACGTAAGCAAAGCGCGAGCACTGTAGAGTCCGACGCGACCGGCGTCCGTTTGCGCGCCCCGGCGCCCAACTGGCACCGTGCCAGGGCACGGCTGGAGGGAGGGACGGACGCACGGACGGACGTGAGCATGAGACAATTAAGGCGTATGCCTTAAAGATTTGACGTATATCAAGCTAGCGAAACGGCCACGAGAATGACATCCCCGTGGCATGCAAGTCATGTTGCACATGACATTTCCTGATTTCCATATTACCACCTGTCATTTGTGCTCTTCATACAGTCACGTCACTCAATACCAAATTTGGTGTATATCAAGCTAGTGAAACGGCCCCGAGAGTGTCATGAGCGTAGCATGCAAGTCATGTTGCACATGACATGTCATGATTTCCATATTACCACTTGTCATTAATGCTCGTCATACAGTCACGTCGTTCAATACCAAATTTGGTGTATATCAAGCTAGTGAAACGGCCCCGAGAGTGTCATGAGCATAGCATGCAAGTCATGTTGCACATGACATGTCATGATTTCCATAGTACCACTTGTCATTTATGCTCATCATACGATCACGTCGCTCAATACAAAATTCGGTGTATATCAAACCAGCGGAACGGCCGCGAGCGTGCTATGAGCGTGGCATGCAAGTCATGCTTCACATGACATGTCATGATTTCCATAGTACCCACTTGTCATTTATGCTCATCATACGATCACGTCACGCAATACCAAATTTGGTGTATATCAAGCTAGCGAAGCGGCCGTCAGCTCGCCATGAGCGTGGCATGTAAATCATGTTGTACATGACATGCAGGTCATGATTTTCATATTACCACAAGCCATTTATGTTGATCATGGAGATATGTCTCATCGTACCAATTTTTAGATAGATCAAGTTAAGAAAACGGCCTCAGGAGCACTATGGCCATGGCATGTAAATCATACTTTTCATGACAAGTTATTCATGATTTTCATGATATGACCAGCCATTCATGTTTGTCATACAGTCATGTTATGTCATACCAATTTTGGTATAAGTCCCATTAACGATACGGCCAGGAGAGCACGAAGTCGTAGGCGGCTAGATAGATAGATAGATAGATAGATACGCTCAAAGTCGCCGAAGTTCGCTAAGAAATGCTTCGCATTTAAAAAAAAAAAAGGCTAACAAAACTTCACGTAAAGACGAAGTCATCAAGGCTCCTAAACTGGAAACACGTAACTGACTCGTTTCATGCGTGTCTTACACGTACACGCATTTCTTTTCAACACTGACGATGGAGTACTGTTCCTACAACACGGCCTCACTTTTCAAGAAGTGCCAGTATTTGCACATTGTAGCATTTGCCGTTGCATAAGGTCGCTAGCAAACTTGCATTTCATGTTATATTTTCCCTTATCGAGGACTGTATAAGTCAGCCTGGGATGAGGCGTGTAGCACATACGAAGCCTGACTCAATGGCATGCATCGCTACGGGCTCGAAATGAGCTAAAAACGTTTGTGCAAGTCCTTCGTCGCTCGGCAAACGCTGTCTCTACGTTTTAGAAAGCCTGTACGGAAGTATCGTCAGTACAATTACTAGAAGAAATTAGCGCAGCTTGCACTACGTCGCGCAAAGCTGGGTGACAGCAGAGCTGGTGGGCACCTAGCTGGTCCTGACTTGGCTAGGCTTTTACCCTCTCAGCACTCTATTTTCCACCTCTTTCTATTTTATACTATACAAGGCTATGCGTGCTCTTTTTTATTTTTTTTTTCTGTTTCTTTCTAGGATTAGGATTAGGATGTTGTAAGTTGCCGGCGGATCTAGACTTGCGAAATTTATCTCTTTCTCTGTCTATTTCTTTCTCTGTCTTTCTATTTTATCTCTCTTTATTCCCTTCCTTTTCTGTATATTTTTCTCTTTCTTTTTCTTTTGATGTCTTTCTCTCTCTGTCTCTCTCTGCAGTTTTTCTCTCGTCTTCTATCTTTGTCTCTTCCTTCCCTTTCTTTCTACATATTCCTCTCTTCCTCTTTATTTCTACCTCTTTCCTTCTGTGCACTTGTTTTCCCCTCCTCCTCGTCATCAGATTCTCATTGTTCTCCTCGCCCTAGCTCTCCTTTTCCACCCCCTTGGCCTGACTATGCGGTATGCTGCGCTCTGCTAGCGTCCCTGGATAAGCCGAGTGGTTAATACGCTCCTTCGGATCGTGGGCACGCGGGTTCGAATCTCGCCTCGCCAAAACATTTCTTTCCCCAACCATTTCTCCCTTTCTGTATATTCATATCTCTCTCTCTATCTGTACTCGTTCTCTCGCCGATCAGGGTTATTGCAACCCGCGCCGGAGAAATCGTCGCAAGTTTTCTGGGAGCGAAGAAGGAGATGGAGAAGACGACGATGAAGAAGGGGACGAAGAGAGCGTGCTTCGATTCATGATGATGATAATTTCTGTCCGCTCTACGCCGACTAACGGTTGTAAAAAAAAATTAGAAAAGTAATTGCTTCTCAGAACCGCTGACTGTATGAACCGTATATTTGGGCAGCCACGTTTATTGTGATTTCCCCGAGCTCCAGGCATTAATCAACTTAATTTGAATAGAACTGTAGATGTTGTTGCAGCATGTGGTTGTACTTGTGAGCGCACAAAGCCACACTCGATCCGCACTCAATGGGATGTATGTGTCAACATTTATTTTGCTTGCCGTTACTGCGCGGCAATGTACACGCCCAAGCATTTGTGCATAACACGTGCTACATGCATACATGCTTGGGAGTGGGACTTCTCGGCTTAAACGAACGAATGGACAAACGAAGTAAGGAAGGCAGATGTCGTGAAGTGCGTCCGCCTTGTTCGTAAATTGACAATAGAAAACTTGGATTTTCAATCTTATAACGAAACTTGAACCACTTTATCCGAATATATATACAGAGTGGCCGTGAGAGTGAAAGCGTTCTTTTCGCTGAGTATGCAAATCTGGTATCAAAACGAGCATCCTCCACAGGCGGCGACAGTTGCAAGTAGTTCTAGCCAGTTTTGCAACACGCCGTATCAAAGTTGGCTTTCTAAAGTCAGCTTCATTTTGGGAACTCAACGAAAAAAGCGTCCCGCTATATCAATAAAGCCACTTTGGTTCAGAGCTAGCTCTTATACTCCGGAACGTAAGAATGCAGGCTTTTGGAAGCCGTAAATTCAACCCGACTGCATTTCAGTTATTCCCGAGGACGCGTTGCTTCGGAGTTAAAAAAAAAAATGTTACATTTACGCCGCTTCATGCGAAGTCAGTACATCATTCGTTCTCCTTTCAAGAAGCGACTGTTTGCTCGTATGCTCAGCATATAAGAATTCTCCCGTCTCAATCGCATTTAACATAAGCGAAAAGAAACGGCGCGCGCGTGTTTTCATTTTGCAGTGGATGATGCTATTTGCAGCGGCGACGGACAGGCTTTCTTCAAGATAGCGTTGAATAAGGAATGAAGTGAAGCACTGCCATATGACGCGATTGTTCAGTGCACGGATTTCTCTTCGCAACGCAGGCGAACAAGTGGGCCGTTCCAAATGGGATTTTTTTTTCAATAACACGGCTCTTAAAACGGGGAGAAAGCCGGTCCGCGTATCCACTTCCCTTGAATTCTTACAATATTTCCCAATCCTGAGGACACGGAGTCTAAAACGATCTTATTCGACGAACACGAATTCCAAAGTGTCTTAGAAGAAAGCGAATCCTGAAGCGTCCCCTATCGGAGCCTTACATCCCACAGAGAGTGTATTGTTGTGCTGCCGATGCTAAGCCGAGGCTTTTACGGATCCAGAAGTGGTCGAACTGCAGAGTGGCGTCGGAGTGCCATTTGTACCGATTCATTCGCATTGCCCATCTCTTATACTTTGGCCTGCGTTCTTTTCAGTTGCTATCATTGCTGTTCCAAGTCGCTCCTCTGGACCTCAATACTCATATCAATGTTTGTTCATGTATGTTGTGTCCTTCACTGTAGTTTATACAGCCTATTCAGAAGTGAAATGCGTGAGAGCACGTTTGCGAAATATGGCCATAAAAAAGACAACAGAAGACGTCGGGCATATAGACATGTGTAAAAAGCATCACGAATAGCGTTCTTCGAATGCCTATATATTAAATAAATCACGTGAAGCTTGTCGTAGTATAGAACATTATCGTGCGGTCCGAGCAGGGTACAGTTTAAGAAGCTTAACCTCCCTGCCTTTCCTTTGCTTTTCTCTCTCTCTCTCTAGCTCTGAGTTTAAGCTCACAACCCATAGACTTTATCTGAGACTTGTTCCTTTCTTAAATGGCTATGCTAGTGCTCTCTATATATCTGATGGCGTCGTATTGCAAGCAGACAGGATTGACTGCAAAATCCTTTCTAAAATCAATCACGCCAAGTGCCTTAAGAAGCAGTTCGACAGCTTATTTAGTTACATCCTAGATTTTTATGGACCGAAATCACGACCTGATTATGAAGCACGCATTATGGTGGGGGGGCTCAAGATTACTTCGACCACTCGCGGTTCTTAACGAGTAATATACAAAAACTTATGTCTAGGGTTATGTGTAACCAAATTCCGCGTCTGTGTGACTATTTTCTGTCAACTTTACTATTATAACGCGAGTGGAGTGCCTTTTGAATCAAATTTAGCGTCGTTATGTGGCAGGACTTTGCGCTCATGCGATATATTTCATATCTTGACTGTAACGCTTATGTGAACTTAATTTAAGTGCGATTTGATGTAGCTTTTCGTTTGATGTTTGTCGTCCTCACTAATTAAACTTTCTGTCAAAAGGTTTTGCCGGCGACATATAAAAGCGTCTCCGATCAACATGTATTAAAAAAAAAGAAAGTTTTTAATATATTTTTTTTATGTAGGCATGATTTTCATTTTCGATTTATTACGATTTTGACGATATCTTAAACAGAACGATCTCCTTCAAACGAATGTTGTTGCGTTCCCCAATGCCCTCGTTCCACTTCAGGGGTCAACTGCCCTTTCGGTAGTATGACACTCGTGTACCCTTGTGCGTTCTTTGATTCTTTGGTGTCTATAAACTAAGGCTGTTCATTTGAACTTTTTCATCACCCTTCATAGATGAAACGCTAGCCGAAACGTTGCCGGGGACCATCGGCGACTTCGCAGTACATTTGAGGACAAGGAGGCAAGACGTTTTTTTTGTGAAAGGCTGATTTGTCCTCTTTGAGAGAACGCCGCATCCGTCTCCTCTGAGCAGCTATAAGGGCACGTGCACTGGCGTTTCCAGGGAGGGAGGGGGGTGTCTCAACATTCCCCCCGAAGTTTTCCCAATTTCGCATGCGTATATTCTACACACGCATACAAACGCACGCACGAACATACACTGTGGTGGTTAAACACCCCCCCCCCCCCCTCCTTTTTCTTTTTCAGAAAAAAAAAAGTTCTGAGTACGCCCTTGGGCACGTGCAAAATAAGTAAAGCGAGCATATGTCGAGAGTTTAATGACTTGCACTGGCTAGCGGAACTGTCGTCCATGAGATGAGTGGAATGAGGGGTTAAAGAGTGAAAGATGAAGGGGGAGCCATTGATGTATGAACACGAAAAAAAATCTGGTTTCGTCTCATTCTGCTCTGCAGTTCGCCGTATCGTGAATGTGTAATTGGCGGCGAGATCGGCCTATAGGAGGCAGCAACCGTGGCGGTGGTAGCGTGGATAGACGGTCGGCGGCCCGTATATAAATGCACACCGCGGCGCTTCGTTGTGCGCGGTTTGAGCCGTTTGTCGGCAAATAAAGCGCGCTGATGGCAGCCTAATGTTGGTATACGAGCTTTCCATTGCCAGATTAATGCGCGAAGCCGGCCTAACGTTCCTATTACGTGTGAGATAAGCGTAATCTGCCAATGAACGATGTGCTGTCCTTCGGCGACAGTCGAGTTATTTTCGCACTGTGCTTGATGCTTTTTCCTGCTTTATTTGTACGTGTTTAGCTTGTGTTCTGCCTATACTATAGTAGCATCGTTGTCGCACGACTGAACCAATAACTTACGTCTTGTTCGAGCGGCTGCTAAAAAAAGAAAAAGCTCGCATTTCTGCGTAATGAGTTCCAGTAGAACTTTGTGCCCTCGGCTTTCTTTTCTGCTTGCACATATACGCATCCGCATTTTTTTCTTTCTTTTTTGTAATTTTAACCGGCCTTTGCGGACGCTAGTTCATGCTTTGCGGTAGCACAATGATTTCGAAATAGCCGGCACTTCACGAGATGGGGTGGCTAAAATTCTGCATTCACACCTCGATATTTAGTACTTCTTTTGTTTAGGACGATGCCAAATGCACCGTGTGACATGCTTGAAAGACAAAGCGGCACCCACATTGAAATGATCTTGGCAAATGGACCGGTACGACGATCACGTCTAGCGCCAAACCAACATGTGCATGCACTCACTTATCAGAGTGCAGATAAGCCTTGGAAGACGAAAAGCATGCGAATATTGTGTAGGCTTCCGTACAAGCATTTGATACTGGGCTTACACTATGGAATAAGCCACCCTCTGAGGACGTGCATCACATTCGCACACATGCAAACATGTTGTGGCTAGCAGACGACTCAAGGAGCCATTCACACTACGGGGTTTCATCCGCTCGCCGCTTGGTGCCGACTGTGTTCAATCTCGAGGCCAATAGAGCCTACAATGGAGAACTTGAACGAAACACTGTGGCGAACCATCACAAAGCGATAAATGTTCGCCGTTCCTATAGCACAGTAGGCGCGTATCTGAGAGACGAACACCCGCCCACCCCCCCTCCCGTCCACACCCGTGACGTTGTTGTGAATGCTGATGATATTCGCATATTGTCACGTGGTCGTGACGTCGACGAAGGCAGCAGTCGGTAGGTTCAAAATGAAACTGTTTATTTGGGACGAACTTGTGGACCGGTAAACGGAAAGTCAGATTACAGCAATACACACTGGCACTGATAGCGGCGAACAGAGCGTCGGCCGTCGATCAACTGATCATCGTTGGAACGCGCCGGCTTTTATAGATCACGCGTCGAACATTCTAGCCTTATCTCTGGTCGTCGCGCAAGCTCTGGAATAATCTTGAGTGTTCGCGTCTTGCGCGCAATCTTAACAAAATGATCTGCTACAATCGTGAACCTTCTCGAACCTCGAACACTGCAGGCGCGGTTTGCTCACAGTCTTTGTGGGCGTAAACCGAATACAGTAAAAGTGAAATTAGAAACGCGCGTGACAATATACATTAAATAAAGTCCGCCGTGGTGGTGTAGCAGTTACGATGCTCGGCTGCTGACCTGAAGGTCGCGGGTTCGATCCCGGCCGCAGCGGTCGCATTTCGGTGGAGGCGAAATGCCAGAGGCCCGTGTACTGTGCGATGTCAGTGCACGTTAAAGAACACCAGGTGGTCGAAATTTCCGGAACCTTCCACTATACGGCGTTCCTCATAATCATATCGTGGTTTTGGGACGTAAAACCTCAAATATTATTATTATCCGTTAAGGAAATTGACTTTGACTGAAAAGCACGAATAAGCTTCAGCAGCTAAGCCCCATGAGAACATCTATCTGAGTTTTATATATATATATATATATATATATATATATATATATATATATATATATATGTGTGTGAAGTATTCGCATACGTGCTAAGTAAAACATAGTAACACTGGCCCTATGCACAATGTGCTTGTTAAACTACGCAAATCCAAAACGTGCGCTTGTGAACGCGAATCCCGACATTTACATGTCATGCACATGGCATCATGGTGCGTGCTCTGTACAACCATACAACCAGCAACGTACAGTCGCGCTCAATATGAGTTGCAACACGCTGACTGTGGTTAAATTGATCCTAAGCCTGAACAACGACACCGACAATCATTAAATTGGTTGAGAAAGTACCGCTAATTGAGAGAGTTTAGCGCACCAGTTTTTTTTCTGTGTAGATGCCGATTTGCAGTGTTGGCGCCATTTTGAATACAGACAGAGTGTTGCAACTCATATTGAGCGCGACTGTACATTCTGCCATGCGAAGAAGATGTTTGTTGTGCAGCATAGACCGCATCTGGCAAACAATGTTTGCCTAAGAGAGAGCGAAAGGCAGGAAGGTCAACCAGAATCATTACATCCGGCAGGCACTAACTAGAAAGACACTTCATTGGAGGACAAATAAACGCTAAAAACGAATGTCTACGTCTTCAGTACCCGTCCTTGTATCCCGGTTTTCTGACTTAAAGGGGCCATGACATGATCACCCAACAATTTGTGGTTTTTCGCGAAAAACGAAGGTAGAGGGTCAAATATGCTTGTACACGTGTGAAAACTGGTCTGTAAAAGATTATTTCAGTCCAAAATAAGCTGGGGAAGTCGTCGGCTGTAAACTCCGCCCACCGCCGGCGACCACCATTTTGCCATGGCGTGCGTGACGTCACTAACTGCGAGGAGCAGCGACGTCGTCTGCTACGTTCCACACGCGGTCAGTGTGTTCACTGCGAGTGTTGCTCTGTTGCTGTTTCAACCACTACAAGTCATTTAGTTCCAGAGGCAAGTTGAGAAAAGCAGAAATAGCTCGTTGCACGCGCAGCAGAACATGGAACACGGAATGCAGACCGTGCAGACGCTCGCACAGCAAGCGAGCGTCTGCACGCATAGAGTTTCTCACAATAATACCTAGAGGGAAATCTGGCACCACCGTCTATGCAAATTTCTTAAGGGGCGCCGTTGGAGCGCTGGGAATGATGGTATATGTGTCTGCGAGGCTTGTGTTGGCTGGTGTTGAGCGAGGCTTCGGCTCAAAAGCGGATACGACTGTGCAAATAAAGCGTCTCTAAAACAGCGTCTTTATAATCGGATCTCGTTCAAGCGTATTATATTCTAAAATAAAAGTCGACTCACCTTTACGGCATAACCAAACGGCGAAAGAAACAGACGACAAACACTGGCTGAGTGAACACTGGCTTTGTCGTCTGCCTGCCAAGTTTAGCGGCCGTTCGTTAGTTTTTACGCTTCGTAAAATTGTACATCGAGGCAAGAGTTTTCAAAGTTAAATAAAACTCGTTTCTGTGCAATGATAAAAAAAAAGAAATAGCTGTTACGTGCTCCTTCAGTAAGAAATCAACCAATTCGACGCAAGGAACGCGTTGAAGCCAGACGACTCTTCGGGGTGTCCGGGCTCTACGTGAACGATACAAATCCGAGTCGAGTTCGAAGCTCACATATCCCATCATTCCCATGAGTCCAACAGTTCGCAGCGCCAGTTTTCCCTCTAGGTAAGTGTAGGAAACTAAATGTGTGCACGGTTACGTCACGGCTAGCGAGCGTGCCAGTGTTGCCCGACTCTCAGGCCGCTCGCTCGTTTATAGAAATATTCAATTATAAATTAACGGCACGACCAAATGCGCTAAAATTTCGCCAGCTTGTCTGTGAACGTACAAGGATCAACCTACACAACACAGATTATGGTCTAAAATTGGGTGTCATGGCCCCTTTAACTGTCGTCTGACAACCCGGGGGGTCCAGCTTCGGGCCGTAGAGAGAGCCTGGGACGTGGCTGAAAGGCATGGTCTGGCAGACTACCCCCCCCCCCTCCCCCCCCCCCCCCCTTTATAGGTGACTCTGGTCAATAAATCTTCTTCTTCTTCTTCTTCCTCTTTAGCTATATTGCGC
Source organism: Rhipicephalus appendiculatus (assembly GCA_030522465.1). NCBI lineage: Eukaryota > Metazoa > Arthropoda > Arachnida > Ixodida > Ixodidae > Rhipicephalus > Rhipicephalus appendiculatus. Next base: position 3,182,055 of record JALIZH010032992.1, on the reverse strand, counting down.
ATATCGTACACCATGTAACTGATGTGAGGCCGTTTTTGATCATTCCACATCTTTCTCGTCAAGTCTATACAGGCCACATATACCCGAGCCTGTAGATCATACAGTAAGAGCGAAATACTATAAAGCGACGTGGCCAGTAAACCCACTTGAAGAAACAGCTATATCACCGTTAAGCTCATTACTTATGCAAATGCACACCGCATAGTATTTGATTTATCCGGAAAATCATACACAGCCCTTGTTACTATTAGCTCCGCGCATGTCGAGGCTGTCCTTGTCTCGCAGAACGTGAGCAGGTTCGCGAATCCATCGGCCTCCTTTCGCGCCAGGTTGCGATTAGGACTACACTTCGCTGGGTATGGAGACTGAAGAAGACAATCTCGTTTCCAACACTGTTATTCTCTGTATATCTGTCACGGTGCCATCTACGCTAATGAGGTGCATTAGAGCACGCGGGCCGTGCGTATTACACTGACTCAGCCATATAAGTCTGTACATCCACATCCTGCGTCGAAACGCTTTTGAGGGCTGAGCCTTTTCGGGGCCGCCTAATACGTGGTGCACGCGTGACCCATCATAAGCCGTATCTTCTCGGTGCTGGCCTCTAACTGTTCTCCTCCGCCCCCCGGCGCATACGTGCACGCTGTAAGGCTGGCGGGCAGGATGTAAAGGGGGTAAATATGAAATAAAACAATGTAGAATGAAGAAAGACGATATTTCAAACGGCTAGAACGAGGCGCATGGGCGTGCCTGATTTGGATACGCGTGAATGTGATTTCACGATTCGTATACCCGCAGACTCTACGCAGCAGACGGCGCGTTCCGCCGCTAGCGCTAGTGCGTTAAGAACTGCGTCGTTCATTTCGTTGGTACCCGTTTTTAAAAAAAAACGAAGTGCTGTTGCACCACGATGGTTCCGCGAATGCGGTTTTTCACGGGGAGGCGCGTTGATGTTACGATGAAGCGAATCCTGACACTTGACATTCGTAGCATCCACCAGTCTTGCAAACATCGAGCCCAGAATAAGAAACATGGTGCGGCGTGAAAAGTCAGCAGCGGGGGAAGGAAGAAGCAACAATCAAAACGTAATAATTAGCGAACGAGGGGCGTTGTCTTCTTTCGAGCGCCGTAACTTTGTACATTAGTTCGTGTTTTTTTGCTACGAATGCTTGTAGAAAGCCTGTGCTTCGGTTGTCCATCTTTTATCATCCCGTCATGTGGGCCATTCCCGCGTAATGTTAACATTCAGCCGCAAACACCTGCTAAACAATTAAGTCATGCCGACGATTACCAGCTCCCACCGCTCACCTTCTGCCTCCACCATCTTTCCCCTATCTCTTCTCCTCCTTCTCTACATTCCCCACCAATGCTCAGGCTTCAGGCGCGTATCATTGGGATGCGCTCGCCTAAACAGATTGTTGTGGGTTCGCATAATTTCCTTTAGTCTACAGTTTGCGTGGTAAGATAGTAACATAAAACTGCCGATCTCTTGCGACAAACGCAATAGATCGGCAGTTTTAGAGATCAGCGGGATGCGCTTTTCTTTTCTTTTGCGCTATCTTCGCAAATAAGCAGGTGGCATCACGGACTCTGACTGATGGAAGATCGCAGCCATGGCGAAACGGTAGAGCGCCTGCCTCTATATGCTGGAGGCACTGAGTTCGATTCGCAGTGCCCCCTGGGCACTCGCCGATTTCTATAAAGCGCCAGGCGGTGCCCTTACCTGCGTCTCTCTTGAAAGGTAGACTTTCCATTCTCTTCTTTCTTTCGGTCCACTTCCCCTCTCAATAATGGGACGCAAAATCAGCGTCTCTGTTAAAAACCTGTCCGCCGCGGTGGTATAGTGCTGTGGCGAATTTGGGCCTGTTGGTTGATCATCTTAAACACTTCGTATAAACACTTCGTAAAGCGGTTAGGGTGCTCGGCTGCTGACCCGAAGGTCGCGGGTTCGATCCCGGCTGCGGCGGTCGCATTTCGGTGGAGGCGAAATGGTAGAGGCCCGTGTACTGTGCGATGTCAGTGCACGTTAAAGAACACCAGATGGTCGAGATTTCCGGAGCCTTCCACTACGGCGTCTCTCATAATCATATCGTGGTTTTTGGACGTGCCTCTGCATCTACAGCGCCCCTTGATCGTCGTGCTTCAGTGGCTACCTTGTCAACCGGACCCTTCACGGGCGGTACGAATCTCACTTGGCCTACATTACCGAAGCCACAGTCGGATGCGTGACGGCCGGCGTAAACGACAACACTAAGGAAAGCATGGACATGTCTGACGCAGCTTGGCCTTCGTTGCCGACGTCGCAGCGACATGCAGAGTCACTGTGCACGTCGGCAACAGTGAACACTGAATCAACGACTGACCAGTTGCCTGAAGAAGACAAAGCAATCGTCACAGTTCTTCAGTCACTCCTGGACACTCTTTCCACGATCGTCGGCAAGCTCAAATCACCATACGCTCAGTCCCTAAAACAGGTGCTGGATGGTCTACGTCCAGTACTCACACAAGCCTTTAGTAGACACCATTCGTCTGCCTACAGTGCTAAGTCATGCGCCCGAGATCCTGCGCTCAGTACTATGGAACGCAGCAGTGTCTTTTGTACACTCTTTTCTTTCTATCTCTCTATCTTTTAATCCCTCATTCCCCTTCCCCCCAGTGTAGGATAGCAAACCGGACGCGCGCCTAGTTGACCTTCCTGCCTTTCCTTACTTTTCCTCTTCCTTCTTCTTCTTGGACGTTAAACCCCAGATATTATAATTATTATCTGTTAAAAACCTGACGCCACTATCTCTCTGGTTGACGGACGACAACTGTAATGTTGCTAATATAATGAAGAAGATCAGCGCCGTTCTGAAAGGCAGAGGGTACCACTCTCAGGCAGAAAGACAACGACGTTCGGTGTTCGTGCATTGCGACGCTTGCGCCTGCTCGGCTGTTCCTCACTGACCTGCCGTGACAGTCCATAGGGTTTATTGAATAAGTGCTACGCCGAAACGCCTTATTTTAACTGGTGGAGGTGCGGGGTCTTTTCTTCGTCTTTTTGTTGACGTGAAGAAGAAAAACTAGTAGGGAGTGGTAAGTGAGAATCTCGAAGCCCGGTTAGAAAACAAAAAAAGTTAAGGACCGTAAGAAAAGCGTACAAGCACGTGATGTCTAAAGTTTTACAGCTGCCGCCTTCTTGAATACGCCCCTGCACGTTTCCTTGTCTACTGCGCTTCGAAGAACATGCCACTAGTGGCTAATCGTGTGGCGCTTCGGGGTTAGCGTGGCTGCTGGGACAACAAAAACGCTTCTAATAACTGAAACCGAGAATTAGAAGTATCCAATGCAGCAGGCAGAAAGCGACAACGTGCCGAAGAAAGCGGGCGCCGTCCCCGTGGCTATAGCTGCATGGACTCGGACTTGCCCCGAACCGAGGCCGTATTGGTTCGTGCCGTGCTTTTTCCAGAATTGACCCGGCAAATGAAGATCAGTGACAATGACGATTTTTAATAAAATCATGTAGTCTAGCGCTGCGCATGGTCGAATTTATCATGTTTACATACCCAGCGGCTTGTTGCCGAGACAAGCCAAAATGCTTGACAATAACAATGCGTTTAATAGAGCCACGGCCTTTCAATATACCTATATGGCAAGCTACCGATACACGTGAGTTTTTTTTTTTTTTGTCATAGCGATGTTGTCAGTGTGATTAGAAGCGTTGAAAAGCGTTAGATTAGTTTACCACTGTGCCATGAAAGATCTAGCGTGTTCTCAGGCAATTATATTTGGAGTAAATGGGAAATAGATGGCTGGAGGCGGTGTTTTAAAGGGGGTAGCTTAATCATAAGCAAGGAAGATTATCTGCGCAACTTCTAGAAAGAAGTAAGCGCCCGAGAATTCGAACTGCGATTTGGTAAGGGTGCTCAAGTCCACTGGCTTTTTTTTTTCTTTTTTGAAGAGCCCGTATCTCAATTTGCAGCTCGAATGCGGACATAAGTCGCGTGATCGTTCATTGTCGTATTCACACCTAATTCCTGAAGAACCATTGCTATCATCTCCCTTCCCCCCCCCCTCCCCTCCCACGCGTGATTTTACTTCCCGGCCCAGAGAAGCGCAGGCCATGCAGATTTAAGAGGTTAGTCTGCCTCTAGCTGACGTGCTTTGTATTACCTTGCATAATTTTCCTCCTTCCGCTAAAGACGCAACTCTGTAATCAGCGGTGCTTCTTAGGACTAATCAGTTCCTTTGTATTGTGTATGCACCATGTATCGGGCGTCACAAAGGGTTTTCGGGAGTCGACTTAATACGATTCGAAGCGCTGGTCGCGACACACCAGGTACAACTGGCGCTGAATAAGATAGGACGAATAATGAGACACAAACCTGGCGTTAAACCTTGTTACCAGATCTTTACAGACATAATTGAGTCGTCTTACATGTCAAAGCTTTCCGCACGTGTCTCATCCCTGGCGGTAATATTATAATATATTTTCTTTTCTCTTTTTTAAGTGAATTATACGGCGTATTGTGATACGCATGAGACGACGGCGTGATGACCTGACCCATGCAAGGCAATTATTTTAGAAGGTGGCCTGTGGGGACTTACGGGCACGACAAACTTCCTTTGTGATGCTAATTTAGTTCCGAGCCCATGCTAAGCTCATTTGCATAACGTCGTGACGAAATTGTGTTTGCTCCGCCTGCAAACAAGAACACGATGCACGTTAGGCACAATGAAAGGCACGGCCGGCGATGTCGACATTGAGCAACGCAAACAGGAAATTCATTACTTCTTGTCGAACTTATCAGGACCAAGAGTAACACCACGCTCTGCGCAATGCGGCAACTTGGTGCGCGCAGTCGGAAAGAGACCATAATGGCATTTCGCATAAGCTATTAAGGTTAGTTAATGCAGTTGCTCGTGTGCTCGTGCAGCCGTTCAATCAGCATAGCAGCCGATCCTCGTATAGCCGTATGGGACAATCACGGTATCTGCCTGACACTGCATTCAAGTTAGTTTTCCGTAGCCAGCGCGCGAGCATGCCACCAAGCTACATGCATACGAGAGTCTTGGAGCTCTATACTAAATCGCGCAGGTTACATCGTCGAATAACGTTATAATTTTTCTAAGCAGACATGGGATATTGAGTGGTCTGACTGATACACTAACGTCAACGCATTGAGTTGAGCGAGTGGGCGTTAGTTGCCGAGTCAATTCTGCATTGCGGCATCGTCCTCTCTTTTTCGAAGATGATGATGCGTTGTTTTGGAGCGCAGCTCTTAGGCGACCGTTCCTGCGTTGAGCGCCGTCGCCGTCGCCGTCGGTGACGCAACCCATAAACATGAAAAAGTAACCAATAGACGTGAAATAATAAAATGAGCAAAAAATACCCAGGATCGAATGGGATTTGAACCCGGGCCCTCTGCGTGGCAGTCGAATATTCTACCACGCAGCCGCGCTTGAAACTCATTTGTAAAAAGACCCTGTACAGGCGTCATGTAGGGCAAGGAGTCGCGTTGACCTATGTAATATAGCGTGGCAGAAGTGAAAAATAACAGCCAGTCATCAAACAATGTTAACTGAGCAACAAGTGTGTGGTTTAATGCTTCCCAACCACTGCAAAGTGCTCAGCCATAATTATGCATCGTCATCAGCCATATGCAGCATCAACTATAATTGCACGCAATATCTTACAGATGTGTAGCGGGTACCTCGCTTATATGCAGGAAGACGAATAATAGCGTAATGGGTGTTGGTCTACTTCACAAAAATTATGATATATGGCGTAGTCGATACCACGCGGAAAGCTAAAACTTCAAAACACCGTTGGCCTTGCCCCAACACGAAGCTGCGCTCAGAATTCGCAGCATTAGGCAGTATCGTAATCATCGGTGAATTTTTAATTGAGCAAGGGCCAGGTGTGGCCAAAGAGTGCCCAGATAATGTGGTCTTAACGGTGACCAGTGGTTTACGATGTTATGACGTTATACGGCTGTCCAGTGGCCTAAAAACACGAGCTATGTAGAAGCGCACAAGTATAAAATAATATCAGTGACATGCGAAGTGGTCTATGAGTGTTGGATGAATGGGAAGTGAAAATGCTACGAAAATGTCAGAATGTGGACATAGCACGATTGTTGTGTTTCGATAATGTTAATTTACTGTGACTCCGCGTGTTCTCTACCCTCTTTCTCTCTCGGCTCCACCATCCTTCGAAATTTCCGTGTACCAGGGAAACCTGGGTGATAATGGCTTGCAGAAACACACGCATTTCGGAGCTCCCGCGATAAACATGCTTCGACTTGCTGATCAGTGCAGGAATGTCACCCTCAGCATTGACGACAACGTCGATGGATAGCAGCCACCGTCGCGACTATCGTATTCAGTGGGCCGTTGGACCAGTTCTGCATTGACTTTCGGAACTGCGGGATTCCCTGGCATTCTCGCTACGGCATCGGGAGTGCAACTTTACGACTTTCCTTGCTGTGCTTATAACAGCGAATATTACGTTACAGTTCTCTATAGTAAAACCACAAGGATACCGGAATAGTATGCGTACGCGCCCATGTAACACGGGGTTAGTAATTCCTCGGTCGCATAATTGTAAAAGCGTGTTCGCCTATGTTCCACCGAACGAAAATAGAGGAGGGTAAAGTGGAGAGAGAAACTGAAAGTGTGGAAGTGGAGCCAGCAGAGCGAGAGATGCGAAGGGGCCGCGAAGGTGAACGCTATGCGGCGGTCCGGCATCGCCAGCGGTTTGTGGCGTACCTCCGGACGGCCCGAGCACGCGCTCGTGATCCCACCCAGGGCGGTGCTGCGTGGTCCGAGGAAGGCGAACGCACCTGTCGGCCTCTCACGCTTCTTCTCAGGCAAAAGAGAGAGAGAGAGTGGTAGAGAAAAGAAAGGGGGAAGAGGTCCCGTTTTTCAACGGTGATTGCTGTCATACATCTTTTTTGTTTTGCTATCCTTTCCCCCGTTTAAGTGGCCGGGCTTCGGTCACTCTCCCTTTCCCCCCTTTGACTAACCTTCCGCTGACTTCACTCTCACCCCTCTTCACCACCGAGCGGCTCTTTGGAACTACAGGGTCCGCCGTCACCTTTTACATCTGGCCTAGAAGCAGCCCCGGTGTAAATCTCTCGAAACGCCGCTGGCCAGTGTGCTTCGTTCTAACGCCAAGCCGCTAACCAGTGACAACTAACTCCTGGTTGTCGCTGAAGTTTTCTCGGGCAACTGTTGATGCTATGTTCCAAAACAAGAGAGCGAACCTGTAGCCCTTGTTCAACGCCACCGAGACGAGAAGTCTTCCCCAACCGCACTAAGCAGCAGGTCTCATAGCGGATGCTCCCGAAAGGAACCTAACACTGGGCCGTCATGCCAACGGCGTCGAGCAAGAAAGTGCCTAAAAGTGAGTCTGTTCTCTTTAAACGTCGCCCATCATTGATAGGTGCCGCAGTTCTCAGTCAACGAAACAACCTTCACTGTACACATTTCGCTACCAGATGTTTGCTCTAGCCCTACAGAATCTTGGAAGAGTTGAAGCTTGGGCAAGATTGTACGGATCCATTCGAAGCGCAATTGATAAACAAGCTTGTTGAAATTGTGTGTTAGCGCACCCTCTATTCCAATGTCGAATCAAGAATCGTATGGGTGTGGGGATAATAAACAGTGATCATATAGTCACGCGCTATACGTGTTTGAATTGGACCCGAATGGCAGGTAACATGCTATTTAGCTTTACTTCTGCTAGATTCCTTCTATTGTTGTACATTATAAAGCGTACTATAACTATCACGTTCTTCGAATCGTACGTTTGAAACGTAGTCTAAATAGAAACGTACCCTCCATATATTGCTTCATTTAGAGTAGACCTGTTGCTGGCGGGTACGTCCACACCACATAGCGGTGATCACAAGCAGGCTCTGTAGTGTGACGCAAAAATGACGCGATCGTAAACTATACTCGCTTATTGGTATTCGTTCGGTTAATCTAAGTAGTTAACAAGATACGGCCGATAATTCTCACCAGCGTTGCGATCCCGTATTAGCTCGTTACAGTACGCCAGAACGCTCGAATTAATCTCTCAAGCTTAATCCTCTCACTACAAGGTTGCCAGAAAACCTCCCAAGGCGGTTTATTCCTGTTTAGAACGAAGAAACAACGTTCTGCGTTTCATGTTTTTTTTTTCCTGCTACAACTGCCTAAATGCAGACGCAAGTGTCTTACGACAAAAAAAAAAAAAAAAAAAACGCATCTGTATTTTTTTTCCTTTTTTCGTATGTCGGTGCAAAGGTTACTTACCTTCATTATAAAAAAGAAAGGCGTGGGCACAAAAAATCTTGCTCGTCGCACTGAAGGAGAATGACACGACGTATAATTGGAATTTGCGACATCAAGATGGGCGATTATCTGGCGCCAGCGACTCGCTGTGGCACCTTTAACGTCATTAACAGCACGGGTAATATCACAAGATCTTATTACCAACAGCCGCCTCTTGAACAACATGAAGGTAATTAAGAAACAAAGGACAAGCGACGGACTTATAGCTCCGCGGGCACTCAAGCACAACAGAGTCCGCTCTGACTGCTTCTGTCGTGCGCAGTAAACGCCCCAGTAATGCATCAAAAATGCAGCACATACACCGCACAACAAAAGTTAACGAGTAGAAAAGTGAATAATCTGCTTTTACGAAGGAACTAATGCCGTCTTTCTGCATAAAGAAAGTCAAAATAAAAGTTTTGTTTTACGAGGTAACATGTGTAGGAAATGCAAATCATAACGAACCTAGAACATTACGTGATCAAATACTGACAAAGAGCATGCCAGTCGCCAAGGAGTGCACCTGGGTGACATAAATGGACATTTTGAACAGTTTTTTGCGAATCTGTCCAAGTTGCTCAGTGGCACTACGCTCCTTGGCGTCATGTCGCGAGCTCGACTCGTGGAAAGGATGGCTGCATCCCGTTAAAGGCGAAATGTGGAAACGCTTATCCATTTATTTAGATTGGAGTACGCAGGTTAAAGAGCCCAAGGTGGTGAATCTGAAGACCCCTTCCCACTATGGTGTCTTTTACAGCCCCTGATTTAGGCTTGGCGGGTATCAATTATTAATTAATTAATAACGCTGTACAATAGCCACAGATTAGACTCGATGACTTTAATAATATAGTCACACGAGTTGGCCAAGCACTACACATCTCTCGACGAAAAAAAAAAAAACGTTCGCTTCCTAACGTTAACGAATACCAAATATGTTTTAGGAGAAGCAAAAGTATGTCCTTCGTGTAATAAATGTCCTGAAAGCTGACTACCACGACTCCAATTGGAGCCTTAAAGAGCGAGAAATTTGTTAAGTTTTTCAGAGTAACTCAATCAATTCATATTTATTAGAAATAATGCGCATGATGCAATGAGCTTACACATGGTAGGCAGCTCCTCTTGCAGCTCGAACGAAAAGGACGTGATTAGACATACAAATAGCCATGAATGTGTTTAAACCATCTCCAATAATTTCATGAGGCTTCCTTAGGGAAAATCATCCTATAATACGGTTAACAAATGAAAGTCGGGTTTCAAATGAGCGCTTATATTTTTCAATGTAAATTTTAATAATGAGAACGTGAATAGAGCGGGAAGGGGGAAAAAGTTAAGCAGGATGATTACGGCTACTAGTTATAAAAACAGTCAGTTTCTTATATCTTTTCATAGCAATTGAATGAACATTTGTAGAAGTACTGAACTCTTTTGAAAAACAGAAGGCGTCAGCGACCAGTCATTTGGCAGCATTTTTAATCGAGTCTACAGCAAAAAGCTAAAAGTTGGTATTGATATTAACTTTCGAGGAAGCTAGAACAATATGAGATCAAAGTAATTCGATCCATGTTTATTTTTTATTATATTCAGCTGTATAGAACAATCATCATTGTTATGTCTTTCATGAGTCATGAACGTGTAGGAGATCCTCGAACCTTAACTAAATCGTAGCTTGAAAGGGTTGACGCTTGGGCAAGTTGGTGTGGATTCATTTAGAAATGTTAACAGCGCGAAGAACGTTCAGGAAGGGACGAGACAACAGAGGTAAAGAGTGCTGTTTGCCTCTGTTGTCTCGTGCCTTCCTAAACGTTCCTTGCGCTGTTAAACATTTCTAAACTTAACTAAATCCTTCAGAGGTATCAGCTGTCCTACCCTCTTAATTTACCTTGTGATCTTAACTAATGCTCTCTATTACCATCCTCTTCGTTGGGCTTATTACCGTCACTTTAAGAGATACTAGGGATGGCATAGTGACTGAGTTAATGGCGTGATTACGCCGGCTCTGACTACAGTGGTCTTGACTGAGCCGTTCTGATACCAAGACAGGTGAGTCACTGACTGCCTAGAAAGTGAGAATAACAAAATAATGAAAACACGAAACGTGTCTGGAACGCTCCTTTTAATTACCGTGATTCAGTATTGCACATGCTCTCGAAACTACCCGGCTGCAGTATGACGCAAACCCACTTACTCTTCATCAAGTTCTCTCTGCTCACGACGACAGAATATGTGCAACTTCAGGCTAGAGATGTTGATAATAAGCGCACGAAAGAGTAAACAAAACACGGTTTTGTGATATCAGTACGCTGGTGGACAACGTTAGCATGAAATATATGTTTACGCGCAGCTATAGAGTGTCGTGTGCAGTCACGCATGGAACCAACAAATGTTACACGTTTTGAAAGATGGAGACAACGTCCTCAGACGTTAAAAGCATGTTCTAGCGAATGTTGCTTATTGCCAAGGTGACTTGAAACACGCACACTTATACTTCATGTATGTGCACTTAGTTTGTACAAATATCTGCCTCGCGTATTTCATGGGTGAAGTGCATGGTAAGGCCGAAGCTGGGATAATAGAGTGTATCCCCAAATGAGCGCCTCGTATTTTTGTATTTGCGTTAGTAGGCTTTATGAAATGACAGGAGCAGCTGGAGACATGACACGCAAGCTCTTTGTCGCCATAGTGCGCCGACTCGTGGTAAAGAACATATCCCAAGAAAAAAAAAAGCCTTTGGTAGTTACTTACAGAATATTGGTTTGATAATGAGATGAGAGTAGGAGTGCAATCTTTTATATTTGAATATTCATACTTCCCTGTCGGAAGTGTGTTAAGTAATCCGCCTTACCAAAAGGCCCACAAGGCGTCAGAATTTTTAAATGGATGTCTAAACAAGAATGCAGCTAGGTACGTAAATTGTTAGCACTGCGGATAGACAATTTTATTTTAAAATTCGATCAGATTTATTTTGGGAATATTGAGCTCATACAAAACGAAAGGAATGTAAGAGCGGTTTTTAAGTGCGAAGCACTTTAGGGGGGTCGGGCTGTCATATGTTGTCGTATGCTGTCGTACGCTGTTATCGTCGTATGGTGTCGTAGTTTGGCGTAACGCAGGCAAAACCACGTATAGCATAGCCATTTGAGCGCGCGCTAGAGCCAAAGAGAAGTCTTCTTCCTCTTGTTCTTCGATCATCTTGATGATGATAGAAATAAATAGGAATAAAGAGAAAAAAAAAGACAAAAAAACTGGAAAAGGGAAAAAGAAAGAAAGAGGGGAGGAAAGAAAGAGAAAACCAAAGAGAAACAAAGAAGGCTGCATGCCCAGCTCCGCACTTCCTTCAGGCTTGGTACCACTAGCGCAAGCCGCCTTAATTTTTTTTAGCTCTCAAGAACGCCATGTCTGTCGCATGTACTAGGAATAAGCATACTTGCGAAATGCGCCCAGAAACTGCTGAGAAAACACCACGGCGCAAATGCACAGTCAAAGGGATGTATAGATTGCAAGGTTGGCCTCCTAATCGTCTAAAGAAGATCTTCCAACAGTTTCCTTTTGATACATCCCATAAACTAATCAAATGCAACAAAAATCAACTGCAGCAAACGTAATTCAAATATGGTGTCAACCATGAGACAAAGTGCGCTGAATACACGCACAACGAGGCCGCATGCGACGTGTACGCTAATGTATAAGATGCATGTTCGATCTCGCGCCGTGGGGCAACGTATGCCTGGCGGCAAAAGAGATGAGTGTGATGGATAGGAAAATATACTAGCAAGAGTTGAACAAGAGCCCCACCGAACAATGTGGAACGAGAAGTTTCTACAGGAGCATAAAGTGATGCACTAACAGGAAGACCTTGTGATAACAATAGACTCAAAGGCGGAATCAGTGGCGACTGCTTTCCGAAAATCAAGATCACCCAAAGCGGCAGAAACACCAGGTCCCGTTTATTTAAAGACAGGGCGGCGCGTATTTTTACAGCGAAGCGGTATATGGTGAGGGTCCCGTGTATTTTTCGAGTCCGTCAACGAAGACGTCTGTCCCACACAAATTGGGCCAACTCCACCACTCACCACCGGTCCACTAAAAAAATTAAGAAGGGAACTCACGGGCGCCAAACAACAAATAAGATCGTGCACGAAATGCCAAGTGCATGCGGGAAGCCAGACAAGGCAACGCTTGTCGCGAAATGGAGAACGCGACAGAAAGACGCCATATACCTTGCTGCTGAAATGAAAAGCTATACAGGAGCCTGTGCTAAATTCAAAAGAGACTTTCTGCACGAACATGTCAGATTTAGATGCAGGGTGTGTGACTGGCCGTGGTTCTAAATTCTGTGTCACCTCTGTGTCGTTGGCTAAACAGCTTCGCTGGTCATGCACCTTCACGGGTGGAGAGAGAGAGAGAAACAACTTTATTTATCCCATCTTAAGGGAAAGGGGCTGCGAGAAGGCGAGGGGTCCTACGCGCGGTAGGCCTCCTCTACCACCTCAGTGGAATGACTCGCAATATTAGGGGCGAAGCACCTTAGGGTCTAGGCTTGTCCGTTGTGCGTTGTCCATTGTCCTTTCTCCGTTGTCCGTCACAGCACATGCAAGGTACCCACTATACGCCCACCGTATGTCCGTCACGGCACAGTACATGCAAGTTACCCACTATACGCCCACCGTAGCTTACCTTGAAGTAGGGAAGCACCCACTATGCCACTATGCCATTCGTCATTCTGCTGATAAGCGGGGTACCCGCTACACATCTGTAAGGCATTATGTGCACTTTGTTTGTGCTGTGGCTGATGACGATGAAGATAAGCGCGTTCCAGGCCACACATTCTCTTTCTGCCATCACGGCACAGCACATGCAAGGTACCCACTATACGTCATGACGATGACGATGACGCTGATGACGATGAAGAAAACGTATCGAGTACTGAGCGTTATCACGTTCGTGTTTTCAGGAGCCTTGTTGACGAACATCATTTTACGCATGTAGATGGTGTAGTCCAAAGAGCAAAGGGTTCCCTTTGGCGGTTCCCCGCTAAAGGGAACCATGTGTGGATGCGAAGCAGCGGGAGATGTTTAGCTTGAGCGGCAGAAACGTCGCCGCTCCCGTTTCGCGGCAGCGGCCCGAGCGCTCATCGCGGCGTTGCACAGGAGAGAGAATGAGGCGCGCGCGCTCCGTCATTTTCATACCGCGGAACTGTCGTGGCGCCCCCTAGCAAAGTATGCAGCTGTCGCACCATCTGTCATGCGCGCCCCTCCGTACAGGATTCCTTGAGGAGAGAACGGGGGGGGGACACGGGCGCCGCTCCGTAGAGTAGAGTATTTCTAGAAGAGAGAAAGGGGGCTGAGCGTAAGAGAGGAGAAAGAGGGGGAGGGGACATGCATGCGCTGTGCGGGTGACGCGGGACTAAACGCTGCGCCGTGCTCCCTATGGCTGCAGAAATTAGGCGTCTCTTTCTTCTTCTAACCACCACCACCCACGCGGGACGCGGGAAGGAGGGATGGACTAAGCCCCCGCAAGCACATGCAAGCAAGATCGAGGAATGGAGTCAACCTGGGCGACAGACACCACCTGCCTAGCCATTGCTAAGCAGCCCCTCCGTGCTCTCGGCCATGACTCTTGTGACTATGGTGGTGGTTGACGGCCTTATTGTACTACAGTGTTCTAGTTCGCATAGTGGGTGCTTCCCTACTTCATGAAAGTGGCCGGACGCGGGACGCCGGACGCGGGAGGGACGGACATAGCCCCGAGCATAAGATGCTTCGCATCTAATAAGCGCGTTCCAGACCACACATTCTCTTTCTGCCATGGATGAAAACGATCGTGAAAGCGCTCTCACCCGCGAAAGGCAAGGTGGCAACGCCGACAACAATCTGCTACTCCGGAGGCGAGAGCTTGGCATGCGGCTGCTCAACGTCTACGCAGACAGCAAGCTACCCCGGAGGCGAGAGCTCGGGAAGCAGAGGCAAAACGGCAACGCCGACAAGCTGCTACCCCGGTGTTGAGGGCGCGGGAAGCGGCGGCTCAACGGCAAAAACACATTGTATATACTGTACACACGCGTTGTCACTCATTTACATGCGCGAGTGGGCAATGTAACGGGTGATTTACGGTAAGAACGATCCCCAGTGCTTCGCCCACTCGTCATGATTCACTTCGTGGAGAGGCGTAGATTTTTTTTTGCTTCTATGGTTGCATGAATCAGCTGAAGAGCGAAGGCTCAGTTTATTTGCTATTGTCACAAATTTTTAATGAGACAGTATTCGTTTCAACGACGTTATGTTTGACGTCTTTTGAGGAGTCCGTGTGTTGTTTCGTCCTTCAGCACATCATGGCCAAATTCAGCGTATCGTGGTCGCTACCTTCAGCATTCCTGCACTCGGGGTTAGCTCAGCCACTCGAAAACTTTCGGGGTGCGCTGCTTTCCGTGCAACCACTATGACAAAATCAACTTTCCTGAGAAGCAGTAACATAGGAAAGCTCTAGCAGCAAGCGAAAAAATAGACGAAGAAATAGGACCCTTCGAAATAAGAGGTTACCTGAACTGGGTCCCGAGGCACGCAATTGTAATGGACTAAATTTTCGACGATGTCGTTTACAAAGACAAGTGATCAGCGCTCGTGATAACTAACCATAAGCCGGGGGCACGTGGCCGGGGGATCCCTTTCAGCGGCAAACGTATTATGAGCTAAAAGCTTTTATAAATGATGAAAAAAGGATAACGCTAATTCGGTAAAGAACAACGACACAGAAGGTGGCCGATTTCCAAAATGAGTTAGTAGATGTTTCTGGAGAATCTGTTGTGCAAATCGAGTTTCAAGTATTGCTAAGAGTGTTGCACGTACGCGGCAGAAGCTCTGAGCAGCGAGCATTATGAATATTCATGCCACGTTTAAGGCAAATGAAAGGTGCCCAGCGACTGGTAAAGGTCGTTCAAGGAACGCGTTGGAATAGCTTGGGCCAGCCAGATCGAGTAACCTTTTCTTTTTCCGAGCGGAGGCTTGATCACGCTGGAGGTACGCGTAATGAGTTCAAAGTACCGGAGTACTTTGATCGACTTGTACGAAGAGAAAAGGTGCAATTAATATCTCAGTCTCATTAGAATTCTGTATAGAAAAGACATAATAGTCTCGCGTGACTGCGCGATGGCAGGTGCTCAACAACAAAAGAGGGTGTAAATGTTTTCTTAGTCATACAATGTAGCCACCGCTACCGGTACCTCGAAGGACGTACGCGTCGTGTTCCAGTATTTGCACGTGTTTGCTTGTTGCGTCCATCATGTAGGCTGCCATTCTTATCGGGTACGGCTGCTTATGTTGAACGTTCGAAGGTGATGCCATGCCTATAGGTATGTGCGTTTGTTGCTTCGCATTTCAATGAACGTCATTTTTAACCTGAGATGCAGCAATAAGGTTGACAGAATGCAATGTGTTCACTCAAGGCAGTGTAGTGTCAAATGCATAAAAAAAAAATGGCGAAGCTTGCATTAAGCTGCGCAAGGCTTGAAACAGCGAAACTGGGCGAAATCTGAAGACTAATCTGGTTGCTTCTAGGTTGCTTATAGGTCGTTGCTAGGCTTTAGCTAGGTGATACTATAGGTTGTTTCTACGTTGATTCTCAACGTAGAAACACAGACAGTCACACACAGACAGTCACAGATACGACACGGATGTTCCAAATTCCAGAGACAGAACCTTGCGCTGAAAACAAGCGTTCGCACTTCTCATTTATCTACGGCCTGCTTAATCTAGTTGTACCTAGGCAGAACTTGGTTGTAGCTAGATTGAACTCGGTAGAACTATTTTACTCCTAGTCATCACTCTTCTGGATTGTCGATCCCATTTCCTGTTCGAGAGAGAGAGGGAGAATAAACGTCTCTATTTGAGAAGATAGCTAAAGAGAGGCGCCCTTAGTCAAGCATACCTTGAGCTCGGGCAGCGTCGAGATGCACGGCCCCTTATTCATTCGCTTAAGACCACTCGAAGGTGAAAGTCATCTTCGTCATCACCTTCTTTTTTACAGCGAAAACTGTTATGCGATCACAACAAGTGCCGTTTTTGGCGCCGTAGTTGTCCGCCGCCGCTGGTGTCCGTAACCGCTATCGCGCGAAATAAGAAAAAAAATGCCCCCACCTCCCCGAAGGGGAATCGTGAGGAAATGCGAATGCATTTCTTGCGCCGAGAGTACACGGCGTAGTAATTTTAATGGAGTAAATTAATGACGAGACGAGGATTTGTACCATAACCATTTATTTACACATTCATCATGCCCTTGAGAGGTGCCCAGCCAGCGAACGGTCGAGAGTGAGGCGCGAGCGGACGGGAGAGTGGGGCGCAAGGAGGAGAGAGCGAACGGCGAGAGAAGGAGCGGCGAAGCACTGCACCTACCCTCTCCTACACTCTCTCGCACCACATGCTCCGGTTGCTAGGGGCGAGGATAAGCGCGCGCGCCCGCAGCTGTTGCTATGGGAGAGGGAGAGAGAGCGGAGAGATGACACCTGCCGGCGCGCGGACACCGCCGCGGACAACGCCGGATGCCTGACATAGCCCGACTAAGAAATGCATTCGCATTTAAAAAATAAAACCTAATAAGAAAGCATATCCAGGATGCAACGGGTGTTCGAACCTGGGCCCTCTCCGTGGCAGCCCAGTATTCTACCACAGAGCCATTCCGGTGCTCCAAACTTTCTCGCAAAAAGACCCTTTACAGGTGTTATGTCGGGTAGCAACCACGTTTACATATGTAATATAGCGTGGCAGAAGAGTAAAATAACAAGGCGCCATACAATGAGAATTGTGTAACCAGGCGTCCCGCAATACGAATTGCGTAATGAGTGGGTCGTTGAATGCTTCCAGCCCATTACAAAGGGACTCAGCCAAAATTCTTCATCGTCATCGGCCAGCGCGCATCAACAAGAGAGAGAGATATATATATATGCAAGGAAAGGCAAGGAGGTTAACCAGACGCACGTCCGGTTTGCTACCCTGCACTGGGGGAAGGGATAAAGGGAGGAAAAGAGTGACAGAAGAAGAGAAGGAAGGAGAGATACACAGAATCACGAGCACACTTGGGGGAGTACATCCAGTCTACAGGCGGTCGCTCAGATTTGTTGAGTCCAGGTACTTCAGAAGCGCTTTTGTTGCTTTCTGCGCTATCGAAGCGCACGTCCAAGGTCCTAGAATCTTCTGTAAAGAAAATGGTCTAGAGTCCAGTTGGTCCCACTGTTATGCCGCCTTTGGTTGGGTGTTGCATTTACAAAGGAGTACTCGTTTCGCTAATTGGTGTATTCATGTGGGAGGTAGTGGCCAAGTACTGCACCAGGGTGGCCAATCCTGCTCTGGTGAGGGAGTGCATTGCTGGCTGTGGTCGCCAGTGAGGCTGCACCCCAGGCCTTTTTTTACACAATTCCATCATCACGCGGATTTTTTTTTTTTAATCCGGTTGGGAATTGTCCGGCACCGGGATTCGAACCACGGACCTCTTGCATGCGAGGCTGATGCTCTAACCACTACGCCATCGCTGCATAGGGATAAGAGTTAATGGAGAGTATCTCAGCAACCTGCGATTCGCTGATGACATTGCATTGATGAGTAACGCGGGAGACGAATTACAGCTTATGATTACTGAACTGGATACGGAAAGTAGAAGAGTAGGTCTGAAAATTAATATGCATAAAACTAAAGTAATGTGGAACAATCTTGGCAGAGAACAGCGCTTTGCAATAGGTGGCGAGACACTGGAAGTTGTAAAGGAGTACGTCTACTTAGGGCAGGTAGTAAGCGCGGAGCCGAACCATGAGAGTGAAATAACTAGAAGAATAAGGATGGGATGGAGCACATTCGGCAAGCATTATCAAATCATGAATGGTAGTCTACCACTATCCCTCAAGAGGAAGGTATATAACAGCTGCATCTTACCGGTACTTACCTACGGAGCAGAAACCTGGAGAATTACAAAGAGGGTTCAACTTAAACTGAGGACGACGCAGCGAGCGATGGAAAGGAAAATGATAGGTGTAACCTTAAGAGACAGGAAGAAAGCAGAGTGGGTCAGGGAACAAACGGGGGTTAAGGATATCATAGTTGAAATCAAGAAGAAGAAATGGATATGGGCCGGGCACGTAGCACGTCGGCAAGATAACCGCTGGTCATTAAGGGTAACTGACTGGATTCCAAGAGATGGCAAACGCGTGAGGGGGGAGACAGAAAATTAGGTGGGTAGATGAGATTAAGAAGTTTGCAGGTATAACGTGGCAGCAGAAAGCACAGGACCGGGTTGATTGGCGAAACATGGGAGAGGCCTTTGCCCTGCAGTGGGCGTAGACAGGCTGATGATGATGATGATGATGACTCGTTTCGCATCGGTATGGCGGACACCTCTACATGCGACTCCTGCGGAACTGAAGAGACCATCGAACACGTCATGTGCAGCTGCACTCGCTATGACGCCCAGCGATGCCCGCTCCGGATCGCGCATCAACAAAGTGTACATAATGCCTTGCATATGCGTAGCGGTTACCTCGCTTATCCGCAGAATGACGAAAAATGGCGTAGTGGGTGCTTCCCAACTTGACAAAAAAATTATGGTTTATGGTCTAGTGGGCACCTTACAAGCGCACATGTATTAGTAGCCCCAAGAGAGTTTACAACGGGTTCTAGAAATGCCGCTCTTCCATCTTTCGCTGTGACTGTGCTGCGCTTTCTTTCAGTCGATTCTATTGAAAGCTAGATATTTCCGCACTGTAAGCTGAGGATTTCGCGTGTTGCCTCTGTAAGAGTTCAGTTGCCGTTTCCTGCAAAAGAACACAGTACTCTGTGCTCTAGAGGAGCACTTCATAGCAGCTCCACCGGTTATCCTTAACAAGAATTGTTCTGTTGTCCATGGTTAAGAACTTGTGTGATAATTTCTGCGTGATGATACAGGCAAAAAAAAGCTCATTTAGTTTCATATAAGGACTAAAATAAGACCTTGTCATTACAGGTCCTGATGCGAGAAGCAATGAAGCAGTCATCGAGCAGTCCAACTTTCAACGACTCTGGAGCCGCTTCTTGGAGAGGAAGAAAAATTCTCCAAAACGACAAGGTCAGTATCCGTCATCCAGCGATAGCCAAAGCTTGTAAAAAAGAAAAAAAATAAGAAGAAAAAAACAATCCTAACATTGTAGCTGGCACTGTATTGGCGACTTGTATTTGTAAACACGTGAATATTGACATCATTATCCGTCGACTTGTCATATAGTTATTAATCAGACAGAAGAGCAGCGTGAACTTGATAACAACTGACATAACTAAGGCTGTCTGTATACCTTATACATGCGCTATGGTGTAATAAGGCAGCTCGCATTTGTTGTTGCTTCTTCACTGTCAAATATTCCATCTGATGACATATGGAAAGGGAATGAGTCAAATGAAACATTACAACATGGGCTGGAACGGGCAGCTATCAAATTATCTAATATTTATAGCTCTTAAGTTAATAAAACATTGCTGAAGCATTTTAGACGTTCAGTGCCACTTGCTGTCCTGAACGATGCCCATTAGACTGAAACGCCCTAAGCACTTTATGGGCATAATCATTTTGCAAGCCAGTTCTTTTAGTGTCACGGAAACATATAACATCAGATTTTTTTCCTCAAAAGTATCTATTTTAGATGCTACAGAAGCAAGACCTCATTTTACGAGGACAATCTTTTAACCTGCTCCTGTATTTTCTGTATTTTGCTGCAAAATCTGTTTCCCCCAACCCCAAGTCCAGGGTAGCCAGCCGAGCATGGGCTCGGTTAACCTTCTTGCCCCTCCCCTTCGTTTCTCCCCTTTTGTTTATGTAAGCGTAAATAAGGAGATAACGCGTAACATCGTGTGACAGGACAGGCACTGCTTCCAGAATTTTTATGCCGTTTTGTGAGTTCCGAAATGCATGTCATTCTCGTTCTTCCGCAACTCGCGTGAATATTCTCAAAAGATGGCGGCCAAAGTACAAGCAAACCAATGCCATATCCCTGCGCAGCCAGCTCACTTCTTGTCTGGCAGAAATCTTTGGCGAAATTTTTTGGCATATGACTTTATAAGTACTGGGAACTCCAATCTACTTATCTTCAGCCTTACTGTCAGCCTTATCTGGATTCACGTCTATACTCCTGTCTACTGTCAACGTGTTCCAAAGCAGTGTCGTTCATACACCATTTCAATATTTATTGATCAGAGGCACGAATTACGTAAGGGGTGCCTTGACCTCCCCCCCCCCCCCCCCCCGCCAACTCTTCCAAGGAAGATCTTGATATATTTTACGTAGTCACGCCTGTCAAGAAAACTGAGGTTTGCGAGCAGTCATAACTCGTATTCCAAGGTACTCTATCAAAAGGCGCCAAGAATATCACCAATTACGTGAGATATTGGTGTTAAAGAGCGTTGACACCATTGTTCAAAAAGCTAATTATAGGCCAACGGACTCGTGAGTCGATTCACTCGGACTCACTCAGACTCAGATTGAGCTGCGAGTCTGAGTCTGAGAGGGTCCGGGTGAGTAATGTTTTGGTGAGTTTGAGTCCGAGTGAGTTCGGTTGAAGAGAATTTTCGTGAGTGTGAGTCCGAGTGAGTCCGGCTCAGGAAAAATTTTGGTGAGTCTGAGTCCGAGTGAGCCCTAAAGCACAAAATATATTTCACGAGTGAGTCTGAGTGAGCTCCACAAGTTTTGCCGACCTATGGCTGGAACCAATGTGCAATGTGACGTACGAAGGGTTTGAGATGTCTGACATACTGAGAGTTTCCGCAATATTAACCGTGATGAAGGCAAGAAAAAAATATTAATGGTGATGCTGACTATGAATTGAGCAGGAGCGGCAAATTAACATCGAAAAGAGTGTGCCATCTTATCCCGAGAGAGGCTATAGTACATAGCCTCCTGAGCAATGATGAGTTCTATATAAAAAAAGTTCTTGCAGGACATGCATGTACCTTTGGTGATTATGTTGGGCGTACCCGATCAAACATTCTTATCGGCAACAATAACTTAATTTAGCAGTTTGCATGCCAGGCTGGTTAGCTCAACGTTTGGGAACGCGGGTAAAATCGGCACCCCATAGTGATGTATACGAGAAGTACCTTGCTCGAAGCCGCTGTGCGAATTAGTAAAGTTGATTCGGTATGGAGGAGACTGCACCAATACGTTGTCATTCCTCATTTGATATGAAAGGGCTTTATTCTTCAAGCACTTGTGCAAACACGAAGACTACGCTCTTCAGTTAGCATGAGTTCACGTTCAGTGCCCTTGAGCTCATGGACACTGCAAGTTCGTTATCACGGAGTCGATATAACTTCTTCGCACTCTTGAGTTCAGACATACCCACGATCTGATATCCGCAGGTGCGGTCAATATAGACGCCGAAAGCATTCACCTTTGGTGTTTAAAATTTTTTTCTGATGCAGTGTTTAGTGCACTGAAATTACGTCAGGAGAGTTTATGGTGACACGTACACACACGAACAGCGCCTTTCTAACGCTCCTGACAGCACAAAAAAAAAAGGAACTTGTCAAAATGGCTGATTGGGCGAGTTGGTGATTCATGATACTTGAAATACCAGCGCGTAAACAAAAACAGGGACATAAGCAGACATAAGCAGCATACGCGCTTGTCCTTGTCTGCTTATGCCCCTGTTTTTGTTAACGCGCTCGTATTTCAAGTACCAAAAAAGTTTCAGAAGCACGAGAAAGTTCTATGCTATCTCCACCCAAGCACCGAGAGGTGCAGGCGTGCGCAAGGTTTTCCATCAGTGGAAGCGAGGTCTCACCGCCGCGCCTCCCTTCGCTAACCCGATCCCCTCCAACTGACGTCCTTACTATCAGAAGGCAGTTCAACAACGAAGTATTAAAAAGAAGCAAGCACCCCTTCCCCCCTCCCCCTACCCCTTGCATATGCCTATGGAGATAAGCATGCCACTTAAAGAACGACGCACGCCTCGTCTTTCTGCGAGCAAATTAGAGGACTTCAAAGTACGGCGTGATTTCGAGTGAGCACGAGAAGGCCCTCGTCTCGAGACGGAGAGCTGTAGTGGCAATACAGGAGGATAGGGCAAAATTATCCGGCATTCACTCGAACGAAGAACAAGAAGTGAAAGTGGGGGGTCGAAATCGGTGGCAGTGGGCCGTAGACGAAGGGGAGGCCATGTTATTAGGTTAGCTCAAATATGCCGAACGCCGTAACCACCTCCTGACCGAGAACGCACGTGATCGTGTCCAACAAGCGCACATTTGAAAGAAAAAGAAATAGAAAAAAAGAAAAGATAAGTGAAGAGTCACGTCCGTCTGGAGTGGTATGAAAAATTAAAACTCACGACGACAGTTGCAACACCGCGATGGTTAGCAGAGACAGCGCGGGCACGTGCTGTTATCGTGTTCGTCGTACAGGTATACATACCACCGGCCAATAAACAAGAGCAGCCCAGCTGCACCCAGAGTCAGAGCGTCACGACTCCATGGATGGCCGTGCGTCAGGCAACTCGTACGGGTAGATTGTCGCGTGCTCGAGACACGCAATGCTTCATTCGTGTAGTCCTTGAACTGGTGGTGACTGGGTGCGTATTCCTCTCGGGCGATGGAGAGGAGGAAGCGATTATTAACGAGAGTAAGAACAAGTGCGGCGGTTTTTCGAATACCCGGATCATCCGCGCGCCATGAACGCACGCGCAGTCGTGACGCACTGCCGCTAGGATTGCGCAATAGCCTAAGTCCACCCAGAGAGGCTGAAATTCCTGTAGTGCGTATTATATGTAAAGCTTAAGCCGAACCATCCCAAATATCGCCGGTTTTGCACCGAATTTTCAGAAAAAGTTTATAAACTGCTTTACGCGTGGGTTTCGGCGACTCCATTGTCGGCTGTACCTTTGCCATTTTGTATCTCTTGCAACTAAACGGACAGTGCTCCAGTAGACGCATACACGCGGAAAACAGTTGGGTTGGTGCATTTGACGTTTCGTGACTTTATAATATCGCGTCGCGGATATCTAAGAATTAGAAAACATTCGTTTAACAGCGTAAGGTGGCGTCGCCCATGTGTTTTATGTAAAATCGTCTATAATCACAATGTGACACAGTTGGAGCAGATATTTGTGAGAAATCAAGAACAGGTGAATCTGGACGTATAACATATCAGTGATACGCCGCAGGCATAGTTAATCAACAGCCGCGCATGCGCCGAAGCCACTACTTGGTGTCAGTGTCTGCCCATGCGCGCCAATGAACTGTACGATATACTCATTTGTTGTTCTACATTTCGTAGACATGAGCAAATTCGCTGGTCATGGCACTTTCCGTTATAGAAAGCTTTCGAAGGAAAGGCGTAACGGTGCATCTGGCGGGGAAAGTGAAACCCCCATCGGATACGTGAAAATTTTCGCAGTACTATTCTGAAAGCTATGCTGTATGCTGCGGGCGTTGAAAACAGCCAAGACGAGTATCTCACTCAGCAGCGTACCTATGTTCCGCAACACAAGGTTCTGACGTGGTCCTTCACATCCTTTGACGTTGCACGTCATGTAGATGTTGAAAAAAGACTGTGCTACGGCATCGGTGACTTTAGGAGCAAGTTTGAGGTGAATTACAAGAAGCAAGATATGCCTGAAATAGTTTCGATAGCGCGGGACGAGAAGTGTTATTTAAAGATATACTTTTCTTATTTGCCATGCAGAGAGAATGCAGAGAGACGATGGGGGGCTGAAACCAAGCTGTTTACTAGCTCGCGGCGTGAAAAAGACAATATATGCGACTTTTCCCTCTGTATCTATCGTTGCTGTTCTCTTTTGACTGTTTTTTTTTTGTTCTTGAGAAACATTTGATATGTTCAGTGGCCACATTTTGCAATCGGTAGCAGCTGGAATAAGGTAGCTGATAGTACTTTACAGTTTCAGTTTCATTTATTATGGTCGTTGTTGGTATGACAACGCGTGATTCTGGTTGCTTTACATGCGTATGTTCTTAGAAAAGGCGGCCCTATACACGACCAAACTTATCAGCATCTTTTTGTTTCACATTGTGTAAAAAAGACGAAGGACTGAATTGGCGAGCTTTTTTTTTTAAATGCATTATATATATATACCAGAGGTGGCTGAAAGAAGACCTACACCTCAAACGTAACGTGGGTGCCACAATAACGCCAGGACAACCTACATTTAAAAAAAATGCTTAGGTAGTATTGCTTGTCTATTTCTTGCACGGGTGCTCTGTTGCTTTTCTGGGAACACGCAACGATCGTGTACACTCATCAGCATGAATCAGCGCAGTCCGTTTGCACTAGAACGTTTCTACACCGCACTCCTAAGATATTCACCGCGCCTTATTCCCACTACCCGAAAACTGGACTCTACGGAACACGGAGACTTGAAGGCCAAGTTGCGTCGCAAATGACGGGATTGCCTTGATATTGGTTCGCGGGGTGCACAGCCGAGGAGAGTTGAAAGAAAAACGGAATAACACAAGTCAGTATTCTCGTAGCGAAGATATTTCAAGAACATAAAGCTATGCGAAGGGGAGAGCTGTTTGCGCAAAAGATCTTTCGCTAGAAAAGTGCTGTCGCGCACTGCCATTGGCATCCACATCCCATTTTCTCCTCCTTCTCCTTGTTCCACACAACCAGAGAATGGACTGCCGCGATTTGGAATATTGAAGTTGGACGCCAACGACGTGCGTAGCACACGGCGACTTACAGGCCACAGACCGACGTATATGGGTCGTGCGACAAGAGAGACGCATTGTCGCACGCCCAGTTGTTAAAGGGCCCCTGAACCACCTCTGAAAAGATGAAGAACGAGCGCGTTATTCTCTCCCGGCGTCTCCCGTCTTTGCAACACAATTTGTGACGTCAGCTGTTTGTTCACGTGACGTCAGGATGAGATAAGCTCTCGATTGGCCAATATACCAGAGACATCTGTTGTGAATTGTCGCTGCGCTGCATTGCCATGCAGTCGCATGTCCGGTCCGCCTTGTCTCGCATGACTATCGTGCGCGATAAACTGATTTCACTTCGTTTGCTGCGTTCGCGACTGCGCAAGCGGAGATAGCAGTGTGCAGACGAAAAGCGCAAAATCCTAACATGCTCAACGCTTAGTGCTGACATTCCACGTGTTTTCTGAAGAAGTAAGTGGCGAGGAGGAGATAGCGCTTGTAGGAAGGGTAGTGAAGGCGAGAAGGAAACTACTTTTTCGACTTTGAACTCGGTGTGGTTTAGGGGCCCGTTAAGGGGAAAGGTTTTTTGACCGGGCTAGTTGGTGAAGATCCATAATGGCTTACAGCGCACATTGACACAAGGACGAAGTAGACACACGAAGACAACCGCTTGTCTTCGTGTGTCTACTTCGTCCTTGTGTCAGTGTGCGCTGTAAGCCATTATGGAGAAAGCCTTCGGCGGCAGTCCACACCTGCGACTAACAGAATTCCGTGGATGGTGACCGAGTATTTATTTACGCCGACGGACGTTCACACCGGCGACTGCGACGTATGCCCTTCGTCACACGTGCGATCTCTTCTGTTTACGTCTGTTTCGTTGCTAGCGCAAAAAATGGCCACGTAAGATAGAATTCGGTGGTATTGGCACAGATGTTCCGACGTGAAGCCATTGGTTTAACAGCTTTGCGACAGCAGTCGCAAAACTGGAGAATCAATCAGTGAGCGCCTCCGTCAAAATGGTTGCTTTTCGACCGAAGCGACCATTCGCGGCTTCTGTCGGTCGCAGGTGGGAATGCACCCGTGGATGCCTCATCATATGCGAGAAGTGACCGGCGTCGGCGTCAACACGAATGTTACAGAGAGATGACGCCATGATGACGACATCTGTGACGTCATAATGACGTCGCATAGCGTGGCGTCACACGCTGACGTCATTATATGACGTCATCGCTTGGTCAAAGGTGGGCCGCGTCCCAGAGGAAGTACACCACCATGTGAGGTGCATGAAGATTCAGTCGTAATGGGACAGGATCGACTGAAAAGAAAAAGAAGGAGAACAAACACAAGAAGAAGCAAAACATGGCTTTCGCCTTCGTGTAGTCTTTGGGGAATGCGTAAAGGACTGTGTAATTATTTTTGTGTGACTTGAGCACACACAATACGTGCAACTGTGACATGAGAAAGGCAAGAAGGGGAAGATGGAAGCTTGCGATGAGAAATTCGTAAACAGTGGGTGGGTGCTGGAGCCGACGTTTCGACACGGGGACTTGTCTTTTTCGAGGCTGCGACTGATTTCTTTAGTGCTGCTGTGTGTACGCTTCGTACCCTCTCCTCCAATCCAAACAAAGGAGGAGCAGAGAGCTGTGGTTCGGGGGCTCTTTTAGGTAGCGTTGATTTCCTGTCTAAGTTACGTGCTTCGTTGTAGACCTTGTTTAGGGCGTCGTGCGGGTCTACAACGAAGCACGTAACTTAGATAGGAAATCAACGATAGCTAAAAGAGCCCCCGGAACCACAGCCCAACCAGCCGCTAGCACTTATAACCAAATGCTCTAATGCACTTTCAAACATAAATAATATTCTCCGCAAGTATTATCCAATATTAACTAGAAACGAGCGCCTTGGAAAGGCGTTTCCCGAAGTGCCAAAGGTAATGTATCGCCGGAATAGGAATTTTAAGGACATGTTATTGCATGCTAAAGTAAACCCTCATTCTACTACCCACATAACACCTTGTTCTCGTCCAAGATGTAAAACTTGCAAACACCTTCAAGGTGACGTTGTAGTTAAAAGCGCCGGAAGTGATTATGTACATCATACAAAATCCAGCTTAACCTGCACTAGTTGAAACGTTGTCTACGTGATCGAATGTTCATATTGTCACAAACAGTACATTGGCGAAACAGGACAGCCTGTTATTGTTAGAAATAACGGGCATCGCGCTGACATGGCGAAGAAATTACCGAAAGCAGTGGCACAGCATTTTAATGTAGCAGGTCACAACTTCGACGACCTCAGACTTTACATTCCTTCAGTCAAGCTTCCGGTCCCTAAGAGACAGAAAATAGTCATACCTTCTTTACAAGTTTAATACACTCCAGCCAGCTGGTATAAACGTTTCAAAAGGGGGCTCTTGAGTCCATGCGATATGGCACATACCCCACGGAAACCGATAAATGTTAAGTCCTTCTTCTAGGAATTCCTTACTTACCATTGTTAAGTGGCTCTTTCTTCCCACAACCATAATTCAGCGACACGTCCACTTTATGGGGTATATATGTACATTTAGAAGTGGGAGCGTCAGTCAGCGCCGCTAGTAGCTTAAGGCGTGTCGTAGCGTGTCATGCCCGTAAAAACAGGCGATATCTTGCCCGAAACATACTGGAAAACAACAGGGCGGAATAACAGGGTGGAGAAATACTGGCGAGGAGATGCGAACGCATATTAACCAGTGAAGTCACCGACGGTTCGTCAAACAAGCGTATAAGCTCAAAATTTTGCCAAGTTCATCAGTTTTATTTTCAAGTTCTTTACGTCCGCTCAACTGATTGATTAGCGTGCTTTAATAAAGCTCCGGATTACTCATTTCGTCTACTTTTTCGCCACGTACCAACTTTACGGATCAGTACGTTGTGCAAGCTAAGCCGGATACGTGGACGTCAGCAGTATTTCATTAAGTTTCCAAAGAAAGAAAGAAAGAAAGAAAGAAAGAAAGAAAGAAAGAAAGAAAGAAAGAAAGAAAGAAAGAAAGAAAGAAAGAAAGAAAGAAAGAAAGAAAGAAAGAAAGAAAGAAAGAAAGAAAGAAGTGTTAGACAGGTGCCATTTGAACTTCTGCTGTACAAGATTTATCGGCTGCCCTAGCTGCCCGCAAGTTTTTGGCATCTACCGATCTAATTGAATCTCCGACGCTAATGTCGCGGAAAACAGTAGGGCTGCATCAGCGTCCGTTCTTTTCGTAAAGCTAAGCCTAAACAGAGACGAGCCGGACCAGGTTTAATTGCTGGACTTCGTGTACCGGCTTCGTAAATTATGCGCAGACCTAATACCCGGAAGCCCAGGAGGGAACAAAACAGAGTTGGGCGAAAGTTCAGACCGTAAAATGGCGACATAGCTCGAGTTCCGCAAGGATTTTACAGTGCGGTATGTAAGCTTTCATACACCACCAGGGCCTTAATGAGATTCAGAGAAAAAAGAGGGGAGGTAAACTAAATCAATGAGAAGGTAGGACTAAAGTGTGACTTGAACTTTCTATGAGAGGTAACAAACAAAGCGATGTATCTTTTAAAGTTAACATCACTTGATGTAGCCAGGAAATATTCACCCCCCCCCCCCCCCGAAATATTTAAATTTTGCATGCGCACATATGCACGCACACACTTTAAACATACGCACGAACATTCGCGGAGGCTTGTTGAACGCCCTCCCCCCTTCCCTCCGAAATAAATTTCTGGCTATGCAACTTGGCTAATTCTACAGTGTATTTACTTTGGCAAACCGAAATAGCAAGAATGGGAAAATGCGAACACAAATTAACTAAAAAGAGGGTTCATCTGTTCAGGCAAGATTGAATTTAATTTTGTCTTTCTTTCTCCCTCTCTTTCTTTTTTTTGTCTGTTTTTCCTGTCTTTCTTTTGTCTCAGTTTATTTCTATTTCTTTCTCTCTCTTTCTTTCTCTTTCTTTCTCTTTCTTTCCTCTTTTTTTGTTTCACACTCTCTCTATTTCTCGCTTGCTTCCTCTTTCTTTCTATCTTTTTTCGGTCTCTATTTCTTTAGTTTTCTTTGATTGTCTATATTTCTCTCTCTCTTTCTCTTTCTGCCTTTCTTTCTATTTCTTTCTTTGCCATTTATATATGACATGCTTTACTCTCTCCCCTCCCCCCCCCCCCTCATCCTCACCCTCACATCAATTCCTCCAAGCCCTCACCTCCCTCTTCTACCCCCTTACTATACGATACTATACAAGGCTATGCTATGTTCGTCAGCGTAAAAGAATTTCCGTTAGACCCTCATAGAGTCAGGCACTTAGCAATACAGAATGAAGACGGATTATCACTTGTCCTAAACATCATGATTGCCTTGCACAGTATATGGCGCTCACGAACGGCTGGATTTTACTGTGACCCTGACAGAAGACCAGTAAGACAGTATTTTAAAGAAAGTATCGGTTTATCGAGGTAGAAAGAACAAAAGAATGTGTCCTTTCATGGTTGGAAAGGGTAGAAGCCCTGCTTACTATGAAGGGAATTTTAAGTAACAATATTGTTCATGCAGTGATTGACGGCTATAGGGCCGCTTGTTGTGCCATGTTTGTTGCGTCATTTTTGTTGTGCATGTTTGTTGTATATTGCAACATAATTCTGTTGTCCCCGGGTGTATTACGTAAAATCGGAAATAAAATTAAAAAAAAGGAGCCTGGATTACAGAGTGTTTAAGACGCTCGCCTTTAGATCGCGGGTACGTGCGTTTGAATCCCAACGCCACATGAGAAATTTCTTTTCACCAAGAATTTTCTTTCTTTATATCTTTCTTTCTCTCTCTTTCTTCATTCGGCCTCCTCCGCACCTTCACATCTCTCCTTCGCTTTGTTACTAGACGCCGAACGAATTGGCGCACGTGTTCTGGGAGTAAAGCAGAAGACGAAGAAGGGGAAGATGAAGAAGAGGACAAAGAGAGCGTGTTCTGGTTCATGATGATGATAAGTTTGGGTCATGACACATTACGCCGAGCTAGATCAGCTTCGCTGTTAAAAGGAAATATGTGTATGTGTTTCTATTCTTGTGTACTGATCAAATAATTTTGTAGAGCTTCTAAGAGCTCATTGCCTTCGCAGAATCAACGTTTGGCTGCTTAGCGAAGACTCATCAACGGCAACTTGGCCGACGCTAATACCGGCGGAACGTGGAGACTTACGATTTGCGATCGTAAGTGCCCGTGAGCTGAGTACTTTGATTGGGATTGGATTTCTCGATCCCAAATCTACTGGCCTTCGCAGCTTCGCACAATAGGAAAAGTAGTCCATCATCATATTATATAGGCTGTGATAAAAAGGGCTCATAGTGGTGTGAGTAGACTTGCAGAGCAGTTTATTTTGGGGCTACCTCAGTGTTCCCACACTTTAGCAGCGACGCCAAAGACCACCCGATTACGACATATACAACAGTTGATACACTCCGGGCGCATATTCGTAATATATATCCAGAGTTCCTGAACACCACCTTGCTAGCTTACCGGAAAAAAAAAACCCGAACGCAGCTTTTTTCAAAGTTGTTTCGACTAACGAGCCTTCCACCTCGTGGGGATTCCCGCCCGCAACTCTACCACTATATCCGGAGTGGTGCTTAAAAAGACTCCCTGTGTACCTCGAAGTGCCAGGGATATCTAAAAAGGCCAACCTGTCATCTGGAGCTCTCAAGCAGATCTCATTGGACCGTTTACATATGTCGTATGTTAAAAGAATTCATATTTACACGGATGGTTCTTTGTCGAGAAGCTCGATGGGCGCCTTTGTGGGACCTTCTCTCTCGATCATCGTAACTTTCACGACCTCAGGTGTCGCGACATCTATATACGGGCTCCGAGCTCGCCACTCTTCCAGCCGCAATAGAAAATATCATACAAGAATCGCCAAGAAACAGACCGGACCAAGCGCTGTTTGATAGGCTCAACGCTTAGTGTTGTTCACGTTTTTATGAAGAAGTTAGTGGCGAGGAGGAGATAGCGCGTGTAGGAAGGGTAGTGAAGGCGAGAAAAAAAAACCAGTACTCTTTGAACTCTCAAGTTCTTTCAGGTCGTAAGAGCTTTTTTTCCATTAGCCTGCCGGCTGCGCTAATGATATACAGAACGTCACCATTGCCTCAATGCTTATCTTACGAATAATTCTATTGTACCATGTTTTTGTAAATACGACCTCTAAATTCTCCTCTAGAACCGCGAGGACACGGAAAAGCAGAACGGCTCCCGTCTGTCGCGGGGGCAAGTCAGATGTAACGTCCAGAAGAGAAATAGGCTACCTGCATGGCACTGTAATTGTGCGAATGTTACTTAAGTAGCGACGAGACGGGGCACAACGAATACATAAAGCTACTTAAGCTTAATGGATTTCCTCTTACCGACGCTTTGCGTTCCACGGGGGGCAGTATACCTTCCATTCAACATAAAGTAGTTCTTCGCAGGCCGACTTGTTCAGGCCCAATTAGTGGCGGCCGCTCCTTACAGTGAATATATTGGCACTCGTTCGATCCTGTTTAATTAAAGCTCTAGGCAGTGACCAATGTTTTCGCGACAAATTGCGCACAGTTTCCCGCAGCCTTTGGGTCGCGCCGTTGCCACACGGGCGCGCACGAATTCACCTTGTGTTTTTGTCTTTATGAGTTCTTCTGCAAACTGTACGCGACGAAAATTACCTTTAGCGCGGGCGTGCGTACGCAGATATTTCCGCCCACTTAATTAATTACGGAAACAGCATTTATTTAAGCAATGCCTATTAGTTTGATTAGGCTCTTTATACCACTCAAGGAACGTAGCAAGTTGTACGTGCCAGCCAATTCCAAGGGACAAAGATATTTTTTTTATTGCAGCACTTGCTTCTTTTCTTTGTGCTCCCTCCACTTATATTGCGCTGTAGATAAACATGCAGAAGAAGTTTCACCACTAAGCCCGAAAGTCACTACACATTGCGCGCAAGCAATCAGTTGGCTGTTTTTAAACGTTATTCGTACGTAAAGCACTTCGGTACGAATTGCTAAATAGCGCCATCCCCGCTTTATCCACACAAAAGTGGCCTTATTGTGAGTTAAAACGAACTACGTTTTCCGAACAGTGTGGAAATTTAGGCTTTTTTTACTGCGATAGCAATTGCATGGACGCTATCGGCGGGTTTTTGCCGTCGCCGTCATGTTGTGTAAAAAGTCCTAATCGATACCATCGCCCCTCTACGTTCGCGAGCGCTGGAAACGAACGAGGCTGAAGCATAAAGGAAACGAGCCGGCCGTCTCCGTCGCACGAAGGGCGCATGCGATAAGGTCGCCCCGCGTGCGAGGTCTGCCACCAGTGGGCCCCTCAAGGCAGAGAGGGGACGCCCCGCCCCGCGCGTCCTTTGCCGGGAGAAGGCACATGAAAAGGCGCCTTTTGGGCGTCGCTCGAGCAACAACTGCGAACCCTTTGGTCATAAGGGAGAGGTCGCGAGAGCTGGCGCGCGCGCGCGCTATCTCGACAGCCATCAGTAGACGGCTCATATGGGTGCTGGGCTTTGACCGATTCTCGTTGCGATGACAGACAGCACGAAAACCACTTCGTTCCCTGGAGCGGCCGTATTCACTTGAAGGGACTGTCTACCGTCGTTCATCACTTTTATGTTTTTTTATCGCAATAAAAAGCGTACCGTCTGAAGTGCCGAACCTTGCAGCGGTTTCTCTGGAAAGTGAGTAGAAATTTTTTAAAAGAGAATTTTGCGATCTGCATTCGGTCCTCTTCCATTGGTGGGATGAATGCCCACAACACTGGTTGGTGGAGGCGATGACGACTGTAGTGCCGGTGAAAGTCGCAAACTGAAACCGCGCGCTCTTTTTGCAGACTTCATCAATTTTTGTTTAATAATAAAACAAATACTGTAGTGGTCGTTTAAGCACGCATATTGTCAGATAAAGTATTATTGCCACGGTTTCTCCAGCTTTGTTCAGTCTGCCTGACAAACCACCGCGGTCGAGCGGAAAAGTTGGTCTGTTCCAGCAACACTGGTACGCCGGGGTTGTGAAACGAACTGTAGTGGTTCCACTCATGCCAACCGCGCTACTAAAATGAACGTGAGGAGTGCTTCACAAAACAACAGAAGGTTCCTGCTGTCTTTCAGTTATGTTTAGGTGTTCTGTGTTGTATATGCGATATGAGAGCCAGCATGGACGCCCTGGTGAAGCGGAACGTAATGGCAAAATCTTCTTCAATGTAGCACCTTGGTGAATGGTGTGCACTTTACTGATGAGGACTCGTGCTACGTTACTAGACTCACGGGCATGGTTCGAAAATTCCCTGAAGTCAGTCACGCTGCTATTCGCCGAAGACAATTTTTTTTTTCTTATGAGCGGTGCCGGACGCAGTGCTCGCGTTTCGCCGCCGGCAGGCAGGTCGGCAGGCAGGCGTTTCGCCGCGGCAGGCAGGAAAGGATCCTCCTCTCCTTTTTTAACGGAGAGGAGGATCCCCCTCCTTTCTGGGCTGTTGCACGGGAGCACAAAAGCCGACGTCACAGCATCGGCCGTGCGTTTTTGGGGGGGGTCACGCATGTTAACAACAGCCCAGAGAGCACTATGGCGGCGCCCAGGGAGCCTTTCTGGGCTGTTGCACGGGAGCACAAAAGCCGACGTCACAGCATCGGCCATGCGTTTTTGGGGGGGTCACGCATGTTAACAACGGCCCAGAAAGCACTATGGCGGCGCCCAGGGAGCCTTCAGTGAAAAGGTCTATACAGGCAGGCGAACGCGCCGCCGGCAGCGCCACCGAGCGCCTCTCTGAACGCGTGAGGAAAAAAGCAATAATTACTCTTTGGCGCAACCTAAAGCTGCCTCAAGTGCGTAAAATACAATTTCAAGTTACACATGTTTGTTTTTAAGCAAAATGATTCTACCTGCGAGGATTCCTTGTCCGACCAATAGATTGAACCACATCGCTGTTTGGTGACGCTAGCAGTCATTCTTTGTCGACTTTCGACGTCAAATTAAAATTATAATTCTTTTTTTTGTGGAACAAAAGCATGCTCATTGCCGCCGATGTGATGAACGATCTTCTCATTTTCGCCACAATCAGAAAAATTTTTGCGAGTGGTAGACAGTCCCTTTAAACCAGCGTTTCGTAGAAGCACGCGAGGTCAGATCCAAAAGAGTCAGCTGCTAGCCTATATAAACTTTGTATAGCACTCCAACTTGTTGCCATCGCATTCATTGCTTCGCCCTTGAGGCAAAACCTGATCCTTTTTTTTTTACACATGACATCGAGATAACAAAAATTGTTGTCTACACTGCCCTTAACCTCTATAGCACACAGTTTGAATGCACTAGCCATTCTCAGCCCACGTATTCAACAACACATCCAAATACTAGACGTGCCTGCAACTTCTTAGTCGAAGTTAAGTCTTAACCACTGATTCAGTTTGATTGCCCAGAACTCGAGCAAAAACATCCTTTTTTTTCACTTCCAACTATGCTGCTCCAACTAGCACATCATCTTTCCCTTTTGCAAAAGCAGCCCGCACAAAAACTGTAGGCACTGTCATTTTTTTCTTCTTTTCCTTCGTGTATTCTGAGACCAATACACACGATGACATTTGGTTTTGCACTTCAGTATACGCAAAGCTAATACATTCACCAGAACTACGTGTTCCTTCTGCTGCGTCCCCCCCCCCCCTCCTTTTTTCTTTCTTTCTTGGCAAGCGGCAACGTTCCTGCCCTTATGAACAGCAAGTGCTGCCTTGGGGTACGACACTCTTAAATTTGGTAGTACGTCCCGGAGCGGAACCTAAGGCTTGCTTGCCAACCACGTACTCTAAAGGCAAACAAAAAATATCTTCTAAGCCCCAGGTATAGTTTATACTTGACGTATTTTCTTCTTTAATTACACATTATACAGATTGCTGAGCTTTTTCGATAGCATGCCCGTTTTCTTTTATGACTCTCCATATAACCGTCGTTCGAGCATTCCCACAAAGCCCATTTCCGATGAATGTGACTAGCGTGGGGATAGCTATTTCTTGGCGAACTTCTCAGCTAACTTCCTTCGTGCTTCGGAAACTAGGAAAAACCGCAGTTATCACTGCCATTCTAGGCAGCGCGGCTGCCTGTATACATGCGAACAACTAACTGTACATGGTGAAGAAAAAATAAAGGAAATGGAAAGAAGCTAGAGCGATCCACTGAATCCTCTGTATGCGTAAGCGCGCTCCTCCCGTCGTCGCAGATGGGGCAAACTTTCTACGTTGCTGATCACTGCGGCGGGTGCTTTCTTAGGCTGTAATGTCCCTCATTCTGATCGAGTAGGCCGAGTTGAGGGCTGTGAAAAGGCCAAGACAACACGAAACGACTAAGTGAACTGCAAAGAGCACTATAGCCTAGCTTTCAGGATGCCTTGGATGAGCGTTGTGAAAACGAATATCAGATAGAAGCATTTAGGATGAACAAGCGCATCCTTGTTTATGCAGTGGAAGAAAGAGAACTGGCCATTTTCCTATCATCACTTCGCAGGCTGTACCTCGAAACTCCATTAGGAGAATTATCACTGCCTCGACCGAACTGAGATCTATTGTGGCGGGTGCATCTTAGCTGAATACAAACTATGAGACCCTGGTGTTAAGTATATAGGATAAGGTCGGCATCGTGTGTGACGCTAGCTACTCAATCTCTTGCAAGCAGTGAATTGCATAGATCGTTCTGTTTTGAATAAACAAGCAAGGAAACAAGAACGCAGTACACGGCAAATATTGACTGGCTCATGCAAACCCACAAAGAAAAAAGATAAAAGAGGTAGAAATGTACAAACACTTAATTCGCGTAAAGGTCTAACTAGCCTATTGTCTGCGAAAACAGAAAAGTTTTCGAATATCATCTCTCTGCAAAGTGAGAATGATGCATCAATAAGTATTTGTGTGTGTGTGTGTGCGTGTGCGTGTGTGTGTGTGTGTGTGTGTGTGTGTGTGTGTGTGTGTGTGTGTGTGTGTGTGTGTGTGTGTGTGTGTGTGTGTGTGTGTGTGTGTGTGTGTGTGTGTGTGTGTGTGTGTGTGTGTGTGTGTGTGTGTGTGTGTGTGTGTGTGTGTGTGTGTGTGTGTGTGTGTGTGTGTGTGTGTGTGTGTGTGTGTGTGTGTGTGTGTGTGTGTGTGTGTGTGTGTGTGTGTGTGTGTGTGTGTGTGTGTGTGTGTGTGTGTGTGTGTGTGTGTGTGTGTGTGTGTGTGTGTGTGTGTGTGTGTGTGTGTGTGTGTGTGTGTGTGTGTGTGTGTGTGTGTGTGTGTGTGTGTGTGTGTGTGTGTGTGTGTGTGTGTGTGTGTGTGTGTGTGTGTGTGTGTGTGTGTGTGTGTGTGTGTGTGTGTGTGTGTGTGTGTGTGTGTGTGTGTGTGTGTGTGTGTGTGTGTGTGTGTGTGTGTGTGTGTGTGTGTGTGTGTGTGTGTGTGTGTGTGTGTGTGTGTGTGTGTGTGTGTGTGTGTGTGTGTGTTTGTGTGTGTGTGTGTTTTTTTATCTGACATCTTGAGCCTTGCGAGGCATCAGCGCCTTGGCATTAACGTCAACGTACGTTTATTTTTTTGGCACGCTGTTACAGTTTGACGCATTAATTCATTCTACGTGGTCATATCCTGGCGCAAGACGCCACTATGGTTACGGTGCTCGGCTGCTGGCTGACCCGAAAGAAGCGGGTTCCATCCCGGCCACGGTGGTCGCATTTTGATGGATGCGAAATGCTTGGTCCGTGTATTGTGCGATGTCAGTGCAAGTTAAAGAAACCCAGGTGGTCGAAATAATCCTGAGCCCTCCACAGTGCCGTCTCTCATCACCTGAGTCACTTTTGAACGTTAAACACCACAAATCACCATCATTCCATCTCGCGAGACTTTGTAATGCACATCAAAGACAAAACGAAAGGTCAAGGTACAGTGCAATAAAATGCGTCACCGTTAGTTCGGAGCAGGCTGGATCAGAAGGCGCGCTGTAATCAGAAAGCTTATCAGCTGAGTATAGCCAAGGAGGACGTACAGGCCTGTACAGGCGTACAGGTTTCCAGAAAATTAGGAGTAAACATAAGAATCTTTCGACTTCGATTGATTTCAAATCTTTCTTAGATTGTCTTATAGAGAAAGCAAGGACAGTAAACAAAAAAAAGATTGCTCTACTTTTTTTTTTTAGTTTTACTTAAAATTGCAAGGTAGCTAATACTGATTTACTGTACAGTCATTAATGTCGCAGCATATCATTTAACAAAGTTTATTACCAACTTGCCGCTGCTCAATTGTTAAAAAAGAATTCAACGCATCACTGGAACATTGCAAATTGTATACGATCTTACCATCGACAACATGTATAATTATTACACACGCATTCCCATCTTCCTGGGTAATTCTGTTTGAACTACGCATTTGTATGGACTTCAATGTTGGTTTACTTCATATGGTTCACATTACAAAACGTCAAGCATTTCATTATTTTATGCACAGAGTGAATGAGTACTCGAAGAAAGCATTACGCATAACTCGAATCACTGACGAGCCGGATTTCAACGTACAGTTGTCTTGATCGACCACGCAGTGTCTGTTCGTGTTTTCCAAGAAAGCAAGGAATCATAAACATCAGTGTGTTGAAGTTATGTTTCTTCAATCTTTCTCTGCGAAAGAAAACAACCTCGATGCTCGCATACGTTTCACACGTCCACGGAGTTTGCCCGTACCTTGTAGCGTGCCTGTCGCTCATGTCTGTTATTCAGGCCGAGTTCTCTTTGGCCAGCACTATCACAGTAAGCTCCCCGTTTCGACAAAATCTTGCATTATTCAAGAGCTACACCCCGCCGTATGATTACAGCGTAGTTTATGCCAGAATGAGATTTTCGCCAGGTGCGTTATGAGTTACGCCGATATTCCGAGAAAAGCTGACAGATTTGCATTCAACTTCCGGAAACACTACCGCAAAAACGAAGAAACTAGGAGGGATCGTTGCTTAGGTTCTGGAGTATTCTGTCGAAATGAAGGGTGGTGGGGGGGGGGGGGGGGGGGGAAGGAAAGTTTTAAAGGACTGTGGCCAAGAGTACGTTTTAGGGGTAGAGGTTTGCACGTTACCAAGTGACGTGGACTAAGTACTTCAAACTGCGACTGCGGTAGCTCACGAAAGTATCTGCCTTTTAACGTCCGTATAGAAACACATAGAGGGAACATAAGTGACTAGATAGAGCTACGACAAAGTGAACTTTTGAATTTATTACTTTGACGGAACAAAGGCAATATAATACGCGTCCCTTTCTTTTCTGTCGTAAAGACCCATGGGCACCTGTTGGGTCAGCGAAAACTTTAGGAAATATGTTAGGAGAAGCTAAAGAAGCACGGATGACGACGACGACGATGATGATGATGACAATAATAACAATAATAATAATAATAATAAATCTGGGGTTTCACATGACAAAACGACGCTATTATTATGAGGCATGCCGTAGTGGAGGGCTCCAGAAGTTTCTGCCACCTGGGTTTAAGGTGCACGGACATAACACAGTGCACGTGCCTCTAGCATTTTGCCTCAGTCGAAATGCGACCGCCGCGGTTGGGATCGAACCCGCGACTTTCGGGTCAGCAGCCGAGCACCGCAACCACTGTACCACCCTTGCTGCTCCTAAACAATTACGGAATAGAGGACCAAAAACGCTTATATTTCTGTTATGCGGTATTCGTACCGATGGACGTCAGAGATTATGCTGAACAACTGATTAACTCACCTGAAATTTATCTATCGTAAAAATAAATTGCAAAACATTGTACGAGGCACACAGAAAGGTCCATATCCCAGTTAAGATTTTACGCTTTCGAGCTCAGCTGCTAAAAAACGGAATAAAAAGGCTAACCTTTTTGTTTTAATGTTACTTTTTTAAATACTGTTACGCAACATGCAATCGCATGTCGCGTAACGTCTTTTTTCTTTTTCTTCTAATTAAAATAAAAAGCGCCGACTTGAAACTTCTCCTAGCAAACGTGGTCGTCCTTCTATTAGGAAGAAAGCAAACAGATACCGTCAGTTCACTTCCCTAACCGTTAACCGTTCGCTTCGCCGCTCATCGGTGGTTCAGAGCTCACACAGTCCTCAATACCCGCTCAGCGAACGTGGTTTCTCTTGCCGTAATGAGGTCGCGCTTGCGCGCGGGAAACTAAATCTGCTGGCAGCCTTATTTACCCGTCGTTCGCTGAGCTCCCGCTGAGGAACACCGACAGTGCTCGCTTTTACACTGCGCTACCCACGCCGTGCAGCGGCGCCCTGAGCTTGTGCAGTGTTACGTGTACGCATAGTACTTTGATTAGGGGAACTTGAGCGGCCAAATTCAAATGTTTTCGTTCGTAAATTCTCATTGGCTAACCGGCTAGACCAATGAAACGCCGCGAACAAGGATTGACTAAAATTTTCTCTTACTAACAATTTGATAGCGCGAATCATTTCCGTGAATATCAGTCCTATTTTTTTATTATGTTGACTAGAAAATGTAGGTCGAGAATATGTTGGGCGAAAATAAGTAAACAGGCGTGTACTTCGCATACTGCTCTGTTCCCTGTGTCTGCATCCAGATATATATGCCAAGTTCTCAGACAACACGCTAAGGGACTTCTAACCTAGTGGCTTGAAAGAGCGAATTATGGAGAATTATGATGGACAAGTTCAGAAAAGTTGTTCTTTTTTTTTTGCCGTTTTAGGTTGAATTGGCCTGTTCGCACCTTCTTCCTTTGTGATGGTGCATAACCTGCGCCTGATTGTAAAGTAGACCGCACGCTATTTGCATTAACACATACGCAACGAGGCTCCTGCACCACTCTTGGACCTCTAAATTTCACAAAGCGAGGTAGGCAAGCTCCTCGAAGGTTTAGGAATTACAAGCTATGAGTATTCTTTGCCGGCCCAGTCGCACTGAGCCCACCCACGCTTTGTACATGTCCAACGAACACTTACCGAACCTGACGCGAATGAACAAAAAGAAAGTAAAAAAAGAATTACTTTTTGATTGAAACACTCTCTCGTTCAGGCTCGAAATTGGCACATAAGCTGCAGTCCTAGATTTACTTTGTCACAGCGAAAGCTGTTATGAGATAAACACAAGCCTATTTTGGTGGCGTAGTTTCGCTAATTCGCTAATTAAAAACTCGTCGACCATTAGGCTGGTCTTGATTAACATATCTGTGTATTTTAGGGCCTACCTAGACGGTCACTTTAAATTTACGTGCATTCTGTGAACTTGTATTTCTTTAAATTTTACAGGAATGGGAATTTTCTCACCAATAAATGATAGGTCAAGATACCATCGTTATAGGTATCCAATGGGTGGTCGGTGTTAGGTTGCGTGACACAAGAGGTCTGTGGATGTGGCATTTTACTTTGCTATGGTTGCGTTCGAGTTGGTGGGTGTATGTGCGGCACTCTACCCTTCGCTGCTGATGTAATTGGATATTCATTGAATCGTTGTAACGCTGTTTATTTTTTAGGGGCGAAGCTCCTTAGGGTGTGGGTCTGTCCCTCCTCTGTAGTTGTCGTAGTAGAAGTAGTAGTAGGTAGGTAGGTAGGGAGCCACGTGTAGTGGAATGTACCCACTCCACGTGATAAAGATGACGATGACGCAGTATAGTGGAATGAACCCACTACACGTGACAACGATGAAGTATAAGCGCGTTCCAGTATAGTGGAATGTACCCACTACACGTGATAAAGATGACGATGACGCAGTATAGTGGAATGTACCCACTGCACGTGATAACGATGAAGTATAAGCGCGTTCCAGTATAGTGGATTGTACCCACTACACGTGATAACGATGACGATGACGCTGATGACCATGAAGTATAAGCGCGTTCCAGACCACACATTCTCTTTCTGCCATGGATGAAAACGATCGAGCTTCGCCCACTCATCATCATTCACTTCGTGGATATGGCGTGATTTTTTCATCTGAGACGAAAGTGCAGAAATTCTGCCAGACATTCTGCAGAGATTCTGCGGACATTCTGAAGGTATTGCTGCATACCGCGGCTACACGGGCTGTGCAGACTTTCTGCAGAAAATGTGTACCAATTGCCTATTGGGAGGTGGCAAATGTGACAGAATGTCTGTCACTTGTTTTCATGTTGTCTGCATCCCGGGTGACTCAGGGCGTGTAGAATTTCTGCAGAGAGGCTGTTATATTTTTGTAAGAGAACGGGGGGCGTCGGCTGCCGGCAGGACAGTTACAACACCCTTTGAACTTGGTTTTCTCATAGGTGGGTACTTCACTACCTTAGGGCAGATGACGCTACTGTTGCTTACATACTGCAACCATTCATGCAATTCTGATACGACTTAGTTGTTGATAATAGAGCGTGCTTTCCCGACTGAGAAGTCATGTATTTCCCATCTGTCCTGCATCTGTAATTTTATTGGGTGAGACACTCCATGAAAACTTGAACACGCGCTCTCGATGCATCGGCATCCTGTTGCATATTAAGCGCTGTGTTCGCTTCCTCTCGGAAACGGATGCTGTGAGCACCTGACTCATTCTGCCGTTATTGTCTCCGCGTGCCCTGTAGGCGAAGGTCGATGAACGTCTTCGCTTGTACTTGATGATCGTCTGTTTTCTTTCTTCTCTCGCATCGAAAAGCAATACTGCACATGGACAGGATGAAGCCCGCCGCCCGGACTGTTTTGCTTTTCCACGTAATGCCTCCTACCCGGTGGCGGAAGGGTAGATAAACAAGGCTATCGACTGGGTGCTACCTTTATTACAAGCGCTCGTTCTCTGTCAGGGAGCGCTGCGGGCTGCTGTTTAGGCAGCGCTCGTTGTTGAATTATTCATCAGTGTACGCAGAACTACAGACAGTATGCGGAAACAATCGGCAAAAAGATGAAAAGAAAATATTCTCCACATATATTATTATACATCATTGAGCTCGGCGCTCGTTTTGCGAGTTTGGTGTGTTAGGTTTCCTTGGACTTTGGTGCTCGACCTTTACTTGTCTAAACCAAGCTGGTGTTTGGCGTAAATAAGTCATCCTGTATGGTTTGTCAGGATTATATGCTTACGTGCTACTGTGGCGAAGCGAATTTTTTCTTGTTTTACGTAAAGCTCGTTTTTCGTACTAAAACTCTGATTTGCAGCCTTTGTTTTAACATGAAACATCGTTTCTATTCTGCAGTCACACTTTTTTTGCAAGCGCTGTTACGCGGCGTTATTTACTTTATTGGTCCGTTATTTCAACAAAGACTATGTGCGTGCACCTCGAATGTGTCAATCAGGGTCAGACCAAAACTTTTACTATGCACCTGAGAAGTAGAACCAATATGATATTGAAAACAGTACCAGGGTGGAAACACTGTCCTAACATTGACAAGAATTAGTTCTTGCGTAGAATTGCTTGAAGGAGAAGGTGGCACAAATAGCAACGTAGGAAGTAGAATGAGTGAATGCCGCAGGCCAATGGTATGCGGCCTACGCGGAGTGCAAAGCTTCGTCAAGCCACTCCTTAGCTCTACTTAGCAAAATGACGCATTCCTTAGGAAGGCATATTGCTATGCAAGAATTAATTTTCTAGAACAATAAATTACATACCACCCATGAACGGGTTTAAATTTATAGGCCTACCACCTAATACTCATACGCCGTTTACACCGATGCCAGTGAACGACCGAACTCAGGAACTTCGAAGGAATGGGATGATCCTGCTAAAAAGAAGTGAGAATAAATAAATTGATGACAATAACGATTAAAAAAAATCTAGTATAAATCTTTCATTCAGGAAGTGATGAAGGAAGCTGCAGTCTCAGTTGATTTCTTTGTACTTCGAGTAACCCTACAACAGTTACACTGCCA
Organism: Rhipicephalus appendiculatus; assembly: GCA_030522465.1. NCBI lineage: Eukaryota > Metazoa > Arthropoda > Arachnida > Ixodida > Ixodidae > Rhipicephalus > Rhipicephalus appendiculatus. The sequence goes on along the minus strand of JALIZH010032992.1, from coordinate 3,139,282 downwards.
GAGTTCTCGGGGAAATTCGGATTTATTAAATATAAGCTTCCCAGCCATCCTGTGGATTCTGTATCAATGTTAATATTAATATTAAGTGAAGACATCCCAGACGGGACGCTTGCGACCTTTGGTTTGAATAATTAAATGCATCTGTATTGTTCAACGGTTTTTTTTATTTATATATGAAAAATACGGGAGTTTAACGGGTTTCTCATAGGCCATCTGGACGAGGAGTATTGAAAGAATTGTTAGGGGCATTCTCTTCGTCGCTATCTATGCGACTCCTTTGTTATTCACACTGTTCTAGTGTGAGATAAAAAAGAAAGGCGTGCCGCTGTTCTCCGTACAATAGTAGGCACGTTCAAGATGTTAAAACGAACTGCTAATGCATGTAAAATTAGCGTGTTAAGGTTCCACGCGGCTTGTAGCGGAAAATATTTCAATGTAAGACATTCTCACACGATACATGTGACATGGCTGGGAGTCAAGATTACAGACATCTCTTCATGGGGACTTCGATAGAAGATCCGTGGTGACTTTCAGAGAAGTATTTTCGATCGCTGAGGTGTTAGGCATGTGCGAATAGTAAATTTTAGGTTCGAAGCGAATTAGGAGCGAATAGTGATTTGGTCGAATAATTTTGATTCAAATTCAAATAGTATATATCACATATTATAAAGCAAATGAGTATATTTGTCGTGACCCTACTAACTTGCAGCATATTTTTAAAAAAATCTGAAACAAGTGATGGGCAAATGTCATTCTTTTTTATTCAAAGGGAAGTTGAAGCAAGTTTGAATAGTATAAGGATTAGACTTTCGGTAGAATGCAAGTGATAATATGTAAAATACCTTACCGTTTTAAAATTTACAAGACTTAGAGCATATAAGTCGGTATAACAAGCTTTTGAACTTACAAAATGACGAATCTATGCGAGGGTAATATGTTCATTTAACCTTGAAGTGGAGCTTTGCGGCAGTGCGCATTTTTTCGGACAAGTGTATTCACGGTATAACATTTCTCCACTGCAGAAAACCACCTTTACAGGGGATTACATGCAGTTTATAAATGTCCGGGTCGTTTATTTCGAATACTTCGAAACTTTGAATAACTCAAATTCATGTCGAATGCGAATTCGAATACTGTAATATTCGTTCGAATATTCGAAGTGCTCGAATATTCGCGCATGCTTAGTGTCGGACTGCACCACGAAGAGTGGTGGCTGTGAAACCATCGATGCTATCAATTGGTACTTGTTTAGGGCTATTGATCTATAGTAATATTTGCTATCCTTAACCTACACCCCAATGCAGAGTAGCTACAGCGGAATATTCACCTGGTTAACCTCTCTTGTTCTCTTTCTCCTTCTCTCTATTGATCCGTGCAATTAACAAAATGGCCACCGAAGTACGTGCCGCGACCTATGCCCGGCGTACCACGCCGTGCCATCAGTGCAAATGTGCACCTCGATGCCGCACTTCTTTCTAATGAGTATGATAGCAACTGTTCGAGAAGCAGCAGCGCGCACTCCAATAGTTCCTGCGCTTCTGGCACTGTGATGTGCTCTCACTGACGAGCAGGGTGTCTCAGGGGAAGTCACTCTGTCTTAGACGGAAAATATTGGGCCGCAGAAGTGGTTCCTCAAATTGGGCCACGAAGTGTATCGTTCGAGGGGAAGCAATGCAAAGGGAACGGCCACCACCGAATCTGCCTGATGTAGTACGTACATTGAACCCCAAGGTACGTTGCGTTGTCGGGATGATACCTCATTGGACGACAAATATGCCCCCCGTACCATAACGTTATTTGATCATGAGGGTTTACGTGAATGCGCGCACGTATTTATACAGTATCCTACAAGATCATATAGAATTATAGATGCAGTGCACGCGGGCCAGACATGATTTCTTGGTGGGCATTGCAGCACTTGAAGTTTGAAGTTTATTCAATATTTAGTACAGATAGAAATTTATAGACATTTTAGTATACTGTAAACACCGTAGGGGGGATCTTTTATAATGTTAAAAAATACACCCATGATACTTAACAGCAAGGTTACCGATGCTACTTAATCATAGCAAACGGAATTTACACGTAGTTTCTTACCCTTCTGAACGTGCATAATGTCTCATAAACGTTAAAACCTGTTGCAAACCTCACTGCTCATGTTGCATACGTATATACACTTGGTATAGTAGATGACTCCAGGGTACCATTTCCAAAATTACATAAGATGTCCTTTTTTATTCGAAGTCACTATGTTGTTTTCTGTTACCCTCGTGGGTCAAACTCACACTTAGGTACGCTCTCCGTTACTTTGCTTATCCTTGCTCATAAATTGTTATTGCGTGTGGAAAATATTTCTGGGTACATTATCCTTTTTTCGTGCGCATTTTCTTCTTCTTAAACGACAGGTCTGCCCGCAGTAGCTTACTCGCGCAAGTCCAGGCTACTTATATAAGTGTGATCATGTAATCAGTGGTATAGCATACTGGGATTCAAGTTTTTACTTTGCGAGTTTCCTCTTGGTATCGGGATACGTTGCTGGTAACTACCTATATAATAGGGCTCGACGGACTCGTGAAACTGCCTATGCAACATTTTTTTTCCTTGTTCAATCCATGCGCTTAATGAGCGAATAAATAAATTTCAAGCTTGAAAACGTGAACCTTATGCGTATTAACGACGGAGCTGTTAAGCTTTTCTTCAGGCCGTGCAGAGTCACCAGAAAGCTTTCATCATCACGATCGGCCCTCTTCATCTTCTGCTTCGCTCCAATAATAACACGTGCACCGATCTGTCCGGCGTGGGATGCAATAACGCTGATGGGCGAGAAAACGAGAGCAGAGAGAGAGAGGAAGAAATAGATAGACAGAACAGAAAGACAGATATTTTAGGCGAAAAAAATTTCTTGGCGAGGCGGGATTCTTACCCGCGTACTCACAATCCGAAGGCCGAGCATCGTGAACACTAGGGTATCCAGGCTTTTTTTTTATTTTAAGCTTTTTTCTACAAGTCACTGTTTGCATGATGCTGGGATAGCCAGCTCTAACGTTGCCTACCTTCCCATATTTTTGCATATATATATATATATATATATATATATATATATATATATATATATATATGATTCAAAAGAAAGTTCTGTGGGTCCGGTGCACATATAGTCAAGAAATGAAGGAGCACGCTTACGAAAATTGAATATTTTTTACTGGTTAACGTTTCGGCCGTGGCACGGCCTTCGTCAGAACTGAAAAAATGCATTTTTGCATTTTTCAGTCTGACGAAGGCCGTGCCGGCCGAAACGTTAACCAGTAAAAAATATTCAATTTTCCTAAGTGTGCTCCTTCATTTCTTGACTATATATATATATATATATATATATATATATATATATATATATATATATATATATATATATATATATATATAAAACTTGTTGAGCTCCCGTTTCTCGCGAGAATGTCTGTGTTTTGGGTATGTTTCCGGTGCCATTGTACCGTTTCCCACACCGTAGAGGCCCAGGACAAGACGTCTCAAATAAAGTAAAGAAAATGCCGGTACCACCATCTGTTAAAACGTGTTTTTTTTTTTTTTTTGAGAACTGCACACAAACAGACTACCTGTTAAGCTCAGGGATAAAGGAATCATTATACCCAAGGACGACCGACTGCTTTTTACGCAAGTAGCCCGAGAAAATAGAAACACGTTTTCTTGGACTGTTAGGACGCCATTTTTCACTGGGATGTGCGTCAGCGCACACTAAAGGAACAATTACTCCTCGACCCATGCATCATACGTTTCTTGCCGGTGAAAACTTTTGATGATATTCCGTATGATCTTATTATGCTCCTTGTACTGCACGCTTTGTGGAAAGCAAAATAGAATTTGAGCATGCTCAACTTATCATCCATCCTGCACGGGAACATTGAGAGAGTTGTGCGTCTGAAGGACGTGCACTAGGCTATCCAGGCACGCTAACGGTATCTATTATAGTATAGTTTAGTATAGTATAGTATAGTATAGTATAGTATAGTATAGTATAGTATAGTATAGTATAGTATAGTATAGTATAGCAATGGGTGGAAAATAGGAAGTGAGGGTGAGGAGAGAAGGTGTGAGGATGAGGGAAAGGACAAGGGGAGAGGGTGAAAGCATAGAATAGTAAGAAAGAGAAAAAGCGAAAGAGAGTGAAAGAAAGGAAAGAACGCAGAAAGAGAAAAAAAAGAGAGAGAATCAAAAGACACAGTAAGAATTAAATAAAGAGAGAGAGAAAGAAAAAAAGAAGCGAGAAATAGAGAGACAGGGATAAAGAAAGGCAACAAAGAGAAAAAAATAAAAGTAGCGGAAACAGAAGAAATACAAAGGGAGAAAGAAAGAAATAGAAATAAACAGAGACAAAAAAGACATAGAAAAACAGAGCGGTGATAGAAAAAAAGAAAAATAGACGAAGAAAGAAAGAGAAAAAATACAGAGACAAAGAAGGCCGCCCAGCTCCGCACTTCCTTTAGGCTTGGCACTACTAGAGCGAAGCTGCCTGCATTTTTTTTTCTACTAAAGCGACATACCAGCAATCATCGACATTCCTTCTCCGAATCGCGGAAGGTACGTATACTATAACTAAAAAAAAAGTAAAACTACATATTTTCTCAAATAGTGGTTGCATATTATAAGCTTGCCCTCCACGCTAATGTAAGCTAAAGCAATGGGATTCCTCTCGTCCTATCGTAAACACTTTTTGCTAGAACAGTAAAATTAAAAAAAGAAAGACTTGTCTGTAATTATGAGTCTGATTGCGGCATTTTTGGTTGCAAAGATCTTTTTTTGTGTGTGACAAAATGGCGTTACCGATGTTAAATGTCTTAAGATCGTTAAGATTTGCGCCGCTGAGGTACCGCGCTATAGGAAAAACGATACGCCATCAAACCAGCCCCAATAAACGTCAGTGAAGTAGGTCACGGCTTCTTTTTTAAGAAAAATTTATACGAACTTGGCGCATAAAAATCGAGCAAGGGGACGCGTAACAGATATTTTACGAGATTGAAACGGGAAGAGCAAAGTCTCAGTTGTCACAGTGCGCTTTGATAAGGAAATATTTTCCTACATTTATCTTTGTTTCAGCAGTGCAACTTAAAATTTTAATAATGGCTCTAGCACGAATTCTCGGTAACCGCCATCGAAACCCGATGCACGTGCGATATCCGTTTCTCTTTCTTAAAAAGCCACAAAGTTTGGAATAAGTGTAGGTAGAAAGTGCTTCTCCGAATAGGGCACTCAGGCTGTCACGGCGCGATGTTTGATATGTGGAATCCTTGTCGAGTGGGTGCGAGGTAGCAGTAATGGGAAAACAGAGCTCACGTTTCGCAGAAACCATTCAGAAAAAGTTTCCGAAAACGACGAGCGAGAACGCTGAGAAGTATAAATTGCGAGGCACCGGAGCCTTGTTTGTATTTTGTTTTTCTGAGTGCCGCTTCTGTAAAGCATGCACCGCGTGTCACTCCGTCATTCGTTTCTTGCCCTTTTAGCTCTAAGATCGAAGAAAGTGGCGAAAGTATTGGCTGAGATCATTCCGTAGGTCATATTCCTTACTACAGCGAACCCTCGGAAACGTCTCTGCACCCAATGAACAAAACGTGGCCTATGGCGAATCACTTCTGCAGAAGCCCTCAGGGTAAAGGAAAGATCGCGAAAGAAAAAAAAAAAGCGCCAGGCCTGCGCGGAACGCGCAGCACAGTCACAGCGAAAGCTGTGACTGTGCTGCCTTTTTTAAACACTCTTGGGGCAACTACTACAAGCACACTTGCGTGGTACCCACTACACCATAAATCATCATAATATCTGCGTAGTGGGAAAGCGTCCACTATGTCATTATTCGTCATTCGTCGGAGAAGTACGAAACAGAATGCAATGAAAGACATGGCTGCTGTGGATTCCACTTGTCCTACATTGCCGAAGCCGCAGCCACACGGATCGGCAACGGCTGCTACAAACCAGAACACCGTGAGAACAAATTGCCACCCACGCGTTTGCAACGCAGAGCTACATTGGTCATCCAGTCGGATTTCTGAGCGAGCACCCTAGCTGACAAACAAGGACCAAGACGAATTTTTGGTGGAATGTCGAGAGCTTGAATGTTCGCACTAGTTTGTGCGTGTCTATAGCCGAGCTTGCGCGTGCGATACATGGAAGAATAATTTTGAGCACTGCAGAGAGTGCGGTTAATCACGTCACAACAATATGGATATACTTTCTAACTTGTACTTGTCAATGGCCACGCACTAAAAGAAAAAAAGTAATATGCGCGTCATTGGCACTACAGCAAGCGATCTTTCATCCTCCTACCGTGTTCCTAAGGTACCTGGGTAGACGTTGTTTTGATTAAGTGCGGAATGATTAAGTTCCTTAGTTTATACAACTTTTCAATGCTGATTACGCCATCATGCGCGGCGTCACTCACACAACCACAGCAGGTACAGCGAAACACGCGCAACAGGTGTGAGTGTTCATACTCTGTAAACTCCCTCGTTCACAGGTTTCACGTTTCTCTAACGTGGCTTTGACCGGAGCGCACTCGTATGGTTCGTGATTGGGAAGTTGAAAGAGCAATGTTTGTCACGATTGGATATGGCCGCGTAGGAACGCTTCATTTCAATCGTGTTCAATTTGGATCAAGGTATACCGCGATCGAAAGTGTCACCGACCATATACGACGCGCACCCCGGAATTTCTCCATGAAGAACATGGGGCACATATACACGTTGGCGGGAACCAGCGATTATGCTAACTGCTTCAGCTCGTTTCGATGTTATGAAACCAGACCAAGTGTCATCTTGATGCATTAAAGTGTCTTATGCTAGGCACCTAAACAACATCAACAATACTATTTTTTGTTGGCTCATCGCCATTCGCGCTGCGCGGGTCAGTACTGTTCAAGCCTGTATATACTGGCAACAGACACAAGAAACTTTAAAAAAAAAGGAGCTATGCACGCGTGGCTGCTTGGACTGGTTGGTACCGCATACTTGACAAGGAAAACCTTTTCAGTTTGCAGAACGTTAAAGCGTGCTCTGTCCTATCTTGTCCCCTCTTTTGTTCGAGCATTCTGCGCACAAAAAAGGTTTTCCTTGTCAAGTATTAAGTATGACGTCGGTGAAGCTTGCGACGCAGAAGTACTGCTTTGGACTGGCGCGTCGTGGAAACGACGCCTCCCGACGAACACAGGCGCGAGAGTGTGATAAGAAATAGCTTAGCTATGCCATTTTTTTTTCGCCGTTTGCAGCAGTTCCTTGCATAGTACGGCCGTAACCTTGAAGCACTGCTAATCCTGGTTCATGCATTTCCAATAAGAATGTTATATGTGGTTTCATATGCATGTAAACTTGCCGGTTAGACAGCATAAAATCTGCATATCTGTGCATATTATATACTAATTGAACATGTCAAGAAATCAAAACCAGTGTTCACAAACAAATCACAAAAAAAAAACTTGTTCAGGTGCTAGAATGGTAATGTTAACCGCATCACCACGACGCGTGCCGCCTAGTGTTAAAAAAAAAGGAAAAAAAAAAGCGCGAGGGTTGCGCGGTGCACACAGCATAGTCACAGCGAAAGCTGAAAGAGCTGCCTTTTTAGAACCTGTTGTAAACTTTCTTGAGGCAACTCCTACGAGCACACTTGTAAGGTATCTACTACGCCATAAATCATAATTTTTTCGAAGTAGGGAACGCACTTAATATGTCATTATTCGTCATTCTTTGGGAATCGGGGTACCCGCTACGCATCTGTAAGGCATTATGTTCACTTTGTTGATGCTGTGGCTGACGACGAGGATTTATGGCTGAGCTCTTTGCAATGGGTTGGAAGCTTTAAACACACACTCGCTGCGCAATTAGCCTTGTGTGACGCCTGGTTGTTATTTTACTCTTCTGCCACGCTACATTACGCTGCTTAACTCAATTGCTTGCCCTACATTGTGCCTGTGTAGGGTTTTTTTACGAAGGACTTTCAAGCGCCGTCTCGGCTCTTTGGTAGAATACTCGACTGCCGCGCAGAGGGCCCGGCTTCAAATCCCACCCGATGCTGGATATTTTCTTCTCATTTCGTGCGATAGCGGTTACGGACACCGGCGGTGGCAGAGGCGTTGTGATCACCAAAATCGGCTTTGTGATCACATAACTTTCGCTGTAAAAAGCGCTCATGATCTACTACAATTTCACGAATACGTCCCAAGCTTCGGATGACCTATTTCTGGTTCATATAACGTTCCTGCGTTGTTGTATGCGCAAGTTTTTAGACAATAGTTGAGAAGCAGTGCTGCTCAAGGGTTGCAACGGTTTTCTAGCAGACAAGTTAGTTCTGTGCTTATGGACGAACTAAAAAGTTAGCACTGATGGTCTATACTGACCACATAAAATAACGTACACGTGCATTCTGTAGAATGATTCTGAAACATTTCTAGTTTCTGACAGTCTGGGTGCGCGCGGTGAACGCCGCTATGTGTGTACGCGTATCACTTGTTCTCTCTTTCCTACTTTCTTCATTTATTCTCTGTCTGCCCCTTCCCTCTTGTAGGGTAGAGAATCGGGTACAACCTGGTTAACCTCTTTGCCTTCCCTTGCCCTTTTAAACTGCGGAGCTGTTTAAGCCAAGCATTGGTCCCTGACGGTGAACAGAAATGATCATCATCATTACCCATCACGCGCTCTCTTCGTCGTCATCTTCATCTTCTGTTTTGCTCCCAGAACACGTGCGCCGATTTGTCCCGAGTGGGATGCAATGACTCGTATAGACGAGAGAATGAGTACAGAGAGAGAGAGAGAAAGAAAGAGATACAAAGAAAGAGAAACAGAAAAATTTTGGGCGAAAAAATATTCTTGGCAAGGCGAGATTCAGACCCGCGTAACCAAGATCCGGAAAGCGAGCGTCTTGACTCGGCTTCTAGGCACGCTAGCAGAGAGCAGCATAGTATTGTATACTATAGTATAGCAAGGGAGTGGGAAATGAACGTGAGGGTGAGGAGGAGGAGGGAAAGGAGGTGGGGAGAGATTAAAGCATTGCAAAGAAAGAGTGAGAAAGAGTGAAATAGAGAGAAAGAAAGGCAGAAGAGGAAAACAGCGAGATAATCAAAGAAAGATAAAGAGAAATAAAGGAAGTGGGAAAGAGATAGAAAGAAAGATGAAGCAAACGAGAAATAGAGAGAGAGAAAGAAAGGGAAGAAATGGAAGAAAGAGAAAGAAAAAAGATAGAGAGAAAGAGAAAGAAAGAAATAGAAATAGAAAGAGACAGAAGAAAGAGAGTAGACAGAAAAAGAAAGAAAGAGAAAACTAAAGACAATCAATGAAGGCCGCCCAGCTCCGCATTTACTTCAGGCTTGGCGCCACTAGGGCGAAGCTGCCTTAACTTTTTTTCTCTGTCACAGACATAGCTGCCTGGAAATGCATGGTGTGGACTCTCACGAAGCACTACACTTATGTTTGCATAGGAAATTCACGATTAAGCACTGCCCCATAAAACTTGTGCTTCAGCCAATGGCTAAACATGGATAAATATATTCTGAATGCCTTGTCTACCTTCCTTACTCACTGCAAAAACGAGCATGGATCAGGCGGGAGACGCGAGATCAATCTAAAGGGCACGCGATATTGAAAGGCGCCGCATCACGAAATATGGGGTCTTTAGGCTTCCTTCTGTTTAATCGTCTCTTCAAGTGCCAGATAAGCCTGTCGCACTCACTGCGAAGATCAGGACTATCGGTAACGAGGAAGACGTTAAGCTCTGCTCCAAATGTAATCGTGATCTCGTGGGCGTGTCTCGAAGCTGCGAGTTTTTCCAGACTTTCTCGTTAATCATCCTCTCTTCACTGCTTCCTTTTCTCGTGGGGATACTCAAAAGCACGCTTTTTGCTTTCCGCCGTACACCTTCCCGTACTATGGACTCAAGTTCTGAAAGTGCACTTATACCGACACCCCGCGCATCGTGCCTAACTATCCTGAAATGGCTGACGCTCGCAAGCAGGTCACGGAATGTTTTGCTTCTCCCGTCTCGATAAAATGGATCTTGCCTGGAGTGTTTCTTACGGCGATTCTGTCGTAGCCGTATTTTTTTCCCACTCTGCCATTGTATTTATGGTCTGTAAGGAGACTGGTAGAGAAATAAAAATAGGATTATTGAATCTCTTGCTGTGTAGTTAGGAAGCACTTACATCGATCTCATCAACAGGTGAAGGACTGTGTTTGGTGCATACTGAACGCGCCTTTAGTGTGACGAGACCTTGTTTTCTTTTTCTTTTCTTTTTTGAAAGGCGGAAGCCTTGGTATGGAGCAGCCCCTCGAGCGAAACACGGCAAACAAATGAAGTGGTACAAACAAATGAAGTGGTACAAACAAATGAAGTGGTACAAGCAAATGAAGTGGTACAAACAAATGAAGTGGTACAAACAAATGAAGTGGTACAAACAAATGAAGTGGTACAAACAAATGAAGTGGTACAAACAAATGAAGTGGTAAGTTATCAGAGACCTAGGTCGCTCACGCGACCTGGGACTGAAAACGTCACCATGTGACGTCAGAATAACCATTGCCACAGATCGCATAAATTGGTGGCGTCACATGGATGACGCCATCACATGGCATCGTCGCTTCGTTAAAGGTGGGCTTATCCTGGGAGACGTGCAACACAATGCGAGGTGCAAACATCTTTCGGGGGGGAAGGAACAATGCACTCAACTATGAACTTCAAGGTAATTTAATGCGTGCCTTTCGCACTGCGGCTCGTTATGTCTTGTAAGAAGTATGGTTCACGACTGTATAACTTAACGTAGTAATAAGTGTGCAGTAGGCTTTCGCCTTCAAGTGCTACAAAGCGTAACATGGTGCCGAACGTTTCCTACTGTGCAGGCAATGATATCAGTCAAGGAAAAATTCACAGGTTCAATACAGAGAAGCTGTACAGTGTAATTCATTAAATTTGATTCGCTGAGTCGCTTCTATGGGCCTTCTGCGTATTTTGCGATTGATGGACGGACGAAAATACCACACGAAAAAAAAAAAAGACATTCGCGTGGTTCACTCATATTAGTGGCTTAGTTATCTTTCATTTGAACTTTTTCGAATATACATATCAATCGCATTTGCTCGTTTTCTTTCCTTTCTTTTGTTATTGTCTTTTATTACTGATTATATATTTGTCGACATTGCGTGTTCGTACAACACGCTATACGGGGAAATAAGCAGTCGAAAGTTCTTAATTGTGCATTTTCGGCTGCGGCGCTTTGATGTAGCCTACCTTCCCATACGTGCGCATATATTAAACAACAGCAACAACTAGTTAGCGCAGAGAAAAAGGCGAATCGTTTTTTGGTGGCACTTATTTTGCTCGTTAGAGGCATTAAGCTTAATCAGCGGAGTATTTGAACAGTCGACTGTGTATTTGCATACTCATCATTATCTTTCATTAAAGCCGAGCGCACGTTGTTTGGGTGTACGCCGCGGCGGGCGACACTGTTGTCGCATAGAAAATGGCGATCGACGCGGAAGCAAAGCAACCCTTAGTGCCAGCGGTGTCCGCCGCAAGTGAAATGCTAATGCGGGCGCGAGGGAGAGGCAAGCGTGCATCTTCTCCCGTGGGAACACTCCGCACTAATGACAGTCCGTGTCACTAAACCGGCCCAATACAGCAACGTCACTTGAGAACCGACTCTGATTACGGGCTAACGGAAAAGGGTAGCTTAAAGCTTCTATGAAGCTTCGTGTGTGATGCCTTTTTTTTTATATAATCAGCATTGCCTGTTTATAATAAGGTGAAACCCTTAGATGCCTCATCAGACGCGAAAAGTGCCCGTCGGCGTCGAGACGAATGATGCGAGAAATCATGGTCACGTGATTAATGTCACCGCATGACGTCATTAAGACGTCACAGGGCACCAAAACTTGTGACGTCGTAGTGATGTCATCATGGCGTCACTATGATATCACATAACCTGACTTCACGTTACGGCGTCATTACGTGACATCGTCGCTTGGTCAAGGGTGGGCGGATCCCGAAGGCACTGCAAAACCACGCGAGGTACGGAAAGCTTCCATTGCCTCTGATCACGGAGGAAGTACAAAACCACATTGGGTACAGGAAGCTATCTGGGTGGGGGGAGATCAATAATAATAATAATAATAATAATAATAATAATAATAATAATAATAATAATAATAATAATAATAATAATAATAATAATAATAATAGCTGGGGTTTAACGTCCCAAAACCACGATATGATTACGAGGGACGCCGTAGTACAGGGCTCCGGAAATTTCGACCATCTCGTGTTCTTTGACGTGCCGTTAAATCGAAGTACACGGGTTTTCCATCGAAATGCGGCCGTCACTGCCGGGACTCGATCCCGCGACATTCGGGTCAGCAGTCGAGCACCGTAACCACCAGACCATCATGGCGGGGTTGAAGGATCAACGCGATCGACTGAGAAAAAAAAAGATGGCTTTCGGCTTTTGTTCATCTTAAGTAAATGCATGAGCAACAGTGCGACCTCTTACCTTCCATTTACTTCTCCAAACTCATCGCAAAAAACTTCCTTAAATAGAAAGTTTACTTTAAGGTACACCAAACGCGTCGGTTCGCATACTGCCGGGAGAGTACTAAAGATAGTGCGAAGACCAGAAATAAATAAAGTGCGCGAAGTCGTAAACCGGTGTTTACATTCCCCTAATATGTGAGTGTCGTATAGTATAATATTCTCTCTCTCTCCCTCTCTCTCGCTGCTCTCTTTTCTGTGGCATCTGATTTCATTTATTCCAAGAATGCATCTGCTCTGCATATTACATTATCGTTCTTCAAAAAAAAAATATATCACTGCACCTTTTAGCTCCCTATATCTAGCACATTTTTTTTACGTGCTAAGAGTGCGACGTTAAAAAATAATAAAAACGCTCTCACTCTCAATTGAAATTATTTTTCACTGTGTGTGATCTCGAAAGGAGAGCTCCGTAAGATGGGATTCATGTGTTCATAACGATTTTAATTATGCACATGTTGACACAGATGTCTGGCATGTGTATTTTCTTAAAGCTGTCCTTGACTTGGCAAATATCCTAGCTTACTGAAAGGTTATTTGGACTATCACTGTTTCGCTGTCTTGCACAATATCTTGCTAACTGAGCCCCGTTAATCTTCTTAATTGTGATGATATTAGAACAACTAATTCCTTGGCTTAGATTTTCTTCGGTGAGCAGCGTCTCCTTCAACAGTCTTTGTTACCAATTTAGCAATAGCGTTTTGACCATCCGGCGTTCTTCAACGTGTACCTAACGCTAAGTACGAATCGAAAAAGTAAGCAGTTTGGCAAGGAGCGCTGTTTTGGAGAAACACATTAACTGGAATTCGATGGTTATAAATCGGATAGTGAAGCCCATGGCTGGCGAGAGCAGGACAAGAATAATTTAGAAAAAAACTACATCAAAATGGTTTTAACAAGATATCGTTAAAGAGCTCGTATCGCATAAACTCCGGCGTCGGCGTCGTTGATTGTGAGCGAAAAATCAGCGTTGTCCGTGAACGAAAAATCGAAAAATATAAAAAAAATGAAATTAATAATAAAAATATTTAGTTCGAATGAGAATCGAGCCCCGGCCTTCTGTATGGCAAGCAGGTGTTCTACCACAAAGCCACGCCATTGCATGAAACTGCTTCAGAAAAAAAAAATTGGCCGCCTATCTGCGTGCTTCGCTGCAAATGTCGTCGAAAGGCGATAGTCTTCTGCCGGCCGTACTACTATGTTTTGCCTTGCCTCAGACAGCGCCTACTCTATGTTGAATCGGCCGCATCTGGCTGGCATTGATAAAATAGAGGAGGCACTGCGTGATATATGGACGCCATCTGGCAGTGATGTCGAGAAACATGAGCTTGAGCAGAACCCAGGGCCACTGCCAGCGGCAGCACCATATCGTCGGCCGAGGACTTTTTCGTGCATAGCGTCGCAGTTCTTGCGTAGCGTCGCATTTTCAGCGCAGCCTAACAAACACCAGGGTTCTTAGGATTACGTATCTATGTATTTTCTTATAAAGGAACATATGTGATGATGTTGTGGGCTCAGGCCTCGCACACAAACAAGGATGGCTCGACGGACACATAGAAGGCTTTAATGCCGACACGGTACGGGACTGACGGGTACGTTGAACAAGCACAACACAAATAAAACACACTCGAGTCTAGCGTCTTGCCGGTAGCGTCTATCGTCGCGGTGGCGGTGCACTCACTGCACGTTGGGCAGCACGACGACGTTGTCGTCGGTAGGTTCTGGTATTAGTCGGGACGGAGGCCCAGCACTGTAGTCTGGGGCGTCGCCCAGCGCAGCAGCACAGGAAAGACCGAGGGCACGGCTCGGCCGCACCGGAACACACCGACGCCGGGTGAATGGTTTTTCCAGGAACAAGAGCCTTGGGTGACGGCACAGCTGGCTTTTCCGGGAACGCGGGTGCCGCCCAGGCAGCTCGAGCTATCGCCATGCCGATCCCCCCAGCGCGAGCTCCGCTCAACGGCGTCTTCCTCGTTTTTCCGCACCAAAAATTTACACGCGCAATCGGCCGCGCACTTCAAATAATCTAAATTCTTACCACACATACTACCTACTACTTACGTATTGATGTTGCGCCTCAGATATGCGTAATATTTGCTTTTTTGATCGACAATGTTCACAAGTATGAACGCAAAGGCCTGTTCAAGATGGCTGGGCGTTCAGCAAGTGGTTAAACTTTGGCCGGGTGGCTGAATCGGGTGACAGACAGACAGACAGACAGACAGACAGACAGACAGACAGACAGACAGACAGACAGACAGACAGACAGACAGACAGACAGACAGACAGACAGACAGACCAAAATTTCTGCGTTGAAGTATCCCAAGAAAGACTATCGTCTTAAAAAAAATCACTATATGAATGTGATCTAGTGGGAGGAGTCTCCTTAACGGATGTAATATTGCGTGGCAGAAGCGAGTCGCGCCAGGCGTTAAAACATGTGAACTGCGCAACGAGTGGTTGTTTTAAAGGTCCACCCATTAAAAGGCGCTCAGATATATTTAATAATCATCAGCAGCGAAAGCATTAACAAATTGAGCCGCAGCGTAGGTTCGCGTGTTGGTTAACCTCCCTGCCTTTCTCTCTCTCTCTCTCTGGCTTCCGCTCATTCTCAGGCATGACCTCGCATTCGCGCGCAAGTGTGCCTCACAAACACGTACAAATACCGGAGTCGTAAGGCGTAAACATCATACACACATTATTATCCACAGTAAAAAAAAAAAAAGCGAACTATTGTCAGTCCCCGCGTTCTCATTTCTTTTCTCGTTCACTTTACTTACTACCCAACAAGAATCAACAAACATGACTGCACAACGCAATCCCAATTCTCTTATGTGGCAATGTGCATAACCAGCCAAGGGCCTGGTTTCTCGAGATCAGCCGCTTAACGTGGTGGAAGTGCCAAGCGATCACATTGTGGTGGTCCAGATATTAAATTTAGCTCTCAAACTAGAGACTACGCAGCGCCTTTCAGAGCGTCAGAAAACACGATAAGGTAGCTTTCCAATGATCCGGCATAACCTCACAGAGGGAGAACTAAAATGCAAATATGTTAATATAAAAAAAAATTGTCAGATTGGCTACCAAAGACTGAGGGAAGTGGAAGCGGAAACGTGAAGGAGAGAGGAGCTAGGTGAGCGAGTGATCGTGCGTGGATATCCCGATACAGTCGAAGGCGCTCGTACAAACCACGTCCTTCTCGAAACCCCCCAACAGCGAATTCACCGGTATATCAGTAAAAAGTTGTAAGGCAGGGAGGTTAACCAGACTCACACCTTATTTGCTTCATTAAGCTTGGGGAAATAGGGATGCAAAGATAGAAGAAAGGGGAGAGAAAGAGTGCTATTCACTGAAAGATGCCCGTCGAGTTTACGAACGTTCGCAATTACCTGGGTCCGAATTCACGAAACTTCCCTGCCGTAAGTGCGTTTTCCCTTTAGGTCAGCCTACTTCGCTAAGATCGTGATTGGCTGAAATGATCTCTTATGAAATTTTTAAGCGCAAGACGCTTTTTTGTGAATACGAGGCCCTGTTGACTTTGACTTTCAGCGGTTTTCTGTAAATTGTCTCATTTATTTTGCTCCAGGCAATACACGCGGTCATGATACAACCTTCCCTAATGTTCGGAAAATGTGAGGATGGACCACTCAAAAGCTTACCGACGACCATGGCGAGTCCGATGTATATGTCCTTCGTAGAGGTACTCGATCCTGTTCCCGAGTGCGGTCACGCTGCCTTCGGCCACGGACAGGGCATCGTCCACTAAGTCCCAGTCGGTGGCACGCGCCGTTGACCACCTCTCGTCGGCCGCGACCACCGCACGTGCTCCTAGTCGCGCGGATATTGAGCACGCTAACACGGCGGCGACAGCCAGTAGCGACGCCCCGGCGCTCCTCGCCGCCGCAGACGTCATCCCTTCCGCTCAGACCGGGAGCGGCGCGAGCTGTAGACCAAGTCCAACAGCTGTTTTCGCGGAGCCGGTGAGGTTCCGGTTTTGGCGGTGGCAGCGAGTCTTTTAAACGGGACGCCCTTAGCCGCGGTTGGTCCGTTCGATCGGCGAGCGGCGCCCACGCGGACGCGACGCGCATGCGCCGTCCGGCGCCCTCTGTCTGTGTTCAGTCTATTTTGTTTTCGGTTCCGCACCACTCGCTGCACGCAGTGCTGCCAGTTGGGGAAGTCAGAAAGTTTGGTTCCTTCGTTAGTTGGTTACCTTTTTTGTTTGTTTGTTTGTTTGTTTGTTTGTTTGTTTGTTTGTTTGTTAGCTTGTTTGCTTGTGTGTTGGCTCGTTCGTTCGTTTGTTAGTTATCTTTTTGTTTGTTTGTTGCTTTGTTTGTTTGTTTGCTTGTTTGCATTCTGTATGGAAAACTGTCATATGAGCTTTTCATATGATGTATTGATAGTGAAAAAGACCCTCGAAATTTTGTGTAAAACGTCAACGTTAGATGGCTGCTGTTTAGCCGTTAGGCACGTTTGAACGCAGCTTCACACTGCGGGACCTGTGGTCAGATACAAATAATTGAAGTACTAGGTATCCTCCTTCCAACAAAATAAAAATAACTTGTCCAGTTATACTTTCTGAGAACAATTCTGCGCGAAAAGGTCTACTTGCATTTTTATGTCGACTCGACTTATTATAACGCTTTTACAGGTTTTAAAAGCTTACCGGAGGTAAAAGTCGCGCAACTGATATCTGCCCCGCTGCATGAGCAGCACGTCTAAAACACCCATGCTCAACCATCCCTTGAGCTTGCGTCTGGTGTACTACAATTACGTGACAAAAGCAACGCTTTGATTTTGTAAGTAAGCTATAGCTTACTTACAAGGTAAAAAGTGCACATGAAGGTGCAAGGTACAAAGTACACGTCGCACTTCACGTGCATCTAATAAAATAATTGCGTTCAGTTTCTCTTTGGCAGTTTCTTTGACGATGTCTATTCTTGCGAACGTGGGGCCGAATTGACAAAACTTCTTTTAGTAAGTGTGTTTTCCCATTGGTCAGGCGGCTTCGCTAATGATATGTCCCGCATCGTGATTGGCTGAAATATTCTCTTACGAAATGTTTTAGCGGAAGGCGTTTTCTGTGAATATGGGTCATGTTCTTCACAACGTGATGAAAGAACGTAACAAATAGGAGGCACAAATAAGTGGGGAACGTTTTAAGACCGACACGAATGAGTCACAGGGTCCCTTGTGCATTCATCTAGCACGACTCGAAGGCGAAAACCAGCTTCTGTTTCTTCTCAGTCGATGTGTAAGGGAGCAGGGAACATGAGCCGTGGGTTCACGTGCCCTGCCAAGCACCGTCTTCATTTTGTTCTCTTGAGGTCGCGCGCGGTTGTTCGCCGCCCAAAGGAGGGCGCAACAAAGGCATCGTGAGGCGTTACGTCAGATGACGTACGCCAGGATCTGTGACGTCATGATGCCGTCACAAATTTCCGTGATCTGTGACGTCATGCGACGTCATATGGTGACGTTATCACGTGATGATGATTTTTTGCATCCCTCGTGCCCGACGCCGCGGGACGGTCACCGCCTACGGTCAAATTTCCCGTTTGAGGAGGCATCTAAGGCTTTCGCCTTAAAAAATGAAAGTAGGGAAAATATGAAGACGTGTGCCAATGGTGTAAACTGCAAGCAACTCGAGAAAATTTTAGAATGTACCAAGCACAATTTCTCTGACAAAAGAAGATTGTGGAAATATTATAGTCAACATAAGAATGATTGAATGAATGAATGAATGAATCGAAATATAATTGCAATACTTAGTTGGTGCGACTAGCATGGTCATGCAACAACATCAGCATACTTTGTTTCATGGTATGTTCATACACGACCGGACTAGTGAAGTCAAGTCTTCCTTCTAGTCAAGCCATTGTTCATACAGCGTCTCCGACCCGACTCCACTTCCGCAGGCTTGCATCTCAGATGGCTTTGGCAGAGGCCCGCCCTGCATGCTTTTAGACAGGAGACCAAAATAGCATACCGTCGTTTCCCTTGTCCTCTTTCTGTCCCGCCTGTTCTTTTTTGTATCTTCCCGTTTTCCTCATACTCCCCAGTCTTCAGTCTCGAAATGCGCGCAATCCGAACCTCAGTGCTCGACACTGCGGGACGCCTCCGAGGCGTCGGTGCGTCGGCCCCTCCGCAGCATGTGGTGCCGGAGCGGGTTCCGACCCCGCGACGACTTAAGGCAATAAACAGCGTCAGACTTGGATACTGCGAATCGCTTTTGCGAACCAACTGTTGCTTCTGTGGCCCCAGCAATAGAGCTCGTTTCTCTTCTGCCGTTGCTCGTTTTACGAAGGCCGTGCAACTCTTGCAAGCGTGTGAATTTTTTGCTCTTTTTTTAAAGCGTCGCCGCGTTTCTGCATACTGCACTTTAGATTAGGTCTTAGTTTCTAAATGCGTCCCTCCGAGGCAGCTCGTTTTCGGTTGTTCTTCGCTGACCTTTGCAGTTCTCGCATTTTGAGCAAACTGCACATGAAAAAAGAAAAAGAAAAGGGCATTTACCGAGGATGTTCTGTGCCTCACGTGTTATCGCTAGGCGTCTAGCACGTGTTTCAACTGCATAAATAAGTAATTACTGATTACTTTTTTTAAATATTCACGAGCGGCATGCGTGAATCGGGGTCACATAAGGCCTGTTGAGAGGGAAAATATCAGATTGTTAGATAAAGAAATTGTTGGTAAGGGCGCTACGATTACTGTCGGAGACCACGTTTAACAAAGCTTCAATTTGGGCTAGTTGGTACGGCATTGTAATGTAGTTGCGCTGAGCGAAATGCACGACCGACTAACGAAACAAGAGGACAGAACCACTTGTACTGTCTTCGTGTTTTGTTAGTGGTTCGTGCGTTTGGCTCAGCGCAACCACATTACAAAGTCGGAGAGAAGATGAGTCCGAAATGGCGAAAGCCTTTTTTGTAGTTGGTGTTGTTTTTGTTGTTGTTGTTTGTCATCATCTCTTAGGGAAAACAGAAACGTAACAAAGTAAAAGAATGTTATTTTTTCTAATTTAGAATAGTAGCAGTTAAGGGCGAGCTCATTGTTAGAGCTCACTTTTGGAAACGTCCCAGAAGAAGCTTCACGTCGAAGATGGAAGGCATAGCTGGATTTGTATGGGACATTTGTCGATGAAATTTTAATGGCTTATCATATTTTTTTGGCTTTTTTTTACTTGCTTAGAAGCTATAGCGTACCAATGCGGTGGTCGAATTTGGAGCTTCGACTCCTACGAATGAAATAATCCGGCATTGAATGAGTAAACTCTAGCACTTCTTCTCGTGTTAAGCACTCGTGCGTCCTGCCTTTGCAGCAGTGACTGATTGTAACCATCAATGCCTTATTTCTATTTACCTTATGTAAGAATTGAGAGCGAATGTAGGCCGATTAAAAGATTTGTACATTTTGACGCTCATCTTTTAACACACGTTGGGGGGCATCACTTTCACCTCATGAACAAATAATTTCAATAGAGTTGATAGGCAGGCTAGTTGCTATGGATTCATTATGACAACTTGGCAGCGCGAACAAACGGGACAAATAAAGAAGCGCAGCCTGCGCTTGTTTGTGTCCCGCCGTTTCTTTGTCCCGTTTATTTGCGCTGCCAACTTGTCATAACAAATAATTTACTTATTTAAAAATTTTATGTAAGAACTTGAAACACAGTTTAAGAAAAAAAATGCTTAAAACATATGAAGCATGTATCACGACAGCTCTAGTCTTTTAAAAATTTCATTAACCATCGTATAACTTAGTGCAAGTTTTCACCATTCATAGTTTATTTTTTGAAAGGCCTTTTCAGAATATGTGCGCAGGTAACTTTCCGTATTCTATTCACGATTATGAAATTGTCCATCACGTTAAATTCCCAAGTCCGACAGGGTCTCATGTATCTCAATTAGCCAGACGACACGCCACACCGATGAGGGTTCGTTAACGAACTTGTTGAATGCAAACTTTAGAATCCTGTCAGCAGTCTTCAACAACCGACACGCGGCTTCAATGCACCGCGTACGCCTCTCCGTTCAAGCGCTTCTTAGGTGGGGATCTAAGTGATTCGACACGAATAGCCGCACTTGTTAGGAATTCAAAGCTTTCCTTGCGGCTTCCAATACGCAGTCCCTTATCTCTCTCGTGCTTTAAGAGATTTAACTACCCTTTTATATACATGTGGACGCGTCTAAAACTGTAATAGCAACTCTTTTATTCTTCGCACAAGTAAAAGATTCGAAGGAAGCACCAAAATTGCGGATACAATTTCGTCGCCGCAGGCACGTAAGTTGTCATGAAAAGTTGTTTAATATTGTCATTTCGCAGAATAACACGATCGCACAACGCCTCCGTGGAACCCGGGCATTTCATTCAAACGACGCTTCCCTGTACCGCATCTCCGCTAATGGTGTTCATTGTTGTGTAGGGACGGCGGCAGACATGAGCTAACCAGCACACATAGTTTAAATGAGTTCGTATGTCCTAGTTGGGTTAGGGTAGGAAGGGAGTGCGGCGGAACGACTAGCGTCATCCAATGGCGATAGCGAATGCATCACTCCCGTATCAGTATAGCGACGCTGGCCTGGTCGATGACGAAGTGTGCTTACGATAGAACAGTTCTTCGACATGCCCTCCCCAGTTCTTGAGTTCAGATAATTGTTCGCGTTAGATGAAAGCCGGATAGTATAGCTCGAAGCATCGCTAATGGAATGGTTGATAACAATTACCTGCTCTCGCAAGAAATCTTGCTATCGCATAACTTGCGGCGAATTTCGACTGCATGTAAGACGTAGTCTATAGGCGAACTTTCGTCTGAAATACAGCAGTGTCTTTATATCAGTGTGATAAAAATGTGACGACTAATTGGCCGTAGAAGCAGGGCTGGTATGTCGCAAAGAAATCATTTCGCTCAATTTAATTACTTTAGCATTACTCAAAAAATCTACAATCGATTCGTATGGTATTGTTCAAGATCCACTGCTCAGACAGCTACCAATCCGCGGAAATAAATAGAGTTGTAATAGGATACTTACGTTATTCCAGTGCAGACTAGGTCATATATACTAGGTCATTATACTAGGTCATCTTTCATATCTCTACCTCTCGGTAAACGGCGATCTCCATGTCTGTATAAATTTGGACAGTCTATAAACATAATTCAATAACAGAAACAACAGGAATGCATTCCTCCAGTACAGTTGTTCTTAATTATTTCAAACTCACGTGTATATATACATTTAAACTCGAAGTGGGTGTGCACGTGCTTGTGTTTTTTATACATTATTTCGCTTCGCACTACTTCATCTCAAGTAACATACCAAGCCAGTCGTTAGGCACACCTCTCCGCATACCAATAAACCATTCCTATATCTGAACCATGGAGAAGAACGTTCATCAACGCACAATTCCTCTTTCGTAGCTCCTTTATTTTCTAGGACATCGGTCAACCAAGCAATTTCTCGATGATCCAATATACGCGCATCTCACAGAATTCCCCAGCGGATGGTCTATAGGCTACATTGACTAGACTATAGGCTTTCCGTAGACAAGTACAAAGGAATTGTCGTGAAGGCTATAGCTTCCACAACACTGAACAGTTTTGGCGCAGCGAAGCCCAGACTGTTCCAAATAGACTCTGCAGAATCATGTCCTGCTTACGTAAGAACAAGAATCGCGGTTCTTTACGAGATGACTTCGAGTCTACGTGCGCGAGGACTGATACCGGCGTTGGCCAGTTATTCGGGTCCCGAGAAACATCTCCTTCCGGGCTCCAACACGTACATGTGCCGAATAAAATGAGAGCGTAAGTTGTAAGCCGTAAATTGGCATTCTTTCCCCGGAACGCGCCTGTTGTGCTAGATATCCGACTTGTGCCTATTGGTTGCGAAATGCTATTTCTTTTTCTCCTGTTTCCATACAGAAAGTCGCGAATTCCCTGAAGCTAAAGGCACTCTTGTTTGCGTAAGGCACCCTTTCGACTAGCAGCTTCCCAGGAAATGTGGGCGTCATCGAAACGCAACAAGCTTACAGACTGGCATTAGCTGTGTTGAGCTTTCTTCGAGTTTATACTGTTCGGAAATGTCACATGCGTGGCGACGTGTAGTGGGGCTCAAGCTATTTAACATGTAAGCTGCTGAACTAAACGAGCTGGTAATTAGGGAGACCATAATGTATAGTGTCTAGGCAGCCCTCATTGACAGTGTTCAATGAAAAACATGTTAGCTGCCCGTTTGTTTTTGTTTTTTTTCAGTTGTTTATTATTTTGGTCCTCTTAATCACACCAACAACCTCGATATTTCTTGCCTCTTCTCTCTCTCCCGTTTTCCTCTATTCCTCGACGTTATGCGACGTCTTATTTTTGTGCTTGCTTTCACGGTCATTTGATGCAGCTTATATGAAGTGTGTTTGAAGTTAAGCTTCCAAGGTTCATTTACTGGTTGCGTTTGTCGGAAAAGGCGTTAATTTTTTTTTTTTTTGCGGCAACAAGGAACATGGTGACGCGCAAATAGCACGAATAGCACTGTGCGGTATACGATGGTTTCGCGACATTAGGCTGGCCTTTCGATACATGAAATCACGTTTATATGCTCTGAGGTTTGCTTCAGTACGATACAAAAAAAATGGTCTATATTCCATCGGCCCAAGGTCTGTATGCCATCGGCTTCCAGTAATGATAACACCCCTGTGCGCCTATTTTCAGCCGTACTTGTGAAACGTCTTCATTAATGCGGGAAACATCTGGATAATGAACAGCAGCGTAACTTTTTCGTGCTCTCTTCGTCAGCAATAATATAACATGGTCTTTTTACGTAATATACATGGAATAGAACATCAACGTGGTCGTAAACGTTCTTTATTGCATCGCGTACACGTAACGGGGCTGTTGGGCATCGCCGCTGCTGAGCGTCTACCGTGTAATAATAAGACTTCAATAACGTATTCTGTCCCCGTCCTTCATATTGCACACCCCCTCCTCAGAGGTGGCTGTTGACAGCCAACCGGCCAGAAGCCCACGTGTATGTTGTGGGTGGGTATCGCGGGCGACTGAGAGTGCCTTAGTAACAGCAGAGGCACGCCTACCTTTACTTCGTGCACTGAGATTAGTATATGCGCCATATCCATGTACACCTAACAATTCCTAATCGAGTTGCTGAGCTCAGTTACACTGGCACTGGAGCTACGTGTATGAAAGATAAAAAAAATTGATGGACCACCTTTACCTAATCTGGACCCAGGTGTATCAGGGTCACAGCCCAAATTCACCAGGCAGCAATACTCAGAGCTTTTCCTGCTTTCTTGTAATCGTTTGCTTGATCATGAGGGCCTATTTCCGTCTCCATGAAGGTCACTGCATCCCCGCCCACCCTTTGGGAGATGAGATGTTGCTGAGAGTCACATGTTGAGCTTTTAGGGGCGAAGCTCCTTAAGGTCGAGGCTTGTACATCACTCCCCCCGGTGTAGCCCGGTGTAGCCACGCTAGTGCGATGACGATGACGCTGCCATCACGGCACAGCACATGCAAGGTAACCATTATACGCGATGACGATGACGATGACACTGACGACGATGAAGAATAAGCGCGTTCCAGACCACACATTCTCTTTCTGCCATGGATGAAAACGATCGTGAACGTGCTCTCGCCCGCGAGGCAAAACGGCAACGCCGACAAGCTGCTACCCCGGTGTTGAGGGCGCGGGAAGCGGCGGCTCAACGGCAAAAACACATTGTATATACTGTACACACGCGTTGTCACTCATTTACATGCGCGATTGGGCAATGTCACGGGTGATTTATGGTAAGAACGATCCCCAGTGCTTCGCCCACTCGTCATAATTCACTTCGTGGAAATGCGGAATTTCTTTTTTTACCCCCGCTTTGTTGCTTTGAAAGGTGTCCCATAATCGTGCTTGCTCTTTCTCGCGCAGGTGTCACCAATCAGCAGCCGCAAAAGAAGGGGGTGACACAAAATGGTTCAGTTCACGTCTGCTCTTGCAAACCTTCACAGTCAAGAACCCATGCGACCAGGCTGAGCGCAACACCGTCGACCAGTCCTCAAATGCGGCGTACCGACCGGCTTGCGTCCACCACGTCTCTGAGGTCATCGGGCACGACTCCCGACAGCTCACCTAGGACGCTTCGAAAGAACACGCCTTCGTACAGTCGAACGATCACGAAGACACTACCACTGCTTCCACACTCGGGACGCTGCCGGAGCTTTGGCATGGGGCCTTTCACCACAGTGTACCGCAACCGCTTCGGCACGTTTACACGGGTCACCAGCAGTCCACCGACGCGGCCGAGACTGTTGGTGTCCAGTAGTCCCGTACTGCTTCGAAGTTCCGCCACCAGGAGCACGTTCACCAGAGGACGTACAAGCACGCGGAGTCCGCCGAATCAAATGAGGCTGTACCACATCGCCTGCGCCACGGCGAGCTCGGCAGCCAAGCAGCGCCCGCCGGTAAGACCTCGTTTACCGCCTCCTCCTGTGCCTCCTCCACCACCGCCACCTCCTCCGCCCAGGCCGAGACCAACCTTCGCAAGTCCAACGCAGAGCTCCGTGGCCAAACAGGTCGCACCGGCCTACAAGTACGCATCGCATTCGGCAGCGTCCACCAGGGCTGGAAGCCCCGTGCAACATCAATCGTATGGCTCCGGAAGGCTGTCGTCATCGAACCGCCAGTCTTGTAGAGCCAGTAGCCTGTCTCTGACGTCTCTGTCATCAAAAGCGAGACACCTGCCCAGAAGTCCCGCACCTTCACCGACTCCGGTCAAGAGGAGCGAAACGTTCACAAGAAAGAGTGCCGGCCCAGCCCCAGCCGCCACTGCAAGTTCTGCCGTTCCTGCTGCTTCAGCCGAGACAGAGCGACAGGTGCCGACATCAACCAGGACGAAGCTGACTAGGAGCCGCACTTTCTCGAAAGAAGACCGCGTCGAGATCGTCAAGAGAGACTCCTCGCCCAGGGTGTTCAAACCAAAATCGCCGTCTCCAGCCCAATCTCCAGAGAGGACAACATCTAAGACGCCTCCCGTTCCCACTAAACCAATGCCACCAGCTTCATCGCATTCAGTTGCTGCGCCGTCCATCTCCCGACCACCGCCCAACGTTGGAGGCACGCAGAAGGCGATCAAGGGTAGAGGCTCCAAGACACCGCCGAGAGCGACAGCATCGACCCGGGCATCCTCAGAGCGGTTGGCGTCGCAGACACAACCGCGAGACGACGACAACGACGACGAGGAATACGAGATTAATGGCGCGCCCGTTGACGATGATTTGCGAGCCGCTGTCTTTGCTAATGGATCTCTTCGCAGGGCAAGCAAACCGGCACTCACCAAAGTGATATCGGACAGGGACCCCGAAGCTGTCCAGGGTACTACAACCAACTCGAAGACATCACGAAGCATCATGGTTCAGACTACCGACATTTAGCTCTTCTATGGTAGCACAAGGTGAAGCTAGGATAGTGAGAGACAGAGAAAGAGAGAGAGGAGAGAGAAAGGCAAATGAAAGAAAGGGAGGTCTACTAGGGGAAATCTCCAGTTTTCTGCCCTGCACTTGGGAGGGGAAAAGGGGGGCTGAGGCAAAGGTTGAAGTAGTGACAGCAGCGCTAGATAACATGGACCGGTAATTTTCAGCGCTTTTTGTTTATGAACTCCTTGACACTAGCCGGTGCGTTTGCTATCGTCCCATTTTAGCCGTTATAAATGACCGGTCCCCGTTCTTTCAGGCCGCTTCGCGGATACGATACTATGCAGTCGAGGTATAGTTAGGATGAAGCAAACCTCTGTACGTAGCACATGCGAACGCTGGAGTTCACTCCTTCACCTTGTCAATATGCGGAGGGCTTCGCTCGGGTTGCCAAGTGTAATCACAGACCACTGGTCAGCGCGAGCAACCTTTGCCGGGTTGGGTAATATAGCAGCCGTTAAATCTCACCAGTGAGCCTTTCTTACTGTTTTCTGCTTATTAACTACGAAGGAAGTTGTTCTTAAACTTCTTGAAGTACAAATCTGCGTGTGAATCATTGTATCTAGATTTGTCGCAAGTTTTTGGACAACAAAATATCTGCAAAGAGCCGAATAGCTAGACGTTGAGCTGTTAGATAAGGAGAGAGAAATAGCTGTTTATATAAATACATGTACTCTAGGTGACATACACCTTAGCTTATCGACTGTTCAGTATAGAGTGGAGCAAGATGTTCAAAGGACTACTCAAATAACTACTCAAATTACTACTCAGTAACTACTCAAATTATCACAAAAATAAAAAGACAAGAGACACAATTTTAACTTTGATGCAATCCTTTATCTGCCAAAGTAACATTTCTTACACTTTAATTTCTCGTTGCTTTGAAAACTGTTTGGGGTGCCGTGTCACTTGCACTTAGGTTGAAAATTGCGGTCGTAAATCTGGCACAGGAGGTAGACACCTTTTGGAAGGTAACATTACTTGTACCCCAGGGAATTTGTCTGGTGCAGGAAACAGGAATGTACTAATGCCACACTCGTTACGGCATGACTAATGATTTGCAACGACTCATGGAAGTTTTGCATACTACACTGAACATCAACGAGGATGAATTCCATTTAGACGGTGAGGCGTAGACATTGAAGGGAGAGTGGTACTTCGAAACTCGTACAGGCACCACAGCATTACAAGTTATAACAGACGACGTTCCCTTTGTCGTTTAGTTGCGCTTTGCGATGTTCTTATTTCGCTTTTGCTAAAATTAGGTTTTCTCCAAATGTCGAACAGTTACTAGAAAACTCACGTTTATACGCACGCCACCCATATATTGGTTTTCATATTTGATGCTGAACCATATTCAGAAGACGCCGAAACAAAGACGCAATGTTTGTAATCGTTATTCCTGTTTTTGTTATTGCTTTTGTTACCACCAGCTATAAAAGCTCTTTTCGAAGTGCCTCTGTAAACGAAGCTTACCACTTTTTTTACTACTGTAGAGACCACTTTTTGTCATATCTATAACAAATATTACGCTGTTACGAAGAGTTTTCTGTTGTTACTTGTACGTCCCCATGTCATTGGTTGGACAGAGACATGTTTTTTTCCCTCTTGAATTTTCTGGCTAACTCGCGCACTTTGTTTTGAATGGCTGTAGTCTGTTGACACCAAGTAAAATGACTGTATGACCAGCATGTACATTTTCATGGAGAAATGAATAAAAAAGTGCACGCTTCACGTGGTTGCTCGCTCCTAATGTTTACTGCAGGAAAAATGAAACCCCTGGACTTTAAATAAATATGTTTGTGGTTTGAACCACAACAACAACAACAAAAAAAAAAATCGTGTATAGCTGCTGATACACTTGAATAATTGTATGTGCGTTTAGAGCAAAGTGGAGAAAGGTCGGAGGTCGCGGTATATTGATTCAGGAAGTACAGAGCAGAGTTCTAGGTAACGCATTACAAGCAATCAATTAGTTGTAACTAATTACATTTTCTTGTAATTTTTTTTCTAATATAATCGATTACTTTTTCGAAACTGTAACGTTCTGGGCAATTCAATTACATTTTCTTGTAGTTGATTACCGGTAATTGTAATTGCAATTGATCACTAGCTTGTCTCGTGAACACGGGGCACAGTATTACGAACTGTTTCGTACAAGCGTGAACATAATATGCGTTTAAAAACGAGCACTAGAAAAGTAATATACATGTAATTAACGACAGCAGAGGACATTTGCGTCAGCACTGCGACAATACGAAGAAAACGTGGAGGCAACAAGGTAAGTTAAAAATACAACATAACACAAGTTTCAAGGCCAACAGCGCAAATAAATAAATAAATAAATAAATAAATAAATAAATAAATAAATAAATAAGATTAAAGAAATGCTCGCTACTCTGTGTTGCCGTAAGTTGCCTGTGAACGTCGAGCTAAAGGCAAACAGGTTTCGCGGCAGAACGTGAACATTACAAATAGGCAAAATATAATGACGTTTTCATGACCGGATATATAAGCGGACGTCATGAGAAACATTTCACAATAATAGAGTAGACAAGCACAAGCGTTGCTTTTTTCTATGCGATGATTGTTATCCTTGTTTCAACGTGCGCAACTATATCTCCTCGTGAAAAACCAATAACCCAACCAGTACGCCTTAAGTAATAAGTTTTTTTTTTTATACGAGACGACGAAAATTGTTTTAGGGAGGAACTAAACACTGACACAATTACCGCGCTCTAGTGTACATGGCGTGTCATTACCGTGCGGCGCATACAGATCCAGAACTTTTCGCCTGACAGCTTAATAGACTGGGTAGTACTCCATTATCGGAGGAAATGTTCCGGGGCAGGTTTTGCCTGAAGCTCTATGGAAATGTACTACTCCAATTCGTGCTGACAGCTAGACTGCACCAGATACTTAGAACTGGCGGCTAACGCTACTTCTGATCAGAGTGTAGTCTTGCGAGTTCCTCGTGTTTTACTTCTTTCTCATTTCTTGTGTATTTGCCGTCTCCTCTCTACCATCGCTCCCACCCACTTTCTTTATACGCGATACTTAGATGTTGACTCTATTTGCCTCAGAACAAGATAAACAGTTCGCACAATTAATTAATTAATTTATTTATTTTCATTTCTCATAAAATGAGGGGACGCGCCTAAATACCGCACCAGCGGCTTGACGAAGGTTACGACTCCCTGTTACATGGCAGTGTAGTGAACAGTCATAAGATATACATGCATTTGAACACTTAAAATAATGCAGTTAATTAAAGGTCACATTTATGTAATAGTTAGGAAGAAGCAGTAGCTATGCTTCAGCTAACGAACATAACAATTCATTAATACATACTTGATGCTCGTATGAAACTGAATAGACATATAAATATGTCTTTAAATTGCAAACATAAGAAACATATGTGTTATTACATTGCAAATATAAACAAAAATAGAGTGGCAATTCATTCATGCATGTCATTCTATGACTTAGCATGCCCATGCAATAACCCTCTATCTCTCTCTTAGACGCAGCAAGAGGATCAGAACCATCGTTCAAAAGTTGATGCGAAATTCTCGCAGGCAACTCGCTCAGAAAGAGGTTGTTCTCTTCCGTCCACTGAAACTGGAAGTAGTATGGCCGTCCAAATTTTCGCATCTCTTCTGTCGAAAGCAAAAAGTGCGAAGCAAGGTGAGGAATGCGAAAATAAAGCGCCTTCGAGACGGAGACAGGAGGGGGAGGCTGCTCGTCGGAAGAGCGAGGACAACAAACACAGCCATAGGTGACTGATTAGCTGCCCGCCTACTTGCGAGACGCGGAGACAGGTTCCACGGCGACAACGCGCCTGCTCGATCACAGTTTTCAGCACTTCCCCGGTGTAGCCTTCGCACCTGAGCTAAAATTAGAAATGCTTCATCACTTCAACCCATTCCACGACGTGTTGTAGACCGACGCAGTGAATCCTCGAAATGTGTGACACATAACTGAAATACTTTACAACAAGCTTTATTTAATGTCCATGGTCTCTGTACTAGAGGTGCTTGAGCAGAATGCGAAGAAAAGAATCAATGCGGGTGGAAGTGCCCTTCAAGAACTTTAATGCATTGAAACGCCTTCGAGTACGCGATGCAATGTGATGAGATTCTTTCCCATGCTTCACCATCAACGTAGGCTCTCGTATCTGTTAATTTTACGTTTTGAGTAAAAGTGCGGTAACGTAAAACGCAACGACTATTCGAAATAACAAACTTCAGTCAATGAATCTTTCCTGCTACACCGATTCCTGTTGTCACCGATTCCTGTTACATTAACAGAATTCGGTACATAGCCAACGCCATAGATCACCAGCGAAAGTGAACTTCTCACCAATACCGTATCTACCTGCACTTGACCTTCCCACCTGTTTTAATATTTCTTGATTATGATGACTTGTCCTTGTTATATTGTGATTAAGCGATACCTTTGAAAGCATGGCAGCACAGCTTAGCTGTAATGCACGAACGGCTTGAAGTGAATACAATTGTGTTTATATTATAAGCGCCAGTATTGACAACTGGATAATTTTTGCATAATCTTCAGTGAACTATTCGGCCAAGAGAACGTACCTTTCTTCGGTGGCAACACATAAAAGCGATAGTGTTGTTGACTGTTTGACAAAAAATACGCAGTTTCAGTGAGGATATACCCATGTTTT
This sequence comes from Rhipicephalus appendiculatus, assembly GCA_030522465.1. Lineage (NCBI taxonomy): Eukaryota > Metazoa > Arthropoda > Arachnida > Ixodida > Ixodidae > Rhipicephalus > Rhipicephalus appendiculatus. Next base: position 3,108,566 of record JALIZH010032992.1, on the reverse strand, counting down.
GTGTCACCTTATGTTAATATGACATCCAAGTTGGATGTAGTTGATTTCTTTATAAGGTCGTTGCGTTGGCCCAGAACAATTAGAAGGAATGGACGTTGTGAAATCGCGTGCAGGAGTCGAGGTTCATTAACTACCAACTAAGCGTTTAACATCTATGTGTGTTTACTAATTCAAGGCTGTAAATGAAGACAAAAGCGTTAAGTTCGATTGATTCAAACAACATAAAATAACACTCCGCAATTAATTCCCATTACTTTGCGTGGAGGAAAGATCTGCTTGCTTAGCTTTTCTTTTCTTTTACCCTTGTTCCGCAACCTTAAAAAGCAGTCTTACTGCTAGAGAAAGATATCGAACTGAGAGTGTGGTTGACAAGCGCAAAAACAAAGTCCTATATGACAGGCTGGCTCCCTAATAGGGCTCCGCTGCTGCCGCAGTTAAAATTCTGGGTTCCTTTTGGTACGTATCTCGCGGTACTGCACAAAAGAAATACCTTGCCTAAAAAAAGAAACGTTAGGGCTAAAACGCTTCAAGTTAATTAAACGAGTACGCTGAGACAGATCAGAGGAGGGACGAAATGATAGAGCACGGTGCGACCACATACGACCGAACGCAATTGGTCGCATGCCTGGCTTTCAAGATCGAAGCTTCGAGGTGGTTTTAACATCTAATGAGGGCAGACGAAAGCTACGCTGGCTAGAAAGCAACTAGAACTGAAACTCAGGGTTTGCTTCCAAAGAGTTTGGAAGGGTAAAAAAAACGAATGGAAACATGAAGCAAGACATAAAATTCAAGCGTTTCGGAAAAAATAAACAGGCACGAGAGAAAAAGGCCGTGAAATCGCAGAGAAAATGATTACAAAAAAAAAAAAAACTGGAGGTGAACGAGAAACGTGAAGATGAAAGTGAGAATTAGAGAAAACCACCAAGAAGGAAGAAGCCTTCTGCGGGGAATCGCTGCAATGGCGAAAGTCGTCTGTGGGTTGAAGTCATTTAGAGAGCAAATTATAACGCGCTTCAACCGACTCACACTGACAGAGGCCTTTTTGAAACGGTAGCGTGAGACGGCGGGCTACAAGACTAGTACGACCTCATGTGCGTTTAAACCTCCTAGCTGCCTGTATACGCAGGGCAAAAATCTCTGAACCCATTCTGGAAATGAAGAACATTGAAGAAATTGCTCTTTAGGAATACGAGCCACGGCCCAAAAACTTTGGAGTAAGCGTCGCCGAAGGTGTTCCTGTGGACCTATATCTGCTGCACGTCTGCTCGGCCCTCCTTCAAAGGGCTTCTGTCAAGTCAGTACGGTGCAGGGTTGTCGCTGGGCGGACTTGAAAAGTAGCCAGAATTCAAGCCAAAAGTAGCCAAAGGAGCCATGCCGTTTATTCTTATCGCCAAATTTGTAGTCAAATAGAACAGAGGTGCTATTATTTAGTACAGTTTTTATTTTTTTTCTCTCTGTCTCTTTCAACCACCTATTCCCCAACCCCAGTGCAGGGTAGCATACCAGGTACTACCTTCTGGTTAACCTCCCTGCCTTTCTCTTCTCTTTATCTCTCTCTCTCTCTTTATTTTTGGACAATAATTAATACCGTTTTGAATAAGCAAGACCGTAGAAGTAAGAGCACGAACTTCTCCCTCTTGCTTGGTCGTCAAGTCCCAGATTAGTTGCAAACATATAAAGAAATTATAGTAATTTTAGCGCGCCTGCGTATATTTATGTAGAAAGCTCTTGCAAGATATTGAACAGTTTCAGAATATTCCAGCCAACAAGTCAATTACATAATACAAGTCGCTTTACATAATACCAGTCAGCTTTCACACGAGAACAAGTGCGGTGTATCAGATTCAGGAACTTGCGCATAGCATCAGCACAGATATCAGGCACCCTGTGCAGCGTGCTAGCCAAGCGTTTGCCAACATGCTCGTAACTTCGCCACTCCGTATTTGCAGGCGCGCCGCCCGTTGCGTTGGAGTTCCTCGAAGCGCACCAGTCTGTTTGTTGGTGGGGGGGAGGACGCGCGCGCGCGCATCGGTAATATCACAGAAAAGCTTGGAAACAGTGTATTTTATCTTCAAGTATAAAGAAAATTTCCTACCTAATGCTCCAAAACAGAAGTTGAACAGTAGCCAGAAAGTAGCCATGGAGCCAACGTGAAAGTTTTATCTCCTGACGGGATCGTAAAGTAGCCAATTTGGCGCGAAGTAGCCGCCAACGGCAACCCTATACTACGGTGAACAGGAGTTTCAGAAAATGTCCGCATTATGTTTACCACAGAAAGTGCTCCTCAGTACGTCATTTTGGGTTTACAAGTGGTTGGTGCATCAAGGCTACAAGTGGGGTGCTCACTCTGGGTAGGCAACTACGAACTTTCTTCCTGTGCAACTGAATAGTGCCCAAACTGCAAGAAAAAGCGTGAATCTGCGTCACCTCGCCCCACGTATTGCGCACAGAGAAGGAATAACGCAATGAAAAAGTATGCGAGGCCGTTCAAGATTTCATCGCACAGTCAATCAGATTTACACAATAACCACGGTTTCAAAGCTGCATAGTTAACCAAAGCATTCTCTATTACATTTTCTTGTCTGATTAAGGTAATTGTTATTGGATAAGAATTAATTGGATCCCCCTTTTTATTTTCAAAATATTAATTCTGATAAAAATATTTTCATTAAAACGACATATTATTCTCTTTTTCATATTTTAGTTTTTTTTTTCCTAAGCTACATGATTCTTGGCCAATTCCTAAGGGCGGGTGTGACCCAAAACTTTAGGATCTACATCTACAGCTACAATAACAGCCTCGAATACTCTTCCGCACAGGCTGTCGCGTACAAACAACGGAGAGCTCTCATAAGGGGTTGTGGCGAAAAGACGCCTGCAAGTTATAAGGGTACTCTAAGAAGGCACTTGAGAACGCACCCCGAATTGATGACACGAGTGAATTACCATTTCTATCGACTCGCCAAACAGCGCAGTCTCCGTCTCTCAATGCGACTCAGCGGTCAGCCGTTGAAGTTGCAGGAGAATACAGCTAGTTCGTCTAAGTGAATGAGGGCTTTGTTTCCTTGGAGTGGACCACGAGAGCGTAGCACTCAACAAGACAATGAAACCACATATTCACTGCGACCCGCCGTGGTGGTCTAGTGGTCATGGGGCTTGGATATTGACCCGAAGGTCACGAGATAGAATCCCGGCCTCGGCGGCTGCATTATGATCGAGGCAATATACTAGAGGCCCGTGTGCTTAGATATAGGGTTATGTTAATGAACCCCAGGTGGTCGAAGTTTCTGGAGCCCTCCGATACTCATAATCACACCATGGTTTTGGGACGTAAAAGCCCAAGAACCATTATTATTACATATTCATTGCTGTCTGCTCTTGTAGACGCTGCTCGTAGCTTTACTCGTATCTATGTCTTTCCTTCAGTTGCTAAAGCCACCTTGGCGCTGCTTGACTTTATTTCACCTGATCTGGAAAAATGGCGCTAGCGACCTAACAAACCAGCTTGTAGAACATCCGGAACGTGCCGGAACGTTAGCGGCAACGTGGTGCATGGTTTGCCCCCCGATGTGTAGAGCCCCACAACACAGAATTCTGCTGAGACCCTATCCTGAAATGTCCCAAATGCCGTAGATCGTATGAAGCTTCATCAAGAGACTGTCCGTTAATGAAAAAATTAAGGCAGCTTGCACTTAGTGGTGCCAAGCCTGAAGGAAGTGCGGATCTGGGCAGCCTTCTTTCTTTCTCTTCGGTTTTCTTTTTCTTTCCTCCCCTCTTTCTTTCTTTTTCTCATTTCCAGTTTTTTATTTTTTTTTCTCTTTAATCCTCAAGGCGCTCGAAGAACAAGAGGAAGAAGTCTTCTCTTTGGCGCGAGCGCGCGCTCAAATGTCTATGCTATATGTGGTTTTGCCTGTGTTACACCAAGCTACGACAGCATAAAACAGCGTGGGCCCCATATGTGCCCCGCACTTACAAGGAATGGAGCATATTGAAACAGGTGGTAAGGAATGGCTCAACACACAAAGAAGCCACTGATATTATCAGAGAGCGACAACGACGTTCCCGTCACCGGACGGAAGTCTATGAATACTGCTGCCCAATCTGGACCATCACCGCAGCGTCATACTCCATTGGACCAGCGGACTTTCTTTTTGCCGACAGCTGCCACCACTGCCGCCACCACCACCACCACCAGCCAACGCGTTACATTCGGATAGCCCAAAAGACGCAGAGGCGATGAAAGCGGTGACAGATGTTGCGTGCGCGTCATTACCACCATCGCGCACTCACAGAGAGTCGGCACGAAATTCCACTAATTATCTCCGCGACGAAGACCTATGCGTCATACTGGGTTGAGGCCATTGGTACTTCAGATGTTTTCTGGTAAAAGGTAACGCAGCCGTCTTGGCGTAAGACAGTTTCATTCCTATTTCCTTTTAGAACTTATCCACTAGGTCCAGGCCTTCCTGCAAAATTGTTTTAACATGTCTGGTGCATGAACCGTAAGGCCCAAATACAGACATCGTCTGCATATAGCGAGTAGTGTATTGCTGGTGGTAATCTGCGCGGTAAATCCGCCATGACACAGTTAAACAGAAATGGACTTAATACACTGCCTTGTGAAACTCCATGACTGAAACAATGATGAGAAATCTTTCCTTGGCTTGTTTCAAGAAATACTATTCTCTCATTCAAGAAATCAGCTGTCCACCGCAATGCCCGTCCAGAGACTCCCAATTCTAAAAGGTCATACAACACATGGACAATGTTGACGGTATCGAAAGCTCGTTTAATGTCTAAAAATAGCGCTACTGTTACATTTACTTCAGATCGTTCATGCTCAACACAGGTAGCGATATCTAAAGTTCCGTCCATAGTGAACCACTGCCTTCGAAATCCTGCCGCGTGTTCTGGAAGTACGTGTGTGCTCACACCACATTGCAGTCTAGTGGCCACTATTTTCTCCATGACTTTGCATAAACAACTTGTCAAACTCCCAGGACGAAAAGACTCAAGGCAAAGCGGAGATGTGCCAGGCTTCAATGTAGGTATCACACGAGCTTTGTTCCAAGATTCAGGGGCACACTCGTTTGTCCACAGGTCATTGAGCAAACGTAAGAGTTCCAGTCGACCATTTCGATCCAATGATTTGCAGCATTCTATATGCAATTAAATCTGAGCCTGCCGCAGTTTTAGTTTTGCAAGAGGCAAATGCCTACTTCAGCTCAGTTAGAGAGAAATCATAGTTGTGCATGTTGCGAATGAAAGCACGCAAGAACTTTTTATTTTGTCACCTCTGCTGAGGACTGAAATTCTGCACTAGCGACAGAAATGCTTTCACGGGTAATTACTTTACAGAATTCACAGAAATGACTACTTCGGAAGTGACTTTCGCTAATTCAAGAACACGAAATGGCTGTGTTTGAACAACAGGACTACTCAAAGCACGAACATGTATCTTTTTTTTTTTAAATTTTCTTGAGTCAGGGTGAACGAAATCAAGTCACAGATTAGGTAACGGAGCATTGTTCGCATTAAAGTGAAACACCAGCCGTGCACCCGTCTCCGGCCATTCTCGTGCCAGCCATTTGCTTTTTACCGAAACTCGAAACATCGATCGTGGTTACCCCGTTGTAAACACAACTGGCAGTCACGAAGAAACACGACCCATCACTAAAGGATAGTCATTGCCGTAACGGCCAATTATAACGCATGCGGTATCGCGTGTCAAATTGGGCAGATGGCTTTCTGTATGCCATATGTTAGATCTAGGGGTTAACGGTTCGGCGAGGGGTGAATGACACGCGTATAGTATCTGTTGGGACACACATGCGACCCAGCTCCCACCAATGTATCACGTGACACTTAGAAACACGATGCGCTAGGTGTCGATGGCCCCCTGAGACAGCGCCCATAATGAAGAAGGTGGGGACAGACGAGAGGGTGACGCATCAAGAAGCGAGATCAACAAACATTGACCGCAGCGGCGGTCGAGTGCCTAGAGCGTCCGCCTCCGATGCTTGGTGGCACTGGGTTCGATTCCCAGTGCCACCAAGCGTCCACCGGCTTTGCTAAAGGGAAGATATGTGCCCAAGGCTGGCGCTCCGTGTTGGGGTACTCATTTTTAGAAAATGTGGCCTCTCTTTACCGCCCTCGTCTTTCACAACCCTTTCTCCTCCCTTCAACGACGCTGCGCCGTGCTCCCTATAGTTCGCAGAAATAAGCGTCTTTTCTGTCCTCAAACTCCTACTAACAAGAAACATTTAATCTCATAGCGGCTCACGTGCTCGCTCTGATTGGGCTGCGTTGTCGCACATCGACGTCGCCGTACTGACTCAACAGTCTCTAAGCACCGTTTGTGCGAAAGATAACTAAAAACGCGAGGCCTCTGCGGAACGCGCAGCACAGTCACAGCGAAAGCTGGAAGAGCAGCCTTTCTAAAGCCCTTTTTTGGGGGGCGAAGCTCCTTACGCTGTGGTTCAGTCCCTCCTCCGTCGTAGCCACCGTATAGTGGAATGTACCCACTACACGCGATAACGATGACGATGAAGCTGATGACCATGAAGAATAAGCGCGTTCCAGGCCAGACATTCTCTTTCTGCCATGGATGAAAACGATCGTGAACGCGCTCTCGCCCTCGAAAGGCAAAACGGCAACGCCGACAACAAACGTTCCCCTGAGCTTAATGTAAATAATGAAACATTGTGTATATACTGTATGTATAATCACACCACACCCCCGCGTTTGTGTGTCAGGTCTTTGTATGGTGATCGAGTCGGCAAAATTTACGGAGGATTGACGGTTTACCAGATTACCTCCTGAGCTTCGCCCACTCATCATCATTCACTTCGTGGATATGGCGTGATTTTTTTAAACACTCTTGGGGCAACTTCTGCAAGTGCACTTGCATGGCACCCTCTACGTCATAAATGAACATAATTTCAAAACTGAAGCTCTTGATTCACGCGGGGAAATTTCGCGATAGACCCATGATAAGATGTCTTTACATCTTATCATGGGTCTATCGTGAAATTTCTCCGCGATTAAAGTGAACATATTGAGGTATCGACCGGAACGTATTAAAAAAAGACATGTTGAGCGATTGATGGCTTGCATTAGGAAATTACCAAAGCAAGTATTCTGAAGCCGTGGGTGCATTGCAACCGTATCCAGTTGTTAGCAACGGAGAAACGAATGCTGTGTGGCACGCCACCGCTTTCCGGGTTCAAAGACCACCGAGAACCACGTGTGCGTTGCAGTTATCATATGCCCGACGGGCCAACGGTAACATATATTTGTTTTTAAGCAGTTGGTTGCACTACTTTCAGAATATCAAATGTTGATTTGCGCGCGAGGTAAATTTCTCTTATGCGTGTTTGCTTCCCCAGCAGATGCATGCTGCCAGTGCTGAAAGGTTACTGTACTCGATTTTTAAATCAGGTGAACTAAAAGGGTTCGTGAGTTGCCAGTCAGCCTGGAAGCCTGTTATGCACACGCTGCGCTTAAGCGAAATTTCGAGCCACGTGGGGAACAGCTGAAAACAAAGTAGGCCTAAAGCGGTTGTATATGGGTGCTGATCAACTCGCTTCATGACAGTAGGCACATACTCTCGCCGACCATTTTACACTTCCGACAGCGTCCGCAGAGCTAGTTTGCGACATTCCATGCCGCTCTGCTTCGAGTTGTCGATTAGTTCACTACACTCGGCGACAACTTATCTTGACATTGGAGCGAAGGCTACGGAGGCGGGGCTTCCGCACAATAGTGTTGCTTCGCAAGTAGCACGGCAGCTTGCGGCTGATTTCTGTTTTGCTCGCTCGCATTGTTAACGCGTTTACAAAATCATATACACGAAAGTGTGAATGGGAGAAACATTTCAATGGTTCAGTGTACATTTTAGTGGGAGAACTAAACAGCGCACTTCGTGGCCGCACACTGACCCACTACGTCCATGGACGCCATGTTTACATTGGAAAACGGGTGTGCTGAAAAGGTGGTGCTGTCTCAGAAATGGAATGAAAAGGAAGGCATTCTTGCAAAGTGAACAATAACTGTATTTTACCTACGACTTCCCCGCAACTGTTTGAGCCTCATAAAAACGATGCACTTTTCATATCAGCAAGGCAAATAAGAAAATTATCACAAAACTTAAGTACTATTATTTGGCGCGGTAGCAGGCATGCGCTTCGGTTCTGTAGCTTCCACAGTGCTGTCAACAAATGTTGTCGCCGAGTATAGCCTCCTCATTAGCCGAAATGGTGGAGCGAAAGCCCCTGTAGCTGTCGATTTTGAATGAATGAATGAACGCGCCGGACCAGTTTTAAATAAAAATGTTGATTTGAAATAAAAACTGGTCAGGCAGTTTCCTTCGCGGGCGAGACGGGGGGAAAGGGGGGATTAGCCCCTGTCCCGTCCCGCCCTCCGTCGACGAGGATGATGGTGCCTCAGGTGACGGCTCGAAGTCCTTAGACCCGGGCGGCTTCTTCGCTTTGCTGGAGGGCCCAAAGCTGGTCAGCCAGCTCGTCGCTGGCGAGTACCACCTCCCAGCGGCAGCGACGCCGACGGAGGCGATCCGCAGTAGCGACCGTGTAGACGATATTCCGCAGCTGGTTTGTTTAATCAAAACTAGGTGGCGCCACCATTGCACCGTGGCCGTCCCGTACCATGGCCGTCTTCATGCCGGGGCCTTTGGCAGCGCTACTCAATATGTCTCCATCCGCGTCACATCGTCTGCTCGGAGTCCCGATAGCGTCTACGCGCACGCCTGTAAAAGCGAGCAGACGGCAGCGCCGGTAAAAGTCAACATGGCGGCACCTGCGGATGCAGTTTCCTTCCGCCTCGGCCATATCACGTCGTCTTCCTGCACTGTGTGGCCCGTAAGTTCGCAAGCTACACATTTATTTGCTTCATATTTAAGTCCTGAAAGCTTCGAGAGCACTTTATTCGTCGGTATTTCGCAGTGTTTTCAAGGTTCATTCTCAAAATCTCGAAGACAAGGCTTAGCAGGCATGGCTATATAAACACGCTAATCTCAATATTAAAGACAGAACATACCTGATGCTTTGTCCCAGCGTGAGATGCCAGGAAGCGATAGCCGATTTCACCATTTATGGCTGTGAAGACAGTGGGCGAGTAGGAAGCGCGAGTTCGGATCGAAGCGGGCGGTCGCGTCGTTATGGGTGCTGCCATGTTGGCTTCTAACCCCAGCTACTGGTGGTTGCTAATACAACATTTAAACGTATACGCCATAAATGCGAAGCAGAATAAACATATCACGTATTGCTGAGGTGCAGCACGTACCAAACAAATGCAAATGTCTCAACGTTATCAACTTTGAGGCGATTACGTGTAGAACTGCTTTGCTGCGCAAGCATGCGACTTGCTTACACCCTGCTGCAACCAGCTCGTGTGGTACGGCCACGGCCGCTTCGCTGGCCCACTGCGTTGGCTGGGGCAACTGGCTAGGGGAAGGTCCGTTACGAACCACGTGATCAAACATGGCAGCGCTCGTGCGCCGCTGCGGAAAATCGTCTATACCCGCAGCGGCGGCCGGCCCCGGCGCGGTGGCAGCGTTGACGACTGAGCTCGAAGTCTCTAGGTTCCTAACGTGCATCGCAAAGTGAGCGGCGGCAACGAATATAACTTTCCCGGCACATTCCCAAAGCATGTGACGCAGCGTAGCTCTGTCCCCGCACGCTTTTCACGTGTCCGTCGCGTATAGGCTCGGGTAACAGATGCTTAGGATCGCCGGGCTGAGGTAAGTGCGCGTTTGTAATAATCTCCAAGTTACCGCCCTGTCTTTTGTTTAATTTGTCGAGTGACACTCTTGTTTCTCTTCCAAGCACTTCCGGTCAAGTACTATACTTCCGCTTTTCCAAATACTCAGAAAATTTGTTCTAAAAAATGAAACGGGTACGAAATAAATCTCTCTAGCTCAAGTTAAGAGTTATATTGCAGGAGCGTAGCCAAGGGGGGGGGGGGGGGAGTTCAACCCCCCTCCCCCCTCGAAACTTTTCAATTTTGCTTGCGTATATATACATGCACACATACAAACGCACGCACGAACATACATAAACTATGGCTGAACCCCCCCCCCCCCCCGAAAAAAAAAATTCTGGCTACGCCCCATTTATATTGGATGCATATTGTCACGTGGTCGTGACGAAGGCAGCAGTCGGCGTGTTTAACACGAAACTTTTCATTTGGGCGAACCTGTGCCCGAGAAACAAAAAAAATCACGCCATATCCACGAAGTGAATGATGATGAGTGGGCGAAGCTCCGGAGGTAATCTGGTAAACCGTGAATCTTCCGTGAAATTCGCCCAGTACATCATCAAAGACGTGACAAACACTGTGTGTATATATACAAGAAATTTATATTTTATTCGTGAGCCGTGATTTTCCGTTTTGTTTTCGTTTCTTCGTTGGTCGTGGTTACCGTTTACATAAGTCGTGGCTTCCGTTCCCCCCTTCATTATAACGGCGCTTATACTTCATGGTCATCAGCGTCATCGTCATCGTTATCACGTGTAGTGGGTACATTCCACTATACTGCAACGCGCTTATTATTCATGGTCATCAGGCGTCATCGTCATCTTTATCACGTGTAGTGGGTACATTCCACTATACGTGGCTACCTACTACTACTACATACTACAGAGGAGGGACAGACCCAAACCCTAAAAGCTTCGCCCCTAAAAATCAAACTACAGCAATGCACACTATGCACTGATAGCGGAGAACAGAGCGTCGGCCATCGATAATATGATCTGCGGTGAGGCGCGTCGGTATTTATACACGCGGCATCGAAGGTTCTAGCGCTATCGCTGGCGCTTGCGAAAGCTCTCGAAAAAAAACTTGACTATTAGCGTCCTGCGCGTAATCTTGACAGAATGATGTCAGACAATCGTGAAGCTTCACGAACACTGCGGCGCGGTCTGTGCCGAGCGTTGCTAACAGTTTTTGTGGGTTGAAACTCGAATACATAAAAATAAAACAAGAAGTGGGCGTGGCAATATGATATCGCAGCATAAGTGTACTTAATATCGGGGCTAATTAACTGTCAAGATAAATAATGAAAATTAATTGAATGTGTTTCCTTGAAAGGGAGGACTGTTTTCTTGTGGGAAGCTGGGGTCGTTGCGGCACTTGGCGGAGCAGATCTCCACCACGCCCTTTCTTATACACCTATTCCTGTGTTTTTAAACAAGGATAAGGCGCCGTCGACATACTGAGGTGCTTGTAGCGATGTCGCGGTGCGTAGGCTCCACCCAGCCCGGAGCTCGTCACCGCCCTCTATGACCACGTGACAACTGGCACAGCAGCTGCAAAGCTGCCTCCGAGCACAGCGCCTTGGGAAGACTCCCCGACGCGCTCTGTTTGCTCCCCGACGCGCCCTCTGTTTGCTCCCAGACACGCTGTGTTTGCTCCCAGACACGCTGTGTTTGCTCCCCGACGCACTGTACTTGCGAATCACAATGAAAGCAAGCCGCGCGTTCGAAGAAAAATAAAATAAAAATTAAGACAACTTCACACTAGTGCTGCCAAGCCTGAAGGTAGTTCGGAGCCATTGGGCAGCACTCTTTGTTTCTCTTCTGTTTTCTCTTTCTTTCCTCCTCTCTTCCTTTCTTGGTCTCTTTTCCAGTTCTTTCTGCGTTTATTTCTTTTTATTTCTATTTATTTTTTCTATTTTTGTTCCTATCTTTTTCCTCTCTTTCTCTGTCTTTATATTTCTCGCTTGCTTCCTCTTTTTTCAATTTTTATACGTGGTTTTGCTCCTAAAGTGCTCCGCACTTAATATCATCATCAAGTCGAAGAACAAGTGGAAGAACACTTTTGAGCGAGCGCGCTCTCAATATGCTACAGTTGGCTATGCTATATGTGGCTTTGCCTGCGCTACGCCAAGCGACGAACGACAGCAAACGATCACAGCGTACGACAGCCCGGCGCACTAAAGTGCTCCACACTTAACTCAAGGTCATGACGCGTGCGTGACGTAACTTCTTTCCCTCTTGCCATCACTCCCTGGTTAGCTTTCAGCGCGCTCATCGGAGCGAGAGAAGAGAGAAAGCAATTACAGGGGGGCGGCAAATCTATAACTCCGCTCGCTCTTGACCGATTCGAAAAAAGATTTGCGGCGGTCCATTCATGCAATAATAAATCCAATGAAGCCATTCGATGGTTACATAGAAAAATGATTCCGGGCTCCTTCAAATCTACTCGATAGATTCTCGTGTAGCTCCGCAAGTTATATATTGTGACGCAATTTAAAAGACGGCACAAATGTGATGCCACTTACTATACCACGACCCATATTCCTCAACATGTTTAAACGTTAGTCTATCATCTGTCGTCCAGATAAATTGTGTAACAGATTTCGTATCTAACTACAAACATGTGCTTACGCGCGTATTGGCGGGCGTCAGATAAAATCACACACAAAAAAAGATAGACATTTCGGAACCAAACTTTCTTTAATGGCATCAGACGCTGAAAATGCACAAGCCTCTTTTAAATTTCATAACGAACATAAATGACCACAAGTGCAATGTTCATATACACACATTTTTCTTTTCTTTCTTTGGCAGACACAGAACAACACGTGACTTTCAATGCGACACAAGTACACTGCTATTTACAGCGTGTTTCACTTTTTCTTTTCTTTATATCTGTCTCTTACAGTACCGTAAGTGCGGCGGCGCACATAGTGCATTGCACATATGCGAGGCAGGATAAGCGTGCACTTAAACAGGAAGTGTTTCCACTCTGCAATGAACGCGTGCACGCAACGCGTTGTTTCAAGTTAAACACATAGACAACACATACACAATCTAAGAGCTGCCGCGTGAAGGAAAAACGCAAACCGAGGACGTGGCGGGAGTGAGAACTCGTCCACAGTGCACCAACGTCAGCGCGATAGAGTCGTGAAATGCGTCCTATCCATCGCCCGAACTTGAATGCGACACCTTCCGGCGAATACGGGAGGCATATTTCACGTCTCGTTGCATTTTCTTTTTTTGTTAAACTTAGTTGCCGCTTACAAAGCCCATTCCGACTCGTAGCAAATGTAGCGATACGGATGAAATGGGCAGGTAATGTCAACTATAAGTCAATCGTATCAAAGCAAACCAATAAGCTCACGGGGGGCAACAAGTCCGATATCAAATTAAATTCTATCGCATAGGAACTTACTTCAGGGTCATACAAACGTATGGTGCTGATATATAGTGGGCGTACTGGATTCGCGATTCATCCAAGAGGTAAGGAAAATCTACGCTCGAAGCATATAAGACCGGCTCTTCTATTCAAGGCATTAAAAAAAATTACCCTCGTCCATATAAGCACTGCTGTAGTTAGTCAACGAAGGGTGCGTTAAGAGATGGTGACGGCCCCATGAATTGAGCTTTAGTCTTAGTTTTGGTCCTCCGAACGAACCTTTCTGCCGCTCGAACTCTCAAACCACGATATTGCATAATACGCTTATTATAACTTGCCCGTGGTTTATTACTACGTGTACTTTGGTTCTGGAATCAAATGGCAGTCATATGTGCGCAAAGTGACCGATGCGCAACCGTTTTTATTACAATTACTAGCGTACATTGCAGCGCGTTCGCTTTAGCAGGGTTAGAGAAACGGTATCTTAAACGATGCTCAATGATACCGCAGTCAAATAAGTTTTACAGATTTGTAGTCGGCAGAGTAGCCAAGCCGTAGCTTCTGGGTGTACTGTTGGTTACGGGAGAAAAGTTGCAAGGGGGAAAAAAAACAAAGAAATTTTCCTTGTGTCTCTGCACGTTCTCTCGCTCCTGTCTTTGGTGTCGACTCACGCAGACTACACAACATCCCCACTCGTAGGCTATTTGGAAAACCCCAGATATCCGTTATATTTCGGTTGCGGTTTCGTCTCGTCCAACGTGTACAAGCAACCAACTTTGCTATGCTTTACTAGCATCCTTTTCAGAAGCTTTGCAATACACCTTTTCTTATTTACCTTCTGATCGGTGCTTGCGAAACAGTCGCCTTAATTCATCTCCACGTTGTAACCTTCGAGAGCCATAAGACTGCGCGAAATACTTATATGTAAGGTATGGCGGTCTTCCCAAGATCTACAAAAGGGCATATGCACTGTTACCTTCGTACTCAGCACTCTTGTAAGATCAGATCATCATATGTACTGGATCTTATACGATCACGTGGGATTACTGCATACGAAGACAAGGAGTTACACTAGATTTGAATGGTTGTTCAAGACGGGGGAGTAACATTTGGCAATACGAATGTCCATTTGTTTGAAGCGTGAAGAAATAGCTCTGGGATTCGAAAAAAAGCTGCAATACTAAGATTCGTGGATGCGATTCTTGGTTTTACAAGTAGCCTTTAGCCCTTCCTAAGGACACGATCCTGACCCCGTTTAGCGGAACCTTTCGACAACGTACGCCACACCGAACATTCAGCGACAGCAATCCCTCGCTTTCTCTAGTGTCAGCTGCAGTATAGCGAAAGTAGTCTTACTTTGCCGTGCACGCATTTTGCTCTCGGTACGTGGCCCATGCCAGCGATGTCACGTGACGTCAGTCCGATCTTTGGAAGACGTGTGGCGTGTAAGAACGAAAAAGATGGAAAACAAAAAAAGCTAGCATTCGAAGCGCCCCCCTCCCCGTCATGAAAGAAACTCGGTTTAAGGCTTTGGCAGCACAGCGAGGAGAACATCGTCGCACCGAACATCGAACAAAGAGCCGACCACTTTCTTTCGAACACGTGCGAAAAAAAAAAAGTTTTTCCACATTCCTATCATCTCACAATTACACGTCTGTTGGGCATGGTGTCGATTCACTTTCTGAAGAAAGAGAAACACCATTTCTCTCTATGGCACGGCCCCGGTCATTCAGCTTGTCAGTCAAAGTTGAAGGCACACATTCCTGTAGCACAGCGTTCGGCATTGAACTTTTTTTTCTGCTTTGCAGTCTTAAAGTACAGGCTGCAAACAGCAACGAAAGGCTGCAAGAGCAGTTGAGCGGTGGAACGCAACTTTGGAACGACTAACTCTCATGTGTAGCGTCACAGTGGTCCGGAAAACAAAAGCTAAAAGAAAAAGAAGAATCCGGGAAACGACAAAGTTGCGTGACGAGGCTCCTCCCTCTCACGCATCAGGAAGCTATAGATTTCAGCATAGTTTACACATTCGTTGCCCTTGGTTACAGAGTACTTTGAACTCATTTTGCAAAGCTCTGCAATGCAATAAATCTTTGGTAGACGGCATCTGCTGGTTCTACAAAGAAGGTCTGTCTGCTCTGGGTGCTGAGAAGGGAAAAAAAAAAAGTCGTTACGACAAGGCAGGCTCGCAGAACTCCTCGCGACGCTAAAGCAGAAATCCTCCATCTCCGTAGTTATGTACAACGCGCGTCAGCGAGGCGAGAAAACCAAAACGAGGTGAAAAAACGCCGAGCCGTAGTCGTAGGAATCGCACGGTAAAGCTTGTCTCAAAAAATTTAGCGGTCTGCACGTCGCGTCAATATAAAGTACGAAAGAGCATCAAAAACGCTATCGCAATACGCGGTGAGTCACGGTGGTGGGTGAACAACGAAGCCAAGCATTTCAGGTGCCAGTGAGCAAACTTAGGCACGTGCGAAAACTCCTCAGCGAACATTCGCACCAAACGCTCATCTAAGATTCAAAAGCAACACCGGGAAGGTGGGGGGTAAACAGCGAAAAACCTCACGGACATCACATGACCACACGTCACAAGTTCCACTGGCACGCTGATCTACGAGCACGGACAAAACGCAACTCATGAAACGAGAACACCGAACTTCGCTAGTCTGCGTATATATATACAGTGACAAAGGTTACGTCGTTTTGGTCAAGTACACACCTGTTGTCATACCACTAATTAAATGCACAAAAGCAGCAAACTTCTTTTGAGGTATCGTTACTTTACACGGAGAGGAAAGTTCCTCTAATGAATGTGCGCGATCTTTGCCGCAAAAGAAGACGTCCTGAAGAAGCCTTCGTGGTGGTTATCACTATCACACGGCAAAACACAGCTGCAATCATGTATTATCTCGAAGATACAGTGCGGAAAAGCGTCTACTCTAGGCTCTAGCTCCGAGTCGGAGCTCACTTACATATCTTTGGTGAAATGCTGCATGACATGTAAATTTTCGCGATAGGGATTTGACATCACCAAGGTTTCCGCCGTTAGAGTGCACGTATATTCGGTCAAAGAGGTCAATAAACAATATCAGGTCAAACTATCAAGTCAGCACAACAATATATTACGAAACCGCGCCGGCCATAGCCAAATGTGCCAAGGGCATGCAAGCAAATATTGCTAGTTGTCTGCAGGTAAGGTTCCAATTAGTGGCGTATTTGCATTTTTTTTTGTGTGTGTGACCCTTAGCAGCTTCGAAGATGAAGACACGAATCACACGAGATGGCGCGTGCGTTCAGGTAGCTACGCTACAAAATCTCCGGAGTACAGAACATGCGTGCATCTACTGCGCATACCGTAACACATCACGTATAATCACAAAAGATACGAATGAGGTACAACCCGGCAAGATCACAAAGCATTTACCTGTTATCTACGCTTTGGTATTCATATTCACTACGGCTGCCACATCAAAAAAGAAGAAAAAAACAACCAAATAATAGTTGAATAACTCTCTCTCTCTCTTTCTCACTGTACATCTCTTTCACGCGTTTTGTACATATTAGTCTTATAAGCGCGGGCACATAGCTGCTGAAGCGAATAGTGGAAGGTTTAGCAAGTGCTCAGAAACGATGTGAACAATGCCGTTAATTTCTTTGGAATGTGTGTTGCTGCCTGAAAAGTGACGGCAAGAAAACTCCCCTCTCCCCCCTGTATGCGGGGGCCAGAGCCATAAGTAGTTCTCAATAGCGGTTGCAGGTTTTCGTTCTCTGCCTGTACAGTATTTACAGCGCTTGGTGCGTGTAAGTTCACATGCCCCCGTCGAGACTAGTGCTGCTCAGGTTGCTGGCCATGCTAATGCGGCTGATGGCATGGTGAAGGCCTCCAGTGCCCGAATCTGAAAGGAGAGAGAAAAAGACAAGCAAGTTAAAGATGTGAAAGATCGAAATAGCGCCAAGGTTCTGGTGGAACGCGTACTACAAATCACTAATACACTATAATGAAGATGCTAAGTTTGACGTGCTGAAGTTCACATCGTTCAAACAACGCGTTACAAGACAAGGGACAAGAAAAGTGCGCAGAACATGCACATGTCCTGTGCACTCCTCTTCTTGTCCCTCGTCGGATGACACGCTGTTTCAATGGAATGAATAATAGGCTTCCAGTGCTAAGGATGTATAAGAACCTTGCCACAGTGAAGAAAGCAGTAAGAAATAATTGACACAAGGTATAATCATGTATGTAACTGCAGCTTCCACGAGTGTAATGATCGTATCTTCACAATGATAAGATTTACGTGTAAACTTAGTTCAGTGGGCGCCTCACGAATTCTTAATCTCATACTAAGATAAAGCAATACACTGTTGTTGCCAGTTGTCTGAGCACTGATGTCCAACAAGTAATGAGCGGAATATATTTTTATTACTGGTTAACACGACAGCCAGTTTTCCAAGTTGAACTGAACAGTAACGCATGTTGGTGTTTTGAACAGACATGGTTACGAGGCGCAAGCTTAATAAGCTTAACTGACAACTGAGAATGCCGTCGGTATGTGTAGTATGCAAATTAGCCCTCTGTCTCCTCGCGAAAAGAGTTGCGTGAACAAAAACAAAAAAGAAAGAAAAAGACCCAGTTAGTTCCACGCAGTGAAAGACTGTCGAAAGAGCGAAGCGCTTTCGTACCAACTCACGCTGCCGCTTGCGACGAGGGGGATTCTTCCTCGGGCGAACGAGAAGTCTTGCCCCTCTTCGGAAAGGGCGCGGTGAACATAAAATCGCGCTCCTATACCAATAGCCGGTCGCCTCGTCTCCACCGCGCCTCTCCTCCTCGCGCCCGTGCAGTGCGGCCTCGCATTAGTTACCGCCTCAACGGCCAACGTCACCTAGAAATGTCCGCTTGGTCAGCGACAGAGGCAGTTACGCCATCTATGGGTGTATCTGTAAACCGGAGCGTGATTATTCTGGACACTCATCTGTCGTCCTTCTCAGCCCTAGAATAGCTCCGCTGTTAAAAAGCGTCTGCGGTCCTCATGCACGATGCTACTCACCCTGGCTGCTGACGGAAGGTGACGAACGTGCAGTGTGGTGCACTCGGCCGCTGGGACCCAGGTAGGCGGCAGGCACCCAGCCTTCGCGGCCTCCACCTCCGAGGCAGCGCACGTACCACCAGCCGGCGCAGCCCACGCGCAGCACCTGCACGGGCTGGCCCTCCACCAGGGACGCCTCGCCGACGTCCACCGCTTCGTAGTCACCCAGTGCAACGTAACTGCCACCGACCTGCACACGAGAGAGAAGTATTAAAGTGTTTCAACTTAGAAACAAGACACAAAGGATGGAGAGTGTCTATGTGCTACTTTTGGGCGGATGAGCAAGAACATATTAGTGTGGGCAGGTTCAATGCCTAATGCTGGTAAGCGAGGAGATTCGATGAAAACGCGCATTCATCTGCAGACTAATGCAAATGTGTGAAAGTTGGGCGCTATATGAAACAAACAGATGAGGTGTCACAATTTTTTTTCTTCAAAATCTCTTTTGCAGCTTCAAGTCGAATGACATGTTTACCCTTTAGAAGAACTAGTAAGCCTCCTGCGGCGGTGCATTTCAACACAGGAACCTATACCACTCTGTAACAAGGCCACCGCAACACAGAAGTTGCAACACATCACGAGGTGTCTCGGCAGATCTTGAAGTCCTCCACGGCTAGTGCAACGAAGGTCTGGGGAGAGTGGCCCTCGCGTGGTTTTTAACAGTGAAGCTGTCCTTGGTCGAGCCTTTCATGTCTGAGATCCGTGGTAACGCTCGTGGGCATCATAAACGGGTATGCGCCACAGAAGTTGAATAAATCCCACTACTCACCACTGGTCCACTAAAATGAAGGCAACAGAAGCCCAACATACGGGTATGTGCCACAGAAATCTGTGTGGCCTATCATAAAAATATCATCATCATAAACGCCTATTTGCCGTAGAAATTGAGTAAATCCCACGACACACAACTTCCACTAAAAAGGAAGAAGGCGACAGTTAGCCCAACAAATGGCGTGCGCGTTACCACAGCCACACCACCGTCCCGTGATACCTTGTGGTTATAAAGGGTCGTGGTTATACTACCACCTCAAAGCTTAACAAAGAGTGTTTAAATAAAGAGCAGTGATACAACATATCTGAAAGACTTCCAAAACACAGAAATGTGTTAGCCTGAGGAAGGAAATGCTACCAGCTTCGCTGTTTCTTCGGTATCCGCGAAGCGGGGCTGGTTGAATTTTTCTATCTCCGCTTAGGAATTCTGACTATAAATCTCCGTGTGCTTGCTTTTCCTCCAATAACCTTCCAATATAAGTGATAACACGACATGCGTTACGATGTGACGCATGTGTGAAAGCAGAGACATGCTTTTGGTTCCGAAACTACGCGGAGCTGTTGCATGAGGCTGCGGAAGGATATGGGGGAAACGGGATACGTGCACTCGCAAGAACGTCCCGTGATTGGTTGACACCGGTGGTGGTGGTTTCCACTGCAGTGCCATATCATTTCGAAGCACTGTAAATATTCTAAATCCGTTTGTTGGTGAGACAACAAAAGCCTAAATAGGGTCTGTTGGTGACCAGTGGTGCTATCTGAACATACCGTAAAATGCCGAGCAAGCGTCCCCCCCTACGGTGAAGGATAATCCGACCAGATGTGGAGGGGGGGGGGGGGGCGCTTGTTCGGTCCCGGACCGAAATTCAAGATGGCGGCGGGAGAGCCACTAAAAATTAAAAAAAAATACCCATGCCATGCTTCTAATGAAATGCTTTATTTATTTACTGTTTCCCCCTCGTCACTGTCAAACTCGTCAAACGACTCCTCAGAGTCGCACGCAAAAGTTAAGTCCGCGCACTCAGCCTGCAAAGACCTGCGGTCTTCTTGTGGTACATCGGCCGACACCGGAGAGCCTGGCGCGCAGCGCACCATCCTCCGAACCATCTAGTGCATTAGATACGCCACACCTGGTGAATTATCGAGTCACCGTTTCTACCCAAACGGCTGCCCAAGCCTCGAATACGAAGCACAGGACGTCTTGCCTGGGCGGTTTTCGGAAGTTCCGGAGAGGAGGTGGGGGGTGGGGGGGCACCTGCTCGGTCATTGGCGCTTATTTCAGATCTCCCGAAAAAAGCAGGAGGGCGCTTGCTCGGCATTTTACGGTAGTTAAATAGATATTCACACCGGGAAAGCGATGAAGGCGCTGCTGAAGTTTCTGCGAGCGACGCTACCCGCTTTGTTAAACGATTATGACATTGCCGCGCGCGATTGTGCGCGATTGTGTGCGTGTGCGCGCGTGTGTGTGTGTGTGCTTCTGTATAATTACTCCTTCCTTTTCTCATTCTTATATTTCTTACTTTTCTGTCTCCCCTTACCCCTTCCCCAGCGCATGGTAGCGCAAACCGGATATTTGTCTTCTGGTTAGCATCCCTTACTTTCCTCATTACTTTTATATCTCTCTCTATATATACAACTACGGGCTCTCTAAATGGCTTAAAATGGCGAAAATTTTAAGCCATTTATAGAAATGCCCAAGCCGGCTGGGTCAATTAAAGCTACCAACACGGTAAGTTCGACAACACAGCGGAATTCGACAATGCCTAGAATAGTATCCGCGCTTCGAGATGTGTTTGAAACGGTGTTTACCTCAGTGTTTACTTCGGTGTTGACGAAGATGTCCCCGTCGTCGTCTTCGTCCTCGCTCTGCGAGAGGTCGTCGGTGGACCAGCCGTCCTCGTGGTCGGACAGCTCGCCGTTGGCGCCGTAGCTGCGCAGTGCCGGAAAGGTGGCCCGGCGGCCCAGCACGCGGCTCGCCCGCTGGCACTCGCTGCGACTATGGTTGTTGTTGTCCGACACGCGCCGGCTCTCCCAGCTCATGCCGCTGATGGTGTGTCGCACGCGGCTGCTGCGACGCAAACGTGGAAGCCGTGAACCCTCTCGCACCGACATTCACACTGTCAATAATCAACGACTCTACGACATCTCGCAACCCATAGAAAACGGTGTGGCTTAATGAGGTGGTGGGCAAACTACGACTGATTAGTAGTATGCAGTTGTTCCCGGAACTACTCGTGGCTCACGAACAACTTCCTGATCAACTCTCGGATCTTGTGCACGTGGTTCCGTATTGATTTATGTTTAACCAGATATTTTATCTCACGAATATAACAACAATATCTAGGGTTTTATGTGCCAAAACTACAATATGATTATGAGACATGTCGTAGTAGAGGGCCCCGGGAAATTTCGGTCATCTAGTGTTCTTTAACGTGCACTGGCATCATGCAGTACACGGGTCTCCAGCATTTTGCCTCCATCAAAATGCGACTGCCGTTGCAGGGATCAAAACTGCGACTTCGAGCAGCCGAGTATCGTGACCACTGTTAGACCAAGGCGGACGGCCCCACATCAGGTGTCAGTCACTCCGAAAAATATTTTTTATTGACATGATGTAAGGAGATGTTGGTGCACAATTAAGGCACCGGCTACTCCATAGTTCTTAAAGGGACCGAACAAGCAATATACATTGTTATTCTAAGTGCGGAGCACTTTAGGGGCCCGGGCTGTCGTATGCTGTCGTATTCTGTTGTATGCTGTCGTCGCTTGGCGTAACGCTGGCACAATCGCGTATTAAAATTCAAATAGAGGAAGCAAGCGAGAAATAGAAGGAGAGAGAGAGAGAAAGGAAAAATAGGAACAGAAATAGAAATAAATATAAATAAAAAAAGAAAAAAAACTGGAAAAGAGACCAAGAAAAGAAAGAGAGGAGGAAAGAAAGTGGAAGTCGAAGAGAAACAAAGGAGGCTCCCAGCTCCGCACTTCCTTGAGGCTTGGCACCACTAGGGCGAAGCTGCGTTAATTTTTTGGCTACCCTTGTGACCAAATGTCCACTGACATGTAGTGTATAGTGCGGCTGTCCAGTGACCTCTGCATTTTTCTATGAGCATATGGAACAGTGTGTGCAGCAAGGGCTAGACTACAGTGTCCAGGGTAATTTCAATTATCTTGCTGTAGATATTATTTACTGAATTATACTAGAAAAAGCTTATTTGCCGTTAGTGACATCTAATGCCGTGAACATGACGCTTTTGAAAATGGTTACACACGTGTCAACGTTCGCTGTGCAAACTAGAAGAAAACGCAAGCAATTATGTTTGTGGTCATACAGTGATAGAGTAAATGCGTAGTAGATGTGATATTTACCTCGGAGACTGTGGCTTAACCCCATTCAGCTGCTCGTACTTCTCGTAGTGCTGGCGCTTGCTCTCATCTGCGTGAATTTAGAAGTATACGAGTGACGGTGTGTCGCTGGCCATCAACTCAAGACGGTCATTCACCTTTCAAGAGTTCAAACTGCTGCAGCAGAACTTGCTTGATATTCTTCACCCACAAATCTTTGCACTCGGTCGAAGGCGCCTGAAGTTTGAAAAGAGGAAAAACAAACTGAGTAATGCAAAGAAGGTTCATTTTAAACCGAGCTGAAACATGGAAGAAACTTTCGTGGGTATGAAAACAACACCGATCACAAGACAGCACAAAACCTAGCTTAATGTAGCAACGTTTTAGAACATTCTCTTGCCGCTTAGTTTTAGAAACGGAAACGGCAACACGATGTGATAAAAATAAAACAATGTTTACTATAGACTGCATACGTACTACATCGAATATCTAGCACGTCATCTAAGTTCATGAATGGGTATGCTTATACCACGCCATGTCAGTGCTCATGGGAAGTGATAATGCTGATGAGCACTAAAAAATAAAAGCATTGAACATCGGTACAGCGTACCTGAATTATGAACACCTGTGTCCTTCCGTGCAGCCACAGTTCGAACTTTCTCTTGTCTCCCCTGGACCCTTTAAAGTTCTCCGTCAGGCCTATCTGTGAAGTCTACAGAAAGAAAGCCGTGTTAAACATGACATTCATGTTATGGGCAGGAATATTCCCGAGGCGAGAAAATGTTTTATGTTTTTATGACTTAACATTCGACATACAGTTGCGCGACTTACGTAAAAGTTGATGTCACTGCTCCTTTAAAAGCATGAGGGTTTCAAGCATGCATGCTCAGTACAGAAGATATTATTCATTAGACAACTGCCAAAAGAAGTCATAAATAATGACTACATAATCTCTTCGCACTTTTCATGGCGTTGACGATTATACGTGCGATTGTTTCCTCTCTCGACTTCCTTTCTCGACGAAATTGACGCTTCGAGATTTGACACTAACCGAGACACAATAACTTGAGTAGTCAATGTACACCCGGCTTCCAACGTGTAAAGACCACCAGGCCCGAGAAAAGTTTGAATTTCACAGCATTTTCCGGGCTATCCACCACGTTCACGAGTCCTGAGCGACCCACATGAAAGCATACCGAGGAAATATACAGACATTCTTAACCACTATGAGCTGGGTAGAAGAGCTTACCCACCCCGCACCGCAAGGTCACAAGAGGCCGTGCTCTTCCGGAAACGTCAGACCACCACATTCCCTCACAATACTCTTTTGCACATCAGGTATCCCGCAAATTACCGAAACGACCCAGATTCTGCTCTGCGACGAATGCACTCTGCTTTATGGTACGGGAGTGTGGACGCAACCCAGCAATAGCACCTATCACTGGGCAAACATCGAGTGGTGGGAGGCCCAGCTGTCCAGCTCAAGCCTTGAAGACCAGCGACGTCTGTTGAACAGGGCCAAGCTGTCAGATCAGGCCTTACGGCATCCTGGGACTAGGGACCCCGCCCACCTTGAAGAACTCTGTCATCGGCTCACTCCGCTGAATAAATCTTATTCCTCCTCCTCCTCCGCCCAGCAATTTGAGAATGTATTTAGTCGCACTGCACAGCACATGTTGTTAGCGTATTTTAGAACAAGTCGGAAATCTAAATTCAAGGCTGTCTGCCAAAGCAGTGGGAATACTTAACTTTTTCTTGTGTCGCGTGGTCTCTAAACTTTTCACAATTGACTGTATATTGTAGTCCATGCCTCTGATGGCGCGGAGATCGAACTTGTTGTAACAGGTGCGAGGAAGCACGGTAACGAAGAACAAACTCACAGGAAAAGAGCTGCTCACGGGTCAAACTGCCGTGAGAAAAGAGTCAATGTTTGTCTGAATCTACCATGCTTGTGGTTGTGGTGGTTCAAAGTCACATTCTTGATGACCGTGCTAGAATTCAGAGCATTCGTGTTTTGTTTCGTCTACACTTGAAGCGTTCCGATGCCCCATTCGTACCTGTGATGCTTCAAGGTGGTCCCAAAATAAATAACCTGCGGCTCCAGCTTATGTCAAATAGTACCCCGGTCGGTGAAACGCCTTAACGACGAAACTTATCGCGGGGTCTGTGAATTGAAAATTTCGGACGGAAATAAAAGAACAATATAACAGCCCATGGTGTCGCCTAAATTAGGCAGTGTGTAAAGTTGCACGCACAATACCTCGGCGCGCTTCCTTATCATCTGTCCCTAATTTTGTATCGCTCCACCTCGTTCTTTAGGAACATTGCACTTGATCAACAAATTTAGGAGTAAACTTTCTTGTTTTTTTCACGACATAAGATTTCGAATGTTAGGCGACCCCGTAGACAAGCTTTATACGACGTGAAAATAAGGATTTCTGGGATATACGCAACTAAATTCTTGACGTCCATTATCTCCGGCTCAGCTTGTCAGCGCGCAATGAAAGTGACACTTCCGAGTGTCGTCAACTAAGACAATAGTCCCTAAAAGCGCGACCTATTGATAACTTCAATGGTTTAATTATGACAAACTTCAACGATGAAATTACGCTTCTCGCGACCCAACAAAAAAGCAATAAACAACGTGTAAGCACGAGACCAGGTAAAAAGAATCAAACTGCGCTGTGGGAGAGCCTTAAAGGGACACTAAAGCGAAAAAAGTGAATTAGTTTATACTGTAGAGTTATACTCCGAAAACTACGTTGTCCTTAATTTTACCATCACGGGCTCCTCAATAGAAGATAAAATCAAGGTCAAAGTTTCGTTTTCAAACTTCGCGCCCCCAAATTCTCCGCGCGTGACGTCACGGATTTCAAAATATTTTATTCGTATTTAGGCCACGCTGGGTAACACTAACTTTTCTGAAACTTCGTATCCTTTAGTCTCTGGCACCCCCTCAGAGGGCAATGTACTTCGCATTTACCGATTAAGAACTACGTAGGCACTAGTAGACGCCGTCAGAATTTATGACGTCACCGCGATTGGTGCGGGAGCTTCAAGGGGGCGTTCACCACGCACATTTTCTTTTTGCGTCTTTTCTCGCTTACCAAACGTCGTCTCCCGGCAAGCATGGTGATTTCGGTGTTGTGAAAAAGCAATTTACTATCACAAGGAAAACCGTTTCTTCTCTTCAGTGTCCCTTTAAGCTGACAGAGCACAACTGGAATTGCATGTGGTTTACTGGAACAGGTATACGAGCGTTTCTATAGTCGTTTACAATCTAAGAAAAAATCACTCCATATCCACGAAGTGAATGATGATGAGTGGGCGAAGCTCGATCGTTTTCATCCATGGCAGGAAGAGAATGTGTGGTCTGGAACGCGCTTATACTTCATGGTCATCAGTGTCATCGTCATCGTTATCACGTGTAGTGGGTACATTCCACTATACTGGAACGCGCTTATACTTCATCGTTATCATTCCACTATACTGCGTCATCGTCATCTTCATCGCGTGTAGTGGGTACATTCCACTATACTGCGTCATCGTCGTCTTTATCACGTGGAGTGGGTACATTCCACTACACGTGGCTACCTACCTACCTACCTACCTACTACTACTACTACACAGGAGGGACAGACCCACACCCCAAGAAGCTTCGCCCCTAAAATCACGCCATATCCACGAAGTGAATGATGTCATCGTCATCGTTGTCACGTGTAGTGGGTACATTCCACTATACGTGGCTATCTACCTACCTACTACGACAACTACAATGGAGGGACAGACCCACACCCTTAGGGGCTTCGCCCCCCCAAAAAATCACGCCATATCCACGAAGTGAATGATGATGAGTGGGCGAAGCTCGATCGTTTTCATCCATGGCAGGAAGAGAATGTGTGGTCTGGAACGTGCTTATACTTCATGGTCATCAGCGTCATCGTCATCGTTATCACGTGTAGTGGGTACATTCCACTATACTGGAACGCGCTTATACTTCATCGTTATCATTCCACTATACTGCGTCATCGTCATCTTCATCGCGTGTAGTGGGTACATTCCACTATACTGCGTCATCGTCGTCTTTATCACGTGGAGTGGGTACATTCCACTACACGTGGCTACCTACCTACCTACTACTACTACTACACAGGAGGGACAGACCCACACCCCAAGAAGCTTCGCCCCTAAAATCACGCCATATCCACGAAGTGAAATGATGTCATCGTCATCGTTGTCACGTGTAGTGGGTACATTCCACTATACGTGGCTATCTACCTACCTACTACGACAACTACAATGGAGGGACAGACCCACACCCTTAGGGGCTTCGCCCCCCAAAAAATCACGCCATATCCACGAAGTGAATGATGATGAGTGGGCGAAGCTCGATCGTTTTCATCCATGGCAGGAAGAGAATGTGTGGTCTGGAACGTGCTTATACTTCATGGTCATCAGCGTCATCGTCATCGTTATCACGTGTAGTGGGTACATTCCACTATACTGGAACGCGCTTATACTTCATCGTTATCATTCCACTATACTGCGTCATCGTCATCTTCATCGCGTGTAGTGGGTACATTCCACTATACTGCGTCATCGTCGTCTTTATCACGTGGAGTGGGTACATTCCACTACACGTGGCTACCTACCTACCTACCTACCTACTACTACTACTACACAGGAGGGACAGACCCACACCCCAAGAAGCTTCGCCCCTAAAATCACGCCATATCCACGAAGTGAATGATGTCATCGTCATCGTTGTCACGTGTAGTGGGTACATTCCACTATACGTGGCTATCTACCTACCTACTACGACAACTACAATGGAGGGACAGACCCACACCCTTAGGGGCTTCGCCCCCCAAAAAATCACGCCATATCCACGAAGTGAATGATGATGAGTGGGCGAAGCTCGATCGTTTTCATCCATGGCAGAAAGAGAATGTGTGGCCTGGAACGCGCTTATATTTCATGGTCATCAGTGTCATCGTCATCGTTATCACGTGCAGTAGGTACATTCCACTATACTGGAACGCGCTTATACTTCATCGTTATCACGTGTAGTGGGTACATTCCACTATACTGCGTCATCGTCATCTTTATCACGTGGAGTGGGTACATTCCACTATACGTGGCTACCTACCTACTACAACTACTACTACAGAGGAGGGACAGACCCACACCCTAAGGAGCTTCGCCCCTAAAAAATAAAATTGAAGGACACTGTAAATTCCAAAGTGTGTTCGGCGAAAGCCTGTGGCCATTCGACTGACTATGCATGTCTTGTTTTTTTTACCCTCCCAGAGGAATGGCACACAAACGGATTGTGTGCGTGTTTTATTTGTTAATTTTTACCGCGAATCACAGCGAGACGCGAGACTAATCTGCCTCCGTTTCGCATGCGTTCGTATTCTCACGCTTTGCGCATTGTGCGGACGCCATCCGCACTCCAGCGCTCATAAGGCTCGTTTATCCTCCCGAGTGAGGGGGAGACGCCACAGCTGGCACCGTGCCGGGGGGCCGGGCGGACGTCGGCAACCGGAAGTATGAGACATAAGCCTTTCGCCTTAATATAAGATCCTGAATCATTATGTCAATCACGGCGCGCTTGTCAATCACCCATGTCGGAGACTCGTGCAAGCTGGGTTCCTTTCGAAGCGTGAGTATTAGATGTGAAGCATCTTATGGCGAAGCTTAATCCGGTGGTGGTGTGCGGCGTGACCACCCTTACTGCGCATGCGCAAACCCTTTCAGAAAAAAAAATAAAAAAAATGGTAGCATATTCACGAAGTGAATGATGATGATTGGGCGAAGCTGTCCTAAAGGAAATGAATGGCTCGGTCAATCATATGAAGACGAAATTAACTTTTATTTTCGTTGAAGGACGGCTTGCGGGATCCCTTCACTACGACGGCCTTGTGGTCCGTGAAATGAAGGGCGAGCGGTTCCTCTACGGGTTCCTCTACGCGATGCCATGTGTTGTATGGCATCACGATCGTCATCGTCATCAGCGTCAACGTTATGACGCATAGTGGGTACATTCCATGTACCCACTATGATGACGCTGCCCTTATGGCAGCGTCATCCCCATGTGTTGTATGGCATCGCGATCGTCATCGTCATCAGCAGGTGGCTGCTACATAGTGGGTACATTCCATGTACCCACTATGGGGATGACGCTGCCATAAGGGCAGCGTCATCCCCATGTGTTGTATGGCATCGCGATCGTCATCGTCATCAGCAGGTGGCTACTACGTAGTGGGTACATTCCATGTCCCCACTATGATGACGCTGCCCTTATGGCAGCGTCATCCCCATGTGTTGCATGGCATCACGATCGTCATCGTCATCAGCAGGTGGCTACTACGTAGTGGGTACATTCCATGTCCCCACTATGATGACAGCGTCATCCTCATGTGTTGTATGGCATCGCGATCGTCATCGTCATCAGCAGGTGGCTACTACATACAAGGGACGCACGACCGACAGGCTAAGGAGCTTCGCCCCTAAAACCTCCTCTCCATCTCTCTCTCCTCTAGGCATCCCTCCCCGCGGCAACCACACCCTCACTGCGCATGCGCGTCCCCCCTTCTCTCTCCTCTCCTACGCTCTCCCCCTCTCTCCTCTAGGCATCCCTGCCCGCGGCGTCCACACTCCCACTGCTCACGCGCGTCCCCCCCCTCTCTCTCCTCTCCTAAGCTCCCCCCCCCTCTCTCGCCTCGCGACGCCGACGCAGGCAGCGTCTGCTAGTGAGTTTCTTGGTTGAAAAAAATTGGCCGCGTATCTGCGTGCTTCGCTGAAAATGTCGTCGAAAGACGATAGTCTTGTGCCGGCTGTACTACTATGTTTTGCCTTGCCTCAGACGTTGAGTTGGCCGCATCTGGCTGGCATTAATAAAATAGAGGAGGTGCTGCGCGAGATATGGACGCCATTGAAAAACCACAGGCGGTCACAGACGTCGCAGCCGAAGCCAAAGTGCCGCTGGAGAAACTCTCGCCGAAAGCGGGCGTTCGCCCCGGCGTACGCGCTCCCGCAATCATCACGTCGACGCTGTTCTGCCCGCAACGCCGCTTCCTCGGCGCGCCGTTGCTGCAAACGTTTGACCCTGCAAGCGTCGTACCAAAGCTCGCGCGCCAATGGCGCGCGAGCTTGGGTGCGACGCTCAGAACGACGTAACTGATAGCACAGCCAATGGAGACCGCTCGTGACACAGATGCCAAGCGGTTTTTCGTTTCTCCTAGCCATATACAGCTTTCGCTGTAAAACATGAGCTTGTGTTGAACCAAGGGCATTACACCATGACAAAGGGCCACTGCCAGCGGCAGCACCTTATCGTCGGCACAGGGATTTTCGTGCAAAGCGTCGCAGTTCGTGCACAGCGTCGCATTTTCAGCGCAGCCTAAAAAAACACTAGGGTCTTTAGAATTGCGTACCTATGTATTTTCCAATAAAAGAACAGTCCTGACACTTACATATTAATGTTGCGCCTCAGGACTGCGTAGTATTTGCTTTTTGATCGAATATGTTCACAAATATGAACGCAAACACCAGTTCAAGATGGCTGGGCGTTCAGAAAGTAGTTAAACTTTGGCCGAGTAGCTCAATCGGGTTACGGACAGACAGACAGGCAGACAGCCACACCAAAATTTTTGCGTTGAATTATCCCAAGAAAGACTATCGTCTTTAAAAACCGACTGCTCGCGCTGCACAACCGCTCACTGGTCACCCCGTATATATGGCACTGGATCTTGACCTGCAAGGTGGTGCCGGTGGGAGATTTCTCCAGTGCGTTGTTGAACAATAAAAATTCGCAGCGTGCGCGTTAACTAAAAGCGGACTGCGGGTCTCTGTGTCCAGTCGGAATCTTCTGTCTCTCATTGCCCATTAGCAGCGATTGGCATGTTCCAGTAGGAAACACCGCTCCATCACTGCCTGCTTTGCACCTCCCCAGTTTTCTCTCCTGCGCAACGCTGCGATGAGCGCCAGCGTCAACGCCGCCGCCAGTGTAAGCGTTAGCGCCCGCTGCTTCGCATCTATACACATGGTTCCCTTTAGCGGGAGATGGTGTAATTTTTGTTTCTTGCTAGTGTAAGTACCACGCATATCGAAAACTAAAAGTTTGTCGCTCCTACCTAAAATATGACCTTTAGCTAAGCAGCGATGTCAGAATCTCTGATGAAATTCGCCACGACGTTCAACTTTTAAATGCGAATGCATTTCTTAGTCGGGCCATGTCAGGCGTCCGTCGGTGTCCGCATCTCTCCGCTCTCACTCCCTCTCCCATAGCAACAGCTGCGGGCGCGCGCGCTTATCCTCGCCCCTACCAACCGGAGCAGGTGGTGCGGGCGGAGTAGCGGAGAGTGAGTGGAGAGGAGGAGCGCGCTCTGGTGTGTGAGGGCGCTCGCATCGCGGGAGCTTGGCGGAGATCCCGCGTGTGTGGAGAGAGTGTAGGAAAGGGTAGGTGCAGTGCTTCGCCGTAATATGGTGAACCTGGTGTCTTCAACTTCCGCCGCCGCTGGCTGACGCGAACGCGGCGCCGGACTATAAAGGTCCCTTAAAAGTCCGCTACAGCGTTCCACACACAAAGTGTCCCTTCGACCAACGCACGTCTTCTTCTCCCGAGCCTCGAAGGCCAATCCACTTTGTTGTGCCCGTGCACGAGAGGCATGCGTTGCGCTGTCACAAGAAGCGCGAGCAGGCACGAGGCATTGCGGACGCTAACACAGCGGCTCGCGGGCTCTCATGGTGGAAAACTCCTAGCCAGGGCTGCCGTTGGGTGGGCATGAAAAGGCGCAAGAACTCACGCCAAAAGTAGCCAAAGTAGCCATGTCATTTGATATTATCGCCTGAATTTCTAGCCAAATAGAACAGAAGCGGTATTATCAACAGAGTCTTTACTATTGATGAATAAATAAAACCATTTCGAATAAGTAAAACCACAAGTTTAAAAAAGAGCCATGGCGCCAACTGGAAATTTTCGTCGCCAACGGGGATCCAAAAGTAGCCAATTTGGGGCAAAGTAGCCACCAACGGCAACCCTGCTCCTAGCGGCCAGTCTCTCTTTCACTCTCTTTCGTCCTCGTTCGCTCTATCGGTTACGCCGACTATGGTGAAGCCGCTGTAAAAAAACCACGTTATCTTCGAGCGAGCGATGATCTCACATCATGAGGTCATCATGACGTCACATATCGCTAAAATTTGATGACGTCATCAATCGACATCGTCGATCGGTGAGTCGATCCCCGAGGCAGTGTCACAACACGTGAGGGGCCAAAGGCTACAGTGAAAGGAGGAGGAACATCAGAACCGACTGATAATGTCAAGGTCATTTAATACGTGTCTCTCACACTGCACCTGGTTGTGTTTTGATAGAAGTCCGGTCACCCAATGTATAACTTAATGCCCTATTAAGTGTGCAGTTGGCTTTCGCATTCAAAATGTTTCAGAGGGTGTAGCATGCCGATTTTTGTTAATTTCTGTGCGGTCTTTAAAAATGTAAGTGGGTCACCCAATTAGGTTGCCCTTGCAGGGTTGTTTTAAGGCCAAGTATTGAGAGAAAAACCCGTACCTTTAGTGCGTTCTTGAATGCATAGCTGGGGTTGTCGTCTCGGCCGTACTTCTTGGTAAAAAGAACCAGGTGCTCATAGAGGAAGATGTAGCGCTGGCTGGGCTTGAACCGCAGTTCCCTCATACGCTCCTTTTTCTTCTTCTCCATCCACACGTTGAACATGCCTTGCAAAAGCAACTTTCCGTAGTCAGCGAGGCTTCCCTGAAGCACCGGAAAAAAAAAAACGAAACCTCGTCACAATACGGTTTGAATAGCTTGCAAAACTGGGCTAGTTGGTTTAACTTTATTGCTTTAAAACAGCGCAAAAAGACGAGTACACGAGGACCAGCGCCTGTCCTGTGTAGTCCATCTCGCGTACTCGTCTTTTTGCGCTGTTTTAAAACAATGGTTTGAATACTACGCTTAAGTTCATTGACGAGTCCGTTTTATGAAAAGCAAAACATGGTGCTGGAGAAGTGCTCAAGGCCTATGACATGCTGTGTCGTCAAGAGGGAGGAAACTCATCATAGCTGATGCTGTGAAGTTTCAGAATGTTAAATACCTTATTCACCCTCGTATGTTTATTATGGAGATACTGTGACACAGATTAGAAAAAATGACTACTGCAGAAGTCTGAAAAGTGGAGAAAGCTTCATGAAAAGAAAAAAAATCACACTCAGATATTTGCAGCTGGAGAGAGAGAGAGAAATGTTTTAATGAATAGCTGGAGAGGTTTGTCTGGCTTTTCGCCTGACATGCTACTCCAGGGGCAGGGTGATGATTATGATATATACACTGATAGACACATAACACATACAGCCACACACACGTAGACTACACTATTTACAAAGTTTCATTCAGGCTCGTGGCCCGCAGGAAAGTCAGCAGCGCTTTCGTGGCGCGTAACGCACTGGAGCTGGTTTTCCATGGGCCCAGAATGTGTTTTAACTCCAAGTTCGAGTTCTGTTGAAGTTTCAAGGCCACCTTCATAGACTGTCTCTCTGATGCGTATAACCTGCATTCACAGAGGACATGATTGAGGTCCTCTGGGACGTCACATCGCAGACACAATGGTGAGTCAGACAGTCCTATCTTGTGCCTAAAGTAGTTGGTGTATGCCACGTTCAATCTGATGCGGTTGGAGCTGGAGGCTGCAATAAAAATCCGTACGGATTCAAACGAAAAAAAAAAAGCTTTTTAGTCAACGGATGTTTCGCGGGATTCGAACCCGGAACCAACGGCTTTTCGGGGTGGTTATTTTATATTTATTCTTTTCACGTGGCATAGACCATCTGAATTATGTAAGCATGCGGTTGCAGGCAGGGCTGCCCGACTTCAGTAGCTTTCCTACAACTTAAACGTCGCAGTCGCACTTATCTTGGCAAGGTAGCTTTGCCGCAGTTAGGCTATATGTGTGGCAAAGCACCTTTCCCGTTGCACATTCAGAGCAAGCGAGATTCCCCGTCGGACTTTGAGCAATCCCTTTTCCGACGTCCGTCCCGTAAATCAGCCAGGAAGGAAAGTGCAATATCTAATACGATGCGTATTTATTCAAACATACTGTCACGTGGTCGTGACGTCGACGAAGGCAACAGTCGGCGAGTTAAAGAAGAAACTCTTTATTTTGGCCGAACTTGTGGCCGGAAAAATGAAGGTGAGACTACAGCAATACACGCTGGCACTGAGAGCGGCGAACAGAGCGTCGGCCGTCGATAATCTGATCATCGTTGGAGCAAGCCGGCTTTTATACATCACGCGTCGAACATTCTCGCCTTATCACTGGTCGTCGCGCAAGCTCTGGAATAAGCTAGAGTGTTCGCGTCTTGCGCTCAATCTTAACACAACGATCTACAATAATCGTGAAGCTTCTAGAACAATCAGCCGCGGTTTGCGCTGAGCATGCGGACAGTCTTTGTGGGCGAAAACCGAGTACAACAAGAATGAAAATAAGAAACGCGCGTGGCAATACATACATTAATATGAAACCCTGTGATTACACAGCAAAACACTAAAAGTTGAGTAGCCTGTGGTAGTTGAGTCTGTGGCTCTACCTTAACCATGTCGTTAACTCTTGTTTGTCGACTCGAGGCTGTTTACGCAGTTTTACTGGAAGCCATTTCATATTTAGCTGGCTCTGTAACCAGCAAGAAAGAAACAAAGTCCTCCGCGAGCAATTGTAACAGCTCTTACACTGTCCAGTGGCTCTAATGCTTCACGCATGGCTGATGGTCCACAGAGACAAAAAGAGAGAGAGAGATCTATCCTTTTCCACTATCATAACCTTTATTCCCAGTTTATCATGGACTGCCTGTAAGTTTCTCTATAAGAAAGTTATATGCAAAGACCCTTCACTTTTGAGCGAATAAAGACTGCGTGACAGGGTGACTCACTGGTATACTTCTAGTGAGTCAGTGTAGCTATATAGTATTAACTCGTAATTTAATTTACAGTCAGTAGTGTCGCATATCTTCGATGAAAAAACAAGCAATTCACCAATCAAAGCACTAGCAAAATTAGTATTGACTGTTGTAATTAGCAGAAAACAAAAAAGAACTCGTACACCGTTTCTGATGGGAGGTATTACGTCGACCATCGCGTGGAACCATAAGGTAGCACCTGCGCTTTCAGAACGCATAGAATTCTACGCACAAGCAAGATGATGGTGACGTCATTGTGTCAAGTTCACTTTTCCATTCGCAGCTCTAATTATCTGTGTCTGTTAACGGAGAAAATCTTTTAGCTAAAACCCGCATTTGTCAAAGTGGTCGCCGACCCTTTAATAAGGTCGCCGTTCAGTGCATTAATATTGCTTGATGACGCTCCTAAAATAACAGCTTCGAGAGATGACGCATTGTGGTAATATTTGCATTTTGACTGCCCAAACCAGCAAGCATCTGCCTCGGCCCGTACTGTGAGTAACCTATGCGCGTGTCGTTAAGCACGTTTATTAAGTCTATGTCTAATACACATGCGTCATCATAAATATGGTTGCGCCAGCCGCACAGTTGAACGCTACGACTAACACGTTTCCGAACATAACATGTAATACGAGTTGCGCATACTCACGTGGAAGCCAGTTATTGAAACTTGGTGCATACTGTCGTTCACATGCTTAAGCACATCAAGCATAGTGTTCACAGCTTCTTGCAGCTCATACTGTTCCCCGGAACCTTCGGAATACTTTAGGAGATCCTGGAATCCAAACACAAGTCGCAATGAATATCCATGTCACATCGCCGTTAAGTATATCTAGAACAACGATTAGTGATTAACGAGTGCAATAAAAAAATTAAGACTGATCAACAGCATGCAAGTACCCTATTACAGATTAATCCTAATTCATACCCAATGCAAGTTCCTTCGTGTTCCAAGCATAAGAAATATAATCAGTTTGTTGAACAAGTGACAGCTTTGTAAATGTACACCACGTGACCAACTCATAAAAGACCCCATTTACTTAACGCACCCTTGCTATGTAAAAGCCAGTTTACGCCCATCTTGCTGTTCGTCTTGGTTGCTGTACCCTTGTACTGTGCACTCCCCACAGCACATTCAACGGCTCTTCGTCAGACTGTCCTTTCTCCTTTATGAGATGTACTTACGCTGAGTAAAAGTTACGCCACGCAACGCGAAACTTGTTGCTATCCAGGAAGCTGTACAATTTGTGAACGGCCAAGCACCATGTAAATGTACGATACTGTCTGATGCAAAATCAGCGCTTCAAGCCATCAATTTTTGCTCAAGAAGAGGCCAATATTATGCATTAGCTTTAAGAATCGTCCAAGCATTCGATATTACACACAGAGGTGGTCACTTGATTACATTCCAATGGGTTCCTGGGCACTGTGGCTTGGTTGGCAACGAGCTAGCTGATAGTGAAGGAAGAGCAGCAGTATACAACACCCCCATGGACGTCAAAATACCGTATTCGCGAAGTGACGTCAAAACACTGTTGAGATCGCTCATGCGCGAATGCGCGGCCACTTACTGGTCGCAGCCAGATCATCGGAGCAAGCATCTGCGGGAAACAGACCTCGATATGACTTTTCGCCTTCCGGCTAAAATCAGCCGAAGACATATGCTAGTGTGCTGCACCGAATTCGCCTGGGCGTTGCCTTCACGTGACGCTACGTGCACCTAATCGGCCGTGCGGACAGCCCGAACTGTGAACGCTGCCAAGTGCGCGAAACTTTAGCCCATATATTTTGTGACTGTCCATTATACGTGACGCAAAGGAAGATGCTAACTTCAACGCTGGCAGGCATCGGACTAACACCACTTAGTGAACGTTGCATTTTGTCAGCAATGTGATACCAAACAGTGTCAAAAACTGCTACAAGGGCGGTTCTAGATTTTATCAAAAGCACTGGACTGGATACCAAGGTGTAGGGTACTGTGATATGTGGCTACTGTACATACGCACCACCTCTTCCTGTCCCCATCATCACCCTTCATCCCTCTTTCTTTCCCCTTCCCTTATCCCCGGTGTAGAGTAGCAGGCTAGAGCGCATAAGCTCAGGCCGACCTCTCTGCCTTCTAATAAACTCTCACTCTCTCTCTCTCTCTACGTCACGCAAATATCCAGGGCAAAAAAGACAGAACATTACAGAGGTTTACTGAGCTGTAAGCAAAGTTCATAAATCCATTAGAGTGACTCCACCAACGACAGTGTTGGGCGCAATATGTATCTATTGTACTACGCGGGCAGCTGGTCCGGATATTGGACACTTACAGGAGGAAGCTGAGACGTCGATAGAAGTCAGGGTCAATACAAGCCCAAAATAGTATGTACCATGTGTGTCACCTGCAGGTTTGACTGTGGGCCGGGGAACATTACTGAAAAAGCTGATCTGCGCGCATTAGTATTCTATAACTCTTGTCTTTCTTCTTTGCACCGCACTAAGGCCGCATGCCGCCCTGTGTGATTGAAGGTCTATTCTATTCAGTCATTCATTCTATTCAGCCATTCGGCTACTGTAAAAGAATATCGAAAGAATGATCACTGACTCTGATTACGAATACAAGTGTAAAACTGGTGTGGTAAAAAAGCTAGTTGAGCAAGTTCGTACACCTTCGAAGAAAGCAAACAGTCCGGAAGACAAAAACAGTAAAAAAAAAAAAAACACTGAAGACGAAGAAAAACGCGACTGCATTTTTTTACTCTTTCTTCTTTGTTCCTTCCCGTCCCCGCACTTTACTCTTCCTATAGAACGTCTGGGATTATACGGAGTACAACTTTAGCATACTCGGTTTATAGTTTTTTCAACGGGTTTAAAGCCTTCTCCTTGAGTAAGTAGTTATAGCTACGAGCTCAGCTACTTTTCACTTGGAGCATCTCAATGTGCAGCAAAAAAACAAAGATCCTTTATTTAGCAAAGTGTAATTATCGTGCAGTTAACATGACAGAAACACTGAATGAGACAAGGCAAAAATGCCACATCCATGATTTTTTTGCCGTGATCGCAGTGAACAAGTCTTGAGTGACTTGTGAGCTAATGAAATACCTGTAAGCGTAGTACGTGCCCGTCAGGCTTCTTGTGAAATATTTCTCGTGCACGTCATATTATTGCAACAGATTTTACTTAAGCGCGAGACGCCTATCCAATGAGGAATTTCCAAATAACTTTACATGCTCGCTCAAAACACAGCCTCTTAACTTAAGGCTGTCTCAAATCAAGAACTTCGGCAAAAAAAACGAGAGCTAAACTAACCTTGAGCAGAAGCTGATACTTTGTGATCCTTTGAACAGGCTTGAGCAGATAGGCATCCAATGGCAGCTTGTGGTTCAGTTTTCTTTGGCATTCCTAGTGGTGAAAGCAAAACTTCAACTGCATTAAACCACCAAATGCACTCGTAAACTGAAGCTTATAGCGCACGAAAAAAAAAAAAAAAACAAGGACAAAGAAAGGCGTGACCCACACGGACGCTAACATGCAACATTGTTTATTTGGAAAACAGGGAACCGCATATATAGACATACCAACACGCCTAAAACGCTACGTTACTAAGATGCATTGGCAAAGTTGCAAACGTTAAGTTCTTCAATCTTCAATATGCCAGCTGCATAGATGCGCCAAAGTAATCCATACAGTTCGAGGAACAGAACAACGTGTTGAGTTGCTGAACAGGTTGAATACCTTACTCTTTATTTCTTTTCGGAGAGTCGTAGAATCATTTATTACTGCACTATGATGTGGTCAAACACTCGACTGCAGATCTGTGTACTACCGAGGATAACCCCATTTTACTACTGCTGGTTATAACCTAAGCGTAATGCAACATTTTGTTCGTTTTTTCGCCGCGTAACTGCCCTGCCGAAATTAGAAGCCGGCACCATTCGTACATGAACAAGCGTAGCACATGAAGAAGGAACACAGCAAGCTGTAAATTCAAACTTGACATAGCTTCAATAGTACGCTAAAAAATGTGTACTCACTTCATTCTTTTTAATGGGATGACGCTTTAGCGCCAAGGTAAATTTCAGTATATACGTTCAGTATATAGTGAAATTGCAGTATAAGTTTAAGCATGTAAGTACAGTGCTTGAAGAAGAAAAGCTGAGTACGCGAGCACGTATTGAAGCGAAAGCTTGCCTCTGTCACGCCTTAAAATCATCTCTCTATCGACTGGTTCCGCTTCGTAAAAACTTCACGAGGTCTCGCCAATTCACTAGGCACAATATTAATATTTTCTATGTTGCCCCACGGGACCATAAAAAATTGGTTTATGATTCGTTTCACGGTATTCAACACACCCAACTCCCTCAATTTCTTTTTTTATTTCAACGCAGTGTTCCGTAAAATGCACAAAAAGTGCCAGCGAGAGAACATGATTTATATTCCGCTATCTAACAAAAAAAAAAAAAAAACAGAATGATACAGAACACGTTGTTGCACTACCACCGGGCTTAACTCCACAAAAGTAACTTGCGCGGTTATAGTGTCACATTTGTTATCAAAAAAGTCTAGGACTCATTTCACACGAACCAACAGCTTGAAGAGTATCACAGTTAAGGGTTTCCTTGTAATTCTAAATTATGATGTCACTATATTTGTAAACTGAATAAACTTTCCATCCAGTTTTTTTTTTTTGCTTTTTTTATGTTTCAGGCCAGAACATATTACCAGTATTAGACTCACTTCAACTGCATCAGATACCGTCTACAGGTGCTAGAACTCTACTGC
The DNA here is from genome assembly GCA_030522465.1 of Rhipicephalus appendiculatus. NCBI lineage: Eukaryota > Metazoa > Arthropoda > Arachnida > Ixodida > Ixodidae > Rhipicephalus > Rhipicephalus appendiculatus. The sequence continues at coordinate 3,069,480 of JALIZH010032992.1, read as the reverse complement.
TCTCCGATTAGTCTGTTCTGCTATGTACGCTATACCATACTTCAACATAATTTATCAATGAAGACAAACCTATGAAGTGCTATTCTGAAGCTCAATGCAGTTTTCGACTTCAAAAGAAAAAAAGAAATGTTATGATGACTTCTCTAAGGCAGCAGGTTGCACAGGCGATCTTGAGATGTGGGCATATAACTGACAGCAATCCTGACCGACTGGCTCACCACTGTTGCCCCATCCAGTGTAATTTTATTTCGAAATACAAAGAGCTTCGAAATTACCCAATTACATACAAAGTCTGATAAATGCAGAATAAAAGTTCGTCATTTTCTATATAGTCGCTTCTCATATATGTATACTTGAAAAAAGGTGGCCTGAAACCAATAGCCTTGTTTGTAAAACTATTTCGACGAGCGGTGCGCTCTTGAAAGCATGCGCCGCGTATTGAAATGCGCGTATCTGTAACGATTAAGTGATGACTTTATAATGTTGTAGGGGTTAGAAGTAGTTGTTGCTACGGTGGCAACAATTTCCATTGTACGTTTAAGCTGTGTTAGAAGTCTTCCTGCCTTTTGAATGCGTCGCTTTTGTGGCATTAGAAAATATTGTCTCTAAGCCGGGTGAGCGACATCGTCGCGTCCTGCTGGACCAAATAAATGTTGTTTTCATTCATTCATTCATTCATTCATTCATTCATTCATTCATTCATTCACTCCAACAAGCAGCCACGTTGCTTACCTTGAAGAAGGCGTTATCACTGGCACACTGGAGTCTCAATGCTTCAGACTTTGGTTTGTTCATGCAATACGCACTGTACAGTTTATGAAAAGTTTCTTTCTGAAAAGAGAACAAGTGACACATCAGTTGGCGTTAGCTTACTCGTGTAAGGTTGAAAGCGCTATCGCCACTTAGAAAATAGGGCTGTCGGGAAGGCTTACCCTTTGAACGAAACAGGTTCCCACTAACTCAGGAGTGCTTCGGCAGTTTTGAAGGTCCTGTAGGAAGACGCTGAAAGGTGAAAGGAAAAACAAGTCAGAAAACAAATGCGCGTTAGAACACTACGGCGGCATACAATATCATTACGCACAGTTTTTTGTTAGGTCATTCCAAACATGCTGAATACTATATTTCAGTTGGGTGCGAAGACCTACAGAGCATCACACAAAAGCAATCGACCCTACCACCCTTCGGATCAATTTCGATTATGCCTGTACGCTCATCTGTCACAAGCTTCGATCCATTTTACCATTACCTTACTCAAATATGGACTGCTTTTAGTAGGGAAAACTCGGAGCAGGTAACTCATAATACACGTGTGTATAGGTCGAGACAGAAAGCATGCCTGCGCTCATTGTCTGATTCATGGCTATATTTATCATATCTATTTTTCATTTAGACTGTGTGTAAGCGAGTGAGACTGGAGTGAGTGCAAGCGTTCATCGACCAAACGAACCGTTCTCGGGATTAAAGGGACACTAATGTGGAACAATGAATCAGGCTTAGATTGATCAAGTGTACTCCGAAAACTCTAATGACTTTAATTTCACGGCTTTCGAGGTCTATTTCTTGTATTTCGGCGACATTAGTTCAACGATATTTAATGAAACTTGGTTAAATTTATGTTCCCCCTCAAAGGGCAATGAACTTAATTTTTACTGATTAATAACTACGTAGGACCTAGTAGATGCCGTCAAAATCTGTGACGTCACGGCGTTTGGTGCGGGAATTTCAAGGTGGCCTCGCCACCCGCATTTTCTTTTCGCACGCTTTTTCGCTTACCAAACGTCTTCTCGTGGCAAACGTGGTGATTTTGGAATCTTGAAAGAGTAACTTACAAATATGAGAAAAAAAATTTTCTCCCTAGCGTCCCTTTAGAGCTTCGCCTACAGTGAATATCTTGGAACGTTTTAGAGTGTAAAGGGGGAAAAAACCGCGAGGCCTGCGCGGAACGCGCAGCACAGTCACAGCGAAAGCTGGAAGAGCGGCCTTTCTAGAGCCTTTTTTAAACACTCTTGGGGCAACTACTACAAGCGCACTTACTTGGTACCCACTACGCCATAAATAATCATAATTTTTGTGTAGTGGGGAAGCGTCTACTATGCCATTATTCGTCATTCTTCGGAAAAGCGCGGTACCCGCTACACACTTGTAACGCATTATGTGCACTTTGTGATGCTGTGGCTGACGACGATGAAGAATTATGCCATTTTGTAATGGGTTGGAGCATTGAACGACCCACTCGTTACGCAATTCGTATTGTGTGACGCCTGGTTGTTACTTTACTGTTCTAAAACGCTTTACAACACACGTTAACGCGATTTCTTACCCGACATGAAGCCTGCATAGGATCAGTTTGCACCGCAGTTTCAAGCAGTGGCGTAGCTCAGTGGTAGAGTGCTGGGCTGCCACGCAGAGGACCCGGGTTCGATTTCCAATCTGTCATACGTGTTTTTTATTTATTTAGTTTTTTTCTTATTTCGTGCGATATTGGTTACGGACACCGGCGGCAGCTGGACAACGACGGCGCAAAAACGACCCTTGTTGTGATCTCATAACAGCTTTCGCTGTAAAAGAAGAATGAAGTGGGACTGTCTTTTTTGTCACCTATTTTAGAAGAACTTCTTGCTGGGTGAGTTGGTGCATGTCTGTGGTGGGGATCGTTGCGCATACTATCGGCCGACAAAGGAAGAAAAAATGGAGTAGACGGAAAGTGCGCACTTTCCGTCTGTTAAATTTTTCTTTATGTGTTCGTTGTATGCGCAATGATTCCCGCCGCAATTGCCACCTCCCATCTTATTCTTATAAATAAAGGGGAGCTAGCGTCACAAAATTACAGGTGAACTGATGACGCTACGCAGCGCATTTACTGCTTCCTTTATTCTTCCTGTGGACGCTGTATACGTGAGTGATTAAAAATTACATTTCCATTCTTTTGAAGAACTATTTTAACCACGCGCCTGCATGTTGCGCGAATTTGTTGATTTTACAGGTTTTTCGTACGTCGTAAATACGAAGGCAGGCTGCGCTAACCTCTTTTTCTTTTTTTCTTTTTTTTAACGCAAAGTCAACTTTAAAACGGGTAAGGCGTCCTGTGCACCCGCGTTGCCGGAGTTTTCAGCGCTTCACTTTACTCCGGTGAGTTAAAAGAGAAACGTGGATGCGTGCACGGATTCTGAAGGCGAAAGACAAACAATTCTAATGCGCCAAAGTTACACAACGAATATATGGCGCAGCAATCTGAAGCAGGTCTAAGTAATCTCGACACACTCTCCTTTGCAGTGTTATTTCATATCCACATTATAGAAAGCTCCGCGTCATACAGCTGAAATAACAAACAATCAAATGATGGTTGCCAAATCAAGCGACAGTGACCCCGTATAGTTTTGCTCAGACATGCCGGGGCCTGCAGGGTGCCTCAGCTAACTATAACTAGAGTTTAAAAGTATGCCAACGCGCTCTACGACGACGCTACCAAATGCGTGTTGACGACTATTGCATGGAGTAAGTCCCACTATTTTTTGTGTTGTTTTCAATTCCTTAATTAGGCATGTTCATTTAACTAACTTTTGAAGCAACAAAGTTGGACAAAAAAATTCCGCTGAGAAACGTCCGATCAGAGAGTTTCTAACTTTCTATCTATTAAGTATTAGTGCTTTCCTGCTTACAGATTCCCGCTAAATTAAAAAAAATAAAAATACCACGTGACATGCCAGCTTGCGCCCTGATTGCAGTGCTCCGTAAAGTTCCGCGTACAAACGATATGCTTACTGCGTGGCAGTTCACGACAGCGAGAAGCAGACGCAGCGGTTATCGCTTGTGCTACCGCTCGCAAAACGTGAGTTATCGCACAGCCACCGCCATCGTCGCTGCCCTATCGAAGCAGCACAGCCGGCCAAATGCCGTGGTCGTTTGCACGCAAAATGTCAGGGAGCACTGCAATCACGGCGCACATAGGCGCGCAAGTGGGCATGTCTCGAGGTATTTCCCCGTATTTCGCAGGCATCTGTAGCAAGCAGAAAAAATTGGCCGCGTATCTGCGTGCTTCGCTGCAAATGTCGTCGAAAGACGATAGTCTTGTGCCGGCTGTACTACTTGTTTTGCCTTGCCTCAGACAGCGCCTACTCTACGTTGAATTGGCCGCATCTGGCTGGCATTTTCAGCGCAGCCTAAAGAACACTAGGTCTTTAGAATTGCGTAGCTATGTTTTTCTAATAAAAGAACACACGACTTGACACTTACATATTAATGTTGAGCCTCAGGTATGCGTAATATTTGCTTTTTTGATCGAATATGTTCACAAGTATGAACGCATACACCAGCTCAAGATGGCTGGGCGTTCAGAAAGTGGTTACACTTTGGCCGAGTAGCTGAATCGGGTTACCGACAGACAGACAGACAGACAGACCAAAATTTTTGCGTTCAAGTATCCCAAGAAAGATTATCGTCTTTAAAACACTAATACCTAACCGATAGAAGGTAACAAACTGTAATCGGATGTTTCGCAAACCGGTTTACAACTTTCTCAATTGGAATTGTTTGCCCAGCTTCGTTGCTTCAAAAGTTAGTTAAATAAACATGCCAAATTAAGCAATTCAGCAGAACACAAAATAGTATGACTTACTTCAAGCAATAATCAGCAACGTGTATTTGGTTGGGTCGTCATAGAGTGCGTCGGCATAATTTTTAAACTCTGGACAAGAGTTACCGCAGACAGCCTGTATACTTCGCGCAATCTTTAGCTTCAGCGTCAAACGAAATGAAAGACATGGTGACGTACCCATTTTCTTGAGTTTATGCTACTTTTATTCAGTCACTTTAGGCTACGCCGTCGAATAAGGTAGGGCTAGTTTTTCGTGAAGTGTTGCTCGTAATGTGGAGTGACCATTTTTTCAGTATCTTCGTTCACGTGACGGTGCTACCAGCACCGATCCTGACCATCAGCTATCCGCGATTCTTCACTGAATGCTAGCTCATATCCTCTTTCGCCACCCAGAATAAGTTGCAGGTGGCCCAGTCATGACGCCGACGTCAAGAGTCAGCAGAAAAGTATGCGTTGCGTGCGCGCGGCTCGACACTTACTCGTTGTGGAACTGGTAGAGGGCCTCCATGTTCCCAAACAGTATATCGGCTTTCCCGTACAGGGAGTGAGGCACGAGGTGTTTCATTTCAGGGTTCGTCATTTCCTTCTTGTACCCCTGCAATGAGAGAGAGAGATTTGACTTGCATTAGGACACAAGTTAAAAAGGTGGGAGATGCCCCGCGCAGCTGACCGAAGTGCGACCACCGATTGCCTCCGCAAAGGGCTAGACGGTTCTTTATGCATTTGCCTAAGGCTACTGGAAGGCGAAAGCCATCTTTTTCTCCTGTTTCATCCGAGTCTAACGTATTGATCTCTCCCCCCCTCCACCTTGCCCCCTTGAAGGCTTCCTACATCCAACGTGGTATTGCACTGCCTCCGTGATGTGGGGCATTCCAAGCTTTCTGCACCTCACACGATTTTGCACAGCCTCCGAGATGGGCCCGCGTTTGACCAAGCGACGATGTCGTTGCGATGACTTCATCATGTGACTTCACGATGACGTCACAAATTTCTGGCGATATGTGACGTCATTGATGGTGTCATGTTGCATCGAGGTCGTGTGACTTTGTGCACACATTCACTCGAGTATCACGTGACTTTCGATCGATTTTTATTACTTGGCTCTGTGTTTTTTTTTTTTTTGCATCACCCGTGTTTACGCTGACGCCGTCGACAAGATCTCGTAATGTATCGTCAGATCTCGCGAAATCTCAGAACGTTTCGCGAAGTGCCGTCAAGTCTTGCCAAATCTCGAAAACTTCTTCACTCGCGCGACATATAAGGCTTTCGCCTTAATAAGAAAAAAAATAGTCCCGCTCATAAGCCGAATGGCAAAGCTATAGGCTGTCCGGCTCGTGAAGTCGGTCTAGCGTGCGCTCCCGTTGGTGCCCGCTGATATACAACCGCCTTTGAGGAGGAAATTCATCTGCCTTTTAAAGTTGTACGCGACTACGGACAGCAGGAAGCGGTGAACTAACAGCGGGAGTAATCTGTCTGTTCGTTACGAAGCGAATAAAATTTAACCTCACTATCTTTAAATTCGTAAGCATGTGTATGCATACTCGTCGAGAAAACTGTCCGTCCGTCCTTCTGTTACGCAAGACAGTCATCGCTATAAAGAAATAAATCTGTAAAACAAAATAAATTCTCTCGGAGGGGCTGAGTTTCGAACCGAGGCTCCCACGCACCGAAGGCGAGTGTCCCAACCGCCAGGTCAAACACCCGCACTTGTATAATTTGAATATATCCGAACCATATGAATCCGTTGTATTGGTGGTGCAGTACAGTTGAAAAAGGAGAACGCTTCCTGAAAAGAATTCGTTCAATTTCGTGGTGATAGAATAAAAGCATTCTCTAGGACAGTATTTGAAGCGAACGTGGAGGATTCTATCGATCAGCAAAATTTTTTAGACATCGTGAAAATTTAATGACGAAGTAGTGACACGGTGGTCCTACTGTGAGGCCGTTTCAACGCTGACGAGCGCTAGCAAGGTCATGAAAGACGCCATGGCGTTGCCTCAGGAAAAGAAACATTGAAGGGTAGGCCGCAACCTGCAATAAAACTCGACGATTCCGCGTCGCTTTGACGACTAGTAGAGAAAATTATTAGTGGTGTGCGAATATTCAAAAATTTCTAATTATGAATCGAATAGTGTTGTATTTAATTCGGTATACGAATCGAACAGTATACATTCGAAACCGAATATTTCTTAAATATTTTGCGATAATCTGCACCGATGGGAAAACACCGAAATAACGAAACGTTGGAACAGCAAGAGGTCATTTTACTAGCTTTAACAATTGAATTGCCAAGAGGCATGCAGACCCCAGCTATTAAAACAGTATCGGCGCTACATTGATCACCGGATATAGGCGTTTTTCCTTAAAACTGCAGTGTCGCCGAAGCGAGCATGTCACCAATCCACTATCATCATCATGAGATTGGTCGTGGAACACTGTGGAATACGGCGGCATTCGGATACAGAAGTGCAATTTTTGTACACGTTTACTTGGCTAACAACAGGCGCAACTGTTATGTTGATGTAAATTTCCTTGCAGATGCAGTATTCAACAATGAATTTTACCCGCTTTTGGAGCTAAGGCCCATGATGTAAGAACTGCTTTATCTTTTCCATTAAATGTTTAGCTGCATGTGCGGTGCTGGGTTCAGCATTGCTTTAATGCTCGTGCCTCAGTTTTACTTAAAGGCTGATGACAAAGTGCAGTGGCGTGGCCAAGGGGTAGGGGGGGGGTTCAGCCCCCCCCTCCCCGAAAATTTTCAATTTTGCTTGCGTATTATACACGCACACATACATATGCACGCACGAACATACATACAGTATGGTTGACCCCCCCCCCCCTCCCCCCCGAAAAAAATTCCTGGCTCCGCCCCTGACAATGTGCCACCTTGAATACTGTAGTCACTGATATATTTCGATGTATAGTTATAAGATATCGCGAATTCTCTAGTCGCCGATTCGTACAAGCTTACCTCAGTTTACGTAAATGTAGTCCTTTTTTGTCAATTAAAAGTAATCGTGATGTTGCTTTGTTAAAGATTGTGAATATTTGTTGCAAATAAAATGTTATGAAATTCTAGAGCTCTTTTGAAAATGGTTGCCTTACTATTCGAGAACTATTCGAATAGTATTCTATTCGTATTCGATTAGGTATCACTATTCGATTCGTATTCGATTAGGTTCTAAAATTTCCTATTCGCACACCACTACAGATTATGCGTCGATGTTTATTCCACTAAGATCACGAAGTATTTCGACAAAGCCTTCGTAGAAAGTGGTGTCATTTTACTGTTGTGTATCGCCGGTGAAGTGCATGCATACGGTTCAGACATATTCACATTCTCCAAGCACTGGTGTATAGCAAACTGGGCAACACACTCGACTTCAGAAGCTGGAGCCCTAGATTCGAAACGCAGCACCGTAAAGAAATTGTATTTGGTTTTATAATTTATTCATTCATAGTGATTATTCTAGAGATGCTTACGCATTTAAAAAAAGGTCATTTGCAATACTATACCATACTGTGCTACGGGAGAACTTTAAGCTGGTAGAGAAAAAGCTGATTTTTGCTTGAGGCTTCCTCGTACAGGAATGTCGGTGTTTCTAGAACAATGCAAACGATTTAGAGTACGTGGTACTCAAGGTAGTATTCTAATCCACGAAAAATATGGGAAGATTTTCACTGCCGATGAAAGTGGAGCTACATGTCAATCTCTTCCGTTTAAACAACAACATTGCCACAAGGTTTCTTTCTGCAACTTTTGTAAATCTACGCTTATGCAGGTTGCGCCACTCCCGTGGGGAAAAAAGGATGACTAATTTTCAAGAGGAGCACAGAAACTTTATTTCAATCTCGCATTTTTCTAAACAATTCACTTTTCCTGTTCAATTATTTGCAAGCGTAACACTGAAACGTTGCTGTCGCTTTCTTTTTCTTTTTTTTTCTTTTTATTCGAAAGACTGCCCTTTGGCATAACAAACGTACATAACACGAGAGGCTCATCACACAAACAAACCAGTTGAACTCGTGCATAAAGTTCAACGAAGATCGGTGGAATGGTCCTTTTGTCCACCCTTGTTCAATGCTTCGCTCAGTGTGAAACCTCCAGTAATCTCTTCTTTATTGGCTAAACTCGTGAGAACGGCAGAAAGCTCACGTTTTTAAAGGGCGCCTCACCAGGTCATATAACAAAGTTTAGTTAGACGCTGGAAGTTGTTGTGTGCCCGATGAAGAGCATTATGCCTCAAGAATTTTTTCAATCGGTTCATTACAAGCTGAGGAAACCAACATTTTGAAGCGGCGTGAAACCGTAATGCGAGGACGCGAGCTCGAAACCCTTTCCACTCACCCCGCGTAGCCTTCGCTAGCCAAGTCCCTTCCCTGCCCTCTCTTCGGCATACCAGCGGGAGGATCCCATGACGCATAGGCATGAACACGTGGTGCTTATGTGCATGTGCATGCCAGGTCACGTGCACATGACGTGCCCGAGCAAGCCCGGGACCCCGAGCGGTGTTTTCGTGCTGTGCCGGCGTTCTCCGGTGTCCACTGGCCCGTTACGGGCACGAGAGTAGCGGTATCATGAGCCAGTGCCGCATGGTGAAAACTTACTTCTCACTTAGCTAGCACGAATAATTTGTTCTTCACTTGAAGGCAACGTTTAAGTTTCGTACCATATGTTACTAATTTAAGCCCCTCTCGCTTTGGTAACGAAACAGTTCAATACACGGGACCACGGCGCTGCCTAACAAGTTGTTAGTCAGCGCCATGGTCCCGTGTTCAAAGACAATGAAAAATATGCAATACCTGTATAATGCTGTACAGCTCATGAACGTAGGTCTTCTCGGTTTCAATCAGCTCAGTCATGACGTGCCTACAAAGCAGAAATGAGACTTCTTTTAGTGTTCGGTCGCTTCGATTGAACTTCAGGAACACAATACATACAAATACTATCTTTTTTTTCTACCTGTATGGGTGCGTCCATGTACGGGATCCCGAACCGCTTCAATACACCCTATGCACAACCGACGCTGCAAGGAACTTTTATTTCGTTTGGTAATTTTTAAACAGCTATCTACATTCACTTGGTTCCTCCCTAAAACTGGAAGGGCCACAAAAAAGCTCCCGGCACCGAGGCGATTGTGGCATTTCGAAACAGTAACTCGATCCGCATCAAAATAGGCGTCCTGCCCATGTGCAAGTCTTGAGCAAGCACGGCAAACGGTGAGCTCATTTTCGTCTTGGTACGAACACCAGCACCAACACTTCCGGCTTACAATTGAGTCGGCTGGACGCTATACCATTTTCGAATCCGGAAGTTGTCGGGCCATAAGCGGGCCTGCCAATGTCAGAAAAACCAAAGAACAGCATTGTTTTGCAGTATCTAAAAGTCGATAGGTGTCACGGACCGCTTATTGGATTAAAGCGCATCGCTAGTGAGTACGCTATAAGCGATCTTTCTCCCTTGTTTGTTCGTCCTTGTGTCCGTTTCTTCCAGTTTGGGACAGCAAACTAGAATCCTTATTGTGGTCAGCCCCCCATGTCTTTCTGCGTCCCTCTCTCTCTCGCTTTGCTCAAGGTTGCGCTGAAAGCTCAAGAGAAAAGATGAATACTATTCTAAAGCTCTAATTGACGATACGTGTGTATAGTGTTACTTGAAGTGCTACAGATAATCCCTGAAATTTCGTAGGGCATTGAAAACATGCAAGTAAAGATATAGAACACTCCTTCAGAAATATTTTCGGCACAATTAGTGACGCCAGCAGTCTGTTCACGTGACGTCATGAGTACATAAGGTATATATCAGTTGTGAATTGTCTCCTACCCTCCTTTGCTATAGAGTCACACTCCCATCGTGCCTTGTCTCGCATGACTATAATCCGCGATCAACTGATTTCCTTCGTTTCGTGCGTCTTTGACTGCGAAAGCGGATATAACAGCGTGTAGCCGAAAAGCGCGGAATCCTGACAGGCTCAACGTTTAGTGCTGACGTTGTGCACGTGTTTCATGAAGATATAAGCGGCGAGAAAGCGCTGGCGCCTGTAGGAAGAGTAGTGAAGACGACAATGAAGCCACTCTCTCCTCTTTGGGTTCCGAGGAGTGCCCTTAGCTCACAACAATATTAATATGACCGCTCCGAGAAAAACATTATAAATTATGCTAAGCTTGAGGCATCTTTACAAGCAGGTTTTCTGGCGACGTGTCGAGAGCTGCACTCGAAGTGAACTGGCGCTTCATTTGTCAATCCGGGCTAAGCGGCGTTAGAGCTACGTGGAAGTCAGTGACGAAGCATAAAAAAGATTGTAAGTGAGAATAATTGTCACAAAATTGCATTCAGTTATGACATCTTTGAAGTACACGGTCTCAATGAAAACCAGCAGATACTGAAGCCACGGATGGTATATGGGACGTGAATTGTACTTTTTCAAGTGTATTGTAGTAATTGTGATGTAGATGTGAAGACAGTTAAGTGGACGAAAAGACAACTTGCCGCCGGCAGGAACCGAACCTGCAACCTTCGGATAACGCGCCCGGTGCTCTTACCAATTGAGCTAGGGCGGTGGTCGTCCCCTCGTCCACTTATCGGGTATCTTATCTGCATGCAAACCTGGAAGTGCCAATCAGCGCCGCTCGTATGGGCCTATAGTGCGCTGCAGTTTTCATTGAAGTGGCGCCGTTCCGCGGCGCGGCGCGCTGCTAATCGGTCGCGACTGCGAGCGGCTGCGTACGGGCGGGACAATAGCATCTAGCAGGGACGAAGCTAATTCGCGGTCAAACAGAAGTGTTGCGTGTATGGCTGTCTTCACACCTGTAGGAACCTGCCGGTAAGCGGCCAAAAAATAAAATTGTATGGATATGCGTGGAACTCTCACGAGAACGAGCAATGAGAGCGTTGTATAAGGGCGGTGCGACGTGCGAGATAAGCAGACGCTCTTCATTTTTTAGCGCTCTTCTTACTATTAGTGCACATTCTTGCTCATCGCGGTCATAAACTCAGCTTTTTTTTTTTTTTTTTTTGCCTAAATGGAGGGTTTCGGCAGCTTGTGAAGCATCTAACCCGCGTATGCAGTGCCCACTTCTTGGGCAACGAGAGAAGCTCGATAGCCCGGCACTGTGTTCCGACTTTTTTTTTTTTTTTTTTTTTTTTTTTTTTTTTTTGTTCCAGGAAATGCGAAGGCGTGACCCTGCGACAAAGCGTAAAAGATTATCGTATCTAGAAGGGGACGCGGCGATGGCCAGAGCCGGCCATCGGAGCATGATAGGTCTGTGTAGGATGTGGGCTCACACTTGTTGACAAACATAGCCAAGGCGGCCGCCGGCTTGCACCATCCTCGGCACCCAGCCTTGCATGTGCATGCAGCTGACTCCCGCAATGCATAAATGGTTCTCTAGACAACTGGCAAAATATTGTCACGTGCACGAACGGGTTTTATTGAGACGCGACGCAGCGGTAGCGTCAGCGGCCTTGAGTTCGTACCGAGGTTGTCGCTATCCCAAGGCACGTCTTCTTCCTCTTCGCCTCTCTCATCCCCAGACCCACTACACACTGGTGCACACACCCAAACTACGATTGTAACATCCCTCCGCGCGCAGACGAAGCCCACCGGGCGAAGTTTCTCGAGAGGTGAACGGCTTTAAACGGGCGATTTGTGTAAGTTCAGTCTTTGCAGCACGTCGGCCATTGGCGTGGAGGCGAGCAACGTGGTAAGTCACTTCGCTTATGCGGTTGATAACAACGTAGGGTCCAACATAGTGAGCCAGCAGTTTTTCGCATAATCCACGTTTTCTCACTGGTGTCCAAAGCCACACCAAGTCACCGGGTTCATATGTGACGTGTCGGTGTGGCCGGTCGAACCGTACCTTCGAGCGTTCTTGCGAAGCAAGAGTACGCACATGAGCAAGACGTCGGGCCTCTTCCGCACGGCACACAGTCTCGGAAATGCAGAGATCATCGTGGTCTAAAAATGGGAAAATTGTATCGAGTGTGTAGCGTGGCGGTCGAGCATAAAGAAGGAAAGAAGGGACTGTAGCCGGTAGTTTCATGCTGTGCAGTGTTGAATGCGTAAGTAATGAAAGGCAGAACATCGTCCCAGTTTTTGTGATCTGATGAGACGTACATGGACAGCATGTTCGTAAGAGTTCTGTTTGTGCGTTCAGTAAGACCGTTCGTTTGAGGGTGATATGGCGTAGAGTGTCGAAAACTTGAAGCACATAAACGAAGCATCTCTTCGACCACGTCTACTGTGAACTGGCGTCCACGATCACTGATAACGACTTTGGGAGGTCCGTGTCGGAGAATCACAAAGCGTAGCATGAATAGGCACACGTCACGTGCAGTAGCCGATGGTATAGCTGCCGTCTCACAGTATCGTGTTAGATGATCGGCGCACACGACGATCCAACGATTTTCGTTGGAGGACCGCGGAAAGGGACCAAGAAGGTCAATTCCAACCTGCTCAAATGGAGTTCTTGGAGGCGGCACAGGGTGTATTCGACCAGGAGGAGTACTTGTAGCACGCTTGCGACGTTGACATTCGTTGCAGCTAGATACGTATTGTTGCGTGGTCTGACGCATCTTGGGCCAGTAAAACCTTTCGTGAAGGCGGTAGAGCGTCCTCGTTGCTCCTAAATGGCCGGATGTAGGATCATCATGCATGGCTCTCAAAATGGAAACGCGAAGACCCTTCGGGACTACCAGAAGATATCGCGAACCTGCAGTAGAATAGTTCTTCTTGTAGAGTAGCCCGTCGCGTATGCAGAAATGAGTGGCCGATAAATTTCGTCTATTAGCAAGAAGTTGCTGTAAAGTACTGTCCTTTTGCTGCTCAGTCCTAAATGAATTCTTGTCGGGAAATCCTGGCTCCAATGATGCGACGTACCCGTCGAAGTTGTCCGCGTCGCAGTCAGTCGTGGGAAGCGGCAGCCGCGAAAGGCAGTCTGCATCAGCGTGCCGGCGACCACTTTTATATGAAACCGTAAAGTCGTACTCCTGTAGACGAAGTGCCCAACGTGCAAGCCGACCGGATGAATCGCGCTGATTGGCCAGCCAGCACAGAGAATGGTGGTCTGTCACGACGGTGAAGGGGCGTCCGTAGAGGTATGACCGGAAGCGGTGTACTGCGAAGACCACTGCAAGACACTCCTGTTCCGTAACGATGTAGTTACGCTCACACTTGCTTAGGGAGCGACTCGCGTACGCCACAACATGTTCTTTGGTATTGACGCGTTGAACCAAAACAGCCCCGACACCAACGCCACTAGCGTCCGAGTGCACTTCTGTGGGAGCCATAGGGTCGAAGTGTCGGAGAATCGGATGGGAAGTCAATCGGAACTTGAGTTCACGAAAAGCGGACGCACATTCCGGGGTCCATTCAAACCGTATGCCTTTTTGAAGCAGGTCCGTCAGTGGGTGCGCGATGTCAGCGAATGCAGGAATAAAGCGGCGGAAGTACGAACATAGTCCCAGGAAGCTGCGTAGTTCTTTTACTGAGCGAGGCTGGTTGAAGGCTTCGACTGCAGCCGTCTTCGCTGGATCAGGTCGTATGCCCTCTTTGTCCACCAAGTGGCCTAGAACAAGTGTTTGGCGCTCTCCAAAATGGCGTTTCTTTGAGTTTAACACCAAACGTGCTTTGCTTAGGCAATCTCGCACAAGGTCGAGACGAGTGTTGTGCTCACGGAACGTGCGGCCAAAGATCACTACATCGTCCAAGTAGCACATACAGACTTCCCATTTCAAACCGCGCAAGATGTTGTCCACGAAGCGCTCGAACGTGGCTCGCGCATTACAGAGTCCGAACGGCATCACATTAAATTCGAAAAGTCCGTCTGGTGTTACGAATGCGGTTTTTTCCTTATATTCTTGGTGCATTGGTATCTGCCAATATCCTGGCCTCAAATCGACAGACGAAAAGTAAGAAACCGATGAAAGGCAATCTATAGCATAATCTATCCGTGGAAGGGGATATAGGTCCTTTTTGGTGATGGCGTTGAGGCGACGGTAATCAACGCAAAACTTGCCAGGAACCATCTTTCTTTTTGACCAGGTTCACCGGGGCTGCCCACGGACTGCACGATTCTTGGATAACGTTTTTCTGTAGCATGTCACGAACTTGTTCATTGATAACCTTGCGCTCCGAAGGTGACACACGGTATGGCTTCTGTCGGATAGGTCGATTACATCCCGTATCAATGCGGTGCTGTATACGAGAAGGAGGAAATGATGGTGGATCCTCCTTCTGGGCAAAGTCGAACACTCCGGAGTGTTTCGTGAGAATACTCGCCAATTCACGACGCTGGTTTGTGCTTAGCGCTTTGTTGATCATAGCCATAATTGAGGAGTCTATGGCGTGCACATTATCAAAATTAGACTCATCCGGGGAATCGCGGCTCTCAGCAAGGTTGGCAAGAGAAAATACTTGCTGTTCACGAATGACCGCAAGCTTCAGACCCTCCGGCAGTATCGTGGCTTCTTCGGAACAGTTGATGGTCCATAAGCTAGTGCGCCCTTGAACAACTGACAGCGTACAATAAGGTATCAGAACGTTCTTCTTCATGCAGCTGAGGGGAATGGGTTCTACGGTAGCGTCAAATGTTTTGTCGGTTGTAGGAGAGCATGTGACTAGGACACACTTTGCTGACAACGGCGGGACAACGATATCCATGCATACGCAAAGGGAACTTTCGTGACAAGGCGGGTTTTCCATAAACGCAGACGTAATGCTCGAATCTGCGGTAATTTCTCCCGTTCGGCAATCAACATTGGCATCGCACAACTTCAGGAAATCCAGGCCGAGTATTACGTCATGCGTTGAATGAGGTAGAACTGTGAACTCTGCGTTAAATACATGACCACCCAAACTCACTTGTACACTGCAACACACCAACAGGATGTAGGAGCTCACCAGGAGCGTAGCCAGAAATTTTTTTCGGGGGGGGGGGGGGGGGGGGTTCAACCATACTTTATGTATGTTCGTGCGTGCGTTTGTATGTGTGCGTGTATATATATACGCAAGCAAAATTGAAAAACTTCGGGGGGGGGGATTTGAACCCCCCCCAACCCCCCCCCCCTTGGCTACGCCACTGGAGCTCGCCACTCACTCCACGAAACGTATCGGTACGGCCCCAGCAGAACATCACTTTTCGACCAAGAAGACGTTTCAACGTGAAACTCATCACTGAAATGGTTGCTCCTGTGTCCACTAAGGCCATAGTTGAAACGTTCTCTATCCACACACACACCTTATTCTTGAACACACAAATTGACGCAGGTATTTCTGTCGAAATCGTAGGATGTCCAGCGACCTCACCTCCAACGGCCGCGTCGACTAGTTTTCCGGAGGGGGCGACGGGTATCGGCGCCGAGGAGACGGCGACCGGCTTCCGCGAGGAGCAGGCGGTGGTGTCAAGCTGCGATCACAGGCCGGAGAGGGGTTTCGCAGCATCCCTGGTCTTTGGTTGGCCGAGCTTCCCGAGAACACGTAAGCACTTGAAACACGAGGTCGGTCAGATGTCAGTGGTCGGTCGTACCGCGGTGGCTGGCGGCGATGACAGTACCTCGCAATGTGGCCCTCGACGCCGCAGCTGTAGCACACCGGCGGAGGACGTTCAAAGAAATGCTGTTGAGAACGCTCAGCCACGAAGGGTCGTCTCACCGAATGCGGAGGCTCAGCAGTCTGGACTGGAGCTGTCTGTCGCTCTGTGCGGCGACCGGAACGAAAGCGTTGCCCATATTGTTGTTCAAGGGCGAATGTGTCTCGACGCGGCCACATTCTTCCTGTTTCGGTGGGGTCTGCAACGCACACTGATGGTGGTAAAGGAGCACATGGTGCCACTGGCGTCGAGTGGTGCGGAGAATAGGTGACGTCGTGTCGCCGCAGTTCTTCACGCACGATTTGCCGAATATTTGAAGCAAGATCGGCGGGCGGACTCACATCGACGCTGGCGACGGTTGTGACATTAGCCAGTCGCCCAAACTTCGGTGCAATGCGACGTGTCTTCAGCGTCTCAAAGGTACGGCAGTGGCGCAGAACATTCGAGACAGAGGTAAGATCTTCTCTACCTATTAGGTAGTTGTAAACATCTTCGGCGATACCTTTGAGAAGATGTCCGACCTTGTCTTCTTCCGACATCCGCGGGTTTATAATCTTGCACAGCTTGAGGACTTCCTCTATATATGTGGTGCAAGTCTCCCCAGGATTCTGAGCTCTTTGCGCAAGTGTCCTCTCAGCGCGTTTCTTCTTGGTGTCAGAATCGCCGAAACATTTCTTCATTTCTTCAACAAAGAGATCCCACGTTGTTAAAGGCTCTTCGTGATTCTCGTACCATATCAGCGCGGTTTCCGTCAGAAACAACGCTACGTACTCGAGCTTGGAGACTCAGTTCCAGTGGTTGTATCGGCTCACCCTGTCGTAGTGCTCGAGCCACTCGTCCACATCTTCTCCTCCTATTCCAGCGAACGGGCGTGGTTCCATGTAGTGGCGAATAGGTGCATCCGGTGTTGACCTATGCGCGGTTGCAGCTGGCACTGAGTCTTGTCCATCGTTCTGGATCATGGTGAAAGTCGTCGGTGAGAGACCGGCAAGGCGGCGGCTCCGGCGAAGTTCAAACGGTTGTGGCTCCGTGGTACGTCGACGTCGCGTACCCCGTACCTCCACCACTCTGTCACGTGCACGAACGGGGTTTATTGAGGCGCGACGCAGCGGTAGCCTCAGCGGCCTCGAGTTCGTTGGTTGGTTGGTTGATCCTTGTTATTCTGGCGCAACCCACAATGGGGGGATCGGCCATGAAACGGGCGGTGCCTTGTTATGTAATTAAATGAGTTTATATTCTTAAAATGTTTAGTGATAGATTATTTTTGAAATAACTTCTTAGCTTAATTCAGGAAAAAAAAAGAAAAAAAATAAAAGAAAAGAAAAAGAGTTCGTACCGAGGTTGTCGCTATCCCAAGGCACGTCTTCTTCCTCTTCGCCTCTCTCATCCCCAGACCCACTACACACTGGTGCACACACCCAAACTACGATTGTAACAATATGTAGAGAACCGAACGACTGAATTAACGAGCAAACGTGAAAAGCGGGAAGAGCGGAACGAACGAACATTTTTCTTAGCCCGAATACCAACCAACAGACGCCTGTTAAAAAGGAGATCGGGTGCGAAAGTCAAAGGAAACTCTTAGCGTAACAGATAAAAGTAATGCATTTAAACAAATGTAAATAATACAAGATCTTGATTTAGCTTTGAGAGCCTAGCTGAAGGCGGATCCCAGCAGGCGCTCTTTATCCGAGCGACACACTTGCTAACGACGTCGGAGGGCCCCTTTGCAGACAGTTTCCGTCATTACGCCGTAAACATGGTTGCTGGCGTAAAAATCATTGCCGTGAAGAAGACTGCTTTTATTTTAGATAGCCTTCTCCCGTGTTCAGTTGTGCAGAATCCACGCAATAATGCGCACTGCTCGTTCCGCAGTGTCAATGCTCTGCTCTCAAAGAGCGGAGTTGGCAGCGGCAATAGCAGGAAAAAGAGCGCCCGCAACATGTCACGACGGGTTCACGCGCACGGCCGCTACTAGCGGCGCTGATCATCCAAGCGCCGCAGCGCTACCATACCAGCTGTCGAGGCCCTACACTTCTTTTTCTTTTTGCCAGATGGCGTCATACGGGTAATATAGGCAATAATACCATGGAATTTAACAAAGGTCACGCCCGCTTTCCCATACTGCACGCGGAATGGAAATAATAATAAACATTGTATGCCGTTGGGCAAACTTTCGGGAAAAAAAACTTATTTTCATTAACCATTCTTACATTTCATTGCCCCTTATCTGAAGGAAGTTTATGCTCCGATATCACATGTATCCCATATAATTCTTAGCTTGAATCAGAACCAGCGATTTCTATTTTTATAAGATTTATTTATGAATATTCAGAAAACCGGAAGGAAGTGCTCCACCGGAAGTGCTTGGAAGAGAAACAAGAGTGTCCTTCCTTACTCGTGCAACTAATCATGTTCAATAGCGCGTAAATAAATAAGATATGCTAATTTTTAGTTTAGCCTTGAAGTTGTGGAGAAAAAAAAATGGCGCAGCTTGCCGTGGTCGCGCAAGGCTGGAACAGCGGATCTGGGCTGCCTTCCCCTTGTTTCTCTTTATTTTTCTCTCTTTCTGTCTGTTCTTTTCTATCTCATTTTTCTGTCTGTTTCTTTCTATTTCTTTCTTTCTATGCTTACTTCGTTCTTTAGTGTTTTTTTTTTGTTTTTTTTCTCTTTCTTTCTCTATTTCTTTACACTTATTTCTTTCTTTTTTTTCTCTTTCTGTCTTGATCTGTGCTCTATCTTTTTTTGTGTCTGTTTCTATTTATTTCTCTGTCTTTCTATCATTTTTCTTTCTTTCTCTCTATGTCTTTCTTCCTATCTCTCTCTCTCTGTACTCGTTCTCTTGCCCATCCTAGTTATCGCATCCCACGCATGACAAATCGGCACAGCGAGAAAGCGCGCGCCGGGCGCACGTGTTGGGGGAGCGAAGCAGAAGAGGACGAAGAGAGCACGCGCTGGCGTGATAATTTTCGCGAAGGTGAAACGGGGGTTTGTCGAGCTTTAATAGCTGCTCTGTTAAAACGTTTATTCTGTAGGAAAACTCGGAGGTCGGCCTGAGTCAAAGTTCTGACCTGTTGCTCAACGTTGGAGAAGTGAAACGGGTGTAAAGAGAATCACTGAGTGTGTGCGTGAGCGTGAGTATTTCTGATAGTGTGTGAAAGATCGACAGCAAATTTTTGTGTGCATGCGTGTGTTGAAGAGTCTGTGTCTGAGATTGAGAGTGAGTGTGGGTGTGAGTGTGCGCTTGGAAACAGAGAGAGAGGGATACTTTTCAAAAGTGTCGATAGGCGGACTAGTTGGTATAGATTCAATATGAAAACTTTGCAGAACAAACAAACGAGGCACAGAAGGAGCAGGATACAAACAAGCGTAGACTGAAACTGATTTATTCACAGGAGGAATTTTTCCTGTGAATAAATCAAAGTTTCAGTCTGCGTTTGTTTGTACCCTCCTCGGTCTGTGTCTCGTTTGTTCGCTCTGCCAAGTCTTCATAATGAATACTTTTTAAAAGTCTCGTATGCATTCAGCTACCCGGCACGGTGGTCTAGAGGTTATGGTGCTCGACTGCTTACCCGAAGGACGCGGGATCGAATCCCGGCCACGGCGGCCGCATTGTCGATGGAGGCGAAAATGCTTGAGGCGCGCGCTCTTAGATTGAGGTGCACGTTAAATAACGGAAAAGAGGCGGTGTAAATTTCCGGAGCCCTCCACTACGGCGTCTCTCATATCACATCGTGGTTTTGGGACGTTAAACCCGAAGAATTATTATATGCCGTCTGCTCACGTACAAAACATAATGGGAGCTTTGAAAAAGTCACATTAGTGACATTGATCGGATGAAAGTCCCAATAATCGATGCTCACTTAATAGTTGAATAAATTTTGACGGAAGTTCTGATAATTGTCTTTAACCCGCATATCACATGCACAGACGCATACGACGTGGTCTGCTGCCTCAGGAATTTCGCATTCCTCGCCGTCCGCGTAGGCATTCTCGCTCATTCTGTTGCCTTAATCCCAAAAGTATATCGTCTGAAAAGGAGACTTTCCCACTAGGTGCAATGCTGTGCTTAGAAGTCTACACAGAACTTGCGTCTTCAGCGATATGCGTTAGTGTCACCGGCACGCTTCACAGCACACACACTTTCTACGACGTGGTGCGCTGCCTGTACTGCCTGTTTTACTTTGGCGCTCAGTAATACTACATAGCTTCTTCGCCATAAAGAACGCTGCACACGCAGAGTTTTTCAGAGACAAGCAATTTTCAGGATTGGTCCATACAAGAGAGGTTATGCCGGCGATAAGAATCTGCGAGGATAGTGGTTATTTATGTAGTCAGAAGCCGGAATTGACGTTAATTTTACGCGTCAAAACCACGATTAGCTTATGATGCACGCGGTTGGGGGAGGCTTAACTTTGACCTCATCGAATTTTCTAACGTGCACCTAAACCAAATCACAGCCTTTTTTTTTTCCGGAACTACTCAAATCGAAATCCGATTGTGATCAAACACACCCTCATTATCGCAACGACATAGCCATTGGGCTGCCGCGGTGGGCATTAATGCACTCCAAAGAAAACAATACCAAATTGGATCTTCAGTTTTCATAAAAGCTTGAACCAGACCGACAAACAAATCAAGTCATTCACCCTTTTTTGTCCTGGAGTATTTCCAGAGACTGCAGGCCAGAGTCCACTCCCTCATTTTGAGCAAAGCAAACTTCTACGTGCTGCATACAGAGAAAGCATGACCACACAAAGCAATCAGCATTATACTTAGGTTAAAAATTAATGTTCAAGCATGGTTACTCAACTGCAATCAACAAATTTTTTCTTGCATTAAAGCGATAACTATCGTGTTAAACTTTTGCACAGTCAAGAATTCATTCATTTTACTTGACCACATGGCCTGAATGCATTAGTAAGAATAGGGATTAGTTTGAAAGAATGCGTCCAGTTGAAAAGGCGCAGGACACCATTAGGCACATATTTGCAAACAGCACAATGAAAACTGGAACAAAAAACTGGGAAAAGCTCTGAACATGCACGGTTAATAAGGTTAGTGTTCTTAAAGTGTAACACCTTGCACTGTTAGTTACTGAAAGCATGCTAGTTAGCACACAAACATGCAAAACAAACATATACATGGCATAAGAAATAGCCTTCAAGATGCATGTTGCAAAGACATTCAGTTCAGGTACAATGCATCATTGGAAGCAGAAGTTAATTCAATGTTTCCTTTTTACTCAGTGCAGGACATTAGTGCAAATGCCATAGTTTCGGCAAATAATGAAACAAGCAACGCCGTAGTACTCACCCATAGAAAGGCTCTAAAGCAACATAGGACAAATTAAGTGTACAGTTCCATTTCAAAATCAGCACAGCATCTTCTTAATACTTCCTTAAATACAATAAAAAAGTTATCATAATAACATTGAGGAAATGTTCAAAGAAATGTTCAAAGAAATGTTCAACATTGGTAGAGACCCTCTGCCTCCTGCTTCCAAGGCTGCTTCACCCCTGCCAATCAAAGGGGAAATGAAGAAATGTGCTGTGAAAGTTTTCGTGCATTTCAAAAATGAAGAACCAAACGAGAACCAAATAAGACAAGCAACATGCACAGAGTATAGTGACGTGTGCCACCACCATCACAATCTTTATTGACTTCAACAAGCGTGCCCAGTACCCCCCAAAGGAATTAAGGGCAGAATCTAGGTACAATATTTTAAAAACTTGCATTCTACACATATGTCGTCATGCATCAATTAGTTACAGATCATAAGGTTGTGATATAAAGACCTGATGCAGTTAGCAATGGCCTGATGATGAGATTCAGTATTTTAACAGATGTGTAGAAAAAATATTTATATAAAAGTACATTGGAAGGCCTGTTTTGCACAAATAATGCCTGGAGAGAAAGCGCTGTCTAGGCTACAAACATCCTATGCTACAATAAAAATGGCCTCGCAAAACACAATGCAAAAAAGCAAATAAAAATATAAAAGCACTTTGGAATGTATGTCTAAGAAACTAAAGTGCAATGCAACAAATGAAAAACTAAAATTCTCACTAGAAAACAGCAACAGGTTCATGCACATATATCAGCAAAGTGCATAATTTAAGATGCAGAACATTGCACTACAAACACAACTAACAACAATGGATGCTACACCACATGCTCAGCCACAAAACACAGTGAAATTATCAACCTAAAAGCTCAATTCCTATGCCCATTTGACTCACAAGCAGAAAGTGATCGCTGTCCAAAAGAACATTTTCGCAACTATGTCTAAATGTGAAATACAATCAATGGCCGATAAGACTGTTACTGCTGATCCCTTTGTGTGCCAAAGAAGGCGTTTAACAGCCATAATTGTGACAGAGTAAGAGATAAGACACCAGCCGTTCGCCTGTGTTTTCACAAAGATCCAAATAGTATACAGGAGTCCAGTTCTACGCATAGAATATGGTCATCGTAGTGCGGTAAAAATGTAATGTGGGATTTCCCACTACTTCACGTCGCATTCCGCTGCGCCTTCTCTTGCAAGACAATAGGCGGCGCTGATTTTTACTGTCTTAAGGCTTCTCTGCTCATGCTACTACCTAGGTATTAATACTGACAAAAATAAAAATAAATAGTCCTATGATTACGTTGTAGTACCTACGCAAATGAAGCAAAAGCGTTCGTCGAAGGCATAGAGACTACTTGCACACGTTAACATTTTCTCTCTTCGTAATCGCAGTGAGAAAGCTGTAATTTTAATGCCATCACATCAAGAAATCAACAGTATCTTCCCTCATTAGGGCACCTCAGAAAGGAGTCTCAACAGTTGTTTCACCACGAAAACCGTGTTTGAATTCCATTACGACGATGGGATTGTGCTTAAGAGACTCCGACAGAGAGAAGACTGCGAACACACTCTGTCCTGTCCTGTCTGTCGTATCCTCTCTGTCCGCGTCTTCGAAGTGAATTCCCATCGTTGTCGTGCAGAGTCAACTAGCCCATTTCAGCGTGTTGAATTCAATTAACGGTTTTATTCTTACGCTAGCCAGTAGACAATGTTCTTTAGTGAAGTAGATTGTTCTTACTCTTCCATACGATGCTCGTGTTATCGCCTATGCCTACACAAATTATTGGGAGCATATTTTTCTTCCCTAGCATTGCCAGCCATCTGGACATGGAACAAAAAAAACCGAAATATTCAAAACGCTTTGCACTCTTCACCATTGCACACCTTGAACCATAAGTGTCGTACATTCACACAGAGGTGACTTAGTAGTACCCAGCTGATGGCAAACTGTGATAACAAATCTGCTAAGCTATTTGTACAAATTCGAGGACGTTACAGATCACAGCGAGGAAACAAACATCGATGACAAAGCTAGCCGCGCCTAGTGAGAACGGAGCACCTTGGGAGCTGCCTTTTTGGAAGGATAGAGGCGCGCTTCGGCATCGTAAGCCAGTGAATCTTGCACTGCGGAAGGCTCTGGGGCAACGGCTTGCACAGGCCTGACCTGTCGGGTGACCAACTTGCGAAGACTCGCCTGCTTGTTCTCGCACATCAGCTTAACGTCGTCCACCCTCTTCAAAACCTGGAAGATTTGGAATGAAATCTCGTTTTAAATATGTAACGATACAAAATTGATATTAAATAATGTTCATTTTCAGGCCTGTGTAGAAGGAACAGGATTAAGAAAAGGCAGGGGTTTTAACAAGACTAGAAAAACTGGTATTCCATCTTACACTGAAGAGCACACACACACAAAGTCACACTCATCACAGTCGCAATAGCACTAATGGTCAATTGGTAGAATCGTTCCTATACGCTTCTGATGGTTGCCTCTAAAACACTGCAGCACTATACTTAAAAGGTATGACGAAATTATTACTGTATGGAAAGGTCTATAAGCACAGTATGTGGTATTCGGCTGTAATTGCAAATGTCGTCGTGAAACTTAATGCTGTGCAGCTGCAGTCTCATATCTCTTGAATAGATGAGTAAACGGATGCCATTTTTTCACAAAATAAGATATTAAAAGGGCTGCACTTTTATGCAGTCAAGTTCATGTTTATGAATATTAATTCACCCTTTGTTACAATTAATTTTTTATTAAGAGCTGCCTAAAGTCACAAGAAGTGAATCACAAAAGTCTCATATGTGTTTTTGCTGCTTAGACACGTACAAAGGACAGAAGCAACGCACCTGCTGCAGGAGTGGCTTCGAATCACTGTTGATGAAGTCCTTGAAGAAGCGGTGAAACTCGCGTGGATCACCCAGCTTGAACTCACTGGAACTGTTGAGGAACGTGTCCAGCTCTTGAAGAGCCGAGCGAGCAAACTCTGGCGACGAGCAGCGTTCAATATCCAACGTAGCCAGGAGCTCCACACCTTGACTGCACCATTTATTCGCCTGCACATATCATCGGAGTTGTTATGCACTGAAATGTGTGTGTGGGGTTCACATAAGCGCAAACATTAACTGCATCGAAAACAGAGTTGAGTCAGTTGGTACATGTCCACCTCGGACTAAAGACACAGCGCAAAAAAGACTTATTGCAAATGAAAATTATGCGGACACTCGAGGCGCATTTTTGCCGTCGCCGTGACGTTCCGTATAAAGTTGAAGTCAATAACATCGCCCCGCGTGTCGTACGTTTTATGTGCGGGTGAAAGCTTGCGAAGATTGCTGACGGGTGCGGCTCAAGCAGAGATGAAACGAGCCGGCCGGCCCTATCACGCGAAGGAGCATTGATGTTTCATATAAAACTGAGCACAAATAGACGACGCAGGACAAAGAAGGGAAACGCACACCACAAGTGCTTGTGGTGCTTGTAGTGTGTGTTTCCCTTCTTTGTCTAGCGCATTCTATTTGCGCTCCAAGTTTCCCTATGAAAATGCGATACCAACTGCCCCAACTATAGCTATCCTGTTACGAGCATGAAGGGTGCCGGTGTGTGTGTGGAGGGGGGGGGGGGGGGAGGTTGTGTGGCTTGTGCAGCTTAGAACATTGACCAAACGCAAATGGGCGCGGTCTCGAGCGCTATCTCTGCAGAAATCAGCCGACGTCTCGCCACATGCAAACTGAAATGTGTGCATGGGGTTCGCATAAGCGTATACTTTAACTGCGTCAAAACCGAGAGCTGAGCGAGTTGGATATATGCATCCGTTTCGATGAAAAATAATAACAGTGCAAGAAAGAAAAGGTACTTTTTCGTTAAGACGTATCTCAATTTGTTTCTTCATGATAAGCCCGTCCGTACTGTTGCAAACGTCGAGTTGCACCATCCTTCCACGCCTCGAGTCATCATACTGTAACTTCTTGTGCGTTTAAGAAGCATCAGCTCGAGCGAGAAGCTGTTGGAGCAACTAAATTTTAGGGCTCGGGTTCGGTTCCCGGCCATGCCTGCCGCACTTAGATGGGGTCGAATGCAGAAAACACTCGTGTTCTTATATTTAGGTGCACGTTCAAGAAATTAATCAGGTTGAAGCTTAACCTGGAGTCCACTGCGGCGCTCGTGACACCCCATCAGTTAATTATATTACGTCAATTTTAAAAGTGGGAGCACTGCAATCAAGATTCAAACAGCGGCACCACACGTGTCCTACATGACAGCCCTGTATCGATCAAAACTTCGCTATAGGCGTTCTAGCTAGATGCGTAATTTGATTTTATCCTGGAGCCATATTCTGAGGATTACATTAGCGAGAGTGCCACACGTGCATGATCTCGCATGTCCAATGATTCAAACGACTACTTGCCGGCTTTTTTCAACTAGCAAAACCAGCGCGAGCTGAAGGCTGTATCTCCGAAATGTTTTCGTCTCAGAATATGTTTCCTGAAGGCGGTGCACTCAAAAGCGTGGGCGAATCTATCCGGGTTACAGGAACAAAATATACACACTTGCAAAGGTTTTGTTACTGTAGCCTTACACATGCAGATTAAGCCTACCTTTGCGGATGCAAGAACGTATGTTCGGTAAAAAGGCACTCAATAATTGAGATTGTCGTAGCGGGCGAATAGTGGACAACAGAGTGATGAGACGTTCAGAGGCACGTGACTGGAGGAGTGGCGGCGATTGCGCCGGTGTGAGGCGGGCGCGCGCTATATTAATTTTTATAGCGCTGTACAACTAGACAGTCACAGGATGAAGCTGATTAATAAAACACACAAGGTTCCTTAAGCGTTCGCCTAAGACGACTTGAAGGCGAAAGCCATGTTCTATTTCTTCTAAGTCGATACACTGATCCTCCCCCGCCCTCCTATGAATGCTTTCTGCACCTAACGTGGTTGAACACATCCAGGATCGGGGGCATTACCAGGATCGGGGGGAGGGGGGGGTGGATCGGGGGATCGATGCCTCCAGGACCGAAAGCATTGCAAGGTCTCTATGTCCCTCACCGGGTTTTGCACTGCCTCTGTGATTGGCCCACTTTTGAACCAGGCGACGACGTCATGTGATAACGTCATAATGTGACACCACGCAAATGTTACGTGACGTCACATAATGTCCTGTGACGTCACAAAACTATCATGTGATGACGTCACAGATCGACAAAATTTGTGGCGTAATCATGACGTCACTAATGTCGCGTCACGTGATGATGATTTTTTGCATCACTCGTGTGATGTTTACCTTCAGGTGTGATCGCGAGCGCGCGAGCGGGCACGTGGTGGCCTCTCGCGGCTGCTGCTGTTACTATGCAGCACACGATACTTAAATCAGCCAATGGTCGCGAATTTGGGTATATGGCATCATTTGTAGACAGAAGAGGGAACGATTTCTAGCCGACTTTTAAGAATTAATCGTAAATTCCAGGACGCGTACTGTGCTATAATGTTTTGCTCACGTGTTCTCAGGAGCCTCGACTACTGATCGGCAGCGTTTTCTGACCAGGCTGAAAAAGTGTTGCAGGGCCCCTTTAAAAAGAGTTGTAAAAAGCGACAGGTGATTAGTGCGCGCATGATGTAGCACAGGGGGGTTGGTGCAGCTGCGCGACAGCAAGTGCCACTTGGCAGACGGAATCCGGGTACAAAAACCTAGAAAGATCGTAAGAGGCTAGCTAAATTATTACAGGAAAGTGTCGCCCACAATACTTCCATTTAATAAACGAATGGTGATTTTAAAGGTGTAAATTCGTTGCGGCGAAGACTCGTACGTAACGTTAATTATTCGTTGATTAATCGCGAAAGAGACAAAGTCAATCACCTGCTCACTTGACGTGGTAATACAACTGGATACACGCATCCGTCGTATTTCATTGATTGTGTGCCGTCTAGCGTTTATCGCCTGAAAGTGTCAGCGTCCTACGATGGATTAAACTTTTTCTGAACACATGTTAACCGTCTGTGATATAATCAATTATTCAGATTATAAGGCGGAAGTATGGAATACCTTGAGAAAAACGATT
This sequence comes from Rhipicephalus appendiculatus, assembly GCA_030522465.1. Lineage (NCBI taxonomy): Eukaryota > Metazoa > Arthropoda > Arachnida > Ixodida > Ixodidae > Rhipicephalus > Rhipicephalus appendiculatus. The sequence continues at coordinate 3,041,891 of JALIZH010032992.1, read as the reverse complement.
CTGCTGCAAAACCATTTTGAAGTGTTCCAGCGCTAAGATGACTGCGAGCGCTAAGGTGACATGATAGAAAATAAGTGCGCTCGTGTGTCTCAAGCCTCTCCTCTGTCCTCGTTTTGAGCGCTTGAGTGTCTACGGAGAATCGACGCCTGTGTGAGCGGAACAATGTGCTGGTGTATGCAACCCATAGCAATATGTAGCTGGTAGTCTGTTCAAAATATCCGCCTTAATTGACACCGACAACAAGTGACCAGTAGTATCAACAAGATATCACTAACCTTCCTGACGAGATTACATAAAGAGCAGCGAAGCAAAAAGATTGCAAAAGATTATATCTGCGGCCTGGAGTGGGCCAGATTCAACCTTTCCAGGTAATAATTTAGCCTCTATTGATAATTGTTGGAGTTTGACGCCACCGACCCACGACACGATTATGAGGGACACCTTAGAGCAGGTCTCCGCAAATTTCGACCACGTGGGTTTTTTTTTAACGTGCATCTAAATCTAAGTAAACGGGCCTCAGGCATTTTCGCCTCCATCGAAAATGCGGCCGCCGCGGCCGGGATTCGATTCCAAGGCCTTCGGGTCAGCACTCGACCTCATAACCACTAGACCTTAGCCTCCAATAGCATCAGGAAAGTTTGCGTAGACAATAAATGCAAAAAAAAAAGAGAAAAAAAAACATGGTTGATGTCTTCGTCAAAGGAATCGGTATAACACCGAAAATGGAACATGTCCTTACAGAAGTAGTTGAATGTTTACTGTACATTGATATAAGTGAGCTTGCACAATGTATACTGGCGCTTGGCAGCTATATCAACGTTTAATGTGGATGCACCCGCGTTAACGTTTGGTGGTACATATTTATCCAGACTGCTAAGGTTCATGATCAATGATTAAAATGAACAAACCCTTGTGGTGCGGTAGTAGCTAACGATGAGAGCGTAATTAGAAAAGGCGATGTGACAGCCAGAAGAGCGTCGCTGATCCAACGCAGAACTTGGGGTAAGGTCGCCATCCCGCGGCATGTTAGAGTTATTGAACACCATGACTGCATTAGAGGGAAACTCAACGCGCATCGTTTGTCCCCTGTAGCCCGGCCGCGACTTTTCTCAGGGTAAGCGTAAGCGGGGAACGCGGTGTTACAGCCAGGCGAAGCAGGCGCGCGTCGCAGAGCTATTTTCGGTATGGATTGACGCTATGAGCGACGCCGACGCAGGGGCTAAGGTCGCCATCTCGCGGTGTGTGAAGACGTTGACAAAATTGCGATGGACGCGTAGCAACGACGTGTTGCAGGAGCATTACTTCCTCTTACCACTCCTAGAGGGCGACATTACCCTGCCGATTAAGAGCAAGAGCACTGTGAGAGGAAAGTGAGAGATATAAAAGGCGCGTTTGTAAAGCCTCCCGAGTGTGACCGTGACGCAGTGGATAGCGTGCCCGGAATCTGTTGTTGCGAACCGAGAGGTCGTGGGTTCGACTCCCGTTGACAGAACCTTTTTTTTCTTTGCCATCTGATTGTGTACATTTATGTGTGGGCGTCATTTCCGTGACGGAAATACGTCACTCAGTCTTGGTGGCCCCTGGCATAAAACACTTTTGTGTTAAAAAATGTTTCCGCAGAAAGTGGTTGTGTTGCAGTTGTGTTGGTCGTAAGTAGGGCTCCGCGTTTCCGGAGTTTATTTTTCTTGAAATTCGGAAGGTGTCTTTCGGAGTTTATTTTTTTTTGGAGGAAATTCGGCATTTATCGGAGTTTATTTCTCGTAAATCTCGAATTCTCCGAAATTCGGTGTTTAATTTTGCATTATAAGTTGTTACAATGTCTTCTTATCAACTTTATTTCCAATGAAAATGCGTCGCATTGTTGCTGATAATCCTGTTTTTCCATCCTTTCATTTTTTTTTTGCTCACTTCCTGTTCATTTACGCTGTTAATAAGGCTGTTGATGTGCACTGCTGTAAACTCGCCATAGTGTACTTTTGTGGGGAGCAGGAGCTAGTCAAGCTGCTTCTTAGCTTTCTCTCCCAGCCTCCCTCATATTCTTGGTGGAAAATAAAGGACCTATTAATATTATTGTTCTCGACACTGAAATCTTAGATGAAATTATATCTGAACAAGAAAGAAAACATGTCAACAGACTAAGTGTGTTTTATATGTCTAAGGTTTGAACGCGCAAGCACATATACATACAAGCACAGATACTTGAATACAAAAAACTCAAGTTTGTTCGTATTACAACCTTAAAGCTTGTTGTAATAGACGCATGCATACTTTACGAGGTTGCTGCCGCTTATGGAGGCGCACTCCTTTCGAATGATGATTTTCAGCTTTGAAAGTGTCCTTTCAACGTTGAAAATGCCCTTTTAAAATCGGAGCTTATCGGATAAATCCGAATTGTCAAAAATTTTAACGGCGAGTGTTTATCGGATTTTTTTCGGATTTATCCGAAAACACGGAGCCCTAGTCATAAGCGCATAGGTCGGCGAACTCACTCATGAGTCGGCTCACTCGGACTCACTCAGACTCAGATTGAGCCGTGAGTCTGAGTCTGAGTGAGTCCGGGTGAGTAATATTTTGGTGAGTTTGAGTCCGAGTGAGTCCGATTGAAGAAAATTTTCGTGAGTGTGAGTCCGAGTGAGTCCAAGCGCAAGATATAGTTCTTGAGTGAGTCTGAGTGAGTTCCACTTTTTTTGCCGACCTATGGTCATATCTACTCATCTTCAACATTACTATCAGCCTTGCCTCGATTCACGTTTATACTCACGTCTACTCACACGTATTCCAAAGCAGTGTGTTTTATTTACCATTTCAATATTTATTGATCAGAGGTGGGAATTACGTAGGGGAGTGCCTTGAACTCCCCTTGCCAACTCTTCCAAGGAAGTTCTTGATAAATATATCTTGTCATCTCTTTCAAGAAAAATGACCTTACTGGGTTACGAGCACTCATAACTCGTATTCGAAGGTACTATATCAAAAGGCGCCAAGAAGAGCACAAGTTACGTGAGATATTGGTGTTACAGAGCATTGACACCATGGTCGAAAAAGGTAATTCTAGGCTAACGGACTCATGAGTCGACTCACTCGGACTCATCTCACTCAGACTCAGATCGAGCCGTGAGTCTGAATCTGAGTGAGTCCGGGTGAGTAATATTTTGGTGAGCTTGAGTCCGAATGAGTCCGGTTGAAGAAAATTATCGTGAGTGTGAGTTCGAGTGAGTCCGACTCAGAAAACTTTTCGTGAGTCTGAGTCCGAGTGAGTCCTAAGCGCAAAATATATTTCATGAGTGAGTCTGAGTGAGCTCCACAAGTTTTGCCGACCTATGCATAAGGGACACCGAAAACGCACAGTTCCTACATGTCCGTGTCATAACTCGCATGTTACGATGACGTCGGAGAGAATGTTACGTAGACGTCAATAAACTATTACTGAAGCATCAAGGCTATCGCAATGCAGTAGTTCAAGGGAAGATCGTTAAGTACACACCCGTAAGAGATGAGGACCGAGCTGTTTGGGCAATTCGTGCAAATCATGGCACAAAAGGTGCCTTCTTCGTAGGGGGTAAGACAATATACGCCTAGTGCACGCCGACCGAAGCGCCAGTGGTGGCGAACTTGCTCGTTACTCTCGGGGCAGTGAGCAGACGTCCGCCGTAGGTTTGTACGTCGTTGTTCGTGTGTCCCCGCGTCTTTCACGTTTTCGGAGTGAAATAAGCAGTGTCCGACGCATGTGTGTGGTGGCCGGAGCTTCAAGATATGTCAAAAAACAATTGCCGTGTGGTGGGATGCTCAAACACCTACAAAATCTCGCCCGCAACGCGGTTTTACTCATTCCCCGCGAGGCCTTGCTGACGTGTCTATCTAACGTGGTCGGCGCTTCTCCGCTTTTAAATACATCGTGCGGATTCTTTCTGTAACACTAAAGCGCTAACGTACTCACACTACAGCTCTGTACAGTTTGAAGCAGGTTAGCGAGAAAATTTCAAGTTGCTAAAACAGCAGCGGGTAGCGCAGATCGACGGACGTAGTGGGATGGCATCGGCGGTGCGGTGCTGGCTCTCAGCTTATGTACCGTACGTTTGGCGATTTCCTTACCAGGGGATTCCATCTGCAATATTAATGCCACAACTGATTTTCTTGGTGGCACTTGTTCGGCGATGACACGTGTAATCAGCGGTCGCAAGATCGCTACATGTGCCGGCATCTCGCCGTGCGAGTTCGGAACATTTAAATATCAGTCCGCCCATACGATGTGTATTTATTAATAATACGCACAGAAACAACATTGCAACAAAGGTTGAATTTGAAGAACGAGAACTGAACGAGGCGTCGCATCAGTGAACAAAACAAACCGGCTACTTATCACGAGCTTTTGAAAGTAAAATTTAGCGCAACTTGGAAAACCCTCGAAACACTCACACACGCTTTCACTCAGGATACACACACCACACAGAGCGCTCGCTACCAACTGTTTATTGTGCGTGACTGACCTTCTTTTATACGCACAGGAAGATGCGCAAAAAAAAAAAGATCAACAATATTGCACTTGTGCAAAGATTCACCAAGCAATACAAGAACCAGTCACCACCCAACAAAGTTACAAAAAAAGAAAGAGATAGCCTAAAGCCGCAAGGAGCGCTAACACCTTGCCTCGAGAAAAGATATTTCCTTTTGATACAACATCACGGACGGCTCGCTAACACAACGATCCCTGTTTTTTTTCAATAAAATAAGCTTCTAGTGACAGACGTTCCGATGATTTCACATGGTCGCCGAGTCACTTATGCAGAAGCTGAAACGTGGAACACAAAGAGGTGGAGCTGCTTGAGATCCATCGGGTTCCAAGCCTCAAGTAATGCCGTACTTGCATAAGCTCTCCCACAAAGAAGGTGGCTGCAAGACATGGTGTGCCGCTGGTCTTTTCGGCGCCAGAAAAACTCGGCAATTTGTGCCCGCGCATTTGCAATGGCAAGAGACGCGGTTGCCAGAAAAAACATGAGAAGGCCTTCGTTAAGTGCTCCACGGGGGTTGTATACTCCATTCCAATATCTCGCGGAAAAGTGTACGTCGGGCAAACCGAGAGATACTTAAATGACCGGCTTAGGGAGCATGCGCTAAAAGTTAAGACAAACGAGGATAAAAGTGCGCGCACCTTGTGGCACATGCTGCCGCATGTGGATGTGAACCATGGTTTACAGATACGCAGGTTCTCGGAAGGAGCGTGAAATGATCAGCACGTCTATTATTAGAAGCTTACTCTAAATTTTACTTTCAATATGACGAGTTACCAACTAGCCCAACAACAAGCTTTAATACCACGAGCTCCACTTCATAGCTGGGCTTTGTCACGCTGGTCTGCGGGACGCACCTGGCACGTCTATATACGCACTGGATTGTCCCAAATTCCTGTTCACTTCGTGCACGTGGACACTTTTGTAGAGGCCCGCGCCTTTCCTGCAGCTGTCAGCGCAGAAGTAGCTGTCAGGCACCCGCACGTATGGAAAATCACAGCCGCGTACTTCAGCCATTCCCTGCAGCAACGCTATGCAATGCGCCGTCGTCTGCTCCGCTCCCCGAGTGTACTGTCGCCGGCGCCCGCTAGGTGGCTTTCAGTGGCGCCTCTATAGCCGGCGCACTACGCGTATACGGTGTCGTAAAATGTATTCATACGCGATACCCTCGACAGCAAAGACTCACGCCATGGCGTACCTTGTCTATGCGTTCCTGGAGGTCTCGGTAGCGATGCAATAGATCCATACGCTGCCGGAGTTTCTCTTGAAAGTCCACGCACATGCGCTCCAGCTCCACGCACTTGGGCTCGATGGAATCGACGGCGTAGTGGCCACCCATGATGAGCTCGCGGCCGGTCTGCCTCAGCTGATCCGCTTTCTCAAGGTCCTCCTGCACCAGCGGTTCGTTAATGACAATGCGTATAGACGTACGCCTGACAGCAAAAGTTTACGGTACGTCGGCTTCGATGAAAATGCGCATTTACGCTATATTAGTGCACGATGCTTCTTATCTGGGAGGTAACTGTATAGGTCGCAAGAACCACTACAGGCTAGAACATTTATTTGGAGGCTATGTTCCCACACAAAGCGGTAATATAGCTTTCTCGAAAATTTCGCGTCCCGGAAGCTTTTACCTCACTATGTAAGCTTAGTTGTATGGTGTGTTGTCTTGTCGAAGACAAAACTATCAGAAGCTAAATATAAAGTTGTGCTTTAAAGCCCTATTGCAATGTTATGCAAGGAAATTCCTTGTCCTTCGCGGAGTCAAACAGTTTACGAGTGCTTCGCGACCACCTTGCACCGTTTCTATTGTTGCGAAGCATTACTTTTCAATTTCACGGTCAGTAGACGCCGCACCGGTAGCCTGAGTGTTAATTATGTGGTCGCGTTTTGCTGCAGACATCTTTATAGGCAGCTTATGCGAGCACTGAGAATCAGAATTGATAGCCTTAACGTACAAGGCACCGCTCATTGTGTCATCTTATTCATCTTTCATGGTCAAAGTAGAGTGGCCCAAACAGATGTATGCTGTGTTTACCGGTCATTACTCCCACGTTAAAACAGTTTTATTTCACTCGAAGACAAAACGCCTGCACTGCTTAAAAAATAAGAGAAGCTTACTACAAGTTGCTACAGAAATTACTACAAGTTCACAAATCTGTTAAAATTTTCTGTGAACCATTTCCGCACTGTTAAACAGCGTCACTAAATAAGAACAATTGGTCGCTGTTGAACGTCGTGGCACAAAGTTTGTCTTTCCTAATCAAAGGGCTAACACGTCTTGGTATTGTCACTGTTACATTGAGCGAGAGAATCCACAAAGCTTTCTTGTAGCCCGCTCAGCAGTGCGGCACTCGCACTGAAGCTGCAACGGAGGCGCTATGGCGGAACGTCAATGCTAGACGCGCTGTCTCGCTGAGCAATAAAGGACGAGTAATTGTGTTGAAAGGTCTCGTCTACTATCTTGTTGCTTACGTCTGTTATCTATGCTATCGTGACGTCGTTGCCCTTAGTTACGCGACGAATCCGCTCGTCTTGCCATAAAGAAGCCTGTCTGCAAGGACATGTAATAAACACACGTGGCCCGAAGGTCATGGGCGTCGGCAGGGAAGGTGCAAAAGAAGCCTTTGCCCCCCCCCCCCCCTAAGCCACACAAGCACTTGCCCCCCCCCCCACCGAAGTCACCCGAGCGTTCCCCTCTCCCCCCACCGTAACGAAACGCGGGTTTGTACCCCCTCCCCCCTGGACGAAATCTTGCCGACGCCATGCTGAAGGGTGATATAAAGTGTCGCACCTCGGCGAGCGCTCGAAACTCGTCCATCTGGTGAAGCAGAGTGTCGACTTGGGAGACCGAGTCACCGACCGCCTGCATATCGGCCAGGTCTCGCGCGTTGGCCGCCATGTTGGTCTGCAGCTCGCGGAACTCCTGTTCAAACTTGCGCAGCTCGAGGCACTCGTTCAGGCGCTTCTGGTGCGTGCTCCAGAAGGCGTCGAAGCCGTGCTCGGCGCTGTGCAGCTGCTGCAGCAGCCGCTCGACGGCGCACACGTTGACGAGCCTCTGGGCGGTCGCGGACGAGGAACCGGGCGCCCCGAGCGCCCGGTCGGCGGGCGCCGGCGACGGCGGTCGCACGCAGCGCAGCAGCTGATGGCCGTGCTGCGACGCGTTCAGCAGGTCCTCCTTCAGCTCCTGGTACTGGCCTCCCTGGGCGCGCAGCAGCTCCACGGTCGAGCCCACGTCGTTCGGAAGCTCGGTGTCGCGGAGCCGCTGCGTCGCCTCGCGCACGCACTCGGTCACTTCCTTCAGGCTGCCGGTGAACATCTCCACCGCCTGCAGAAAAGAACGCTTAGCTATCTGCGTATCCTGCTTCAAGTCCTGAGAGAGACGCCATTATATGGACACAACAAGAATGGAGATGCTGATGCCTGAATGCGGCACTCGCTACCCTTATTTTTAAGAAGGACACCAGGATTTTGCCCCTCACAGGCCAGAGCGGTCCTTCAGAGGTGGCGGGGCTAGGGTGCCACGATAGCAGCCGCGGCACCTATCGAGTCCCCTTAGCAGCGGCCGCCTCTGAAGAGACAAGCACCGATGGGAAGAGGTGTTGGGCAAGGTAATAGGGAGGCTGCTGCTGACTTGTCTCCACCAGGTCCAGATATCTGCCCTTGCTTGTCTCGTCACTAGCTTTCATATATAGTGTTTTACACATGCTGTTTTAGACGTGTACACTGATGCTCGCGTGAAGTCGTATGTACATTGAGTTGAGCAAGTGATCATTTAACGAATGGAGCATATGCATACACAAATATCACTGTACATATGGTAGGTCCACTGTTTAGTGGAACCTCGATCGTTAGCAGAATGTGATCAAGCGTTAGTTGTGAGATCTGGAAACGTCTACGTGGAATCCTGAGATGATGAAGAAGGCACGCACCATTCGTTGTTCCATCCACCTTTCGTGGTCGTAGGGTATTAGTCCACCGAGATCTTCTGTCAGCTGGCCTGGATCAATGTACTCGTGCAGCTCTTCTAAGTTATTGCACATGACTAACTGCAAAATAAATGAGAGAGAAAGCCATCAGACAATGATCTTAGCATCGAAGGTAAGGTCGATCTCTAGCCTTCTTTTTTTCTTTTTCTTTTTTAGGGGCGAAGCTCCTTATGCCGTGGGTCGTGCGTCCCCTGTAGTTTGTAGTACGTAGTAGCCACCTCGATTTTCAAGGTCCTGTGTGATGACGATGACGCTGCCATCACGGCACGCCACATGGAATGTACCCACTATGCGTCATAACGATGACGCTGATGACGATGACGATCGCGATGCCACACAACACATGGCATCGCGATATGGTTTCACATGCATATCGTTTGACCACATGCAACCAACCACCATCCGAGGAACCTGCATCGATCTAGTCTTTGCAAACTTTCGACTACGACCCATCCAGGAACCGCTCTCCCTCCATTTCACCGACCATAAAGCCATTATAATGTCACGTCTTTGATGATGTACTGGGCGAACTTCACAGAAGATTCGCGGTTTACCGATGAACCTCCGGAGCTTCGCCCACTGATCATCATTGACTCCGTGGATATCCTGTGATTTTTTTACCGTGTCTGCTAGTAATCGCCCCCCGCAGTCATCTATTTACAAACGTCCTCTAAGTCACCCCACTAAAGCGAAGCCGCGGTTTGTTTGTTTATAGGGTTTAACGTCTCAAAGCGACTCAAGCTATCGGAGCCACCGTAGCCATAATTTAGACCAACTGGCGTGATATCTTAGACACGAGAGGACGCACGCCCGCATCTGCCGTGATCTCCCCTCTTGTCATTTTCCGTCGCAATTGCCTAAACGTCCATGACGGGATGAAAAAAATCACGCCATATCCACGAAGTGAATGATGATGAGTGGGCGAAGCTCGATCGGTTTCATCCATGACAGAAAGAGAATGTGTGGTCTGGAACACGCTTATACGTCATCGTTATCACGTGTAGTGGGTACATTCCACTATACTGCGTCATCGTCATCTTTATCACGTGTAGTGGGCACATTCCACTACACTGCGTCATCGTCATCTTTATCACGTGGAGTGGGTACATTCCACGACACGTGGCTACCTACCTACCTTCCTACTACTACAACTACTACAGAGGAGGGACAGACCCACGCCCTAAGGAGCTTCGCCCCAGGCCAGAAACCTGCTTTCCAGGCCAACCTCTCCTCCTCCTTGCCATTAAACATCTTCTTCTTCTTCTTCTTAAAAATCACGCCCTACCCACGAAGTGAATGATGTCATCGTCATCGTTATCACGTGTAGTGGTACATTCCACTATACTGGAACGCGCTTATACTTCATCGTTATCACGTGTAGTGCGTATAGTGGGTACATTCCACTATACTGCGTCATCGTCATCTTTATCACGTGGAGTGGGTACATTCCACTATACGTGGCTCTACCTACCTACTACTACTACGACAACGACAAAGGAGGGACAGACCCACACCCTTAGGAGCTTCGCCCCTAAAATGTACGAGCTCTGCAACATTTCGCAGTTACACTAAACTCCGCGACAAATGATGCTCTCGCATCTACACATCAGAAGAATGGCTTAGATATCCTCATATTCTTTTTCCTTTTCAGATACTCCACACAGAAAAGACTTCCTGCGGATAGTACTAGAGGTAATTAATAATAATAATAATAATAATAATAATAATAATAATAATAATAATAATAATAATAATAATAATAATAATAATAATAAAACATTTGTTGCTTTACGTTCCAGAACCACATGATAATGAGGCATGTCTTAGTGGAGGGCTCCGGAAATTACGAACATCTCGGTGTTCTTTAACGCGCACTGACATCGCAAAGTACACGGGCCTCGAGCATACCGCCTCCATCGAAATGCGACCGCCGCGGCCGGGATTGAACCCCACGACCTTCTCGTCAACAGCCGAGCACCCTAATCACTGTACGAACAGTGGTGCGCGTTACCCGCAATCAAGTATGCTGTTTTACAAAGCAGGATTTCCGAAAACCACTGACGTCGAGATGGAAAAAAAAAAGCATACAGGAGGCTATTGCGAAATTTGGCCACGTTTGCAGGTTCACAACAACGGAGGAGAAGGGGATGGTTCAGGTGTGCACAAAGAGAAAGTGAAAAATGGAGTCACTTACCCTAAACTTGAACTCCTCTTTGAATAACTTGTTGCTGACTTCGGACAGCGCTTTTTGTAAGAATCCCACAGGCTTGAGAACAAACACTACTTGTATAACGCCTGGGAAGTACCCCTGAAATCGCAAGAAACACGCTATTTTAATCGTACCAGAAGAACGACGAAGTTATTGATACGATCACCAGGGGTGTTCTGGTAAAGTTGGTGTCGCTCCTAACAAGAACAAAACGCTTTACTTCTTCCTTTGCCTTTTCTTCTCTAGTCTTTTCTTCTAGCTGTGAGTCCGAGACGGCGAGCAATTTAGGTAGCCAAACCTTCCACTTTGTTACAATTAATCGCAAAGATATCATGCACTGCTATCAACACAAGTAACATACTGTTTACTTTATGGGTCATTGGAACTAATAATACCACCATGTCACAGGTCAAATGTATAATAGTACCCATTCCATTTCAATAACAGATAACTAGCAGTGCGGGGTTGCATGCGCAACCTAGTGTCTTCAACACGGCGCCTGCGCTCGTTCTGCGGCCGAGATGCCCCGTTCCCTCCTTCCCCTTTTGTGGGGAGATTTCCTCTCAACCCGAGAACGCGCGTCGCTTTCTCGGGGGCCTCTGGCGTTTTCAGTCTTTAGAGGTGTGATTGACCACATCGAACCCAAGCCGTGAGCACCGCCGCCGCCATCGAACCCTTGCAGCAACCCGGCCATGGAGTGCGAACTACCGCCTCGGACCGGAGTGCAAAAGCCGCGCGAGGTGAGATGAGCAGTTATCATTCCGTCCACGCATGTCTGCCATTTGTTCATTGTTGTTTGCCCCCAGTAATGCAGAGCACTCCGCCCTGGAGGAGCTCTTCTGGATGTGCTATTGCATTGGTTGCAATTGGCAGATATGTATCTGAGGTGAATAAACACCTTCAGTTGAAAGACTCGTCTCTGTCACCACTGGCCTGAAACCCGCCGCGGTCGCGACTCTACGCGAACTGCGGGATAGGGGGGTCACAGCTCTTGCTGATAGGGCTGCTGCGTAGTACTAGCGAGAGTGACTGGCACTACGATAGCGCGCGGAGCGATCCAAATAAGGGACAGGTTCGCACGCGCGCCTTTATTGCGTTCCATTTCTTAATGGAGAACCCCTTATAACAGATACGCGGATGCTTAAACTATAGATATCGCGTACTGGGTAGACATCGAAAACATAACCAAAGAGAAAAGTAAGGTTGAGCGCCAGCACACAGCGTCTGAACGATTTAGTAATTGACCGCGACATAGAGGCCCTTAAAACTTACTGAGATCTTGAGCAATACAGTCTTGACAGAGTTCCATTTGTCCTTCCTCCTGTCCACAACCAGTACAAAACCTAACTCGGCGTCTTGTGGTCTGAAAAGAAAGTACGTAAAAGTACACTGTAAGGTACATGCACTTACGTGCTTTTCTCGATTTGCACCGTTTAGAACAACATTCATGCTTTCTTGTTGCGCTGCTGATGACGAGACGAGGACGATACAGTGACTACAGGACAAGTAGTGCGCGTACCGTATCGTCCTCGTCTCGTCATCTGCAGCGCAACAAGAAATCATGAACCACCACCAACTAGCCCGATTCATCGCTCTGTTAGAGCAACATATCAGCAACAAAACGCGATCACATGTGTTCGTTGTCAGAGACATGCACATCCACTCCTTCGCGCAAAAATATAGTAATGCAAATGAGTTCTACGGAATCCCGCAAGGTGGCGGAAGGGTTTAAAAAGGAAAAATAGACAACCACCCGTTTGTAGCACAAACGGGTGGTTGTCTATTTTCCATTTCTCAAAAATATAGTAAGTTGTCAGTGGCGTAGCCCCCCCCCCCCTCCCCGAGGGGGGGAGGTTCCCAACTATCCACGAAATGTTTACGTTTTGCCTGTGTATATATACACGCACACATGCAAAAAGTACGGATCAACGCCTCCCTCCCATCCGAAAAAATTTCTGGCTACGCTAGTGTAAGTCTTGGTAGATGGACATTCCCACATTTGAACTTCGAGGTCATTTACGCGTATTTTTCTCGCTGTTCAGCATGTTTGATGGAGTTACCATCATATAAGGTCTTATTTTTTTAATCTGGACATTTCTTTTTTAATCTGGACGTACGTCGAAAACCAACGCAGCCAGCACACATGAATGCGAGCAGAAGCGAGGTGATCGCGCCACTGAGCAATAAGGTTAAAGATTCTTGAACGTTCCTGTGCCCGTAAGTTGGCACAACCTAAATCTTTCGCTACTGAAATGAAAAATCAGCTCTTACAAACATGGCTATTTTCACTCAATTTCTCATTGGAGTGCATTGTCCGTAAATGTCGCTTTTTGACTATGACCAATTTTCTGTTTGCAATTGTCATGTGAAGTTATCGCCATTCCTGCCCACGATGTGCTGCAGTATGTGAAATTAATTATTAATTACTTTACATGACATTCATATTTACATTTGAGCCGTAGAGGCTCTACATCTTCTGTAAAAAAAGAGATCCCTTCCACGTGCATTAATAAGGCAGTTTCAAAATCTCAGGTCACTTGTAACCATCGAGAGCAAAATTTCGTGTTTCCCTCTTACACTGCTCGCGGCAACACGCCACCATTCCTGCACTCGAAAAAAGAACACAATAACGCGTACAAGCATGCCCGCAGTAACGGAACAGACACAGGCCGTGGCATACGCAGAGACAAACAAGTCCAGTAGTTGGCATCTGCGACACTTCTACACTTCGGGTGAAATTTTAATGAGGATCGGCCCAATCCTATCGCAGCAACTGCCGCGTAGGACAACTGCGCGTCGGCTCAGCTTGCTATAATATTCCGCTCTGGTTCAACTTTGTCGAGACACAAAACTCTGTCGCAGTATTAATTAAAACCCCCGGCAACTGGTGAAGCAGAAGAACATATATATATAACGCCGGCAGCGAAAAGCCGTATAGTCCTTGGCAGAGCGGCTCGTGTTCGCGCCTGCATAAACAGATACAAAGAAAGCGAAAGAGGCGAAGGGGGGATCAAGAGATCAGCGCCAGCCGTGGGGACAGCGAAAAAAAACTAAGAGCTAGCCGGCAAAACACTGAAAACGTTGAGGACGAGGGCGTCGGCAGCAGAAGCGGCAGCGACCGCCCACCGCTGGTACGAGCATAGCGGCTCTGAAAACGAGCAGGGCGCATGTCGGCGTGGGCTGCGCGTCACTTTGCGCGCTCCGTCGCGCCGAGCACCGGCGCGTGATCTCGCTTACACGCTCCCTCGAAACGCGGAGGGAAAGGAGGGTCCGTGAACTGTCGAACTGTGTACGAGACGCGGGAGTGAGGAGGAGTGTCCCTCTCACTACATCGGTGCAGCGCTGCCCAATCGACGTACGATCTTAACACGGACTCATTGACACCGCCATCATAAGTTCATGAGCAAACGATTTCTTGTTTTTAGTTCCACGTATGGCATACAAAACTAAGTCGTGAAAGGCCAAATGCACCCGTAGAGTCGTTTTCGTGCGCATGAGAGAACTGTAGCACCGTGCAACTGGTTGTTGCATATACAAAAAAGGCAACGTGAACAGCCCGACACAATGGCACACAAACGCGTCCGTAAAATAGCCTATAATGGGGCTTGTTTTCTTTCGGCCATTTGAGAGACGAATCCGCAATGCCGTCCTCCAGCCAAAATGTCCATACAATGACCACTGTCCCGATTATCATTTCACTGCGTACTTCTTGTTGTTTGTTTGTTTGCTTGTTTGTTTGTTTGTTTTTACTGCAATTAGACAGCGACTGAGCATCTCTCATAATACATCTCGCTATGACGTTGAAAACTTCCGGTGCCGCGAATTCTGAACATGGGCCTCTGATAGATACGGCTATTGGGCCAACGGTTTTCTAATGTGCTCTGCCTTTCGTGTGGTAACGGTAATTGAATGAAGCAAAAATGAATCGATCGTCTATTACTAGTTGAAACTAATTTCATTCTCCATCGTTTGCTTCAGTCTCCAGGTTGAACAGCGATGAACTCTATTATCCAGAGGAGACTGACTGAGAAAGGGTAAACAGCGTGAAATAATGCCCGTCCTCGCGAACGTATGCAAACATGAAAGGCGAAACAAGGCAGAGAAGCGGAGGGGGTTCGGGCAAAGCCACGCGAAGGACAGCGACACGATGCCTTCCAAGTTGGAGAGACAGGCAACTTACAAAGGAACACTTGTCAGATACTGCATAAGCCTCCTGTAGTCCTCATCGGAGAGGCTGCAAAAGGCACCGCTGTCCGGAAACGTCAGCACCGGGTACCCCTCGCATGTTCGGCCCCCCTGCGTGAGAGAAAACAACAAGAAACGGTGAAGAGGAGGAGGGAAGAGACGCGACGTTCTGCCAGCGACCCACTCTCGCTGGCGAGACGAACGCAGTTGGTTCTGACGCCCGGCGCTGAAGCGTGTCCGAAGCAACGTCGCGCCGGGTTTTGCGTCGGGAAACGCGTGACAACGCATTCAGCGACGAAGCAGCGAGCCCAAACTGGTGCCGCCCGCATACCGAAGCGACCTTTACGGCTATTTCTTTTACGTCTCTTCTCCGCCGCGGTCGTCACGTGCGGACGCGTCATTCGTCGCTTGGTCGATGGAAGCCGTGGACGTGCGAACGACCGCTTCCTATACGTTGATTCAATTCTTACTAAACTATATTCCTGTTCCTGTATCTCCCTACTACCTTCACAGTGGCGCTGGACGGTGCTCCCTTATGGCCTGCATAAGATGGCACCACCTTATCCTAAAGACTGCAGAAACTCACTGCAGGGCAATTGTCAGATAGTGAGTAAGCATTACTTGTAATTACACCACTCAACGAACATATATAGCAAAACTAGCCGACATTAGGTCATTAAATAGCGAACACTAATCTGCGTTAGCCATCGGTTAGCCAATACTAGACGACATTTAGTTAACACTGGCAGAATTAACCATCGGCAGCCAACGCTAAACGACTAAACGGCATTAGCCAACAGAAGCCATAAATTACCATAATTTAGCCAACATTCACCTGACACGTGCTAAAGCAGTGCTGGAAGTCTGCTAGTGAATGCACTGTGCCAGGAGCTGGTAGTATGCAAGTAGATGCGGTACGACAGGGGTTGGGGTATAGTACACCAAGACACACTCCCACACACGGTATAGTTATACCCCTGTCACACGGCACGTGTAATGTCATTCGCTGCGAATGACATTAGGTACTAATGCCATTTTTGTTGCTGCTACACGGGCATAGCGAATGACATTCACACCTAATGACATTCGCCCGTTGAATGTGTTCACCGAACTCATGCAAGGGCGACATGTGTAATCTCGTCAACAGGCGCTTGAGAAGAGATTACAAAATTGATATCTTAAAGCAAGTGTAAACGATGTGCAGATGTTTATTAAGGGTTGTTGTTAACTTTTCGGTAACTTTTTAACGTACAACGCGATAGTGGAAGCAATTTGTGCAGCTATATTCTTTTTCCCAGACTCCGACTTGATGCTAGCGCCCCCCTGTCAGCCATGTTTACAAACGCTCGCTGTTGTTTTGGTGAAGCGCCGGTGCGGTAGCACTCGCTAGTAGCAGAATACACACGCACGTATTGGACACCAGGTTAGGGAGAGTGTTTTCAAACCAGTTTTCCTTTCTTGGGAAGCACCACAGTTCTCTGTTAATCGCCGACGAAGTCGAAGTCCATGTAGGCGCAGCTCCAAATCCCTCGTCGTCTGTGATATTTTTTCAATAGCAAGCTTGAGCCGCATCAGTCAGTTCTGATGCTTCATTCGCAGCAGCTGGAGAGCAATTAACGTTCGTTTGCACTGATCATCATTCATCGCGGTCACAAGTTCACCAACGCTGTCACGGTCGCAAATATTGCCGACTGCAAGTTGTGAGCGGCTTTAAGCTAGTCTTGCTTTGGATATGTGCGAGGATTTTTTTTTTCTACTGATGCTGTTGTGTCGTGTGAATCAGCCGAACAATGTTTACCGTTGTATTACTAACAATGAAGAGAAAATATGTAAATTAAATTGGTGATTTGTAACTTTTTGGTATCATAGCAGCCTGCCGATAAACATTGACATCAATTGCGAATGTCATTTCATATAGCCGTGTAGACCCGGAATGCAAGATCGCAATGACATTCGTTATGAATGTCATTCGCTACGAATGACATTACACGTGCCGTGTGACAGGGGTATTACCTGTGGCAACTGTACTGTCCCGTTTCGTTTTTGCGCAACTTGCGTATGGCTATAGTCACTTAGTGCTGTAACTGCACTGTCACTAAAAAAATTTACACCATCTTCCCAAAGGGAACCCTGATGGGATGCGAAGCAGCAGCGTTGCGCATGGGCGCGGTGGAGAGGGTGAAGCGAGAGAGGGGTGACACGTACAGACATGTTTCAACGCGTACGTTAGGCGCGCGTCAGGCGGCAGCTGCGGGCGCTGCGGCGAGCGCGCGGCAGGCGAGGGAGAGAGTGACGTCAGCGCGCACTGCGAGGGGAGCGTGACGTCAACGCGCAGCTGCGGCGTGACCTACTTGGCACCGCTCCAACACCTGCGGCGAGGGGAGCGCGTTGCGGCGCGTTCGTACGGACGCACGGACGGAGGGACAGCGTTACACAGCCTAGTCAAAGAGCTGCTTCGCATCTAATAAAATCTCTGTGTGGGTATTTTATTGCCACCTCCTCGCAAATTCAGCATTTCACTCTACAGGATCGGCCAGCTCGTTCGTACATTACGAACGGAGGAATCAACGCACAATGTTCCACTGAAAGTAACCCTAGAATGTTTACGCGTTAAAAAGGGACATACTTGACTGGCGTTCGGCGACATGCACCGCATTCACTCGCAATACACCGGCACTGGCCTAGCATTCAGCTTGTGTTGGCTATAGTGCTGACTAAAGTTGGCTACAATCGCTGAATAGTGGCTAGCCATTCGCATAATGTAACAAATGCATATCTTCGACTGGGCCTCTTCCTTATTTCATTAAATGCTTCTAACACATCGATAAACTCCGTTAGAAAAATTTGGCGACAATTTTAACAGCGAAGCTGTTCTTGGTCGAGCCTTTCGTGTCCGGGATCCGTGGTAACGCCTGTGGGCATCATAAACGGGTATGCGCCACAGAAATGGGGTAAATCCCACTACAGTCAACTTCCACTAAAAAAAGGAAGAAGGCAACAGTTAGCCCAATGAATGGCGTGCGCGTTACCATGTATAGTCACACCACTGTCACGTGATACTTCATGGTTATAATAAAAGGTGGTGGCTATACTACCACCTCAAAGCTTAACAAAGAGTGTTTAATAAAGTGCAGTGATACACCATATCGACGCATTCTAAGCGAAGGCTCATATATATATATATATATATATATATATATGAGAAAATAATGAAAACAGGCATGAACAAAGATAAGGTGACAATTCAATGAAGTAATTAAGTGACGTCAGGTATCGGATTTTCCTGTCTAGTCCACTTGTTTTCTTTACTCCGTCCCTTGTTCGCACTTTTAGTCTTTCCTTTGTGGAAATGAACTTAATTGACCCTGGATTATATGATCCCCGAAAACAAGCCAAGCAGTCAAAACAATAACATATTCGCGTGTTTTTTGTTATTATTATTACTGCGAAGATAATGAAGAGATCATAGCGGACAACATGAACACCACCAAGTCTAATTGATCAAACCGGCCACGACGATCCATTTCAAGACGCTGGCGAGTACAGTGGAGTCAGATATGTATAACTAAAGGATTTCTAACAGCAGAGCTGTTTAATTTCAAGGTTATAGTAATAATGCATACAATTCAACGTCCCAAAATCAGGATATGATTATGAGGGACGCCGTAGTGGAGGGCTCCGGAAATTTCGACCATATGGTTTTCTTTAACGAGCACTGACATCACACAGCACATGGGCCACTAGCATTTCGCCTCCATCGAAATGCAACCGCCGCGGCCGGGTTCGAAATAGTGACCTTCGGGTCAGCAGCCGAGCACCGCAGTCGCTACACCACCGCGGCGGACTATTGTCAAGGTCAATCTCAAGGTTAATCCCTGTGGAGCATAACGCAGCTCCTAGTGGGCATGTGCCACAAAAATTGGGCAAGCCCCACACTCATCTCCAATCTACTAAAAAAATGAAGAAGCTGTCTATAAGTAGCCTAGTGGGTATGCGCCGCAAAAACAGGCAAGCTCCACTACTCAACTCGACTAAACGTTATGAAATTGAAAATTTCAAGCAGCTTCCTTAGTTAAATAGTGCAGATAGTGGCAAAACCACTATAGAGCAAGGTCAATCAATGAAATAGCAATAGTATGCCACCAGCTCCGTTGTTTACCCAGTCTTTCCGACGTTAAGTCAGTTAAGCTGCTTCAATTTTTTTTTTCTCATGCCACAATTGGAGGAGACATGTGAGGTTACGAAAGGAGAGGGTAGTTTAAGGGCGTGCCCAGCGAGAATTCTGATCATTTGCTCATAAAAGACAAATACGGTACTTTCTCGCTAATAACCTGCACCCACAAAAAGGATAAATGTGCTTAAAAAGTGGAGGTGCGGGTTATGTGCATTTTTTTTTTTTTGTAGAGTTAAATTTAGGGGTACAGGTTACAGCAGGGGCGGGTTATATGCGAGAATATATGGTATATGTATTCGTATTGCGCGATGACAACATTAACTTGCCCCCCCCCCCCCCCTTTTTTTTTTTTTTATTATGCGATGTTTCCTAGATCTTGGCGCCTGTAAATGGCTTCGGCTATTGAAATCCTTCCCTGTTTCTTAATGCTCCAACGCCCTTTTTTTTTCTTTTTTTTTTCTTTTTTTTTTTTGTCTGGTGGCAAATGGTTTACGAAAAAGTGCTCGAGAAAAAAAAGATACCAAAGGGTTTCTCGTTGCTCTCACAAATCTTCGGCGTCGCATATCTTGCTCGCCATTCAGCTTTTCCTTCTACGCTATGGCAGTATCGCCAGCATATAATTTGAATAAGACGTTAAACGCCATTATGCGCAAAAATATCGACAGTACAGCAGCAACGTCGGTATGACGTCGTCTTAACGAGGTATCTTTCGCGATTTCTCTTCGCTTCCTCGTTACGGGATGAGGGGAACGAGGAATCGCTGAGTCACGCTCCTTGTTACAGACGCCGGTCGATTCCGCTGGCTGCCGGAACCATCGGCGCAAGGCACATCCTTATTAAGCGGCCTTCGTCAGGCCGGTCACGTAAAGCGTTTACGCTCGATGCCCAGTTTCGGTGTCTCGTATTTCTTTCCTCGTTTTTTTCTTTCTTTTTTTTTTTTTAGCTCTCGTTTCTTTCGCGGATACGCTCCAGTGAGCCAAGAGACACATCGTGCTAAAACCAATCTCGTTACCGCACCCTGGGGGGCTTAAACCGTTTTGTGCCCGAAATGAGCGTTGAGCAAGAGTTATACAATTTCTCACTCAACGGATACGGCTGCGGGATTTAGGAAGATGATGGAGGAAATTATGCGATCAATTTTTTTTTTCTTGGGAAACGGATTTAGTCTAGAAATAGGGGGGGGGGGGGGGTAACTGTTAGGACATCCCGACAAGCGACAGTTGTTGGCCAAAAAGATATGTGATCTCCATGCGCATCCCCAAGCTCGCGGATCAGGAAGCCAAATTGTATAGCCTCTGCCAATTTTTACCCATACGTGCGTGCTCGTCAGCGGGTCCCTTACATGAGACGCTCCTCTGTTTACAGGGCACGGAGTGCCAGAAAAATTGTACGTACTTCCGCGTTCCGCAATACAGACTGCAGACACGCGCTACATATCGAAAGATTTAGGAAATGTCATTTATAGAATAACGGACAGTAAAACGTTAAGACAACTATATTTTACTGATTTTCCGTTTTCTTTATCCGAAACTCCTGTTGCAATCCTAAAACGCATAGAAAGTCAGTGCTGAACATTTAATGTAATTGTTCCTAACCCCGAGATTAAACCACAGCTCCATGAATCTTGCAAACATAAACAACGAATTGCGTTGGTGTTCTGCTAGTTTTCGCGGGGAAGCCCTGCTCACGCAATACGGAACAAAAAATAGCGGATAGTACCATATTATTTGAAATAGGACATGATTATATATGCCCACAATCAAGTAAAAATATCAACCGGAACAACTGCCATAAACGGGAAAACGCCATTTTCAATGCGTATAAATCCGTGCAAGCGTCTTGAGTTGGCTACAAATATAAATATTTAGAATATCTACGTTCGGCCCAAGGTCTTTTGGCCAGCCGATCAGATGTATGTACAATCGGCGGCGTCTCACTTATCGCCAGCGTTCAGTGGGTGTTACAAGGCCCCCCGCCCACGCAATACATACAGCAACAAAGGAAAAGCTCTGTGATCGAGACAACGGCGTGCAACGAGAAATTCCTGACAGGCCGTTTCGTACGACGCCCAGACAAGTGACGTAACGGGGAAATATAACTCAGAGCTGCCTCAAAAGGACAGAACAAGGGCTCACCTGTCAGGATCACATGTTTCCCTTTCAGGACGTCCGCCACGTCCCGCACCGTCAGGACAGTCCCGCCTTCCATGGTGTCATCTGAAACGGGAAGAAGAGCCGAACGAATACGTCAGCGAGAGAGCGTTTGACGCAAGTGTAATCACACGTATGTCAGGCGAGTGACGGTTTCCTCGCGAAAAATTGAAAAAAAAAGTATGAAAAAGCATACAACCGCGTGCTTTCCAGCAGCCTCACAGCTGCGCGTACAACAACCTGGAAAGAACGCGACCATTGCCTCTCCCTTGCAGCAAGCAATGATGCGTGCTTGACAATACGGTGAAATGGGTTGTGGTTAACCTATATAGGCGCACGCGTGAAAAGATGCGCTTGTGACAGGCACTAACAGGCACTAAGTTGCGTACCAACATTGACGTGACGCGTCGCGCGCACGTCCTGGGAGAGTTTGAACCGGAAACGAAGCGAAATTCCGCCAGAGTGGTCTCCCGCGAGGGTCGCGTCCGGTCCGCAGTCGTGTCGCAGAACGACGTCCCCGCGATGCAGAAAGTGTCAATCAGAGACGCGTCGCAGAGCCCCGACGAACAAAAGAGACGAAGTTGTGCTGCTCCCTTGGGAAGCAGCCGCAGCATCTGAGAAGGACCTCGACACCAATACGGCGGGGAGGGGGTACGCGCTCAAGGCGACGTATGCGCAGCTGGAGACTACTTAGAAGTGTTTGTGGCGCGCTTGAGGGTCTTCAACCTACTTCGCTGGTTGTGACCGTGGCTTGCGACGGCGCACGATCACGAGAGACCGCGTTTAAAATAGCTTCATACTTCGTACAGAAGTTAGTAGAGCGACCTGTGACGCTGCGATCGCGCAGCCGCAATGAAAATCATTAGTATAATGGTTTGAGCCTAACCTTTGTGAGTGTGGACTTCGGATGTTCTTGCTGCACTAATGATTTCACTTTATCTTTCCAAATTTCGAATAAACTATTTCCCTAAACACATACACGTGCGCAGCTAGGGGTTCCCCATTAGGAGTACCAAGTTTCATCAGAAGTTATTTTTGGTCTGTGCTTCCGGAAAATGAGCTTTGCTTTCAGCGAGTTTGTATTTAGTACGGTGTGGCTGTTTGATAGTCTCCTCAGTGACGCTTCCAACCATGGTTCTTGCTGGAAACATTTACATCGGGCAGACCCTGTGGGAGCAAACGAACCTACTATACTTAGGAGTGGTATGTACCAATCGAGCACAAAAAGCGTGACTATAGATGTGTGACTGCAAAAGCTACTACGCAATGACCACTGCGGTTACCTTTTGTTTTGTTTTTCGTTGATGCGCCGAAAATTCTAGCCATGCTTGTGTTTCCTTTCTCTCTGAAGGCGCGATGAAATACTATAACTCAGTTTTTCGTTAGTTGTATAAAATTAGATTTTTGAGAAAACGCACTGCACTTTACGCAGGTTTGCTTCATACGTTCCTGCTCTCTAGTAGTCGTCGACAAGAGTCAATGCCCTTTTTTGAATGCCCTTTGAGGGTTCTCATTCAATATGCCCACCGCATGCTGGGAAATCGCAACTTCCACGATGGCGTCTAGCATCTGGCAGTGCTTGCTTATTTTTGTCTCCTATGATAATTAACCATAAAAATTGCTTTTTGTGGCTAATTATCACCTCCTGACCCATTTTTTAATCTACCCCCAGCCACGGCGGCAACTTGTACGTTCCTCCACTTCAGTTCGCCATTTTCTCATCTCATACTTACCTTAGGATTGGACTAGTTCTATAACCGAAAATAATTTTTACTGTAAGAAAAGTCCATTGGATTACGGTGCCTATTTGTTTTTTTTTTTTTTTTTTTTTTTTTTTTTTTTGGTTACGCTGAAAATTCTAGCTGCGCTTGTGTTTCCTTTCTCTCTAAAGGCACAGTAAAATACTGTACCTCACTTTTTTCATTCAGTTGTATCAAATTAGGTTTTTCAGAAAACGTACTGCCCTTTACGCAGGTTTGCTTCGTACGCTCCTGCTCTCGAGTCGTCGTCGACAGGAGTCAATGCCCTTTTTTGAACTAGCCAACAAATGAACATAACTCGTAAACCCCTCCCTCCTCGAAGACGTTCAATAGCCGCTCTTCCTTCGACGAGCAGCCACGTCGACCTCCGAAGCTGTGCGCGGAAGCATCTCGGGCACGGTGCGCCACTTCAAGCATAAGCATGCACAAACAGCGTGAAGGAAGGAAAAAGAAGACGCGGAAGAGGCTGCCACCGCTCGCATTTCCGCCGACGAAACGTTACACAATACCTACCCCATCTTGACGACCACGCGAGGAGGAGAACCCCACTGGCACGCTTCACTACACCAATATACGACGAGCGCCTGCGCGTTTTGTAGCTCGGTACAATACTACATACCCCTTCCTCTCCTCGCTTCGCTCTCGAACACGATGCTGCGGCAGACGTGGCCCCATCCCGATGTATGTACTGCGCTCACGCCGCACCCGTGCGCGAGCCCACACACACGCACACGCGCAGATAGCCGGCAGACACGACCGCACGGCACGGAGCACAAATGGAATTCCCGCTATACGGAACGCAGTGAACGCGCGCGATTCCGTCCATTCTCGGCGCTGGCACGCATTCGCCGGTTATGTTCTTTTCCCTCTCCCTCTTCATCGTTCTCTTCCTCCGCGGGAGATGCGGCTCGCACTTGCACCATTGTGGTGGCCGCGGTAGCGCCGGAAGGCGCCGTATAGAAATGGACGACGCTACCCGCCAACGTCGATGGACCGAGGAGACCCGCGAGGTCGCCCCGATCACCGAACTCGAACGGGCGACGTCGGAATGACCCAGTCGCATGCGCCCCGCCAGATCGTGTGCGTATATGGACGGCGTTTTACACGCGCTTACACGACGAAGTTTTGCACGCGTGAGCGAGGCCGAATCAATATGTGCCGCTGCACGGAAGACGGCAGCGGCGGCTGCTGTAGGTCACGTGTGCGCGACACTATCCTGTACTTCGCCACTGTAGCGGGATGTTGCGTGGGGCAGCTCGAAGAGTCCTGTAGTTGCATGCAGCTTCGCATGTAAGACGGTGAAGCGTTGCCGCGGCTGCTGCTGGGCGAGTTCAGCGCGGTGGTCGCAGCAAAAAGGGTGTCACAGGAGTTTCCTTCGCCGGCCGCTATATGCGTATGCGGCACGATAAAAAAAAATTCAAGGCAGTGACGACAGCGCGGTTGGGGCTGCGAGAGGACACACGCGTGTTGAAAGCCGAGAAGTGCAGGATGTCGAGTAAAAAAAAAAAAAAGAAGAAGAAGAAGAAGAAGAAGAAGGATTGCTCTGGTGTGGTTCTACCTAACACAGGGGCCCACAGTGTAAAATAATTAAAAATATTCTGCAGCGAGGTAGGAAGTTTCCGGCGGAGAATCATCTTGAGAATGGGAGCGAGCAGGAAATCGTAGGGTGAGGCCCAGCAAAGTGAAGGGGATTTTACGCGCGAGCTCTTACGAGACTGCCGCAACTTGATCAAGAATGTTTCTCGTTGAAACTAATCCACGGACTCCGATGTGCGCTGAACACTCTCAGTGGTACCCAGACGACTGGAGATAACGTCCAAATGAGAACGGGTTGGTTAATGAACATATGCAAACAAATCCCTTGGATCTTCTAATTTCGGTGTTGAATGCCACATTTCAGTATTGCACAGCTAACCAAGAAAAGAAATGATCATTTTCGAATTTCGAAAATCTTCTAGCTAATGGCGCCGAGCGAGAAGGAAAAAACGGCATAGCACTTTATGCGTTAATGTTTTAAATAGGATCGGAAACCCGATTTCCGATTTCTTAAACATTGGCCATTGAGCGTGATAGAGAAATAGAAATGGGAGAACTTGAGAAAATAAAATGCCCAATTTCAATCAAATTACACTTTTCTTCCTTCTAACCTAACGTATGACACGAAAATTCGCTATTTCTATCCGCCGATGCATTCACATACTTCGTCGAATATTACCTCACAAGGCTGCGATTTTCAATAATAACAGACTGATAAAGACTCAGACGTGTCCCGTCTGGAAACTCAATCGCTTTGTAATCGGAATAGCCGACAATCCAGCGCACATATATTCAATTTTACAGCTTTGTTCGTCATTCAGTTTTACAGCCTCATTAATTGCCGGTCCACACCCACATTTGATTGAGAGAAAGAGAAACGAGGGCCCCGCTCGTCCGTCAGGCATGTTCTAGCGGGCGGCAACAGCGATTCAATGGGGAATGAATCTCTTTCAACGTTACCGCGGCCGGAGAGACAGATTCCGCTTCCAAATCCCCGCCTCCCGTGAAAATTACACGATGCGGTCAAAAAGGGTGTTGAGAGTGGAGAGGGAGAGGGCCGGGGTTAGGAAAACAGCGGCAGGCCGCGATTCAGTGCACCACCACCACCGTCGCGGCCAGCGAATGGAGGAGAGGCATATCGAAAGGGAGAGAGAGAAAAATGCACGCGTGGGCGGGATGCGCCGAACAACCATTTTTCGAACGGGTGCCCCGGCCTTCTCTACACGCGGGGCACGCTCGGGAGTGACCCTGACCATTATGGATTGGCCAGTGCCGGTAGCGGGCCGGACTCTTCGCCGCCGCCACTATCGGGCAGAGCTGTGCGGGCCTTTTCGCGCGATTCAGAAGCTCCGTATTCATTTACTCGGCCTCATAACGAGCCCAGTATGTGCGGTGCAAAGGAAAGTTATTATTATTATTATTATTATTATTATTATTATTATTATTATTATTACTATTATTATTATTACTATTATTATTATTATTATTATTATTACTATTATTATTATTATTATTATTATTACTATTATTATTATTATTATTTGATTTGCATACACAGACACACAAAGAGAAAAGAGGGAGAGAGCAAGCTGGCAACTGCCACCTGGAGAGAGAGAGAGAAATATTTTAATGAATAGCTGGAGATGTTTGTCTGGCTTTTCGCCTGACATGCTACTCCAGGGGCTGGGTGATGATTATGCTATAAACACTGATAGACACATAACACATACAGCCACACACACGTAGACTACACTATTTACAAAGTTTCATTCAGGCTCGTGGCCCGCAGGAAAGTCAGCAGCGCTTTCGTGGCGCGTAACGCACTGGAGCTGGTTTGCCATGGGCCCAGAATGTGTTTTAACTCCAAGTGCGAGTCCTGTGAGCACAACGCCTGCCTGCTCTTTCGGGAGGAGGGAAGAGATAGGAAGACAAATGACACAGACTAGCGCTGTTCTGTTGTTTCTGCGAAAGCTGTTATGAGATCCACAACGTCAGCCGATTTTGGTGCCGTCGTTGTCCGCCGCCGGTGTGCGTAAACGCTATCGCGCGAAATAAGAAAAAAATGCAATTAGAAAAAAAAAATCTAGGGTATGATAGGATTTGAACCCGGGCCCTCTGCATGGAAGTTGAGAATTCTGCCACAGAGACAAGCTTGGAAACTCCTTCGCAGATATACCCTAAAGATGTGTCACGTCGGGCAAGGAATCGTTTCAACATGTGCAATATAGCGTCGTAGAAGACTGCAATAAGAACCAGGCGTCGCACCATGCGAATAGCGCAACGAGTGTGTGGTTTAATGCTTCCAACCCATTACCAAGGGCTCCGCCATAATTCTTCATCGTCATCTGTTACAACACAAACAATGCGCACATAATGCCTTACAGATGTGTAGCGGGTATACCGCGGTTCTCCGCAGAATGACGAAAATGGCACAGTGGGTGCTTCGCTATACTTCATGAAGATTACGACCTTGCATGTGTATTTGTATTAGTTGCCCCAAGAGAATCTACAACGGGCTCTAGAAAGACCGTTGTTAAAGCTTTCGCTGTAATTGTGCTGCGTGTTCCGCGCAGGCCTGTCGCCTGTCGTTTTTTTTTTCCTCCTCGAAAAATGTTACATATCTGTTGAGGGTGCGCGCGCAGTCGGACTACTTGTAATTATTTTTTTTCTGTGTAATAAACCCGACAGTTGCTAGTTCAGAGCCTGTCCTGCATCGTTCTTCTCATGTCGCCGTCTTTTTGAGCTTCTTTTGCCATGAAGATCAACCAAGTAGCCCAGGTTTGCCCGCTATTGCGCACCTTCCCTTCTATATATATTGCGCTGCAAATAGTATATACATATTGACACATTTACCAACTAGCCCACCAGAGGATTCTTATAATCAGAACATGTATTTGCCATCCGGTGCCCACGCAAAATTAAAAGATTTCTATATTTATATTTCCGGCAAGAAACAAATGAAGCACAAATTATCAAAAAAAAAAACAATAAAAACTTGATACCACGAAGCTAAACTTCGCCCTAGCTACACCGTAACCCGCCTATATACTTCCCTTGGTTGTTTAAAAAGCACCGACGCCAACGCACTGCAGAACACGCCGTATAGCCACTTTCGCTCAAGCGTTACGCGAATAAGTTACAACAAATACACACGGCTAATTCACTGGCGTCAGTGTTTTCTTCTGCAATTATCGCAGTCCATATACGGGCGCCTTTCGTTCTCTTCTCATTCAGCCGCTCAGTGAGGCCCAAAAATATAGAATGGACTCACCCACAAACTCGGTTCTCGCGGTGTGCAAGCAGCGTCGGCCAGCGCCGCTCTCAAAATCGTCCTCCCTCTCTTTCCGCCTACCGCCGGTGTCGCCCAGGCGTTTCCTGAATTACAACGGTTGCGGGTCTCTCCGCCGCTATATACAGCAGAAGCAGCAGTAACAGCAAAAGGCCCGCTTGCCCTTTTTTTTTTTTTTTTTTTTTTTTTTTTTTTTTTTTTTTTTTTTTTTTTTGTCGTGCGTAATCTTCTGTGGCCTCGATTTTCAGTAGTACTAAACGAGTTCGCATGCAAAACCAGCGTAAAGGCGTCCCCGTGTGCACGTGGGCCCAAGTAGCTAATTAGCCCTGAGCCAACCGGTTATTACTAAAACGCTGGCTACAGCGAATCTCTTGGAGGTTATAGTGTGAGCCTGCGGCCGTAAGCACGGCTCTAGCTGCTTTCCTGCAATCAGGGAGAAAGTGTGGGACACACTTTATGATCACGATGGAACTACAAAGTAAAACTTTTGAACTCAGATGGTCCTACTGAATCATTGACGAGGAAATGTTTTCCTCCTCGGTGAACATTAAACCACTTTACACCCTCAAGGTGATTTTGCTGTGTCTAACTAAAACCCTTGCACCTTAGGAAAAAGGTGTTTCCACGGATCAAAACACCCATAAACACCCTTTAAAGGTGATTTAGGGAAGGAAAAGACCCTTACACTCCCATATTTGCAAATTCTTCTTAGGCAAAAGGGTGTTTTGCGTGCTTGAAACCGCTTTAAGGGTTCAAAGTGGTTTACAGGGTGGCTTTTCACGGCACGCAGATATGATATGCAGCTGCAACAGATGACATGAATACTGCGTGAAATAAACTTTATTAGGCATCATTTGCTATCGGGCTCCAGGCTGCCATAATTATTTAGGAGTCCTAAACTACGGCTTCTTAATCAATGTCTGCATGAATTTTGAACTTTCGGGAGGTTGGAATCACGAGGAGGAAGGAGTCGCTTAAGAACAATGCACGGCGACATAAAAACGAATAATTTGAAAGTGACAAAGTGTATGCTCGCAAATTGTTGAAACGGCCGCTGAAATTGCTTTGACAGCAGAGGTCAAATGCTGCAGAATCATGCGACCTGTGCCATCCAGGACGCATAACGAAACATTCAGCACAAATGACCCATCACTTTTTTTATGACCCGTGCAACCAGAACGCAAGTGTACGGCGAGAAAAAAACACCGCACGTTTGACCCGACCACGTTATTGAGAAACAACAATTTGACTTGCGTCGCTCCTCCGCGTTATATTGTTCTCCCCTTCATCGTATTGTTGTTGGAACACTTTCCAGATTGATTGCAAAAGCGTAGCAACTTAGTCCCGAGTGACTTGCCACTGTTTTGCGGTCTCCGCTGATTGTTCGCTATGGAGATGCGAACAATCAGCGGAGCCACTTCCCGAGCATCGTCTTCGCATGCTCACACAGGCGCCGATATCGACAGTAGTATGGTGTATAGATAGTGTGTACTTAGCCGCGGAAGATCGTCCGGTGCGTTAGACATACATCCATCTCCCAAATGACAAAGTGAAACAAACCCAAGGCCAAGACAAGCATTATCGAACGCCCCCATAGACCTCTCTTTCAATCTCGAAGTCGGTTGTGCAACGATGGTTACATGCAGGCTCAGGGACAGAGAACACAACGGTAAAAGAGCTTTTATTATTATTTAGTTTAAGCGCCACTTCGAGTCTTCAGACCAAGCTGTGATGGTATCGGACAATGCAGGAACGTTTGAATGGCTTTTTTTTTTTCCTGTTACAAGCCCAATTAAAAAAAAAACAATTTACATATTTTTTTCTCTAAAGCTGGAAGATTCGATTTAGAAACAGTTCTATGCTACACTGGACGTTGCCAGCTCGCTTTATTTCGAAAGTGGTTTATGCACTCAAACCTGCTGTTCTTCCAACAAGGAGGAACGGGAAGGGGGGGGGGGGGGACTAACATGTATAAACAGAAAGATGCAGTTGATAGCGAAATGGGAGCTTGTTTTGGTTGTTTTTTCTACGGTGGGCGATCGTTTTCTGGCCCTCTGCAAACGAACTGCATGGTTAACAACGTGGCTTCAACGCGTCATGAAAACAGGATTGTCTTCCGCCTGCCCTATATACTAAGAGAACATTCGGCCAATTCAGTATCCACAATTAAAGCACCCCTAAACCAGTTCGAGGTGAATGACGAGGGTGTCTTTTTTTCTCGGCTTCACTACCCTTTTGCAGGCGCTAACCCCCCCTTCGCCACTTATTTCTTCATAAAACCGGAAAATCTCAGTACTAAGCGTCGAGCCAATCAGGATTTCGCTCTTTTCGGCTACACGCTGTTATCTCCGCTTGCGCTGTCGAAAACGCACAAAACGAAGTGAAATGAGTTGATCGCGCACGATAGTCATGCGAGACAAGGTAGAACGGGCGTGATTGCATGCAAGGCAAAGCGGGGTTAGAGACAATTCACAAGTGATATACGCCTCGTACATGGACCAATCGAGAGCTTATCTCCTCATGACGTCACGTGAACAGACGCTGGCGTCACGAATAGCGCAGAAAAAACGGGAAACACCAGGAGAGAATAACGCACTCCTTAGTATTTTCAGAGTCTGTTTAGGGGCCCTTTAATAACTATTACATAGCTATCTTACGAAACGTTTCTAGGGTGTTCGTGGACTATTAACCTTAAGGAAACTTTATGAATGCAGGGGCAGCCATGACAAGTGAGTCCTTTCGAGGGCGAACTTATGCGTTGCGTTAAGATTGCTTGATCAGGAGGGGGGGGGGGGCAACTGCCCCACCCCGTACCCCCCCGCCGGCCACCGCCCCTGTATGAATGGCTCCTTTGTGTATATATGTGTGTTTGTGTCTGTGCGTATTATTTGTGTGTATATTGATTATTGTATATATCAGTCATCATGCATGCACCCGACACCTGGAGTAGCAAGGCCAGGCGATAAAACGGGCTAACATCTCTGGGAATATCATTAAAGATTGTTATCTATATCTATCTATATCTAGGGCATCATGAACCTGTTGCCTCGCCACGTACGCGCATCACGCAAAGGTGAAGGCGCCGTCACCAGCGCCGATTATAGGCCGCCGTCATCGACCTATAGCACCGGACAGCACCGCAAACCAGAGCTGCGGCAATCGTCGCCATCGCTCGCGCCGCCGCATAAGCACTCGCACATAGAAAAAACACTCACAAACGGACCGGCTGCGCGGGAGGAAAGAGACGATTAGCATCGACCTGCCGCCCCGTGCCAATACCAGGCGCCCCCCCCCCCTGCCCCCCCGCAGCACAGGCACGCGGCGTGCCCGTATTACGGCGGCTATCGAGCTGCCGCGGTTATTGTTTTGCTGGCGTAGGAAGGAAGCCCCGAAAAATCGGCATATACGCGCGGCGCAAAATGCGGTCGCTGTAAAGCTCGCTCTGCGTTCCCAGCCAATGCAGCCGTTCCCCCCCCCCCCCCCTCTCTCTCTCTCTCTCTTTTTTCGGCTTGATTTTGTATGCGCCGGTGCGCCTGCAAAACGAGAGGAAGGAAGTCGCGAAAGTTGCTCCCGTCCGGATTATTCACGCACAGAGCTTTGCCCCGCTTGTTTAAAGTGAAGCCACGTGGTTCTGCGAACTCTGTAACCATAACCCCAATCTGACTTTCCATCTTTGCGCATTCAATTAGGAAACTTATGCTTTTCTTTCGCAGCTATAGTTGACGAATCTATATGCAATTTATACTAGAATCTTGATATCATCGTAATCATAAAACGCGTACTCGTCAAAAGTCGCCAAAAAGAACTTGCTGCCGTCTCACCCAGGATGGAAAACCGGAGTTTACGACGCTCGAGCTGTGCCAGAGCTTTTACAAGGTAGTTACAATACAATAAACGCTGTTATACCGTGGGCACCTGAACCCGTTTGAATTATAAATCGATAAGGCCAATCGAAACAGCCTAATCGAAGAGGTGCGTGGATTGCGAGCCGCTTCGATTCGCTCAGATTTCCTAATCATGAGCTGAGTTTTCGCAACTTGCCTCTTTCAAACACAGGGCTGATGTAAGTACACTGCGCACGAAGGCTCTGATTGGCCAATGGTATCGGCAAAATGTGATCAATATACTCGATGGAAACCGAAAACGTTGCCTATAAGCTTTAGAATAATGCATAGAGTGCACGGAAAGCATAGCGACTGTCTCGAATGTGCGGTATTCGCAGTGCCTAGGGTAAGCTATCTATCGAACGGTTATTGAGAACAGAATAACTCTAGAAATAAAATATTAATGACCCTATTTTATTTGAGAACACGGCTTCGGAAATCCAATCCCACAATGGAAAAAAAAGAAAGACAGCTGTTCTCTTTTTTTTTTTTTTATATAGAACACGTGTCGCATAAGAAACACTGGAAGCTTTGTATTTACGATTAGCTGAAAGGTACAAAGTGGTATATTTTCTGCTCAACACTATAATAATAATAATTGTTGGGGTGTCCCAAAACCACCATATGGTTATGAGAGACGCCGTAGTGGAGGGCTCAGGAAAATTTCGATCACCAGAGGTTCTTTAACGTGCACCTAAATCGAAGTACACGGGCCTCAAGCATTTTCGCCTCCATCGAAAATGCGGCCGCCGTGGCCGGGATTCGATCCCGTGACCTGCGGGTCAGCAGTCGAGCACCATAACCACTAGACCACCGTGGCGGTTTTTTTTTTCTTTTTTTCTGCTCAACACTGACAAAATGAAATACGACGTAATTTTTCTTAAGTTACACAAGCTCACAGACGTATATGCTCTAATGTCATGGCGGGGCGTTTTAAATAGTGCTTGAACAAAGTTGCACTGACGACTCTGTAGCACTGAGAATACTCGGGATGTAGTGCAAGAATCGCTAGTTGTGAGGTTGCGTAATATGGCGTAAGCATTGTGTTTTTATCCGCCTCATCATATATAGTACATTTAAGCTCGCAACGAGACAATTCCCTAACTCAGCATGCTCAATGACACGGCGCTTTAACGGACAATCACAGAAAGAAGGAGAGTTGATATTGGCTCCGGAAGCCAACGCGGAAACCACCCATCTGCTGCGAGCGATCGCTGTTGGCACCACTGCATCTCCCCCCCCCCCCTGTCTTTCTTCCCCCTAACACACAGCTCAAGCGCAACCATGAACATATGCGCGAATAGAGCGAACCCCACACACACACACACGCACGCGCACACACACGCAAGCAAGCACGTATAAGGAAAGATCGCACGCAAACGCATACAGAAGGCAGGCTGTTAGCCCTCCGTGCTAACGAGGGGGGCGACCGTCCGTCCGGCGCTCCCATTGTTCCAGATGCCAAAGAGCCGACCTCTCCGTCGACCCTTCCCCGCACGCCTTGCAGCGGCTGCACTGCATCCACATAGAGGAGGGAGACCAAGCAGCCAACCACGCAGAAACAAAGGCGACCAGCAGAGCTGCCTCTGCTCCCGCTGTACTAACCGCCATACAAACAGTGGAGCCATCCGTCCACGAGGAGGCACCCCCCCGCAGAACTTCCGCAAACGGAGCCTCGTCGCCGCAGAAAGGACGTCCGGGCGCAGCCTCGCGGTGCACATACACACACATACCGCCTCTCTCGCTGCGTGGCCAAAATACAGGGGTAGTCGCGAGTAGCAGCGCTGTGCCGGCAACTGGACCTCGCGAGAGAGGGCCCTTATACATGCTACTATACTACGCGGCATTCGCTCTCTCGCTCCGTAACCTTGCGACGCCCTTTGCCGCTTCCATTGTGAGTCGCCGAGTGCGCTAAAAGAGCCACCAGGCTGGATATGGGAGATAGAAGAAGAGATGATGCCTCGAGGCGCTTTGTATGCTCTGTGGGCAGGCCACTATTTATAGAGCAGCGCATACCTGTGTGTGTGTGTATGCGTGCGCATAAAGCAGTGTGAATGCGCGATAGTGAAGCACTCTTAGGGAGTTTTAGTGAAGTGTGATAGGGTAGGAGGGGGGGACGCGTTATTCGAACCGGTATTGATGTGAATTGAACACCAACAGTGTGAATGAACGAAAGAGCACGCCAAAGCCCTTCGACCCGCTTCAACGGTTTTTCGCCTCAGAACGAGGTAAGATTGCGGTCTGGACGTAAACGGTAGTGATGTGCCGCTGAGTTGGGCTAGTTGGATATATTGTCATCATGAAGCACGATTTAAAGGACTGAGAAATAAGGAAACATTAGTTAGGGCTGCAGAGAGTGTAACTATAACTTCGTCTTTCCTAGCGCTGCAACCATGTTTCATCATTCTTCTGCTCCATAAATTACCCTATTATTAAGCTTTCAATAAATTTATGAAACGGCAAAATTTCTTGCCAATCCCCCAGAGTGGGTGCCAGCCACAGCGAATAGGTGAACAAGAATGAGTTTCATAATCAAGAGACAACGTGCTGCCGATACCCCAGAAAAAGAATACAAGCTGCGTGACTTCAGTCAGAAATCTACATAATATATGGGATCTTATCTATATGCTTCTTCCATAAAAAGGAAAAAAGAAAGGAAAAGAACTGGGAGTCATTCGTCAAATCTGCTCATTGCTATGGTGAGGAAGCGAATGTAATTAAAGATAGCATACGTTAAACTTGGCGCTGTCGACAAGGAAGCGTAGTGTTTCTTGTGACCAACAAGATTACCCTTAGACCGTATAAGGTCCGCCGCGGTGGTATAGCGGTTAGGGTGCTCGGCTGCTGACCCGAAGGTCGCGGGTTCGATCCCGGCCGCGGCGGTCGCATTTCGATGGAGGCCAAATGGTAGAGGCCCGTGTACTGTGCGATGTCAGTGCACGTTAAAGAACACCAGATGGTCGAAATTTCCGGAGTCCTCCACTACGGCGTCTCTCATAATCATATCGTGGTTTTGGGACGTTAAACCCCAGATATTATTATTATTAGACCGTATAAGAGATGATCTTTGAGTCAAGTCGCCGTGATTATACTTGATTAGAACATCTCTTTTTGGGCTCAGTTGTGACTGAGTTCTAATTTGTACTGTACTGTTCGTCTTCGTTCCATGTGCAATCTCACCACTTCCCTGGGAGAACAGCGCTTAATGCACTGCAGAGAGAAAGGGAATCACGTGGATCCATGCGTAAATTCTGCCTTCTACACGCGAGCTATGCTTAATGTCGAGTTGGTGTATTAGATATGAATATGGAACATACAGAATGTTAGTACGTCAGCGTGTTTGTGTGAACTCGCACCCCGAAATAGAAGGCGAGATGTGTCAGCCTCTAACGCTCGATAGCAGACAGCCGCAGACCCGAGTCACACAATCATAGCAATAACACTTAAGAAGCTAAAAACGAGATAATGCTTACGCAGCTGTTGCGAACACGATACATTTAATGTAGGCTAAGAAAAATGACAAATTAGGACGCTTTCTTTCTATAGGACAGGCACATGTGTTCGCTTGAAAGGTCTTGCACGCAACGTCACCTTTTTCCACGTAAGTGCCGGCATCAGCGCAACGACATACCCTTCAATTTAGAAGGGGTGGGGGGGGCAACACACTTTAACTGAACAATTTTGTCCCACAAGCATTCAAAACTCAAGAACGGATGCATTCACTTTCAATTCTCGCGCTAATATTGACATCCTTGAGTGCATCTAGGGTTCAAGTAGTTTACAGGCGGAAGACAAGGTCAGTGAGAAAACTGCATTGCAGTTTCCTCTTTCTGCCTCGGCGCCCGGAAATTTCGTTCCCGAGGCCCATTCATATTGAAAAGAACTTTTGTCTTCATCTCGAAGTCACATAAAGGAACGAGCACGATTGGCTGGCTCGTTTTTATCAATTCTACTCAATGTTTGACAGCGGACTATTCGCCGTGCACCGCAGTGTTAGGTTAATTCTGATGAACTGGATGGCTTTCGACTTCTGCGCACCAACTCTGGTGTTTACATCGGAAAATCAACTTGCTTCGACTATTCAGTAATACACACAGCGTGAAACCACACGCAAGCATTTCAAGAACCTTTTTCCACGCACCGCTTCTCATGGGATTGTTCAACTCGTCGCTATATAGTTGAAGTCTGTTTACGTCGCCACAGAAACTGCTCCCCGTGCGATGTTCAAACACTCGCCTCGCCCGCCCTTCCTCCCTTGTGAAAGCTGTTCTCTCAAAAGTTTGGGAACTACGGCGAGGCTAAACTTTGGCATAGCACCTTCGTAGAGTCACGTTAGCGTGCGCGCGAGGGGGGGCAACAAGCCGAGAGCTTTCCAGCTCCGTGAGACAAAGGAGTTGAGTCTCTTCACTCGCGCAGCTGCGGTGGCGGTCGCCAGTTGTGGCGCCGCGTGCACGAGCCGCTGCATCTCCGTTCTTTTGTCTCACACCGCGATGGACTGCATGCGCAAGAGACGCCGGCGCGCACGAGCCATTGTGCGTATTTTGCGCCTAGCTAACTTTCGTTTCTTTGTTCTTTACACTTGCGCTGCGTACGCTAACTCAAGGGTAGGCGACGGCGCTTTGTAATGCAAGCCGGCGCACACGGAGCGCTTTATTCGATGCAACCTGCGTGCGACGGGAGAGCGCCGAGTTATATGGCTCTTCTTGAAGCGAGTTCTGCATATATTTACGGGAGAAAGGGGATCGTTCGAAGCACTCCGCGTAATTTTTCGTTCCCCTAATTGTGACGTTCCCCCCTTGACGAACTTCTCTTGAAAGCTGTTGCTGAACGAACGGCGACAAAACGTTGGTAACGTTCTTATCAGGTGAAGATAAGAACTTTGAAGCATCCTCCCGTATAAGAAGTTCCACTACACATCTCAGTGGCTTATCGATTCATCCCATCAGAATTAGATTACATGTGAGGGGCACCAACGCACGACTATATGAGCGGAAATAAAGCGTCGTAAAGCTTTGTCAACAGTGGTTGGACAGCAGTCATCCCGAGAAGGGACAAAGGGGGGATGCACTCGCACGCGATGACTGTCAAGTTTCTCAAGGGTGTGGGAAATCCTCTCTGCATTTTGAAGTGTGGAATACTTTCATTCATTCATTCATTCATTCATTCATTCATTCATTCACTCTGCGAAGTAATGCCTGGCCCTATAAATTGAGAACCACCTACACATTACCATGTCAGAGGGGGTCCGAAACCAAATCTCTATGTGCTTAGACCAGCATAATACGGGATTTTGCATGTTCGAGAACTCTGCACTCAACTAAACGTGCAAAAACGAAAAAAAAAATACAAAACAAAACATGAGTAAAAAAATGTTCGGTGGTTATTAGTGGTCGTCGCCCAATCATCGCCTGGCGCGTCATCGCTGAAGCTCAACCTGCTAGTGGCAGCAGGGAGGGAAGTGGCGAAGTCAAACAACGCGAGCTCTGTACCGTACACACGCCACGTACTCCTTTCATTCACCCGCCTCGCTAAACTTATACCCGACTTAAATCATCTCTCTAGGCTACCCTGATTTCCTCGACGCGAATAAGCACCTCTGCGTAAACGCGGCTATGTCTTAAGGAGGGGCAAAGGAGGGACAGATGCTTCCTTCCGGAAGCAATTTCCGCGAGCGCCTTCTTCAACACGCGCAGAGCTCATACACGGTGGGCCCCCAGGCGAGCTAAAAGCGCCCACAAGCACGCACGCTAAGCTTCTAAATGAGTAGAGCCCATAAACGAAGGAAGGCGGAACACCACAGCGCCGCTAGGAGGTGAGGAGGAAACGGCCGCTGGATGGAGGTGTTTGCTCGGCGCGCGCAGCGTAATAAGCGAGTGAAGGCGTGAACCAGGCGGCGGTGCTCGAGGGAACTGTTCGAAAAGTGCGGCGTGTGGTATGTATGCATATGTGTGTGCATGTGTGCGTGTGTGAGTGTGTGGCTCGCGAATTGACGCCACCGTGGGCTTGGAGGAAAGCTGTTCGATCGCGAAAAGTCCTCAACAGCCGCTCCCCCCCCCCCCCCCGCCAAGCCTAAATTATTTTCACTTCTCATCTCGAGCATCTGCAGTCAGCCGAAATTTCCTGCCTTCGAGTGCTGATCAATACGCCGAAAACTTCAGAGATCAAGACGGCGGCGGCAGGGCGCGACACGTCAATTAACTAATGAAAAGCAACAAATAGTTGGGTTCTTCGGTTCTGGCTGCCAACTACAATTCGACGCTATATACATAAAACCTCACGAACAAGTTGTGTACATGCGTACGAGAGATCCTGTTTTGCGTGATCGACGTAAACTTTTTTAAATTGTAGGGATGCATGGGTGGTCTCTAGGACGCGCGCGAACTCGGAACAGAAGAATCAGCGGCGATAGATGCTGTGCCGCTTTGTTCTTCGGGTGTCAATGTCCGCTCGATTCAGACCAGTTCATCCGCAAGAGCAAGGTCCCTTGGGACTTCATCGTCGCTTTAGAGGCAGGAAACGGAAGCTCGTCTAAACTATGCGACGGTATTGGTCGCACTGTCGCCCGCACGGATGTGGTGCGTACGGTCTTCGCTTCCGCCTCGTAGACTCGCGTATATATATGCTAGAAAACGCGAGACCGGAACCGTTGGTGCGTAGTACATAGCAACCATTCAATTCCGCGCTGTCCGGTCGTTTCAATTACCGTACTTTTATGGCAAACATTCGTTTTACCTCTAAACAAACACTCGTCCCGGAATTGTCTCGTATAAACCGATATCTCCAAAAACGATCCTCGCATACTCGTACAGGATACTGCAGTTCATTTCGTGCGATCTCCGGAAATGAAATGCGCCGGGCAGCCAACTGCCGCGGTAGCGCCGCTGTACTATTCGAGCACTAATTATTAAGGCGGAAGCCTCAGATACCTCATTAAACGCGGAAATTGACCATAGGCGTCCGGCGTCGGCGGCGTCAACACGAGTGATGCATATAACCATCATAACATGATGACGTCACGTAACATGACGACATCATGACGTCACGGACCGCCGAAATTTGTGACGTCATCATGCCGTAACAATAATGTCATCATGACGTCACGTAACATGACGTCACATGAGTACGTAATCACATGACATCATCGCTTTGCACTGCCTCCGCGATCGGTTGGCCGATCACGGAGGCAGTGCAATACATCGACTGAAGAAAAAGAAGGAGATGTCTTTGGCCTTCTAGCTGTCTTAGGGGATAGCACGAAGGGACCCTGTAAGTTTTCTTGTCTCAGTATTTCCGTCTATCTGTCATTAAGATGTTCAAAGAGCAGAAGAGTTAATTGATATTTCTTTCCGAGAAATGCACACTTTAAAGTTTAATGATCATACTATTACGATAAAAGAACTACGGGTACGTAGTTGGAAAGAAAGAAAG
The DNA here is from genome assembly GCA_030522465.1 of Rhipicephalus appendiculatus. NCBI lineage: Eukaryota > Metazoa > Arthropoda > Arachnida > Ixodida > Ixodidae > Rhipicephalus > Rhipicephalus appendiculatus. Next base: position 3,002,779 of record JALIZH010032992.1, on the reverse strand, counting down.
AAAGAAAGAAAGAAAGAAAGAAAGAAAGAAAGAAAGAAAGAAAGAAAGAAAGAAAGAAAGAAAGAAAGAAAGAAAGAAAGAAAGAAAGAAAGAAAGAAAGAAAGAAAGAAAGAAAGAAAGAAAGAAAGAAAGAAAGAAAGAAAGAAAGAAAGAAAGGGCGCTTTCTAAGAAAACGCGAGGATACATACATCGCACCGAGACTTCGTGTTTTCAGAGCGCGCTCAATAAAAGTCGGCCGGCGACAAAGCAGATTGAGAGACTGGTCATTCTCAGCGCCTCATTACGGAGGCGCCGCCGGAGCTCGGGATGCGCAGCGTTCACAGCACGTATAGGCACACCAACCAACAACCGAGTCAGGGAACGTTCTGAAAGAAAGCGCTTAAAGGATGGCCGCCAAGACACTGAATGATGAATCGGGGTGAGTGGACGTTCCGCTATAGAAGCCATTGCTCGCTTCGCTATGGGCATTCAGTGCAGTATAAAGAACAGTCGCGACATCATTATGACGACGACGCTCGGACGGAGGGGCCCCCCGCGCGGCATTTCTTCTTCTAATGGCAATGTAAGTATTATAGCACGGAGCTGAGGACCTTACGTAGATGCGCACCATTCCGGGGCAGAATAAAATGCAGTTTCAATGAGGCACAGGCTGTGGGAAATGAAGTGACGCGACAAAAAAAGAAGTGTCACCGACAAAATACAAGGAAGGGTTAGACCTGGCACACAAAGAAGGATGAGGTGCTTGTAGCAGTGCGTGCTGTCCGCTTTACTTAGCGAAGTTTCAAGGACACGCTCAAGAATCACGTCCCTTTCATCCATCCGTCCTCTGCACTTCGCTCTGCTTCGTATGTTTTTCTTTGTCGCTTTCTTTCCGGACTTTCCAACTAAGGCGGAAATTCAGTCGGAGTTCTACTTCTCTCCAGGACTCTGTTCTCTTACGGAGTCTCGAAAAGTAAATAAAACAATAGGGCAGGGGGGGAATACACTTTGGAAAAAAAAAAAAAGAGAGAGAGAGAGAAGCACATCGAACAAGCAAGCAAGAAAATAAAGAGGCTGTTCCCTACAGAATATAAGAAAGCTACCGCGATTCACGCCGACTTTCCAGAAAGACCGAATAGCGAACACCGTACCGACGCCTCACCAACGTACGCGATGCGACAGGGTGGAAAAGGCTGCACGCCGTATAGTCGTTGAAACGCACGCGAATCGTGTTCGCCGGGACCTTGATGGAAAGGGAGGGTGGGGGGGGGGGGGGGAGTGTACTGGCAGGGGGGGACCCACCCAGCCCCTTTCCTTGGGCGTCTTCTTCGCTTGCACGGACGCTGCGTCGGACAGCGTCGTCGACGACGTACAGACACGCGTCGCGGCTGCAGTCACGCATGGCTTGACGGCATCAGTGCGGCAGCAAATAAAAAAAAATGGCGTTCATCTTCTTCACGCCCACGACTATAGGCCTCTCTTTTCTCTGCTCTGTCTCAGCCTCTCTTTATTTCGGTGTACCCTGTTCGCGCCCTCCTCTTCGTCTTTCGCGGTCCCCTGTGTCCTAATGCAGCGTTCCTGTTCTCACGGAAAATCGTGCAGCATTGGAGAGACTGCAGCGTATTCCTGTACAGGCTCAGTGATCTGGCCACCGCGCGTGGCTGCGGATCACGAGGCATCACAGAGGGAGAGAGAAAGACAGAGATATACATAACACAAATAGTTGGAAGGTAGACAGGACAACAAGACGAGCGTCTGGTTTGCTACCCTGCATTTGGGGCAAGGGAAAGGGGTCCGTTGATGAATGGACATGTAGGAGTTCTGCTTATGCACGTACGGAATACACAGCATCAAACAACTCTATGGTACACGTCTGCGACCGTCTGTAACGCCTTTTATGTCTCGCGTTCTCATTCATAGCGGCTTTTAGCACATAATTTAGTAAACATTGCTCATAAGCCAAAAACAAGATCAGTAGTAGTTTGGTATGTTTGCTCGACAAGAAGGACGAGGAATAAAAGATAGAGAAGTACTTTGAGGGAGAGACAGAAAGAGGAAGATTTCAGCAAGGACAGCTATATCAGTTTCGTCTGGACTATCGTGTTTGAGCAGGCTATTTAGCGTTGCGTAAACGTAAAGCGCAACAAAAGTAAGAAAGTTTGTGACAATAAGAGGGAAACCATTAGGTATGCGTTTATCTGTGCGCCTATATACAATTTTATGCACTGCTGCGTTGTGCATCGCCGTGCGCCTTTTTCTTACCATGCGTTCTTTCGCGATTACGCATCGCCGCATAGTTTTCTTAGCATGTGTAGAACTCGGAGACGTTCACGCACCTCCTAAATGAACGGTGAATTTCTCCCTGCTTTTTCCTCTTCATCTATTTCTCTCTCTTATTTTTCATTATTTGTGTTACATGTTATATCTGAGAGACATTTTCACCAAGAGTACCATGTAAACCCAGCTGCTAGGCAACTCTCTAGCACCCATTAACGTATTCCCTCAGATATAATCTCCAGTCGCTCAGTCACATTCAGACTTGGTTACTTTTCATTATTCGTTTTTTTCTTATTCGACATTAGGCTCCTGGTTAAGCTGAGGAGCCAGTTGGGTTGTTCCCAGGAACACTGCACCGATTTAGTCGGAGACTGCCGAGCAACGTGTCAGACGAAAGTTTCCACCTAGCACTCAAGCACCGCCGCCGCTTTCTTGTATCCGCGCCTACGTCACTTCTCCCTTTCTTTGCGTACCTGCTGTCATTTACGCGAAGGAAGCCGGATGCGAGCGAAAAAGAGGCAGGTAAGTCATTCGGCCATGCAACTCTGGAAGCCGCCGGATTTCGGTTTTATACACAGCTAGGCTGTACACGCATGAGAAGGCACGCTTGATACATATCCCAGGAGATTTCATTTCGTGCAACCATATTGTGTATGTATGTATATATATATATATATATATATATATATATATATATATATATATATATATATATATATATATATATATATATATATATATATATACATACATACATACTAGGGCCGGTTTCGGCAATGTACAGTCGTCAGCAATATTAGAGGAAACTTTAAGATTACCTTTTAAATGTCCATAGCGGCTAAACGTTGTTGGTAAGCGCGAAAGTGTTGGTAACACTCATTCCTCAAGCGCACACATATATCTTGTAATTCAGAACATCACATTCACATCGGTACATTACAAGTAATCGTTGATTAAACACGAATTAGGTGCTGCCTCTCATATTGCTCACGACTGTACAGACAACGTCAAAAGTTTATGGACCAGCCTTGAGTTTAGATGTCGGGCCTGTTTTGAAACGTGCTAACAACATGCACTGTAAAGTTCGACTGAATACAGCCACAAATCGGTGGGAACTCTAAAGTTTTCTCAGACCTAGAAGTCTATAAACCTTTGACGTCGACTGTAAAGTAGCGCTCGAAGGCCAGGCCCACGCACCAAGCATGCATAATCCGTAGGTCGGGTATATGATGAAGTGACGTTAAATAGCCCGTTTCGGCAATGCGCCCAGCCGTCCACGTTCATGAGGAAGTCAGCGCCGCTAATATGGCGCTCGCAGTAGACAGTCTTAATTTGTGCTGCGTGCGTGCTCCACTCGCGTGCGTCGCCCTCGTGTGAGAGTTGCACGCGTTCATGAGTGAACAAACGCACGAGCCACGCATTGCGGATGCACGCTATTTCACCCCGACTGCGTTGCGTGCGCTGCGCGTTGCATGACTTTACGGGGGGAGAACTGACGCTCGGATCGTATACCGCGGCTTGTTTCTTGGAGGATATCTTAGCTATATATGCAGTGGCAAACTTGACTATTTTAAGATTCACGGAAACTCCGCGCGTGCGTGCGTGCGTGCGTGCGTGCGTGTGCACGTACCAAATCATTGAGTTAAGTTAGCGCCTTAAAAGAGCTTTGCGAAGTAGCATTAGGATTTGAGGTTAATTACCAGAACAACAACACGCTCTGCGTAAATTATGTTTTGCACTAAATGCAGTTCCGGGCTTCCGCGAAGCACCACTTGAGTTCGACTTTTGACTTCTTTGCAACGAGTGGCGAAACAACACATACACGCACGTGCACGTATTATATATATATATATATATATATATATATATATATATATATATATATATATATATATATATATATATATATATAGTAATTTGTGGTTCCTTTTAATACAAGGGAACTGCAAGGAAGTGCTTTATAAACGTAAATACCTAACTTGCTCAGCGATTTTAGCCGTAGAAGAGTCGAAATCTGGCCCACTTGGTTCATCACACTTGAAGAAAGCCAGCAAAAGCACGGCCCACGAGAAAGAGGCAGACGAAAACACCGCTGGAAGTCAGTGTTTGCGTTGTGTCGTACAATGGGCTATATTCAAATTATGTGATTTATGGTATAGTGTATGGCGTGTTGCGACGTATATTCGCACATTATTCGATAATTGTATCTCCAACATCAGTCGTACATTGATATAAACTTGATTTCATTTCATTTTCTTGAGGCGGTGTGTTGTTTGAGCGGATATATGGCGCTCGACTGCTGACCCGAAGGTCGCGGGATCGAATCCCGGCCGCGGCGGCCGCATTTTCGATGGAGGCGACAATGCTTGGGGCCCCTGTACTTAGATTTAAGGTGGTCGAAATTTCCGGACCCCTCCATTACGGTGGCTCTCATAACCATATCGTGGTTTTTGGACGTTAAACCCCAGGAATCTTTATTAACCCTCGCTTCGTTCGCAAAACAAGCCGTGCTATTCAGAATGCTCAATCTAATAACTGGATCTCACTTGTTTACGATTGAAACACCTTACCGCGCATATAGGATACGCGTGCGCCGATAAAGTTCACCTCCCTTAGAAAAACCTGTAGGGAACGAAGACTGCAAAGGTCTCGATGTAAAGAGCAGGTTAAAACCGGCAACTTCTAAGCGTCAGAATGGACACGAACGCTCAGAGAGAAAGAAATTCACGCGGCAAAACCGAAAGGAGAGAAGGGCCGTATACACGACCATTCAAGAAAGCTAAGACAGCTGTATTGTTTACGAAGACACGCGAAAAGTGTCCGGATCACGCGAGAGCACTCGGCGAATGCGGCGATTTTAGCAGAAGCGGGCATCACTCGCCCGTCCGTCCCCCAACAGAGCTTGTTTTCTTGTGCTTCTAACGCGATTACTCGGATCTGGCATGCACGGCTATACAGGACAGTCGCTCTCATGCGCAGCGAAGCGCGGCACATTTCAGCCTTTGCTCGTTTCTCTCGTCAGCCCCGTTTTTCGAAAGGCTCCGCGGAATGCGGAGCTGCTGCGCGAAGGGTTCGCCTCAAATGTTTACAGCTTGCCGGAGACGCATGCACAAAGCGATGAATGCAACCTAAAACAAACAAACAAACTAACTAACTAAGCGAACAAACAAGCGACGCCTTACAAAACAAGCACCATATAGCCGGCCGCGAATACACGCAAGAAGAACGACAGGTATAGACAAAATGGAGGATGCCTCTGCATGCGTCGCACAGAAATGCAGGAAGCCCGCCGTGCGATGCCCCGCTGCTCCACAACACGCGCATTACACGTCTCGAGGAGGGAGACTCAAACAAGGGCTGCACAGGCGTGAACTTGATCTGTCCCCGAAAAGAATGCTCGGACAAGGAGAGGTGGAGACCGCGAAAGATTGCGCGCCGTAAGGTGCACGTATATGCCGTGGCAAAAGGTCCAGGGACCGAATTCACCGTGTTTCTCGTTCCTAAAAGTTCTCATTGACAAGCCAGCTTCGCTAATGGATATGTTGATACGTTCACATGGTCAATGACGCTTCTCTTGGTATGATATATATATATATATATATATATATATATATATATATATATATATATATATATATATATATATATATATATATATATATATATATACAATGAAGGGCTAACATAGGACCCGGAAGTAACTGTTCAAAAAATATACCGAGTACGTAGGAAAAATTGTTCTGGGAAGGACTGACGTTGCGGCCGCGGGACCGGCCTTCGTCAGAGTGATCACTCCGACGAAGGCCGGTCCCGCGGCCGAAACGCGAGTCCTTCCCAGAACAATTTTAGATGCGAAGCAGCTCTGACTAGGCTGTGTAACGCTGTCCCTCCGTGCGTCCGTACGAACGCGCCGCAACGCGCTCCCCCTCGCCGCAGGTGTTGGAGCGGTGCCAAGTAGGTCACGCCGCAGCTGCGCGTTGACGTCACGCTCCCCTCGCAGTGCGCGCTGACGTCACTCTCTCCCTCGCCTGCCGCGCGCTCGCCGCAGCGCCCGCAGCTGCCGCCTCGTCCGTTCGCCCGCAACACCTGCCGCTACCGCCGCTCGCTCCTCTACCGAGACCGCCGATCGCTTTTATCGCGTTAGAATGAGTAATAAAAACAAGAACTGTCAGCCCTGTTATATCAGGACTGGCTATAAATCATGTTGGAGTGGGAAATGGCGCGAACCAGACAACAAAACGGCCTTTAAGAACCATCAATAAACAATTGAGTCAAGCCCGAATGGCGAAAGCACAAAGTATGCGCTTATGAGTTATTTGCGATGATGGACTGTTGGACATACCATTAGCGAAAGCTGTCGTCCAAAAATTTGTTAGTGACACCCCGCAGTACAGTTATGAAACATAAGTTAAAGCATGTACGCAAGTACTAAGAAGCGCACTCGTGAATTGGGAAATCTGTTCCTGATGAAGAGGTTAAAACGCACTCACGACGATGTATAACTAATTTAAGTGTTCCGTAACCTTAGATTGCATGAAAAGGAACGCGAATGTCTGACAAGCACAGCGCAGCCGATATTGCAACAAAAGTGCAATTCCAATACAAAAAGGAAGAAAACAAAAGAGAAGGCAGGGAGGTTAACCAGACATGCCCGATTCGCTACCCTACGCTGCGGGAATGGAAAGGCAGTACACCAATGTAGGAATAGCACGCATTGCGTACATGTACCCGGCCTCATTCCGACCTGTGTCCTCGTCAGTGCATTTGGCTGGAAACCCTCCTTACGATCTTTACAATACATGATCTTGCTCTCTCTCTGCCTCTCTCTCATTTAAGAATGGTACAACAACCAAAATATTCCTTAAACAGACTTTGTAAATGAAATGAAAGCGAACTGTTCATTGCCATGCTATTCTCTTTATTTTTCTTTTCTTTTAAGAGTTAAGCTCTCAAAGCTACAGAGGTAAAACGTCTTGTGTCCGCAAAATACCCTCCGCACCGACGCTTATCACGCGCCCTTGCTTATCAGCCGCGCCCACCGACGGAGACAGTCCGCGCGCCGCCACGCCGAGTTTGCCCGCCGCGCGAGCCGAGTACGAGCGACGAGAGGCCCGCGCTTCTACCGGGGTTGCCACAGCCAGCTATGCACGTTAGTTCTGGCGCTGGAGTTTAGGACATTCGTGCATGGTTTGTGACAGGCTGTTTGAGTACTTCGTCTACGCCAAGGAAAGACCTAGCATCAGCCAAGAAGGCCACGTTAAGCCCCTAAGATCAACCAGCTTCGGCGATTCTTAAGCTTTACACGGCTAGCGTAAACTTTTTTTCTTTTTTCTTTCTTTGTTCATTTTTGATCATGGCTAACCTTTGTTTGTTTTGCTCTGCAGAAATTTGACAGATCCAATATTCGTCAACAAGGAGAGAAAAAAAAGCTGTCCACGTCTATACAGCCGCTCGCTTCTCCGATACGTCGAGGATCGAAATGAGTTTTTCTATTTTTCCGATAAAAAAAAAAACTAAGAAAGCAAGAGTAGCTATGTTTCTCTTCGTTCAACGGCGCGAATCGCAAACAAAACAAAAAAGGGACAGCGTTGTCCAGAAGTTTTAGTCAGAACAAAGGAGAAGCAAGCGCGAAATCCTATCTCGAAGTTCCCGGAATAAAAGCGCCGGGACATTGTTTATGCATGACGGTGAGAACCTTGAAAACAGGCCGCCACGTTTCTTGACGCCCGCCCTTCGCTTCCGTTTGTGTTCTTTCTAGTGATGCAGAGGCAATTTCACGTCAGAGTGACTTGACGTGAGGCTGAAATTGAAGAAATTTAACTACGCAGTATGATTTGAAAAGGCGGATTAAAAAGCGAAAACAGTCTCACTTTGCTGTCATCATTGTGGACACATAAGCTCTAGATGTTATTGACCTATTCATAAGGAAACACTTGACTTTATGAAAACAAATTACGCATTGAAGTATGGGTTTTCACATGCCAAAAGGTCAATATGATTATGATTTACGCCGTAACGGGGGACTCCGGTTTACATTTGACCACTAATATCAATGGGTGTTGGGATTTTACGTCCCAAAACCACGATATGATGGGACGCCGCAGTGGAGGACTTCGGAAATTTCGACCACCTGGGGGTTCTTTAACGCCCACCTAAATCTAAGCACACGGGCCCCTAGCATCTACAAAATGCAAAAGTAACGTGCTTAAATGACACTTCACCACGAGGAGTTCGTTAATGTGCACCTAAATACATGTACACGTTTCTGTGTATGCGTGCGTGTCTTTGCTCGCGTGTAAAGTTGCAAACGCTACGTAAACGCCACCTGTGCGAATGATTTTCAGCTCAAGCGAGTCTTTCGAGCTGTCTTTCCTTCATACAAAGCAAGAACGACAGTCGCATTATTCATTTGACCTCAAAACAGGGTCTCGGGTGAAACTTATCACATGACGAGGCTTCGATAGCGTCGATGACTCACCTCCATCGGGACAGCACTATCAAGTTTGCTTTTTTTTTTTTTTTTAATCTTGCGTCTCAAGTAGCAATGAAGGCAACAACAAAAAAGACGAAAAAAGCACCGAATTCGCAATGAGAGGGGGTACTCGAACCGTTTCTGTGTGAGTCATCGGGGCATACTTTTTCGATGAGGCAGGATGTATATCGGAGTCGTTTGCCTTCTTTAGGCACCTCCTCGGGCCCATTCATCTTACCGGAGACATTCGACACTCTTGGATTTAACGTAAACAAGAGAAAGAAAAGCTGGAGAGCTCGTTATTACGCGAGGCACAGAGAAGTTGTCCCGTTCGACCCCTACCCACGAAGCGTCGCGCATACAAATGATCCCGCATAGCCTGCACAGGCGGCGGCTGCACTGCGCGTGCGCCCCTTTCGCGGCGAGTGGCTCTCTAACTTGGCATTGGCGTGACTCGTGCACTGCGCCGCGCAACCCGCGGCAGCAGCAATGACAATGTTGAAACCTCCCATATCGCGCTAGGCGGTGAGCTGCGCAAGAGGTGTACCGCATTAACACTGAAACGAGCACCATGCATGCAATTCGAAATGCCCCTTCAAAGCCTCCGTACAGTTTTAGCTAAGCGACGTAGAAGTAGGAGACCGACAATGATTGCCAGCCCCGTGGTGAAGATCGATTAGGGCGCCACAAAGCATTAATTGAGAGCTTCGACAGCTCTTCACAGCGACTTAATCATTTGAAAGTTCGGAGTGAATAGCGTAGAATCAATCAATCAATCAATCAATCAATCTCTCAATCAATCAATCAATCAATCAATCAATCAATCAATCAATCAATCAATCAATCAATCAATCAAATTGCAATAAGGCAGTATAGAACCCCCGACTTGGCCTTCTTCCCTTCAAAAAAACGAAGCTTTTGCCGCGGTGTCAAAGCTACGACAGTCATTCGCATGCAAAATTTAGGAAGTGCCAGGCGATATTCAGCGGGTGCGCAATGCTGTCGACGCAAGAACTTGGTCGTCTTTTGGTTATTTTTAGTCTTGTCGAAGGAAAGGAGAGGCTGGACAGCTTTCGTCCGAAGTACGGCAATCAGCTAAGCATGCATCTAACGGTCATCAATAAAAACTAATGGGCGTGCGCCTTGGGGTAAGGGCATTCACGCGTTTACAGACTGAGTGATAAACAGCCCGTGCATTTCTTAAGCAGCACTCATTGCGGACTTAAAACTGACCGTGAAACCTAGGAAATGAACGACAATCATAAATAATGTAACATATAAATAGGTAGTCATAGTAGTTCCAATGTCTCTTCGAAACTTTACGCATGTTAACTACCTACTGAAGAAAGAGAGAGAAATACTATGCCTGCCCGTGAGGTTGACTGCTGCGGTGTCTTTAATATGTACCGCATGTGTTAAATACTAAAAGCGCCCAAAAAGAAAAAAAGATATTCGAGAAAGCGAGCGGTTAAAAATTTGTGGCTAGACACTATGCAAATGTATATGCATGAGCGCAAACTCACGCGCGCTCAAATACGACTCACGACCAGTAAAGTGCCGCACTTACGCGAGTTCACGGAACTTCACAGGTGTGTGGGTAAAGTGGCTTTCGCATCAGCGCCTAATGTTCGTGTAAACGCGGTATGGAGTACCGGCCAAAACGAGGCCCACGCGAACATGCTTGCTGCTTGCAGGGGTAAATGTCACGCAAAGGAGAGAGCGGGTTCTCCGCCGAAACAGCACGCAGTTACAGTGCTTTGCTTCCTACACGCAACGCAACGCGCGCAGTCTTCCAGAAAGAAGCGAAAACATAAAAAAAAAGAAAGAAAGAAAGAAAGAAAGAAAGAAAGAAAGAAAGAAAGAAAGAAAGAAAGAAAGAAAGAAAGAAAGAAAGAAAGAAAGAAAGAAAGAAAGAAAGAAAGAAAGAAAGAAAGAAAGAAAGAAAGAAAGAAAGAAAGAGAAGGTATAATTGCGCCAATCCTGATCCCCTCTGATCCACGGGGAGGCGACGCGGATCTCTCGCGTGCCCCGTTCAAATTTGATAGCAAGGAAAAAAGCGTTTCGTCTTACCCGATGGAATGAAGAAACGACCAAGGACTTTTTTTTTCGTTTTCTTTTTTGCCACAACGTGGATCGAGTTCGCCTTGCGACATTCCGGAGCAGTGAGCCAGCAAGCTGGCTGGCCCTGCTTGCACCCACGCGAAGGTGAGAACAACGAAGAACGAGTTGGTTTGGTTAGGATGTGCAAAACGTTCCTCGAAGGTTCGACTCGGCGAAGCGTGCGCGTTGTCGCGGCGGCCCCTTCCCCACTCCTTCCACGGTCTGTTAGCGACGTCTCCTATTCACCACAGATATGTAACGCGACGTTAAACCCCGGGAAAGTAGACGCAAGCAGACACCTCAGCTGGAGAGAGCTTTAGGGTTTTCATGTACAACATTAATTTAATTAGTTGTTGGGGTTTCCCGTCCCAAAACCACGTTATTGATATAAGGAACACCGAAGTGGAGGGCTCCGCATATTTCAACCATCTGCAGGGGTTCTCGTATACGTGCAGCTAAGTCTAAGAACACAGTCTATGGAGTACTAGAATAATATTCTATATATAGTACACTATAACACAGGCATTTAGCACTTCGCCTCCATCGAGATGCTGCCGCCGTTGTAGGGATTCGATCCCGCGACATTCGGTTCAGCAATCGAGCACCCGCTTTTACCTTTTACCGCACCAAACTAAACCACCGAGGAGGGTATCATGCCCAATGTTAAGAGACGCAAACACTGCGCGCATAAAATAACTTAAACAGGAGTGCCAAGAAACGCAAGCGAAAATGTAGGGCTTCGATTGCAAAAAATACAAAGCGTTCCACTATCAGGGCTAATTTTTATCGCTGAGAAAATGGTAAAAGCGGGAGAAAAAAAAAAGGATGCTCGCCGCAAAGATCCGCTGTCCCTGGCGCTTTAACGACATGTAATCTCGAGAAGAAAAAAAAAGCTTTCTTCGAACCTTGGGTGACTGTCGTAAATAAATCAAATACTTCAACAGTATTGTTTTTCTAGACACATCTGTAGCTTTCAATATCACTTCACAGAGACACCATGCCTTAGACCACTCGGACTGACGTTAACTTCATCCTGCCATAACGTATACCCTTACAAAAAAAAAAAAAGATTTAGACAGTCCAACTGTGAATCCATTTGTGTAAGGGTAGCACCAAGCCCGCATTACGTAACTTTATGTATGAAGCGATTGGTTCATGGAGCCTCATGAGAAAGAATTATAAAGGGTAATTATGAATGACACGCGCAATTTGTCCGTTGGCCTACCTGTACAGATATAGACTGAAGCAAATTTCGCAAGCACTATCAACCATTATCAGTGCGGTGCAAAACCCCATCTTCCAGGCCACTGGGTCGCATGCCACCTCGCTGTCATGTTTTTACTTTCCCACATACAAAAGCAACACATTTTAAACACACACACACACACACACACACACACACACACACACACACACACACACACACACACACACACACACACACACACACACACGCTTAACTCAAACACTGAAGTTAGGGAAATACACTGCCAATGAAATTCGAACTGCTCCTTCCTGACAGCCTAATCAGTCTATTGCTCGAAGTCACATGCCACAGTCATTAGATGTTTCCCTTAATTTTTTTTTTGCCAAATTGTTTTTTTCTTCAAAAATTACTTTGGGATATTTTCCATATTCATTTATGTTAGATTGGCTTGAGCCCGTTATACCTCCTGGTGGTGCGGGACCACCCCCATTTTCTTTTTAGTTATTTTCATATATAGCGGGGACAAAAAACAAACACACACACACACACACACACACACACACACACACACACACACACACACACACACACACACACACACACACACACACACACACACACACACACACACACACACACACACACACACACACGCACGCACGCACGCACGCACGCACGCACGCACGCGCACACACGCACGCGCACACACGCACACACGCACGCACGCACACACGCACGCACGCACACGCATGCACACATACACACAGTTTGTTCAACTCTTAGTATACCTTACGCCAGCCGTACGTATATTCCGAAGTACACTGTACTCTCCTATGCAGAGAAAGGGCGTAGGCCCATGACACCGTTTTCACCTGGCCTTACGCAGCTAAGCCAAGCCACTTTACCCGTCCGCCACGAAGCTGCGCGCGGTTTCGGTAAAGTATAGTGAAACCAGGGCCGGTGATCAAACAAAGACGGCGTCCTTGCTCGCGCCGACGAGGCGAACAAAAGGATGCGGTCGCCAGAGAGCACAGGTGGCGCGCTGCGATTGCGCGCGCTGACGACGATGGGAACGCACCTGCGGCCCACTTTTCACTAGGCGGTCGGCGTGGGCGGGACCCGCAGATGACCTCCCACCCCCCCTCCACACCACTCGCTGCATTGTCCGAACGAGGCTCGCACGTACGAACACTGACACGATTGAGCGGCGCCGCTCGGGTAGTTCACACACACCATAGCGACATGCCGCCCGGAGGGCAAGCGGGCCGTAGAGCTGGGTTAGTTACGACGAGATCGAAGGCTCTGGTAGCGCGTCGCGGACACTCATCAATTATTAGACATTTCCCAGAGAGCACAGTGTACGTGTTTCCGCTACAATGCGGCACTGTTAGTGAACAATTGGCGACTGGTGCGCCGAAGCGTATATATGTGCCGGGGTGGGGTTAGTAAGTGAAACGTGAATGACCGGGAAAGTTTTTACCTGTCGCATGGCGTCTCCTTTCTCGCGTCCCCTGCTTAAGCGCTGCTTTGGGTTTTACGTCCCAATACCACGATATGATTATGAGAGACGCTGTAGTGGAGGGCTCCGGAAATTTTGACCATCTGGTGTTCTTTAACGTGTACTGACATCGCACAGCGCACGGGCCTCTAGAATTTCGCCTCCATCGAAACGCGACCACCGCGGCCGGGATCGAACCCGCGACTTTCGGGTCAACAGCCGATCACCGTAACCGCTACACCACCGCGGCGCACCGTTATAATCTCCTCGCATATGCGAAAAGGGTTTAAGGAAAAGTGCAAACAAGGAGGAAGAATCTGGAACTCATGACAATTGTCGTCAGTAGGATTTTGATAAAATGTAAAAGATAAACGCTGACCACAAAAAAACCAGACGCTTTGGCTGCCCTGACGGGAGGCCTTGTTCACAACCTAGATTGCGAAGAAGGTTGTGAACAAGGCTCCCGTCAAGTGGAGCCGAAAAGTCTTTTATTTATTCCTTTCGTGGCGGTGTCCCTCATTTACCATGACATCCTTCCCGACCAGACGGTGTTCCGTGAAAGCCTCCATTTCAGAAGCAGTTTTCACTCAGATGTAACGGCCGACTTTCCGCTGAGGTATCTTGTTGCACAGGCGTAGATCTACCGTTCAGGCTATCGGCGATGGCATTGCGAGAACATTGAAGTCCAGGACTACGCGGAAATATGCAACGGTTAATTCTTGGCCTCAATTCACTGAGGAAGTCATTCGACTCTCTTAAGGAGTCGACGTGAAATGATGGCGTGTGACACATCTGCTAGCGTCACGAAGTAGGGCGTTCTAGGTGACGCGGTGGAGAACCTGAATTCAAGATCTCTTTACTTATTAGGTATATAAGAATGTATTGTCACGTGGTCGTGACGTCGACGAAGAGAACAGTCAGCGGGTCAAAGAAGAAACTGTTTATTTGGCCGAACTTGTGGCCGTGAATCGTAAAGTCAGATTACAGCTATACACACTGGCACAGATAGCGGCGAACGGAGCGTCGGCCGTCGATCAAACTGAACATCGTTGGAACGCGCCGGCTTTTATAACGCACGCGTCGAACATTCTAGCCTTATCAGTAGTCGTCGCGCAAGCTCTGGAATAATCTTGAGTGTTAGCGTCTTGCGTGCAATCTTAACAGAACGATCTACTACAAGCGAGAAGCTTCTGGAACAATAAGGCGCGGTCTGCGCCGAGTACTGCTGATAATCTTTGTGGGCGGAAATCAAATACAGCAACTGTGAAAATTAGAAACGCGCGTGGCAGTATTCTCTATCACGGGTTTACATATTGTGAGTAGTACCACCTCCGAAAAGCGTTTCGTTTGCAAATTAATTGTAGACGAAGCAAACCAAAGTAGTGAAGGCAAGGTCAAGGATGTTACTTAGACCATAATAAGGTAACCTTTCTATTACATCCGCAGTGGAAGCTTAGTCGCATTGGCACTGCTACACACTAACTCGCTGGTTCAATACGGGCCGGGAAAAGAAAAAAATTAATAAAAAAGCTCGGGTACTTCCCAACATATTATAGACCCA
Source organism: Rhipicephalus appendiculatus (assembly GCA_030522465.1). Taxonomy (NCBI): domain Eukaryota; kingdom Metazoa; phylum Arthropoda; class Arachnida; order Ixodida; family Ixodidae; genus Rhipicephalus; species Rhipicephalus appendiculatus. The sequence goes on along the minus strand of JALIZH010032992.1, from coordinate 2,987,685 downwards.
AAGGTTGTCGAAATTAGTCTGGAGTCTACCACACACAGTATTGTAATTAAGTAATGGTTTTTACGTTTAGCATTCCCGAAATTACAATGATTCTATTTTAACGCGATGTTCCTTTCGGCGCATCGTGAGTGGGCGCTCCATCTAGGTTATCTGGCGGAACGGCTGGTCGTGAACGATGAATGATAATAATGCAATAGAATAATAGCGAAAAGCCATCCCTACATTATACCTTTCGCAGAAGACAAGTCTTCAGTTATCTACCTCCCGCAAGAGGACCCAAACGAGAGGAACGGAGCAATTAACGTTCTCGTCTACAGATATGAAGCGAAAGCAAAAGTGGAACCCAACAACCAAACATAACAAGCTAAAGCGTCTATGTAGCCTACTGACACGTCGGCAAGTCTAAACTAACCCTTCGTTCAGGCTTCTTTCACGTTTATTTATGTATTGCTCACACGTATGTGCCGTGCACACTCGCTTGCACCCAGCAAAAAACTCCAGCTTCTCACAACAATAGCCGCACTCCTTGCGAGGCATACAACGAATTGTCCGCGCCAGTGCGTCGCGGCCGAGAATAACGGCGAAGACAGAAAGAACAAAAAAAGGAAGAAAATAAAGAGTGCTGACGCGAGAGGCAATATTGCGCAGCGTCAAAACAAAGTTCTCTCCTTTCCCGTATGAAGAGAGAAGGGTCACTGATTCAGTACTGCATCATCTCTTCCCCACTCCTCACTCTCAGGACCACCTTGGTCGAATCTTCTCTCTTTCTTTTGATCTTTGTTTCTCAGGCTGGTGTTTATACACTGTTGCACGCTTTTTGTTGCGCAACGCTTGACGAGAGACAAGTCACCCTTCAGACCAAGCCTGAAGATCCTCTGGGAACCTTGACTGCATTCTGGGCGAAGAGGCAATGGCAACACGTGTGAACTCCACACGGCGGGGGAATTCGCGCAGCGTGAAAACGAGGCTGTTCGCGCTTCGACACGCGTGTTTTGCTCCGAGTATAAGAACATGCGCTGCAGTGCTTGGTCTCGCTGCGGAACGTTAAAAGGAACTGTCGTACACGGGCACGAATTTCTGTGTTGCTTTCCCCGCTGTGGCGCGGGCATCACATATTTTATTTTAAAACATCGACTAGACACGTCTATCGAAACCTACGTGCCGAAAGGAACGCGGAGTAGCCGTGAACCACGCCTTTCTTCAAATTTGATTGAGAGAGAAGGTAATGATCGAATCACACTGTACAGTCGGCGTCAAAACTTTAGAGACCACTAGTTCAGAGAAAACTTCAAATTTCCCAGCAGTTTGTGACGACTGTATTCGCGGTCGAACTGCGCGGTGCACGTTGTTAGCGCGATTTATCGCAGGCCGGAAAATTTGTAATTCAGGAATGCTTGCCAGAGCACCTTGAATATTCAGTTTACTCTTGTGTGTAGTGGTTCCTAAACTTCTGACGATGACTACACATTCTAATGGTGACGATGGTTGGAATAAAGTAGCTGCAACAACGCAGATCTGGACGCCTATAGAAGCTGAAATATTCAACAAAGTCGTATACCGCCGCAAGCTGCCGCGAACAACTTGTAAACTCAACGGCAGATACGTGCTACAAATATACAGAATGCTTTTCGCACACGTGGAACAGAATGACGTGACCCCCGAACATAAGTTTCGCGCGTGACCAGCACGAAGTGTTCCATATTCCTTCTTTGGAAACGAGCACTCAGTGAACTCAAAATGGCCCCGCCTATAGATATCACATGTGCTCTAGAAGTGGCAAGTATATACCATCGTGCTTGATAACACACTAGTCGTGCGCGAAGTTCATCCCCAACGCGGTTTGATCAAAACTCTTCCGTGACGCCTCAGCCGAACTGGCCTCCCTTTGTTCTTTATTCCCGGTAAAGCATGCGCAGCCACTTCGTTCTGTTGACGTGACCGTAACCAGGGGCAACGGAGCCGCGGTTTCCAACCACATACCCTTCTCCTCGGCTTGATCGGACCCCACCTGTTTCCTGAAACACCGCGCGGTGTGTGCACACACGCACACAGTGGCTGTTCGCTGTACGCACACATGACACGCTTCGACAGAAAACGATGAAGCGCTCTCTTTGCTTCGCCCTCTGCCTGCTTCATTATCCCTCGCGGTTCTTCGCGGGCACCTGTGCATTACGCTGCGACCTCGATGGCGACCTCGATGACGCGTTCAAGGGGCGAGGGTTCTTTGTCCTCTTTAGTGCCACTGTGCACGAGATCCAGAGAGCATGTGAAGTGCCCTGGAGAGGCACTTTCTGTTGGCAATACTTTCGATGGTGGCGTATGGCTTTAGGGCAAGCAGATTACAAACTGGGGAGTGCCACTATAGTAGTATACTATTAGCCTAATATACTACACTTTAAAGGAAAATGCAAATGAAAAGTTGCGGGATATTGATTCCCCACGGAAAAGCAGTCGGCACGGCAGGCACAGTAACCGAAGGCGCGAGGACAGGAAAAATAAATACGGGGTAGGTAAGTATATAGAGCTTCATTAGCTGTAGCCTAATTCATCCGTGGGCCTTGTTGCATGAGTGTTAGTGCATAATTAAAAGACAGCGCAAAAAGAGAGGGAGAGAGTACTGCACACGAAGAAGAAGAAAACACTAGAACGAGCGCTGTTCTTTAATTACGGAACCATACCAACTAGCCCAGCTTTCCACAATACTAAAGTGTTACTGCTTGACTTGAAAACTAAATTTTGAACATATATAGATGAATAACTCGTGCGGACACAAACCAAACCCGGAATTCGCGCTATCTGTGTTGCGATACAGTGCGCTACAAGAACGAAAATGTGCGGTGCGTTGGTGCGTTTTTAGTTCTCGTTAGGGCAAGAGTGATGCACGAGCTCATAAACTTCATATTAAACTGCATACAAAATGAAGGAAGCAGTGTGCGCTCGGAGAGAGAGTCGATCGATTGACCGTTCTCGAACCGCGTTTACATTATACATTGTGATGCTGCTGAAAGAGCAAACCGCTGCTTTCGAACATCATGCGAGCCACTAAAACTTTCGAAGGCAGTGCACAGACATAACGCGGACGTCGACACCCATAGAACACTTCTTTTGTCATTCTTCCTTCGACAGGGTCGAGTCTCCGCAACAAATCCCGGATCTTTCTGACGCCACCGCGAAAGCACTGTCGCCACTATCGCTAAAGCCAAATTTATACCCCGTTTCTCGCTATAGCCAACTATCAAAAACAAAGAGGAAGCACGAAAAAGAAATCCCATAAGCAGTGCGAAGGAATACAGACGTTGCCTGAATCGAAACAACCTCGCAGTTGCCATCGAACTCCGCCAGTTATCACATATACACAAACTGTACACAAGCTATACACAAAGGTAGCCAAACCCATTGTACACGCAGGCCACCCGACAAACGAACCGCATCGGGAAAGGAAAGTGGGAGAGGGGGGGGGGGGTGAAGCCGTAGTTTGCGCTCCGCCGGTGTAAGGTGCAATGGCTGGGAAAAGAGGGGTGGGGTGAACGGGGTAGTTGGGGGAAGAACAGGCCAAGACATACGCTTTAGTCTGAGGCACTTGGCAGTTAGGGGAGCTCCCCCCCCCCTCCCTCCCCCCCTTTCCTCCGTGGACGTGATTCGCCTGCAAAAAACGCGCGTGCGCGACGACGAGAACCAAAGCAGGCGCGAGCCTCCCGTATACTCTCCGATCTGTGCAACTCGGGACCTCAGAAACAATTTTTTTTTGTCAATTTTTGGTTGCTTCTCTCGACGAGCGGGCATAGGAAGTGACAGTTCCGGCGTTGCCGGGGACACCGACGTAACCCGAACCGTTTTCTCAATTGTTTCCCCGTGCAAAGGTTGAGGTGGAGAGGAGGAGAAGAGATGGAGGTTGCTCAGGGAACGGCGAGAATTGGTCGCCTCGCAGTGTCAACACCTTGAGAACGAGAGACCTTGCCGGTGCCACGGAACGACATTTCGCTGACTTGTCTTCCGGCGTGCAGTAAGAACCGAAAGGAAGTAAAATAAAAAGTAGAGAAAGTACTAGCGTCAACGGTATAGTTACATTGTCCGCGAGCCGTTGCCCTTCGATACACGCCCTGCGTTTTTGACGCGGAGTTTGCGCGTTGCTGAGACAGAAGGAAACAATAACACCAGGTATATATACTTTCTGATCAATGTTTTCAAGTGGAGAAAGAAAAACAGGGCGTCGCCGTTACGAAAACACAAAACGTAAGGGAAAGTATGTGATGTTCGGCAGGGTGCTACAAAGAGTTCTGCAGGTCACAGTGTTTTTTGGCTGGAGTAAGCACGACCAGACGCTTGTCGTTTCAAGCAGTCTTCTTTAAAACAAAGAGTCATGCAGAAAGAACTCATGGGGTATCACATGAGATATCTACACCGGTGGAAGCTCTTTATGAAGCGTCGCATAGTAAGGCCTCTGCAGTAAGGCCTCTATCGCGTTTAAGATACGAAAATAAACGAGCATAAAATTAGTCATTCTTGATAACATCGCTCTCACAACGTCTAGAAAGCTCATTGCTGTAATTTAAGCAAGGTAACCACGTCAACAAAGCTCTCTGAACAGTGCTATCTGTCCGGGATATCAGTTTTAGTGATGCTTGCTGCAAGGAAAGGATATACTACTGTTCTCTATGCTGAAAGCTCGCGCGGCCCTTCCACGCCTTCATCAATAGAACAACTGTCTCTTCAGCTTTATCATAGTGTTGAAACGTGTAGGGGTACATTTCAGAGTATATGGATATACGTGTTACTGATAAGCAGGGACAGCAATGTCATCTTATTTTTAGAGCAGTACCTTTGCCACCCCGACTGTACCACTCGGCGACTCGATTCTGTCACGCTACTGCAATGAACACGAACCACAACAAATACACTCTCCTCTGTACAAACGCTTTTATTGAAACCTACTGCGTTTCCTGTCCCCTATGCGTAAACTTAATATAGATTTAATGTATAGGCATTGCAGTAAGAGTAGACCCTGCACGTCTGCCGACTCCAGAGTGCCAGAACCACGTCGCGATGCCTCTATATAAAACGGCCCATCAGGGTCCACGGTTCTTTTTTTTTTTTTTGCATTGCTTTTCTTTTAGTGCGCCAAGAGAGTTGCGCGCGAAGTCAGTAGACTGACAGCACCAGCGAGGAATCTGCCGTGTCAATAGCGTATACGCACACAAGCGCGCGCACGACTGTCAGCGAGCGCAGAGCCGTCGACAGGTACTCCGTCTAGGGCCGAGTGCGAACGCGCGTATGTATATTTATATATACAACACGAAGCTCTCGCAGCACGGCGCAGTTGACAGTAGTAGCTCCACTCCCGAGCGAGCCGCTACCTTCTTGACACTGCACTCGCGCATCTCGCGACATACGTCAGCACTCTTCGCAGTTGTGTCTGCACGTGCGTGCCATCACATTTCAACAAACAGTGTATACAGGGCACACGGAGACCCGTGTGTGCGTGTGCGTGCGTGCGTGTGTTTACTGTGAATACGGAGCGCACACGCACAATGGTGCGTGGATCGAAATCATGCTCTCGATATGTGCCTCTGACAAGGGCCACTACGCAGTGGCCCTTGAGAGTTCTGTTACGAATGTTTCTATGTGGCCGCTCTGTACAGTCTTCGTATTTCCGCTTCGATGAAGAGATTGTGACAAAGAAATGCGAGTTCCGATTGGGGTGCGTTATTTTCGCACACTGTTCGTGGTTAGATGGTGAAAAGCGCCACACCTCGGATACATACGTGCCCATTGACGTTAGCAACACAAACAAACACAACACAACACAACACAACACAACACAACACAACACAACACAACACAACACAACACAACACAACACAACACACACACACACACACACACACACACACACACACACACACACACACACACACACACACACACACACACACACACACACACTTTTCTCGCTATCCTCGCCATAAAAAGTGCATTCTGTTGAGTACTGATGAGATGAAATGAGCTGAATCCCAAATCTGAAAAATTAGATTTTCTGAGAGTTGTTACATAAAGGAGTAAGTTCTTCATTTAGAATAGCTGTTTGGTTGTTGCGTTCTTGATTCGTATTAGCATTGAATATTGCGCTGAAAAAGCAAACGAAGTGAAATAATCCGTTCGATATAATACAAAATGAAATGATTCACAAACCACGCTGATCAGTAAAATAGACGAAGTAAATGAAGCGTGATTCAAAGAAAACGAAATGAAAGACGCGATCAGTAAAATTTTACAGCAGGCAGCCGCGCATATGGAAGCTCAAAAGCAAAAATCTATTAAAGGTGCTCACCTCGAGTCGTGAAAAGCGCAAATCAGTCGCAAAATATCACGCGCACCAGCAGGGCACGCGTGTTGCAAGGACAAATATGATCCTCAAAAATATGTATACATGTACGAACCGAACCAAACCGAACCAGCGGACCGCACATCGTTTCGAGACGGGCTCCGGCGTCCCTTTCAGACGCAATTCGTTCAGACATTCCAAAACTCAAATCTCTCGCTGCTCTAAATGCCCAGAAAATTGAACGTCAGTGTATCTCTTCTTTTTCCTTTCTTTTTTCTTCATTTCATTCCATGCCTGCAAATGCTGCGCGAGACGTAGCAGCGCTATATGTGATCACGAATCTAATGAAACATGTCAAAATATGGAAACCAAAATAACGCCGCGGATACTCGCAGATTGACGGGCGTTATAGCTAGTGCGTATATACCATCGAATCCAGAGCTATCCATATCACAAACAAGAAAAAAAAGTTGTTTGAAAATGCTGAAACCGCATCTCCGGGCGGAGCGCCTTATACATCGCGAGCGCAGATATAAGATGGCACATAAAGCGCATATATAGCCCATACGGCGACTCGGCCGAGCCGAATTCATCGTCGACTGCGGTTGGGAAACTCGCAGCGTCGTATTTGAAACGTGCCGGCGTTCTTTCCTTTGAGAGGGAATGGGGGAGCGAGACGAGAGAGCCAGCCGCGATGCCCGCGGGCCCGGCAAGACAGCGATGCGATGCATCACTGACCAATGAAACGTGCAGCCATAACTGCAGGGGCGCCCGCGAAGACGAAGACATCGCCTGGCAGCATTGGCCGAAACCGCACGCAGCGAGCATATACCTGACGCACAAACTCACGCACATATACAACGGCGTAACTCTTGGGAATACCTATAAGTAAAAGGAAGTAGTATAGAAGAAAGTATGGCCGCGGGGAAGTGAGGGAATAAAAAGGGAGGAGATGGCCGCAGATGTCGGTGTACCTCCTTGTGCGATATATATATTTGGCGGCCAAAGTAGGGGATCAAGAAGCACGATGGATACACGTGGAGGCCGTGCAATGAAGAGATACAGAAACGCACCCTTATGGGTGTCGTATATTGGCTGTGGATGCGCAGATGGCTCGCCGCTCTCGGTTCGGCAGCGAGGCACGTATACGTTCGGCTTCGTGAGCGATGAGCATGAGTTTGGGTTACCAGGTGCGCGAACGATGGGAAGTTTGCATGCGCAAACTTTCTTTCTCTCTTTTCGTTTTAACCCTTTCGCAATATTTGTAGACTAAAGTCCGCGTAATTTACGACAGTCGCAGTACGCATTTTTTTTTTTGTTCCGTGATATCCCGAATTTGAAAGCCATATATTACAAGCGCAATTTTTATTTTATACTTGCCCAAGACCTTCAAGAAGGATACCAGGTTTGAGGAGTAATCCTTGCTTCACAAACGTGTAGATACGTATGAGTCTCAAGGTGGAGATGACGCGAAAAGCATTGTCAGAGATCAGAAAGAAAAAACCATAAATGCTCTAGCTCACCTATACACGACTCGAAATTAGTTGACAACTTTCGTTTTCAAAACGATGTCACGATACACACACGTTCAAGACGATAATAAAGATGCGTTTTTCAATCCAAGAGCCAGATAACGTCACAGAGCGTGAATTCAGTGAACTACCATCTTGACAAATATGAAAATATCAGCCTTATATCTTTAATTAAATAGCAGTCGTTTTTTTCGTACAGTTCTCTTCACGTTTTAGCGAATCGTGTAGCGAGAGTTTTTGCTGAAGCACATGTCTCCTGTAAATCTGCTCAAAGTGCCATCGTCAACCAAGGCGCATGTTCCTTGCCCAGTTGGTTCATCCGCCTTGGATGAACCATATTTTGCGAACGACTACTATGCTGACCGCGCGGATCGCACTTGAAGGATGAAAATCATCGCTATCCAGTATACAATACACTCAATATATAGTTACACTGCAATAAGAAAAGTTCAGTTAAAACCGGTAAGAAAACCTTCGGAATGGTGGGGTAAGCCCTGCCCTCGTGCACCTTCTCACTTGTCGTTTGGGTTTTTTTTTTCCTTTTCCAAGAACCGACAGATGCGGACGGTCTATTTTTCTCTCAAACGCAAACATTGGTCACTCGCCTGAAGCGGGACAGAACAAGTACAATTAGAAGCGGTAGATTGTTTTTTAATGCAATTTTAGGAGTACACGTTGTTATTCGAAACACGAAGACAATCGCATTCCAGTCAAGCCAGATTTGATTCGTAGCTTTTCAAGCGTTTGCCTCGTGACGTATTCATTACCGAATTAGTTTTCACGCTCAGTATACGTCAGTACTCACTCAAAGACGGGAGTTTGGACTCAAAGGTTAGAACCACGCATTTTTTAAAGCTAATTAATACATCTCCATTTACGTGGTTACTTACTCTGATTCACGAAAATTGTGTCCACCTGAAGTGCCTAACCTTGCGTACAGTCTGAATCCACGCTTTTCTAGAGCGGCCGATCGGTCACTTCAGCAGCTTTTATTTCTTTTTTTTTTTGCAAAAATATGCGTAGACCGACGTCGTAATGGTACCAAACACAGTCGGCCCTTATGCTCGGTCCTTGTGCTATGATTCAAGCATGAATTGAAGCATGTAGCTAACTCGAGGTAGCTGCTGCGGACGGTTCAAGCGTCCACATCCACGCGCTCGACCCCTCTAGACAAGTTTAATTTAGACTGTACAAGCTGCATTTGCATATCTAGCACATAGAAGTAATAACAGTGGAACGGCTTAGTTCTCGATCATGTATAAGAAACAAAGACAAAAATGGCCTCATAGCATTTTTACTTTACGCATGAGCGTGCATCCGAACTATGATGTGCGCATGTGCGCGTTCATGTGGGCGCATGTGAGATAACGAGTGCGATTGTGGAGGTAGCATTCTGTTCAGAACAACGTTCTATCTAAATCGGCTACGAGCAGGTTTTACGACGTGTTTTGCTTGCAGCAAGCGCTTGAAAAAATTGCGAGATCTGCACGAATACCGTTCATTTCTGATGGCAGTGGTTGAACCTGTAGGCGAAACAATTTCACGCTTCATAAAGACCAGCGCGCCACCACCAAACGAAGAGAGCAGAAAGAAAATGACCTCCCGACAACTGAAAATTGCCTACCACAAAGGTGTAACAACCGGCTTGCACTTAGCGCTCCTTCCGCACTCGTTAAAATTACCCCTCCGAGCACACGGCCAACGCGGGGCAAAGGACAGTTGCCGCGCGTGTCATTTTTCGTGGCTACGGAACACTTCCACAACAGCCGAAGGAAATGAATGTCCTTGCGGGGAAAAAAATAAATAAATAAAACGCGCGGAGATAGGACCTGTCTGCAGGCTTGCACGTCTACACAGGGCTTCCTAAAGAAGACAGCAGCGGGACAGTGCTACACTCGGCAGCGTCTTCTGCATAGGGCGTGTGAATAGCGGCCAGAAAGAGCCATACAATGACACCCGGCCGCGGGCGTTGAGCTTCCTTTTAAGGAAGCCGCTCTTGGAATTGGGGGGGTCATAAGCGCTTAAAGAGGCACGGGTCAAGCTCGACCCGGCAGTTTGAAAAGAACAGGCAGCTTCGACTTGCTCGGCAGCCTCCTTATGCGCGCTGTCTGTTGCGCTAACAGGCCCGGCAGAAAACGGGAATCCAAGTTTCGCGTGTCCTCGCATGTCAGGATATGTCCAGCGGCGCACGCGGATTGTAAAAAAGGGTAAGACAACATTGTAGAAAGAAAGGTAGACAGTCAACGATGGATTGAGAATGAATGAAGCCAAGGGACCGAACCTGCAACCTTCGGATCTAGATCTTCACATATACATCACAATTGCTACAATATACTTAAAACAGTACAATTAACGTCCCCTATACATTCCTTGGCTTCATTATCTGCTGGTCTTTCATTAGAGTTTTGTCAAACAAAAAACAGCCATAAAAAAAAAGGTTCCTTCCTTCACTAATACAACAAGCAAAACACGTGCTGAATAAAGAGGGAGAGAAGTACGAGCACGAAGAAGGAGGCGCTTGAATATACTTCAAAATTTCCTGTAAACAATGACCTCTTTCAGTCAAAAGACGAAATTGGGCAGACTGTTCCGCAGTCTTTTTATCAGGGCACCTGACTGATAAGCAAGCTCGTTATCAACAGTGTCCACAGCGTTACAAGCTGCATGCAATAGCTTTTGCTTGGAGCAACCTTGAGTACCCGCAATAACGAGAGGCCATGGCGGTTCTTAGCGGTGAGCTTGGAAAATAAACAAGCGCAAAAAAAAAGAAACAAAATGTCTGGTGCTATCTTTCATTTTTCTGCGTAGTTTTTCATTTTGTTTGATAAAACAGGTTCACTTCGTAAACTCCGCGCATGACTGCATACTCGGTTGCTGGGAACACCGTAGGTGCATACGACAACGAACAGCAAGTGAAGCATGAAAACTGTACGCCTGCGGGTCTTGCGATGCAAGGTCACGCGCCAACTTCGAACGAAGCCCTATACAGGCGTAACATTCGACGCAATGCCGAGTTGCAGACGACCTTGTTCTTCTCAGTGGGCGCACCGCGACAGATGCACAGTTACGACAAATGGCTTCTCTTTCCAAGCAACGCCCCCTCAACTATATTTTCCACAAAGTGCTCCAAATATGCCTAATTGGGAGCTCCAACTTACTTACCTAGATTGACGTTAAAAGAAGAACGGGACGTCTGAATGACTAATGTGTTAGCGGTAACTTCCAATTTAAAGCAATATTAAAGTGAAACACAGCGTGTAGAAAAAGTACAAGTAAACCATGCAAACGCGTCTAAGCCAACGCTATCTTTCGCGCCATTGGTGCGCTGATGCAAAACAAAACGATGCGGTTCGTACATATCCACCACCCTTCTCAGCCGAATACATTTCATTAGCGTGAGAACATATATGTAATACGTAAGTCAGGACAGACTATGAGCTCTCTTTACGCAAGCAACTATTAACATACAAGCACGTGCAATCTGTCCGTATGGTCAAAGCAGCAGCTTGCGAAAGAAACAAGAGGAAGATTACGTATAGTGGGTATACATGTATTACACGGTACTCGCTCACCGTGCGATTGATTCTGATCGCTACTGCGTACGATTCGCTCTACTTGTTACAGCTGACCAGCTCGGGAACCTACAGCATTCGTCAGGGTCACCCTTTTCCGGCCAAATTATCTATATGTATACCTCTTAGTGCGTGCGTGAAGCTTGTATAAATAATAGGTCATCTCGGGCATCATCCCAACAAGCTGGAGCTAGCATGCTATACAGACGAACGCCTCTAACAGCGCATTAAGTAATATCTCCAACTTCCGGACCACTGTTTCGAAGGTCGCTGTACCTTGAGCTATGCCGAAGCGCCGCGAGACCGACACCCCCGAAGAAAAGAGGAAAACGGCCCAAGTATAAGCGGCAGGCAGCGCGGGTGTTCTCGCCCCCCGACGTAGCGCCCCCCGACGTAGCGCCCCCGCACATGCGGCCGCTTCCCACACATGGACCGCCAAGTCGCTCGCTGCCTTGCGTCTCGCTCTTTTCGCATCACCCTACAGCCCACACATTTCGTGACCGAAAATTTAGACACGTCCGGCACATACTGGCACACTCGTAAACGACGCTTGGAGCCGGACTCGGACAGGAAACTGACTTCCGTCTCTATAAGATCGCCTCGAGAAGAAAAAAAGAATCGCTTTCGAGTTTTCTATCCTCGCTTTCTATTGTACTCTTTTTTTATACGCCGCCATTCCTCGCAATTGCTCCCCGAGGCTACAGAGAAATATCTCAGGCTCATTCGCGCCAGTAGCAGAGAAGGTTCTTTATACGAAAGAAGGGGATAAGAGTTTCCAGTTTTGTGTTATATAGAGTGCACTTTATTTATACTATAGACTGCAAGAAGTAAACATGAGAAAGAAGTAAATCGGATTGAAGAGGAAATATTAAAAGTTGATCACTTAGGTTTTTGAAGGCTTTAGACGGACGTTCTGTGCTCTCAGTTTATTTTGACGAGCCAGCGAAGAGAGGAAGCGGTCGGAAGCTATTTCAAAGTTCTGAAAGCCCTCATCTCAGGCGGATATATATTTCTCAAGAGATGGTTCGCCATGTTGCAGTTATTTGTAAGGAGCTGAAACGGCGGATAACAAACTTTTCTTTTTCCTTTTATCGCTTCGTCAACTCAAAGTTTAACTTCTTTACACTGTTACAGTGTCTAACACGAAAAGTAAAAGGTGAACTTGCAGAGCTGTTCCACGCTCCGCGTCGTGCCCACTGTGCAATAGAGCGTCCTCAAACGTATTCATAAGCCACTGAATAATCAGGGTAGATTCGAGATAGAATAACGCGGATTAGAGATTAGCTGCCAATCACGCACAACAAACGAAATCGAGCATATTTGTAACTTGTACGTTTCGCCAGAAGTACTCCTCGTGCTCTTAACATTCTACAGCTAGACATAAATGTCCGCACATATCTACAGCACATGCGTCTTAACGAGGCGATTCAGAGAAAAATCGGAGCGCTCAAGTGTGCTCTAAATGCATTAATTGCAGAATACGAGAAGCGCTCTGAAATTCACGGCTGTGACACGCACGCGCACTTATGTTTCAGTGCGAAGATCGAAGAAAAGCACAGCCTTTGTTTTCTCATATACACAGCGTCAATACGACAAATCAACGAAAACAATTTTGAAAACGCACATCACCAGTTAGTGTCACCGTTTCTGCGCGCTTCAAACACTTTTCCCCTCGATATTGGTGATCCGCGTGTTCTAGAACACTAAAAAAAATATTCGCGTCACTGAGCAAGTTATTCTGTTTTGATGCTTTAATTGAATCACTGGGTTTTTACGCCCCAAAACCATGGAATGATTATGAGGGACGCCGTAGTGCAGGGCTCCGGAAATTTTGACCATCTTGTGTTCTTTAACGTGCACTGACATCGCACCGTACACGGGCCTCTACCATTTCGCCTTCCATCCAAATGCGACCGCCGTGGCCGGGATCGAAGCCGCGACTCTCGGGTCAGCAGTCGAGTCCCGTTTTGAGGCTTTAAGTCTCCGTAAAAGCCCACGTTCAGAACTGTACCTGTATCGCACGAAAGCCGTTCGAGCTGGAATGACCGACCATCCCGTCAATTCGGTGATATATGCATATTTCCTCACTACCTGCCATAGAAGTTTTCACATCGATACAGGTGCCTCGAGTTGTTTGTTCAGAATCGGTCAGTTGCCCCGTTTTTCTGCCTGACATGCTGAGCAAACGAGATTGCGTGGAATCCCCGTATGCGTGCAGATGCACATTAATAGGACGCGGAACAGCACACCACCACCGCAGACTGCTCGCGCTCGCTTCGAAGCGCCCGCGTCGCCGTTTCAGGTGTCGCCACGGGAAACCAAACTCGCGCACACACCCAACGGCATCGCAGCTACCGTTATATTGAGGGCGATCGGGTGACCTCGAAAAGGGAAACCGAAACAGCCCAACGCCGCAGGTCTGCTCTGGGCGCAAGGCGGCAGAGAAGTGCAGGATCGATAAGAAATTCCGTGGAAGCTATCGAAGTGAGAGCAAACGAGATATCAGTGGGACGAGTAGACGCAAGTCGAAACAGATAAGCGATTGAGCGTCGCCGATGCAAAGCGAACGAAACGTCCGGGACACGCCTCCTCCGTGCGGTTTCGCGAGCTGGCGTGCGAAAAGCCGCAGATGCTTTACCCCGCGTTAAAACCGCGGCCGCGCGCCAGACAGCTGTCGTCACCGCGTCAGTTTCGCCAGCTGAACTTTCGACAGAATGAATAAATTAATTTGGTGCCGTTAGAACAATGCAGCTGTCAACGGTTTTTAGCTCGCGAGGTTCGCTGCAGTAGCTACCAGTTGTTTCTTGCGCTAGTTACACATCTCGGCAACGGTGACTTAATATTATGCAGTGGTGCTTTCGCGAGAGGAGTGGGAAAGAAACGACACTCACTGGAGCCGAGCAGCGATCCGAGCTTCTTGAAGAGCACTTTCATGCCAGCGCGAAACCGAGTCACAGAGCGCGACTGTCGTTGGTGGTAGTTGGTCACCGGTCTCTGCCGTAAGTCTTCCAGCCTTCTTGCACGTATTCGAACTCTCCGATGAACCTGGTCGCGTTCTCCGCCACTGTAGCAGCAGCGCTTTGACCAGGTAATGAAATGCACGCAATCGCGATTCACATGGTTCCACGTCGATCACGCGCACAGTGCCAAAGAAACGCCCCCCGGAGCTCGTAAAGATGCGCCGCTTCTTTTTTGCCGGCGGTCAGCAGTGCGCCGGACGGACGCGCACACGTATACGAGCCGGCCCCACGAAACGGCCGCGCGCACTAGCCGACGCGGCAAAAGCCGGTTTTGACGAAAGAGCCGCGCGAAACGGCAACAACAGCAACAATAAAAAGTTACCTGCCGCCCTCGCTGCCCTCGCCGCCAGGTTAACTGCGGATGTGACGTCATGCCGTAAGGGCCACGTCCACTACGCGCCGCGAAGGGAGGTGTCGCCCGACTTCTTTTTCGCGCTTGATCTGCGGCTGTTGCTTTGTTTGCTTTGATACTGGTCGTTGCTGGCAGCAGCAGCAGCACGCGGTGGGCCGTGCGAGATACATCTGCATGGCGGTGCGACGCGATGCGCCCCCGAATGAAGTCGGTGCGCACCTGGCGGCTTCCGCCAGCCGTTGTATACGACGTCGTGCTCTGTCGGTGGTATATTTTGATTTGAACGCAATTGTCTGCTGAGATTCTTTTATTTTTTTTCTCTCCCACTTGTTTTCGGTCTTCCTGCTTAACGAGAGTGAGTGAGGGAGAATGAAGAAAGAAACGGGAGAAGTAAACGGTGGAGAAAGGGAAAGGTGGAGAAAGGGAAAGCGCTCGATTCCTTCCACGCTCATCTTTTGTTACACTTTTCGATCAAACGAGCTGAAGCGAAAGCAGGGACCGGCTGACCGGAAGCTACACTGACGCGCTGACGTAATGCGCGAAGAATTCCGCCGCTCGCAGGGTTTCGTCGCGGCGCGTGGCCGCTCTCCGCAAGCACGCGGAAGAATCGCTGGTTACGCGGAATGCCATGTATCCTTTGTATGTCCGTCACTCTATGTCCGTTGGTAACGATTGGTAACGATAAGCATGCATATCAAACACAGCAAATCGTCCTCACAACAACAAAAAAGTATCGCTGAAAACATTGATATTCACCGTGCAGAAACATACATACAAACACAAATGCCGAAAACAGAGGCTCGAATAAAATGTGAAACGGGCCCGTGAGAGAGCGGAGAGGCATGGCCTCCCGGCTCCAACATGGGATTAGCCGACAGCAAGCCAGGGGTCCTCTGTAGAACTGCACTGGCTGGCTCCTCAGGACCTTAATAAAGTTCCTTGTCTGTCTGTCTATTATTGCTCTGATTTCGTTCCAGCCTCGCCAAGATACGAGAGCGTTACGCCGGTAGATCAGTTCTTAGCTGCAGTTTACAGCCACATCAAAACTTATAATGAAGTAAACAAGGGTTTCAATATACGCTAGTTGGTATTTCATGACAGTTACCTTACTTACTGAATTACTAGATTTGTTGTTCGCTCGTGCGATAATGATTGTGTTCCGTATACTTATCATTATAGCTAGCGCTTTCACAACACTGGGTGTGACGCTATACCCTCTGTCTAAAACGCTCGCTTCCGCTTGAACTCGTTCTGTCACTCTCACGGCCGAACACGTGATCCCCCCGCAACGAACTCCCTTCCTACGTAGATCAGCACTGACCTGTTGTAGACGTGGACATTCCGTTGTGCTGGTCGTCCTCGGAGTTGCGGCGTAAACACACAAGCAAACATACACGCACTGTATCGGCGGGCGACCGATCCACTGCAGTCACAGGAAGACGAGCGCGACTCGTGAGCGCGCGCGTATAGAGACGCGCACCTGCGGCGAGCAAGTGTGCTCTGAGGTCGCGGGCGTTCCTGCTAATACGCTGACAGACCCTTCTCGTCTGCGCCGAGTTGGGGGAGACGGTGAATCGGCGGGGGAGGAAAATGTGAAATAGGTAGCGGCGGATTTCCGCCGGTGCTCGCCTAGCCGTGTCGTGATCGCCCCGCGCACGTAGAAATCACGCGCCGTACGGATACTCCAGAATCGGCGGCGACCGGCGGAGAGAGAGAAACGATCGCTGTCGAGTAGGCTACTTGGCAACGTGGAAGGAGCAGCGGCGAATTAAACGCGGACGAAAGAAAAGGGTGCTCCTGGCGCCTCTCCAAGAGCCCTACTAAAGGACTGAGACGTACGTCTCTCGTGCTTTGTGTGGAAGGCATGTGTATACGTGCTTTGAGGGTAGGTCACGGATTTTTCTCTTCGCGGCAGCGCGTGATAAGGAGGACAAAAAAGTCGAGCTAGTTTGTAGGGATTCATCGTGAAAAAAAGAAGAAAAAAAAGAGGCAAGGCGTACAAACACGGACACAGGAGAAGAAAACCGACCAGCTGAATTGCAGTCCGGCTGTGTTGTCGAGGTCTCGTCTCTCATGTCCGTGTTTGCACGCTTTACCTCTTTTTCTTTTCTTTCTATCTTTTTTTTTTTTTTGCGTGATAAGGGTTCAAAAATTATGAAACTTGACAATGAGTTCTCAGTAGGTTTCAAATGGCGTAGAGGCCGATTAATATCTGTGCGTCGGATATCTTGATATGTAGAGACAAACGTAACTGTGACATCTAGGTAACTCTGAGTACATGTCACAGTTACCCTACGTAACCCTATGACAGACGTAACTGTGTCCGGTTACTGCCCGTAACTACGACATCCACACGGGCCATTTCGTGCAAGCGCATTTCAACAGAGCCTCACTTTATTGCAGAGCTCCATTGGGCGGCCCCAGAGAACACATAACTTATAGGTGTATATACGGCAAGTTTAGCATTTTGAGGACAGTCATGACACTGACCTGGGGAATTGGCTAGAATAATGTCAAACTTTTCTTTTTTCCTTCGGAACGACCGGTCTATCATCAGTGGTGATGTCGCATTTTGAAAGAAAGAGACGCTGGAGATAAAGAAGTCGTACATCATCCGCATGTTCTCAGGAAAGTTGGTGTTTCAGTAATTTCATTTCGTTCGATTATCATTAATAGCACGAATTTCTGCGATTTTATGTGACTAGTAGCCAAAAAGTAGCGAAAAAACGGGATCGTCGAGTACTTTTTGTGTAATTACTGATGATAGTAATATCCGAGCTCAGCTGTCACTCAGTCACTTTGAAAGAGTACTTAAAGGAAGTATAGGAAGAAGAAGATAAGGGAAAGTATGCTTTCGAGAAAACAGTTCTTTAAACGTGACCCACAGCAACCTAGGCAGGCTATAAGGAAAAAGCTTTTTTTTTTTTCCCCCCCCCCCTTTTTTTTCAGTTCCTTTGTGTTAACCAAACCGTGTACTATTTTGGCGTTAAAGGTCTACATATAGCCGTGACCGTGCGTACCTATACCTATAGCAGCGGACGTCCCTATGACTTGCCTATAACCGTATACATATATAGCAATGGCCGCGCTTGGTGCAAAAGGAAACTCCCCAGTCACTATTACTTGCGGTGTGGCGCGGACAGGGGGGTACGTGGAGTGATTGCGATTCGGGTTAGCGAGGCCTCGGGCGTTCGAGAAACGGCCTGAAACGAGAGCCATGGCGGCCGAAAGAAAAAGCGCTCATCCGCTTCCGCAATCGGCGAGGCTACACACAGCTGACGGCCAGCACGCATATATTGTTCACGCTGCTGCGGCGCTGCAGGCCGAGCAGCATCAAGTGCTGAGAGCCGACGGAAATCGCGGCTAGCTCCGAGTGCGGTTGAAAGGAAAGATATTGAATACGAACCGGAGAAAAGGCGGCGGTAGGAAAGATTACGCGCGCTGCTATTACTGTGGAATGGGATATGCAGCCGCTTAGGTAAACTGCTTCTGCAGTCTTTATCTAAATAATAAAAAAAGCAAGAATATAGCAGTTTGTAGACAATGCGTTCAGTTATCAAGTCTTTGAAGTTAGGTCAACGCTAATCTGGCTGCGCCAGCAGCATGCAAGCTTTTTTTTTTTTTTTGCACAAAGAGTTGGTATTTGCAGTTTATTCAAGCGCATGTATAACCAAATATTTTAATTAATTTTTTTTTGCAATTAGGATTACGGTATACTTTCGAAGTACACGCAGAGATGAAGGCAAAGTGCGTAACGAAGCCTAGTCGCTTGTAGACCATATGTTAAA
Organism: Rhipicephalus appendiculatus; assembly: GCA_030522465.1. Taxonomy (NCBI): domain Eukaryota; kingdom Metazoa; phylum Arthropoda; class Arachnida; order Ixodida; family Ixodidae; genus Rhipicephalus; species Rhipicephalus appendiculatus. The sequence goes on along the minus strand of JALIZH010032992.1, from coordinate 2,969,099 downwards.
GAAAAACACAGTTTCTCCACCAAAACGACAACGAGGATTATTATTATTATTATTATTATTATTATTATTATTATTATTATTATTATTATTATTATTATTATTATTATTATTACAGTGGTGGTGGTTAGGGAGAGCAAATGGGGGAAGAAGGGAAGATAATGGAGAAGGGAGGACATATGCCGGTGAGGAAGGCGATAAGTGGAGCGGAGGTGGTTTATAATAAGGTGTTTATATAAGGTGTTTATAATCATGATGTAGCGCGAAAAGACAATACGGACACAGAGAACCACAAAAGTGGAGGTGTTGGCGGAGAGTGGTGGCAAAGGAGGCATAGAAAAGGTGGCCACGCCGCAGAGCATAGAAGTTGAATAGGGAGTTTGCACCTGTTTGCGAGGGGGTTCCGGGGAAGAAAGATGGAATGATAGCGAATTGTAGCGAAGCGAAGAATACCGCAGCCACGACTCCGATCCGGCAGCTCCTTCACCGAGTTGTGAGCGAAAAGCAAGCAAAAGAAAAAGATGGAACCTACGAGGACGAGGGAGAAATAGACAAGCAGGTAGCTTCTCCGAAGCAGGTTCACAGGAAGCGAGGTTCTTGAGCGGGCCTCGCTTTCCGGGAACCTCAACGGGGAAGCTACCCGCTTTTCTATCCCCTTTTCTACGAATACGTAGTTTGAAATAAAAAAGAACACCAACCAAAAACTCTAAGTAAAGGCAACTTTTTACTTTAAAACTGGCAACTTTTCAGGACCACCTCGGCCCCTTTCTTAGTGGTGGCCGGGAGGCACCACAGGTAGCAATATAAATACACAGCGGCTCCTTTCTTCTGGGGTCATGCGCTGTTTCTCCGCAGCGTCACTGGGGGTCGCTGCGGCCCCCCACTAACGTTGCGGAGAAACAGCGACGTCGCTTGTTTTCGCCGGACGCGCTCGACAGTGCAACTGCTGTCGTTTTCACCAGTCTTTCAATCAATGTGTCACACGCAGTAAGCTACGTCAAAATTTAAAAAAAATAAGAAGGTAAGGGGTGGGAGGGGGGGGGGGGGGGTGTTGGAGGAGGAAGGACGTTGCGTTTAGATCCACGCCAGTCGAATTGAAGCTAGCTGAGCGTAAAATCTGATGATGAATCTCTCCGAACAGAAGCGCTCCCGGGAAAGTGAAACAATTTGGAAGTTGTGTTCAAATATGACGTAACGTCTGCAAGACAAACACGCTCTATAACTGTGACAAAAAGCACAACGTATTACAAATTTTTCGTTATCTATGTGTTTGGTGACTCCGACTCGAACTTGTCGGCAATATTGCGTAATTTTTGTGTTTTCAAAGAGAGAGATAAAGGACTGTGGAAAGTCGGGAAGGCTTAGCCGGAAGATAAATGTGCAGTTTACTACCCTGCACTTGAGAAGAGGTGAGGGGAAAAAGAAAGGCAAGAAAGATAAGAAATCGCTTATATTAGATGGGAGTTTAAGCGCTGAACGATACTTTATCGGGTAGCGTGAAGATGGTAAAGGCTAATAGATGTGCGGACCAGTAGCTGCTTGTACATACATGCAGAGTATGCCAGTGAGCACAGCACCACCACCTGGCCTTATAGGTAATCATCGAGACAATTGAAACATGGCCTCCGCGATAAGCTCCTGCAGGGCACCGCCGGAGCTAATCTCGGAGGTCACGATTGAACGATGCGTGAAAATTCCATTGCCATCGCAGCAACTTCTCGCACCATATCCTAATTCCGTTCGATATTTCTTGACTTCTTGACAAAGTGTGTTCACTCGGAATGAGCAAACTACACTATAGTACTGGTAGGTGACAATAACAGTAAGAAATGCTGCTAAAATATAAGCAATCAGTTTGTCCAAGCAAAATACGGTACACTGATTTAATCGAAACGTCAAATGAAGCACGGTAGCCTTAAAAGCATATGAACCTGTTGAAGCTGTCCATTTAAAAAGGCAGCATGAAGATTGTGCGTCCTAACCCTCTATCAACAGTGTGATCTGCATAGATTAAGCAAATACAACGACCAACCACGGCCATGGTATGAAAATTCGTCCAGTGGCCGCCTACAGTTGGGTAATGCAGGTACTGGTTGACTTCACGATTTATACCAAGAGCAAGCGCGTGCATTTCGAGTTTTCTTTTTAATGGGAGGCCCTTATCTCCAGCACCGACAGAGACATCCAGAGCGTGCAACGCAGTAGGAACGCGGTAACCGGTTGACGTCAGCGGGCACAGTTGTGCAGACATGTGTCATCTGTCAAGTTGATCAGAGTCTTCTCTTCTAGCTCGTATTAATTCGGGATGAACCTTCACATTTGACCTTAGGTCCTACTTCATCGCACTGAAGTAAAAGCAAAGGTTATGTATTGCGCTTCTTCAGGACGTTGTTACAAATTCCATCAATTCTCAATGCGCATGGCGTCTCCTCAGCGGATGCCATTCCATGTTCGGCAGCTGATGCGCTAGATAAATGCGTTGCCGACGGTAGCTCGATTGCAGCCCGTCCCGGCGTACGTTGCCCGTGTAACGGCTCCTGAACTGCGTAAGCGTGGGCGAGAATATATGGCACGGTAATAAATTAATGAGTCACAGAATTCATCCCTCTTTCTTTCGTGCGTTTCGAATCGCTCTTCGTTTTTGTTGGTCATGGTCTCTCCCGGAGGTCGTTCTACCTTACAAGTACGCAGCAGGTTCAGATCAGATCAGATCAAATAACTTTATTCAGCGCCCTGCGAATTGGTGGGATGGGCCTGGATCCCGCCTAGGCTTCGGCCAAGGGTTGCTGGCCCTTGGCGGCGCGACTCTAGAGCCACCTTAGAGCACATACTATGGGGATGTCCAGGCATACTAAACAATAAACATGATGCAGCCTTAAACAGCGACAGCCTCCGCGCGCGCTGGGAGTCTGCGTTGCTCAGCTCGGACCTGGAGCAACAACTCTGGGCCGTCCAGCGAGCAGCAGGTTCACACGCAAATATTTTTCTTTCTTTTCACACTGACACTCCTGTTCTTTGCTGTAGTCCATCTTTTGCTATGCGTTGTTGTTGTTGTTGATCATGATGATGTTGGAGATTGCATCTCCAGTGAGGAGATGTGATCTGTCGCCATTTATCTGTTGCACAAGCTAACACTGATGGGTGATCATAGTAACGGTTCCAACTATTAAAAATAATACAGGAACGTGAACAAAAAAATCTCATGAAAGAACTGCCGGGCTAACCTTTAATAAATTTTATTCATTCATTCATATTGTTACGTGGTAATGAGAACCGTACCCAGCACCTCCAGTCATCTATCCCTCGTTTAACGTCACAACCCTGATTGTTCGAGGGCCACTTGGTATATACACTGAGCGTAAAACAGCGCGCCGAGATGGGACAGAAAACGAAAAGAAGAGCGCTGTGTATGTGTGCTTCTTTACGTTTTCTGTCCCGCCTCGGCGCGCTGTTTCACGATCAGTAACGTCACAAAGCGACTCAGGCAATGAGAGATGCCGTAGTGAAGGGCTCCCGATAATTTTGACCGCAAGGTATTTCAACATGCAGTGAAATCGCCCAAATAACGCAGGTATTTGGGCGATTAATGTTCTGTTCACAAGTTATTTACAAGTCACGCAACGGCGCAGTAGCAAGGTAGCCGTCAGAAAACCGGTGCCAACTCGACGCCTCAAATTGTCCTCTATTGCTCAACATCGGCTTAGTCATCTTTGGCGCCGCTTGCGGTAGCTCCGTAACTATGGCGTTCTTTAAGAGTACGCATGCTCTATAGCAGTTACTAGCATCGAGAGGCACTCACAATAGAAATCGTTGTAAAAAATGGGACGTGACAACTAGATGCGGCCCATTCAACACGACTACTAATATAAGGCACCCCGTAATCGCGCTGTAAATTGTGAAAAGTGAAATAGTATGCGTAATGTATATCTATAGGAAGTCCACAGTGTGCATTAGTTGCCAAGAGAGCGTAGACTAGTCCAGCTGGCAACAGTAGAAGAAGCGGAGATAGGTGGCTCATCTTTAGCATGTGTGTATAGCAGCGGATGATTGTGCGCATGGTTTATTACATGTAATGTACTAGGAGTTCTGCCAAAAAACGAGAACGTGCTTCGCCCTAAAGCAAGAGAGAATTAAACGCAGAGAACAGATTATACGAAATGCACTCCGGGTAAAGGTTGGGTTCGGTTAGTGCAGAAAATGGGTATCTAACAAAAGTCGAGAACAAAGTTGATAGAAGCTTGAGTTCACGATTCATACATAATCAGAATCAGAATCAGAATTTTATTGATACAAATACAGAAATATTACATGTGTTTAGTATACATAAGGAGGTTCCAAAGTCAAAGACGGTATCGAGACCTCCTGTTAAAGGCAGATTATGTTTATACACGATGTTTGTAGCAACAGTAGCACTGTTCGCAAGTATGAAATGGACTAAACACTATTGCAGTAAAACAGTAAAGAAATATACAGAATGAAAACAAAATATACATAATGAAACAAAGTGTAGCTATGAATAGTTGTAAGCACGTTTGCAGTAGAACTGAACAAAAAATACAAAATAAAACTATAATACACATAATATGCAAATTGAAACAAAATGCAGCGATAAAAAAGAACAGTATTAGTAAGTCTGTATAATGTGTGATTTTAGTTCTAACTTAAATTGGTGTAAGTGTCTTGAATTTTTTATAGAAGCTGGTGATGAATTCCATAGTGATATGGATGAAAATTCAGCAGTTTGTTTACCATAGTTAGTGCATAATGCATGTATACGTAAGGGAGATCAGATTTCAGCTGGTCTACTAGCGTGCTAAAATGATTGCTGAAAGCATAGTGGCATGTTTAGGTCAAGAGCTAAAATTAAGTGATTTCAAAACTTCAGCACGTACAGGCTTTGTTCTCCTGGCGTAAACACATTTGCAAAACAGGGCTTTGTCCATCGCTAGACTTAATTACGCCAACGGAGGTCGCTCGATCACATTTAATATACTAACTAGCGGTCGGCCAGTAATCGAAAACAATCAAGTGTAAGGTCGCGATGCTTATACAAACTTCCACTACGCCACCACGTATTGCACCAGTGTGAAAACACTGTGCTAATCACATGTTGCAACTGCGACACAGCAATTGGCGTTCTTTTTTTTTTTTCTGACAACACGTAAGTGTCGAAAGACGTCTCGAGTTTCCAGTGAACGTATAGGTAGACATGGAAACGCGTAAACAAACGTGCGCGTCTAATGGAAGCTATGAAAAATGGAACATCAGCCAAAGCACAGAGGCGTTGCGTCCACCCGCCATATTTATCATGCCTGAATGACACTGCAGTTCATAAATATCGTCAACGTCGCCTTTATTATCCTAATGGAAAACAAACGAACTTGTGCCGCTTTCAGAAACGCTTCTCACTTTCAACACCACCAGAACATTAAATGAATGTACCGATTATTATTATTATTATAGCCAGATAAAATATTCTTTCCTTTGTTTTTACAGTGAAGGACTGCAAATATTCGCAGTTGCGTTCTTAACTCCTCGCCAGTGTTGATGATAACCGCTTCTGTACATATGCTAAGCATACAAGCGCTTAAATTAATGTATTCCCTTCTTTCTTGCATCTACAACGTACACTGTTCACTGTTCTATGGTTGTCATTGTCTTAACAAGAATGATAGTGTGGATTACTAGTACATTATTTACTCTCGCGTGCTCTCTATTGTGTCTACCTGAAGAAACTTACACAGCTGATAACTTTTAATTCATTCAACACCCACAGTCCACTTCACATGTCACTGTCATAATTTCATTATATATATATATATATATATATATATATATATATATATATATATATATATATATATATATATATATATATATATATATATATATATATATATATATATATATATATATATATATATATATATATATATATATATATAATGGCGCAAGAGCCACACCTCGCTCTTGCGCCATTAAAAAACTCGCCATCAGAGCTAGTAAACAGACAACTACAAGTGAAATAAATTTCCTGTTTAAGAGCCATTTCCTCGCCCCTTTTCAACAATTTATACAAAACAACGATTTTGGAATGCATAAACTATAGCGCGCTTCCACAATTCATTACGCTCACAAAAAAAAAAAAGAAGAGAAAAGCGACAACAAGAAGCTTCTTTATGATTCAAGGAAGCGGTCAGCGCTTTTCCTCATCCATCCTCGACCGATAGGAAAACACAAACAACCGCCTTTGGTCGTTGTTTTTTTTTTATCTCACGCCGCCGTGAAGTGTGTATACGCAACCCAAAGAAAAACCTTTCTCAAGCACCCCTCTATACAACATCGTGGAATGTGCTAGCGCAGCTACTTACACCCCCCTCCACAACCACCGCATCGCGTAGAAGAGTGAACTGCGCAGCACGTGCCGGTGTCAGCGAACGATGCGGGCACCGAGACAGATTCATACGCGGTTCGCGCATGTAACCCGAGCAAGCGGGCAGCCCGTACGGATACATAGCCATGCCTTGCACGCATCTACGTGCTTGTGCATGCAGCGATCTTCATTCTCGCGTTTCATCCACGTCAACAAAGGAAGTCGAAGGAGTTATAACATGGAAGGAGATACCGCGAGGAATAGAGAGCGGCTGCGTGCACTTTGGTTTCGTGTCTGCGGAGAATCGATGTTCTCTCCTGGGGGCTGACGTCAGCACAAGAAGGAAAGAATGACAAACAGATTATAAAGTATCGCGAGTTATGTAGCCGCGATCGCGGCGAAAACGCTCCACGTAGCATATTTGAATAGGCTAGCTCTTCTGGAATAATTTAGGTATAGAGCATGATATATAGCTTTCAATATGTAAGCTCTCAATGTGTAAGACAAAAATGACAAAGAGAACGAGCTGATGAACCGATCACCTTTCGTATTCAGGTTTACAAAACGCCCATGCAGTGTCAAAGGTCGTTGCTGGAAAAGTGCGTAAGCATTAAAACACGCTTGAGTGTTCGCTGTCACCTTTGATAAAAAGCCTTAAAGGAGTGGTCGCAAAAAGTGTAAATAAAGTAACTATAAACACTGCCCTTTTCCAGGAGCACTGAAAGTAGACAGGCGTAAACAGTATATGACTCATTCACATAAGCCGCATAAGATAAGTACAATGGTTGTGCTTATATGTTATCTAATTCTTAAAATGCATTCACTGCTCAAGAGCACGCCTTTAAGTCAACATTACTACATACAAATATTTGTGTTCTCTATCAAGAACGTATATACAGCTAAAGCCCTAAGATACGAATCTTGTGTATTCCACCTCCTTCTGGACTGCCCACATTATGACACACCGAGATGTCTTCTTAAATCTGAACTAATGGCATAGGACCGCGCACCTTTCAGTAAAGAGGAGCTTCTGGGCCCGTGGCCAACCAGAGCCTTCCACATGTACGCTTTAAAAACGCCAAAACGCTTTCTCAGGGTATTGGCATTTCTGGCAATTATTAAGACATTTTTGTTCCTATGACTTCAGGGCAATTTATTAAATTGATATCGTGCTCATTATTTGTATCTCTTATATAGTTATCATGATGTGTGGGCTGTGATGTCGCCCATATGTGAGGATTCATCTCCATGATAATCAGATGCATCATTAGGGGCTTTGTTAATTGGATTACGGATATCTTTTTTTTATGTTATCATGATGTGTGAAACATGTGTTTGTGCGTTTATTTGTTGTGTTGTATGCTCGATCCACTCAAGAGCTATGTAGTAACCGGCGCCTTATTTGTGCGATAACATCTCCTTCGCATCAGTCACTGCACCTCGTCTACAGCCACTGAACTGGCTGCACTACGGGCTGCTTTTAACTACATTGTTGACCAGACAGCTGAGTCTTGGGTCATCTTTACCGACTCAAGAGCGGCGCTGCGCTCTCTGAAGTCTTCACGCACGCAGGACCAACTCGTCATGGACATAAAACGCTTATGCAACAAAGCCTGCGACCTCCATCACTGCATTGTTCTGCAGTGGATACCTGCCCACTGCGGAATACAAGGTAACGTCCGGGCTGGTGATGCTGCCAAAGCTGGACATGACGCCTCGAGAGCAGTCGTCGATATATCTTTCTCGAGAAAAGACGCTGTGACACTCGCATCGGCACACGCTTGGCGCCTCCAGCGATCCCTCTGGACAGACGCTAGTCACCAGTATGCGCCACTCTACACGATCGATCCATCATGCGCCTTCGGTATGCCGCGAGACCTCAACAGGCAAGAGGAAACATGCTTGCACAGCATCAGATTGAACGTCGCATACACCAACTACTTTAGGAACAAGATTGGACTGTCTGACTCACCATTGTGTCTACGATATAACGTCCCAGAAGACCTCAATCATGTCCTCTGTGAATGCAGGCTGTACGCACCAGAGAGACAGTCTCTGAAGGTGGCCTTAAATCTTCAACGGGACTCGAACTTGGAGTTAAAACATATTCTCGGCCCATGGCAAACCAGCTCCAGTGCGTTACGCGCCCCGAAAGCGCTGCTGACTTTCTTGCGGGCCACGAGCCTGAATGAAACTTTGTAAATAGTGTAGTCTACGTGTGTATGTGTTATGTGTTTATCAGTGTACATATCATAATCATCACCCAGCCCCTGGAGTAGCATGTCAGGTGAAAAGCCAGACAAACATCTCCAGCTATTCATTAAAATATTTCTCTATATGTATATATCAATTTAAAAAATCTTATTTCCTTTACTTTTGCCTCTCCCACTTCCACGTCTTAGCGTCTTACTAAACATAATGCGCGGCAGGCCAATTTGAAATTGCCCAAGCGTCGTAATGTTTACGGGGAAAACATTAATGACGGTAAAACTCCTTATGCATTCGCCTAAGACGATTCGAAGATGAAAGTCATCTTCATTATATGTATTGATGCTCCCACGACCCCCCCCTCCGAAAGCTTTATGCACCTAACGTGGTTCTGCACTGCCTCCAGATTCGGAGGCATGGCAATTCGGAGGCATGGCAAGCTACCTGCACGTGAACTGGCTTTGCACTGCCTCCTTGCTTTGCACTGCCTCCTTGCTTTGCACTGCCTCCTTGCTTTGCACTGCCTCCTTGCTTTGCACTGCCTCCTTGACCAAGCGACGATTTCATATGATGACGTCACAAATTTTGGCGATATGTGACGTCACTAAGGCGTCATGTTGTGAACGTCAGTGCGTGATGATGATATTTTGCATCACTCTTGTTGACGCCGACGGTCAATTTTCTCGTTTGATGAGGCATCTAAGCCTTTCGCCATAATATAATGCAAGAAAAGCAAAGAACAAATACAAGGCATAAGCTTCCTCGCCGTTGTGTCCCTTTGCTCAACCACCGGCCGTCCGCGTAAGGCCTAATGGCAGAGGCCACTCGCGCTTTCCGCTCGCGGAGATTAGTCCGAATTGCGCGTCATCTGGCGTCGACGCGCTGGCGCCCGAAATACCGCAAAAGCTGGGCCTGCCGCCCAGACAGCCTTGCTAAAGAGCAGGAACGGCTTTGCTGCAGCGTGCTCGGCGGTGATTACGGCCGCTGCTGCTGGCTCGCTTTCTCTTCGAGTGCGCACGAGCATGAAAGAGCGAGGAAGCCGGCAAACCCCGCACGCGCGCGCCACTCTCGTGTGCTTTGTGAATTGCATAGTGAAAAGAAGGGCTCGGCTACTTGGAGATAACCAGCAAACATTGTGCAGTGGAAACACAATAGCGAGGGAAAGATATGCACTGAGAAACTTAAGGAAATAATGTATGTTGCGCTATATAGAGAAATTGGAACTAATCGGTGAAGCGCGGGTATTTTTTTACTACGTGCGGAAAAAGAGTGAAATAATAAAAGACGAAAGTGAAACTGTAGAACTCCAGGGAGCACATGGAAAGGCACGGAGGTCAAGCAACGACGTGTCCGGTCGGCTAATTTATACTAGAAAGTCGGAAAAATAACGCCCTGGAAGTGAGAGATTTGATGACCGACCGCCCCGGAAAGTTGTTGGTCCCGGGTTCGATCCCCGGACCAGGACAGATTTTCGGCGACCAAGAAGCTTTCTTTTTGAGAAATACGCGTGGATTTCCTTGTGGCTTCGTGATAGAAGCGGGTGACTGTCAGTCTACCTTTCTTAAAGCACAGTATGTACACCGCTGAGTGCAATACATACTTTAAGGATCACGTAAACGTAACCTTTTTTTAGGTGCGAAGCAGCTCTTTGACTAGGCTGTGTAACGCTGTCCCTCCCTCCGTGCGTACGAACGCGCCGCAACGCGCTCCCCTCGCCGCAGGTGTTGGAGCGGTGCCAAGTAGGTCACGCCGCAGCTGCGCGTTGACGTCACGCTCCCCTCGCAGTGCGCGCTGACGTCACTCTCTCCCTCGCCTGCCGCGCGCTCGCCGGAGCACCCGCAGCTGCCGCCTGACGCGCAACGACAAGACCTACGCCAGCCATCGCTTCAAACGAATCTTCCAGCGCTCACCGCAGCACCCGCGTTAGCGCCGTTCAACCCGTGACGCCACCCGTGCGCAACGCTGCTGCTTCGCATCCCATCAGGGTTCCCTTTGGGAAGATGCACCTAATTTTTTTTAGTGGGGATGCCGCGTGCACGAAATGTGACTGTTTATACCGTACGCACTCAACCCGCATAGCTGTCACACTTGTGACATAAAATTACATCCCTCACACGTAGTCCGGCTCATCGTAACGAGAATCCAGCCATCCGCTTCGCAAGATGTATAGAACGCTGCGAATGCGCGCGATCTCGCTTTCTGCATTGAAGGAGTCACCGCTGCCTTTGAGCGAGCGTCGACATCGTTATTACATTTGCGTTCCTCGGGCGAGAACGCGTCGAGGGCTCCGTTGCGCATCGTTACTCCAAGACGTGTGCGCCGTCCGGAGCAGAGACGAGAGTGATGCCAAGACTGCGGGGGAGGGGGCGCCGTCTCACGGTGCGAGCACACGGACGAGACCTTCGTTTCGTGTACCGACAACGCGGCGCTATCAGCACACATAAGCGTTGTCCTCGAGAAATAAGTGAAGCGGCATACTTTCGAACAGAGAAAACTGAAATGAATGCTCAGGCGAAAAATTTCTCTCTCTCTTTCTAGCGCGCGAGAACGGCTCGAGCGCGAGACGTCGTTACGTCTTTTCTCGACCGTGCTCCCGCTGTTGTTTTCTGCGAAGGGCGCGAAACGATGCGTTACGCTGGGAGTTCTTGACCTTGCTTACGTTTTGCTTCGGACGCTCTCTGCTTCGTTGACTCCGGCTCGTGCCGCAGATGTCGCTTTCGTTCGCGAGATCTTCTCGTTTGTAATCTCAGTTTTGGTCTTATACCTTCTCTCTCAGTTCGTCTATACCCGTATTCTGTCTGCGTTATGCGTTATGCGAGGCAGTGTGCTAGAGAAATATGTGCGCGTAAACGAATTCATGAAGATCATTCGATTGCGTGACGGAGAGAGTGATTTCTGTGCCTATACCAGCGAATCGGAGGAACGTTTAAGGGAAGTCACGAGGCCATAGGATGGCCCGTAGGCCCTGGAAGGAAGTTTGCGGGGTTACGGTGTTGCTGGTGTTATGGTGTTAGTAGTTTTGGGCGTTAGTACACGTAAGTTGGACGAAAGCCTTCGTGAATATTCAATTACGCAGTCTTGTGTGATCTCCTGGACGCGAAAGGTAAGAAGAAACTGGTGCTTACAAAACGGTCGAAATGGTCGAAATATGGTTCGTGATTTTTGAACGCTGTAGGGTCTTTACACTGGAAACAGATCTGGCTGCAAAATAATGCACATGATCTGTTTGTGATACGGTGTTCGTTTTACACTACGGGCACGGTCTCCAGTGGTCCATGTGCGTGTGTGCGTGCGTGCCTGTGTGTGTGTGTGTGCGTGTGCTTGTGCGTGTGTGTGTGTGTGTGTGTGTGTGTGTGCTTGTGCGTGTGTGTGTGTGTGTGTGTGTGTGTGTGTGTGTGTGTGTGTGCGTGCGTGTGTGTGTGTGTGTGTGTGTGTGTGTGTGTGTGTGTGTGTGTGTGTGTGTGTGTGTGTGTGTGTGTGTGTGTGTGTGTGTGTGTGTGTGTGTGTGTGTGTGTGTGTGTGTGTGTGTGTGTGTGTGTGTGTGTGTGTGTGCGCGCGTGTGTGTGTGCGTGTGTTCTATTCATGCCTTTCGGGCGATCATCTTGTTATGAGGTGATATTTGCATGCCGGAAAGGTTTGAAAAAGTGCAATTCGCGGCTGGCTTTTTCGCAACTTATTATTTTAAATAAATGAAGGACAATAGGTGAATTGAGGTATCCGATAAAGTTGGCAGCTTCCTACCAAACGCTCGGAAATGCGAGCTTCCGTTAACAAAGGCGACATATCGCATTCCTCGTAGTCTGACCTATGGACTAGACAAAAACGGCATTCTAACGCCATAACAATATTTGAGATCTTGGTATTCCGCGATGTATCTTCGTTGCACGAGAATATTGGACCAGGCACGAGGGACGCGGTAAAGAAAAGAGTTTGAGGTGTCTAATGTCAGGCTATCGAACTTTACCTTCAATAATTTATACGTCCCGCTGTAAGGAATGTGATGTGAGTCGCACTGTCTTGCTTTGTCTATCTCAACCTGCTCTGAGGCTGCGCAAGAATCTTCCACGTCAGAACTTGTCCCCTACCGAAAAGTAGAACACGTGCAGCAACTCCCGAATGCAGAAAAGGGGCGCGTCTCCGTTGTGTATAGGCGATGCCTGCTAGCTGGGTGGTGCACAGGTACGTACACAGAGCAAGCCCTCTCGAGCTAACTGTAAGAACCTTTCTCTTGTTCGAGACTTGAAATCTAATTAAGTGTTCTTCTCGAGATGTTAAAAGCTAACAGAGAAATGCAGCAGCATGTCTTCACCCTAGCGTACACAACTGCAGTAGAAAGAGACGTGTGCTCTTGTCATCAGGGCTTTTTTCTCGTCGTTTTCTCATCAGTACTTTTCCTCGTTCTTGCAATGTTCGCTTGTCGCCACGCCGTTCATCCAACCTGTCCAACTTGCGACGCATGTAGTAGACCGTTCATGTGACTTTGGCGTAAACAACGTAACAATAACGGGAACCGGGCGAACATGGGATGAGAGGGGGGGATCGGGTGGCATCGCCCGTGGCAAGTTGCTGTCGCGAGCACGCGTTCTCATTTAGCGCTCACTTGCGCACGTCGCTGTATGTATAAGCCTCCCTGATTTGAGGCCAAGGAAGAACGCGTGATAAGAACACCGGCTGACGTATAAAGGAAATTACGGCTTGTAATCTTTTCATGACGCTGTCAAACAAGCCGCGTCGAAGTAATCTGTGTGAGTGTTTTTTTTTTGTTAGTTTCTTTTTTAATACTGCCATAAGTATTTGCGTTCTCATGTCTCCAAGACAGACCACCGCGTGTCGAGATTGAGGAAGCGCTACAACGTGAAAGAACAGGAGCTATAGTAGACCGGCAGAAAATATGTAACCTCAAGCGACGCATGAGGCGCAATTTATGCTGAAGTACACATTGGAGAACACATACTTCTCGCCTGATGTACGTTCTCCTGTCGTTCTCGGGTGATTGATGTCCTCCGAAAAGAGCGGAGAAGCATTCAAATACATGTCAACAACGCGCCGGAGGATGAACACGTAGAAGGCGCCTGTATACAGCCCCCCGGAGGCGCCTTCACTACGGCCAAAGTTGTGCGTCGATAAACTTCGTTCAGCATACCCGGAGTAAACAACGTCACCAGCAACTTTCTTTGTGATAGACTACTTTGCACTTTCATGAAACTCTCTTGTTGGCCTGTGAACGTAGAGAACAACGTCACCTATTGTCATTATGAACCATAGCCATTAAAGTAAACTTGCGCTACACCGAGCTTTGTCAGGCATGCATGGTAATATCACTAGCCCGTTTACAAATCTTTTTGCCCTCCGTATATAGGAACAGCGCACAACACCTTTCCTGATTGGTCACTACTCTTGCATGCGTTTTATGTGGCTGCCATGAAGGGATACAGAAACGATCGCTCGCAACTGCTCTGGCCCGCGTTCATTACACACGGTAGCTAGCAGAATACATGTTTACGATTGCTAAGGGGAAACAACGCTGTACGTGGATGCAGCGCTCATCCATCCATTCATCCATCCATCCATCCGTCCGTCCGTCCGTCCGTCCGTCCGTCCGTCCATCCACCCATCCACCCACCCACCCACCCATCTATCTATCTATCTATCTATCTATCTATCTATCTATCTATCTATCTATCTATCTATCTATCTATCTATCTATCTATCTATCTATCTATCTATCTATCTATCTATCTATCTATCTATCTATCTATCTATCTATCTATCTATCTATCTATCTATCTATCTATCTATCTATCTATCTATCTATCTATCTATCTATCTATCTATCTATCTATCTATCTATCTATCTATCTATCCTTATTTCTTCCTTTTTCTATTCGTTTAATTATTTAATTTAGGTTCCGCTCTGCATTGTGCTTACATGTGGCAAACTGGTACGCATCCGTTATGAATAAAGTGTAAACAGCACGAAATACGAATACACAAGAAAACACGCACGCAAAGTGCTGACCAGTACTGTGCGTGCGTGTTTGCTATAGTGTCTTCGTACTTCGTGCTGTTTAAACTTGCAGACGTCGCCCCAACTGTCCCAAACCAAAGCACTCCTAAATAGAATAAAGTGTGTTTAGTAGTTAAATTTTTCTTTCTCGCAGGCTTTAGGTCCAAGGTTACACTTTGCCTAAGCAGCTGCTACAGCGTCGAGCTGCTAATGAGAACAATAAGCCGCGCACCTCAAAACGAGCTCCTTGAAACAAAAGAAAGCCGTGCGTCCTCGCACCTCGCACGCGGTAGCCAGCCAGAGCAGCGTGGCGCAAATGACCGAGATCATCTTCGCCACGTGCGCCAACACTCGGAGCCGAAACGACGCGGTCTAAATTGGGCAAATGCCATCCGCTCTTGCTCTCCTGTCCTGCGTGCCACCTCGAAGGCCGGCGGTGGCTGTATGGGCGGGAAGCGCGGCTCTTGCGGCGATGAACGCGTCATGCCCGACTGTGTCTCGCAGGCATTGCCGCACAAAACGACTAAAACGGGGGGTACCGTTCGGGAATCTTGAATGCTGGTTGGAAGCAGGCGTTCGGCTTCACCTTGTAGCAGATGAATTCTGCGCGGACAAGCTTAATTGCCTTCGCCGAATCGTGACACTCACTGCTTGATTGGAGTAACTCTTCATGTAACTTGCAATGACAGTGATGAAAAATTCGTGACTGGCGGACTTTTCCTTCAAGTCTGCAGCTGCAAGAAGACAAGTCCGCTTGCCGACACCCCGTGTTCAGGAATATTTAATCTCTTCAAGCTTCCATCTTGCCCTGAACTTGTGCCTTTTTTGGACAGCAGTAACCGATGACCTCATCTTCCGTGCTTAACTCATCTTTTAAAAAGCTTCTATTCTCAGACAAAACTTAAAAGCGCACTGCTTCTAGCGCTACGGTTCGTCAGTACGATCAAAACTAGAATACGCCCATATTGTGCGGGATCCGTATAATAAATATGACTTAACATTTATACACTACGACACAGTCGCACGAAAGATACATTATACATATAAATACGGCATCGTCACGCATTCCCATCAAGTGACAAGCACAGATCCTGCTGAACGGACGTATGTCTTCAATGCCTGTGTCTTCAGTCATATACTGCAAATTCTCGAACTGTTTTTTACAGCGGAGCTGCATCTCACGTTATCTTACGACCGCAATTCGTCTCGTGTGTCGCATCTCGTAAGGTTGCTCATTCAACTGCATTAGAGCGACTCGATTATGAAACACAACTGTATTTTGAACGCGCTATTGTTAGCCAACTCTCGAATGCAGTTGGTTGCCAACTGCGTTCAACACACTCGGTCAGATACAGCGAATACGGGACAATATATTGAGTTGCAAGTCCACAGCACAGAATATCGTCCTGAGAAGTGATCGTGGATGAAGGCGACGAAGGCGTTGCTAACGTTCTTAAAGACAACAGACTGACCGTGGTGGTTATAAACCACCGCCGGTATTAAATTGTGAGTGTGAGGTGCGACTTTTGAGTGTGTGAGTGCTCCCCCCTCTCCATCCTTCTTTCTTTTCCTCTTTAACTCTAAGTTTCAAGCTCTCCTATTCTTTTCCCGGGTTTACGGTAGCATACGAGTTTTTCTTGATTGGTTAACATCCCTGCCCTTTCTCTTCCTCCTGTTTCTTCCTTCTGCATCACGGCTACCACCTTCAGCTGTTTTTTTTCTCTCTCTCTTAAAGCTGTCATCTCTCTCTCTCTCTCTCTCGTTCTCCATTCTAGATTATTCAAAATGACACGTGCATCCTTCTGCGTAACAGAGGTTCAACGACTCCTGCTTACACTTTGAGTCCCGCCCTTAGTTTCCCATCCACATTCCTCTATACCGCTACGTTAACATCAATCCAACATCATCGAGGACCGTGGACCCCCCGTCCCTGTGGACCCCCCCATTGTGGCTCAAGGTCCCTCACTATAACCTTGTGTACGCGTCACTTGCGGCGCACAAAGCAAGCGTGCTA